>CM053809.1:24482500-25107500 GCA_028671895.1 Oenanthe sinensis
CCATATTTAAAAAATAGATAAGTTTGTATTTGGTAAACGTGAATATTTTTATGGATGTTGCAATTTAATTATGAATATGTATGTAGTATAATATATATTATAAGGTGCAAGTGAAATGCCCTTACATATGTCCTGCTTAAATTACATCGCATATTTATTGCTTTTGACATAACATTTTACTTGATCGGCAGATAGAGGTTGGTTATTGGTGGTGTGATTTGTGAGATAAAGATGTATAATGCTACTTTTGAACATGAGTCCCTTGAGGATGAGTATGTTTCTTCTGATAGTATTAAGTTTGAATTCACATATTGTATTCGGTTATATGTTTTTAGATCACATATAGTTACTTTTTTCAGCATCTTAATTATTTTGAGATGAGAATCTTGATTAACACTAAATGCAATTAAGTGATTCTGATTGATTGTTCATTTGTCAAGTTAAATGAAAAAGGAAGATGGAAAATATAGTATGATGTGCACAAGTCCAGTTTGTGTAGTAATATTTATTCGTAAATTTAGTTGTTAACATAAATAGTCCACCAGCTCTTTCTACGGGATACATTTAACTTGGTTATAATTATTTTGTAAGTAACTTTGCCTGCTTGATATATGCTAAATCTTGAGTCATCAAAGTGTTCTTCTCAGTATTTGCTTTTAACTTCCAGCTTAAGTGCTAATGGTAGTATATGTTTGCAGCTACCATGCAAAGTAACAGACACCTTTATTTTCATAGTAAGATATGTTTGGTGTATCAGTAAATGCTTAAAGTAACAGAACTTTGGTGAATGCAGTTGTTGAAGTAGCCAAACGCAGTTGTTGACTAGACCAATACTTTATGTGATAAGCATGGGAATGCAGATCAGAACCTAAGCAAAACTACGTTTTGAAGAGAACAATTAATGCTTGAAGTCCTCGCATATATGTCAGTGGCAGCTGATACCAGAGTATTGAGATGTTATCTTTGAACATTCCTCTTACTTGGATTGTTAATATTATGTTCTCTGGCATTAATTGGTCCTTGCAAATTAGTTAAAACTTAAAACTATTGACGTGCATGACTGAAACTTCTGCTCAAGCCCAGAGTCTTTGATTACCTGGTAGAAAACAATGTGATGTTTGAAGGAATTCTACTCAAGCCCAGCATGGTAATTCCGGGAGCTGAGCACAAGGAGAAGGCTTCTCCAGAGACCATTGCGAAATATACACTCACTATGCTTAAGAGAAGAGTACCTCCAGCGGTTCCAGGAATTATGGTATGTGATTTAATAATTCATTTCTAATCTCTATCGTGCTTTTCTTTTTACTTAATTTTATAAATATTTTTTATGGCAATTGTATGCCTTTTAGAGAGTGACCTTCCAATTTTTTGATTATGAGATGCAATCTTTGATATTGATGATTGAAGAAACCAATAGTATATCAAGTTTTACTAATATCAAAACTAATATTTTGATATTAGTCGCAACTTGGCTGTATGTACAAGTTTTACTAAAAATCACCGTTTATTATTATGTGGCTTAAAACTGAGAACTTGAACCTCGGCTCTTGATTCGTGTAAATATAAATATAATTGATCACCTTGCATGATTTTCGTTCTTTTCACTATATATCTCATATCTTCTAAACATTAGTTAAATGTTCTAGATGATATTTCAAGTGTGATATTATTTATTAGTTCCAATTATTCTAACAGAATACTTGATTTCAATATGTATAGTTTTTGTCTGGAGGACAGTCTGAAATGGAAGCTTCACTGAACCTAAATGCAATGAATCAGACCCCCAACCCCTGGCATGTATTTTTCTCTTATGCACGTGCGCTGCTGAATACAGTCCTAAAAACATGGCAAGGACTTCCTGAGTATGTCGATGCTGCAAACAGTCTCTTTTGGTGCGTGCAAAGGCTAATTCCCAGGCACAACTTGACAAGTACACTGCTGATGGTGAGAGCAATGATGCTAAGAAAGGGATGTTTGTTAAGGGCTATACATATTGAGTCCAAATTTAGGGGTCATTTGGTTGGGGTTAACGATTGAAGGGAAAGGGAAACAACCATGTTCATTCCCTTTGTTATTTGTTTTATAAAAATAATCATTTCCTTCGGACTTTTTTATAGGGTACTGCACGCAACTAATAAATATTAACTCATCTTCTTTCTTTTTTGATTACATTCCCTCGCGTATGTATAAGACCGAATAAGGTCTAAATAAAAAGAGTTCTACTTACTATTTTTTAATAATTCTTTTTTCGAATAAAACTTTTATTCAAAAAAAGAATAATTAAAAAATATTAAGTAGAACTTATGTTATTAAGACTTAGAGTTGCTAGCAGTGCCCTATAAAAGGACTAGATGGAGTACTATATAATTAAATAAAGTAATATTAACTGAAAATTATATTTTATTACAGCTTTTTGGATCACAATTAATTCAAACTTAGTTCACCAAATCAATTATAGTTTTTTTATATTTAATAGGATTTAACGGTTTAATATTTCATACTTGATCGAAAATTGTGTTGTGATAATTTATTTATTTGTCAAAACTTTTATATATATATATATATATATTGAGTTTTATTAATTTTTTTATATTTTAATATTTTCTCCTTATAAGACAATTTGATTGGATTATATGTTTCTTAAATTTAATTTATAATTATTTTAATTTTTCACCAATAATAATAATAATTAATATAACTTGCGAGACGACGCTGTGAAGCGATGTCGAGTAATGTTATAATGTATAATTACATAAAATAACATTAAGTGAAAATTATACTTTATTACAGTTTTTGGATCACATTTAAATCAAAATTAGTTAACTAAATCAATTATAGTATAGAAGTTAATTTGTTTGTTAATTTTTGTATTGAGCTTAATATTTTATAGAAGTTGGCTTATATATGTACAACTTTTTAAAATATAAATCCAATTGATAATAACGAAACATGTTTATGAAATTTTAATACGGGTACATTCACTGTTATAAAAAATAATTTAGTCAATTATTCACAAATTTTTATTTATAAATTATTTGTTTAAAATGTTAGATATTTATATATTTGTAAGCTTAATTCATTCAATAGTTTAAGCAATTTAACAATATATTTATTTTAAGTAAACATTATTCGATTATATTAAATACATATTTTACGTTTTCTTATTAAAATATTTTTATTGTAAATTTTCATACATTTCTTAGGAAAAATAGGACCGTGATATTTTTCGGAATAAAAGAAAATTAACCAATAAAGATGCAATATCAAATTATGAAATTAATTTAAAATTATATATATTACGTTCATATGTATGTAATGCGTATAAATACATGTATATTATACATATAAAATTATTAATTAAAATATACATATTTCAAAAAATTAATGAAAGTCTTAGCACTTGAAATTATTAAACTATGTTATATATTATTTACTTTCTATGTGATTATGTTATAGGCTCCTTCTAATCCATCTATTACTCAACTGATTTTGGACATCATTGATAAAGATGTCACCTTGAATATAAAGATAAGTGAAGATAATGTACTAATTAATAGTGCATTATATGATGCTACTGATGCTTATATTTCAGATTTTACAACTTCCAGTGTTAGAGACGTGAGTTGGGTTTTTAATTTTTCAGAAATATATTTATTTATTTTTGCATACTTATGTAAATTACTAATACTTCAATAATTTAAAAATGTTGAACTATGAAGTACTCAAGGTTCAGCTAAATCTTGCAACAAGAAGATCAAACTGATATTTTCATTTATCGAGAATCAGAAATATCATGCATGCCATATATTAAATTATAATTTTTAATTATTGACTGTCTTTATATTTTTCAACATGACAGAAAAAATGAGGAGGAACTTTTTGTCTACTCAAGTTTGCTTTTTGGATGGATGATACTTGAGATTTTTAAATGTTTGGAGAATATGTTTCACATATTTCTTATTGCGAGATTTCATTTTTCTTGAACAATTTTTGCAATGTTTGAATGTTTTAGACATATTTGAATTTGAATTTTATTTCGTATGGGATGATTGTTACCTAATTTTTCTTCATCGATTTTTTCAATGTTTAAATGGCTTTTTTTTTTACGTGGGATGATTGTTTATATTTTTGAAATATATGTAACATTCTCAAAATGTATTTTAAATTTATAATTATGATTATTATACTTAATAAATAAACGTTACTTAAATTAATTAAATTCCTTTATTTTATTTAGCTGATCAAAAAATTTACATTAGCTAAAAATTTTAAAGACTTTATTTAAATTAATTAAATTTCTTTAGTTTTTATAATTTTACCCGTGTGCGAAGCACGGGCAAATTCCCTAGTAATATTTAAAAGTTAAACTAAATTCTTTGACTCTAGCATAATCAAAATATCAATCAATGATCAATTACCGAATTTCGAATTTCAAATTTTTAATTTGATAATGTTCACTTCCTTCCCACATAGTATACAGAGTAACCTATACTTCTTATTGAAAATAATGTACATTATCAAACATATTTGTGTCCAAGTCATTAAATAATATGCTTATATTGTTTTAATTCTTCTGCACTTGGTGTTCATCTTCATCAATGTACTCTCCTAAAGATCTTGAAATAGATATATCAGGAGCTCCATTTCTATTGCATTGACACTTGTACCTATCTTTATTGAGGCATGGAGTTATTTTTCTATGCAATAAATAGGCCTATCATAAAATAAAAAATTTTGTTCTAACGATTGTATTTGTATTAGAAATAAAGTGAATATTATTCATATTTAAAATAAGTCGGATATTATCCGTATATGAATTTGATAATTTTAGATACGAATATAAATATAAATACATTAGTATTCTATAATATCGAATCCGAATATATATATATATAATATGAGGAAGGGTCAATGAATAACTAATTTAAATTGTTTTGCAGTGGGTATGGTCATAAGAGATCACCATGGTCAATTTATTGCGGGGAAGACATCGAGGTTTGCAGGCTCTGTCTCTGTTACGGAAGCTGAGTCAACTGGCATTTTAGAAGCGTTGTTGTGGTCCCAGGAAGTTCTAGATGGCATTGTCATGATCGAAAGTGATTCACTGATCAGTGTTAATGCAATTCATCAGGGCCATAGTAATATGCTAGAATTGGGTGATATAGTGCAGCAATGTGGAAATATATTAAGGAGTCACCGTAGATTATCTCTTAGTCATGCTAAAAAGCAAGCGAACATGGTAGCTCATACTTTTGCTAGAGTCCCTTGTGAGCTGAATAGCTTTATTGTATTCTTGTCTCCTCCATCTCTATTGTTGGAGACCCTTTTGTCGGATGATTTGTTGATTTAATGCAATCCTATTTGATCAAAAAAAAAAAAAAAAGGTAACTGAGTAATTCAAGCAGGATCGTTGGATTAGTATTATTTTCATGTTCAAGATTTAGTCCTACATTACCGTGAATAGGCGGGATGTCTACGATGAAACTTTCATCTAATCATTTAAATAAATGATGTTTTGTTAATAATTTTTATTTTCTATTACTACTGGTTTTAATATATTACTAAATACTATTTTTTTAACCGAAAATTGTATTTACAGAATCTTCCATATTTTTTACATGAAACTAATTATTTTACAAAATACTGAATTTTTGAAAATAAATATGTAATTGTATAACACAATATATTTGTACAGAATACTGTACAATTTTTTACAGAACACCGTGCATTTTTTACAGAAAACTGCACATTTTTTACAGGACAAGATTATATTTTTTTACATAATATAATATTTTTTACAAAATAAATACTTATTTTTATACAGAACATTAATTATTTTTACAGAATCTAATACTTTTTTAATAAAAATAATTGTTAATATTTTACGGTACATGATTATAGAATATATGTTATGTTTTGAGAATATTAATTGCTAAATGTAATTTTATATTTTATACAGAACATTGCATTCTTTAATAGAATAAAATAAAATTACTTATATTTTAAATTTATGTTAAACTTAAAAAAGTTTATGTTCTGTATTTATAAAGTTTAAAATGTATTATTTTAAAATAGAGTTTATAAGATATAAGAAAAAGTATGTTTTATTAAAAACGTTCAAGATATTAGGGTTGAGCTAACCGCTTTTCATGTTCAGCATGTGTTAAACTATCATTCCGTTAAACATCTTTAATCTTTAATCATGACAGTATATTTAATATGTAATCTAATGGTTGTAACAAAAGTTACTCGGGGTGTATTTGGGATTGTTGTTTGAGACATCACCTTATTTCTAAAAAGTAGTTTGGTAAATTTTAAAAGAAACTTTCTGGAAAAATGTTTTTGGTCTAAAAACTGATTTTAGAGAAAGCAAGTCCCCATGCTTTTGAAAAAAAAGCTGTTTTTCAACTTTTGCAGGAAATAACTACATTTTTCATTATCAAACCATCTCAAAAATATTATTTTTTTATATTATATCTCAAAATATAAACAAATAAAAAAATTACCAAACAATTATCTGATTTTTCTGACAGCATTTTTTCAGCGAGCACTTTTTTCAATAACACGACAGTTTTAAACAGTAATCCCAAACGCAACCTTAGTTACTCAATTATAATGGTTCCCCACGGAGAATGACCATATATGTATATATTTAAATCAATTTAAATCGTTTGATTTTTACTTTTACTCCCAAACTGGTTTTTTAACATTTTTTGATAAAAATTTGATATTAAAATAAAATAAAAGGATAAATAATAAATTACTAAAATATAAGTATATTTATAAGTCTATAACTATAATGTTTTCAAGAAATGCTTCGAAGTTTAATTTCATATTTTCATGTACATCATCTAGTCAGTTTGCATGATATCAACAAAATGTGCCGTATATGTTTTTAAAAATGATCAAGATTGCATTACAACTCTGCAAGAAGATGATTTAATTACTAAAAGCACTCAGGAAAAGGAAAATTCAGCCAAAAACAGATAATATTAAAATCATTGGTGTGGACATACTTTGATCGGGTTGAAGGCGAAATTAAAAAGGGTAATTAATAGAAAGTTCATATTATTTGTAAATTGTAAGTATGGTCGAACTCATTTAAAAATCAGGCTAAAAATATGTAACTCATAAAAGCATTAAAATGTGGGTTGAATCCAATGATAATTGAATTACTATAATGACATCTAAAATGTAATTTAAATTTGATAAGTATTTTCTTTTGACAAAAAATTATACATTTCACTGAAAAACGGGACACAACCGGCACAAACCCTCAAACTGGCAATACAACATGGTTGAGTAACAAATAAACGAGCTAAACAAATACTCCCCCAGTCTCATCCAATTGTTAACGTTTCGGAGAGAAGGTCCAGCACGCATTTTAAGGTGCATATAAAGTATAGCTCCATTATTTATTTTTAAATTTTTTTTCTGAATAAAAATTAATGTTTAAATTTATGGAACTATACTTTATATGCACCTTAAAATGCGTGCCGGACCTTCTCTCCGAAACGTTAACAATTGGGTGGGACGGAGGTAGTAACAGTTTTGTTTCCAAATCGCTTAACATATAGAATAAAAATATTCTTTGAATTAACTAAGATTACAATGGCTTTTCGAGAAATCCAACTTATGCTATTCCTGAAATCAGTAATATCATAATTGACATTCACACAATTAATTTCAGTTGTAGTCTAATGTTCAGAATTTTCAATTGCATCAACTGAAATTAGAGGAACTGATGCCCTCATAATATGAACTGTTTTGAAAGGTGAGTTTTTGCGATTTCCACCACCAAACCAGCCTCGATGGGGCTTTCCAGATCCTCAAAACACCTATTGAATCAATCTCGAAGAGACAAAATAACAAATTAAAAAACACCAAAACTGCTGGATCAAATCAAGCCTACTATATTGTATTTACTTGTCATGTTTGTAACATTCTAGTACTTCTAGTATAAGGTGGTGTCTCAGTTTATTTTATTATGTATTTGCAATAAAAAGCATGTTTTTACTGTAATTCCAAATGTAATGAGTGACATCAAGAATAATTGTACTGATAGAAGATTCAAGATTCTATGGATCATGCATCAGAAGAATAAAGATCACATTAAATAAGGAGTTCAGAAAAGGAACTATTTTTAAGGCAAATGATCAATAGAGAATTTAGTTTTATCGAGAAGTCAGAAATGTGCAACTGGTAGATAAGTTTCAAAACTCTAAATGACTCAGTATTCGATCGAGAAGCCTGTCTGATCGAGAAGTCAAGGAATTGAAGCCATTCGAAAAATGTCACAAAGTATTCATTCGAGAAGTATAGTAAAAAAATCGAGAAGTTAGTCAAGGAAGAAATCGAGAAATCTAAGGAAAGAGGCCAATCGAAAAGTCTGTGGTAAATTAATTAAAAATTTATTGTATTTTATTGTATTTTACATTAATTAAAAATTTATTTATTAAATTTTAATGTTTTATTGTAAAAAAATAAGAAATTCCTAAACTTGGAATAATCTGGACTTAAAAGAGTTATTTTGGAATTAAAATAGAAGAAAGTTTGTATTTATTGGATCACATGCTACAGTTTGAGCCGTATCTTAAGTTCCGGAAGTCTGGATGATTTTACCGTTCACGCGAAGATTATATAATATATATATATATATAGGCAAGTGATCAAATATAAAATAACTTAGAATAGAAAATAGAAAATAAGATCTACACCACATATTCAATCTAATCTAATGGCAAGGAGGAACATCCACACACAAATCAAATACACCCTCATATACCCAATCCCACATAATCCCTCCGTTTTTAATTTGATTTTTCCCGTTAATTAGTGAAGTTTTTTTCAAATCTAACTTCACCACATTTTTCTCCATCTCACAACAATCAGTTTGCATACCATATGTGATATATTCCGGTGACTTTTATTTTTTCGGCGATTTCCATTATTTTTTGTGAACCCAGGATATATAATTTAGTGATTTCTGTAATACAAATTAGTGATTTCTATAATACAAATTAGTGTTTTCTATAATATAATTTAGTGATTGAAGTTTGAATCTGATAAGTGACGAATTTATTTTAATTATAAATTATATTTGCCGAAATATAGCACATATGGTATGAAAACTGATTGTTGGGAGATGAAAAAAATGCGGTGAAGTTAGATTTGAAAAAAACTTTGCCAATTAACGGGAAAAATCAGATTAAAAACAGAGGAGAATAGATGAGATTGTGTGTGTGAGGGTGTATATAATTTGTGTGTGGGTGCGGCATGTATAATGATAAGATTTTCTATTTCTTATTTAAGCTATTTTCTATTTGAGTAGGACTCTCTCTCTCTCTCTCTCTCTCTCTATATATATATATATATATATAGGCAAGTGATCAAATAGAAAATAACTTAAAATAGAAAATAGAAAATAAGATCTACACCACATATTCAATCTAATCTAATGGTAATGAGGAACATTCACACATAAATCAAATACACCCTCATACACTCAATCCCACATAATCCCTCCGTTTTTAATTTGATTTTTCCCGTTAATTAGTGAAGTTTTTTTCAAATCTAACTTCACCACATTTTTCTCCATCTCCCAACAATCAGTTTGCATACCATATGTGATATATTCCGGTGACTTTTATTTTTTCGGCGATTTCCATTATTTTTTGTGAACCCAGGATATATAATTTAGTAATATCTGTAATACAAATTAGTGATTTCTATAATACAAATTAGTGGTTTCTGTAATATAATTTAGTGATTGAAGTTTGAATCTGATAAGTGACGAATTTATTTTAATTATAAATTATATTTGCCAAAATATAGCACACATAGTATGAAAACTGATTGTTGGGAGATGAAAAAAATGCGGTGAAATTAGATTTGAAAAAAACTTTGTCAATTAACGGGAAAAATCAAATTAAAAATGGAGGAGAATAGATGGGATTGTGTGTGTGAGGGTGTATATAATTTGTGTGTGGGTGCGGCATGTATAATGATAATGTTTTTTATTTCTCATTTAAGTTATTTTCTATTTGAGTAGGACTCTGTATATATATAAAAACAGGGGTCAAAGGCGTGTGACGTGGCAGTTTAATAAGGCAGCTAGCTCCAATCTCAGCCTTCTAGTAAAAGCAATCCTAGAAAAGTGGCGCATGAGATTGTAAAAAACTTCAAGGTTCGATTCTTGGCATCGCACTTTTAAATTGAATATTGAATATGATATGTAAACTAAAGTTTAATAATCATTAATTTTAAATTTAATTTTTTAAATTTTGGAATAAATCAGATTTTATGAAATTTTATCAGTAAATTTTAGTTTATTTAAATTAAAAAGTCAAGACTAAATTTAATAAATATTATAGAAGATCGTATTTTGTATATAGTTAAAATTAAATATTTTAAAAAAGAATTTTAGTTGCATAAATAACCTATCATTATTTATACTCACACCTATATTCATAAAGTTAAATGACTATTATTAAAGGCACTTACTTGTTAACAGAGTTACAGAAAATTATAAATTCTTGGTTCACCCTTCACCTCAATCTTGCTGGTTTGTTGTACTTCTCTCTCGATGAAATTCTTTGGGGTTTTAATAACTAATAATGTGTGGTGTTTTTTTTAATAAGCATCGGGTATATATATTGTAGAATTAATATCATTTTTCTAATCTAATTACTATCTTACTATAAATTCTGTTCTTAATCAAAATTAAATATAAACATATTATTATTAAAACTGATATTACTCATTCTAATTATCATTACTATTATTTAACTAAATAAATTACGGATATTACAGGTCATCTATTCATAAATTACAATGTGCTTTTCTCTAGGAGAAACAAATTAACAACTAACAACCAAAAGCATGCGATATATATATACTGATAAATTTGGAAGTACATTTCAACCGTGAAATACCTATATTATTATTATTATTACAGATCTATAATCAAATTGAATATAATTCTTATTTCATGTATCTTTTTCTTTTTTTCTTTTTTTTATATTTACAAATCTATTATCTTTTACATTCTACAACATAAAGAGTTAGATTTGTACAAAGGACTGAGATAAAAACAAAAACTAACGGACCATGTCAAATGACTTGATTGTGCATTTTATTGATCCCAAATACGAATGTAATTCTGGGTTAGATTTTACTGAGAAATACTCCAAGTTTTGACTTTGGTAGGTAGCGCACACAAGCAATCTCTCTATTATTATATGCAAAACAAACTTGTAATTTCCAATTTATAATCCTTCATTAAACTTAAAATTTCAATTAAAAATAAGAACACTAAGATGGGTGTTTCAAACGGCATAAGCAAAATGAATGAGAATTCATATCTCATGAGTAATAGTGAAATTTCATATCATTGATAGCTTCCGATGCAAATTCAGACCAATATCGTAAATTAAAATCGTAAATTATGAATCAGCGTAAAACCCAAATTGAGCATTTTTAATAAATATGATATAAAAGACTTAAATAGATACAGTATAATTTATTAACTTGTCTTTCACACTCACAATAAATAGGACTAGACAAACAAACAAGCTTACACAATCCATTCCCCCAATTAACCTACCGAAACATGGAATTAATAATAAATAAAAACATAAATACGAACGCCGGACATACACCATGAAACAAACAGTGTAATTACCAGAATTCAGCAACTCATCATTACATAAATCCAGCACCTTCAGAAACAGCATCCAGAGTCAACTGTACACACGCCATTGCACCAAGACGTGAGGCAATTCTTCGCAGCCCAGACTTAAACCTACTAATTCGAGTCACTTGCTGCTGCGCTGGCGGGTAGTAAACCTGTTGCTGTGGAAAATGCACGGAGCCCGGATTAGCAAACGGATGCACGTAACAGGGATTAGCCACCTGATGCACGCAGCTAATTCTCTCGGACAAGCGATAAGAAATGATTACTTGTCCTCCAATCTCATCACCGGAAGAATTTTCAACGGGAAACACACGCGTGTAATCCTCCTCGTCGGGTGTGAGAAACATTATCATCGGTGCATGTACTTGTCCCAGATTTTTGTAGCCGCCACTATCTATCTTGCTAAGTATCATCACGCGGATAGAGTGCGTCTCAACTAGGGGAAACTTGAATGGACGTTTCCATTCCGGATTGATGCCTGCTACTTCATCCGTCAGTATTTTCTCATTTGTGCCGGCTCCGACAGTGGCACAGACTTCCATCTCCGGGGAATGATTTATTTCCACCACATCTACTGCGCGAATGGAGTGGATTTGTAGCTCTTTCATATTTCTTGATTTTTATATGTATTCATTTCCAAATGAGAGTGGGTATATATAATATTTCGCGTTCGTCTGCTGTAAACGATATTCCATTAGTAATGTGTAATCTAGCCGGGAGTACCCCAGGTCAGTCAAAATTCATAAATGGGATAATGACATTGATAATGACCATAACTAAAAGTACCGCACTTACATCTGAGTCACCCGACTCCCATTCATAACTAAAAGTACCGCACTTACATCTTAGTCACCCGACTCCCATTCACAACTAAAAGTATCGCGCATACATCTGAGTCACCCATTCATAATTAAAAAAATCAAATGTGTAACAAAAAGTATTGTACGTTTCTTCTCTGGTTACTGACCCCGTATTATCGATATTTGATACGGTGCAAGTTTAATTTTTCGACAAAGATGAAAAGCTGGGAATCAAATTTAATCGTATAAATTTTGGATTTTTAAAAATTTTAAGTTATTAGCAAGCTGCCAGAGTAATATAGCTTAACATGTTTTATTTGCTTGATAATAGCCTGCCATATTACTTGTGCTAACATTATTTTACCGGATTAGCATAATAACATGCTGTTATGATAAAACAGTCTGCCGCTACAGAGTCAAGTAGAAACACAACTCAAGTCCAGAATTTCAGGATTAGATTTATACTTGCTTTAGGACTTTTATTATGTGAGTATATATCTATATAATACGTTTCTAATCTATACTATATTATTATAGTCGAAAAATTAAAAGTTTTGGTTGGTCGGTCGGTATTGGACCACAGACCTAAAAAATAAAATATGTAAGTTTACTTATTATAATACGGGCCTAAACTATATACATATCTATATTAACTAAAATTTTATTTTTGTAGGTCCAATTATATATTTATTATAACACATGTCCAAATTGTACACAAGCCTAAAAAATAAAAGATATAATTTTACTTATTATAATACAGACCATAACTATATACATATCTATATTACCTAAAATTTTACTTTTTATGCTCAATTATATATTTATTATAACACATGTTCAAATTATACACAGGCCTAAAAATTAAAGATATAATTTTACTTATTATAATACGGGCCCTAACTATACATATATCTATATTAACTAAAATTTTATTAATTTAGACCCAATTATATATTTAGTATAACAATAGTCCAAATCATAACATATTTATATTAAATAGAATAAATTTATATAAAATAAGAGAACATATAATATTAACATAAATTCTTAATATTATAAAATTTTATATTAAATATCAACAAAAATATAAATAAAAAATTAATTTATTTAAATATTAGTTATCTCATGCTTCGTACGGGTTATATGCTTGCATATATTAAGCTCAGAATATATTATTTAAACGTATTCCTTATTTTAAGGAATAAGTTGCATCCGATTTCAAACTCTATCTTGATCAACTTCTTATCCTTATCGTGCATTATTATAGGAGCTGTTTTAAACGTTTTATTCTATTCTTGTCTCCTATAATTATGTATTAGTTTGAATTAATATTATTCTTCAACGTATATCTTATGTATTATTCAAACTAGCCGTTATTCATATCTCGTATATAACATTGGCTTAGCTTTTCTACGTACTTAGCAATACTACAACTCCACTCTACGATCTTGAAAAGCTTTATCATATTATCTAAACTTGATATATATTGTACTCGTGCTATATAGAGATTATACAATTAAGTTGTAATCAATTCTTATACATTGTATTGTTCGAATTGTATTATGAATCACTAAAATGGCAAAGGGTTCTAGTAGATTAGAACAAGGGAGCTACCGTGTTGAAGTTGTGTTATTTCGATAAGGCAAAGAGTTCGAGGAACAGAGAAATTCAAGAGTGGGACTCAAGGAATTCAGACGTTTAAGAACATATTGCAAATGAGAAGATAACAACAAGCTGCAACCATTCTGCTCAGGATTGCTAGGGATAACAGCAAGTCACTTTCAGTGATTGGGTTAAAGGGAGATATATTTTAATCTTGTAATTTGAATATTATTGATTAATATATATTCTTTTACCAAGTTGGTAATGAACCAGTATGTAGACCATTAGATATAGGGGTCGAACCTAGCTAAACGTCTTGCGCCTCCTTTACATACTACTATTTACTCCCTCCGTCCCAACCAATTCTTTACACTTTCCTTTTTGGGACGTCCCACCCAATTCTTTACATTACTAAAAATAGTAACTTTTAACAATAAATATATTATTACATCCACTACTTCACTCCACTTTTTCAACACTTTACACTATTACACCCACTACATCATTTATTTTAACAATAAAATCACTATTACACCCACTATCCTTGGTCTCCGTGCCCGGACCAAATGTAAACATTTGGCTGGGACGGAGGGAGTACTATTTTATTGCATTACTTACATAATAGTTTGCTATCACACTTTGACATGTTTAAAACAGTAAGTCATTAGTCAGGCACAACAGACTGCTTTCAATAAAAGTAAGCTGTAAGTATTAAAATTGGACCTAGTTAGCCCTATAACACCTATTCATCCCTTCTAGGTGCATTTACAGACTCGACTCTGCCTGCCCGCCTCGTTTTATAGACATAAAAAACGATTAATGAGAGCATCTCCAACGGGTAATAGGTAAAATGGTTAGTTAAACTATGATTATGTAAAATTTTACTGAACTGTAAGAGCCCGCACTCCAGTGGTATTAGTCATAATGATTAGTTATATTTAAAAATATTATTTTATATATAATTATATAATTTACAGTTTAACAAATATAATTTAAATAAGGTAAAAAATTGACGTGAATATTTTAGATAATGACTAGAGACTCGACAAATATAGAAGATGAGATAAAGGATATCTATAATTTTTGTTCACAGGTCTTATGGTTGGAGGGACATATATTTTAGCTAATATGTATATTTTACTGCCACCTAGACTTTTTAGCTAATATGTGGTGATGGTTGGAGATACTCTGATAGACTATCAGAAATAAAGAAATCATTATAGAATATTAAAAGCGAATAATAATATATTTTGTAATACTAGCCAAATTATTTTTAATAATATTTGTAATACAGTAGTTATAAATTTTAATATTAAAATACTATTATATGCTTTTTATTTATTTATAAATTAAAAATGATATATTCTTAAATTTAAATTAAATACTCATCACTATATGGAATATTTTAATACACCATTTTCATATATCAGGTGTAACATCTCTTGCATAAAATTTTAAAATATATAGTACAAGACTTGATGTTGGGGCTGTCAAAAAAATCCGAATAATCCGATATTCGTCTGGAATATCTGCATTCGTATTCGAGATAAAACGGATATTATCCGTATCAGAGACAAACCAGATATTATCCGTATCTGAATCCTATAATTTCGGATATGAATACAGATATAAGCATATTTGTATCCGAAAAAATCCGAATTCGAAATTAAATATATATGATATTTAAATAATATATATATATAATTTAAAATTTATTTTATTAGTGTTGTAGTATGTGTATATATATTCATTAAATAATATATTTATACAAATTTTATATAATTGTAAAACTATTATAGACATATATAAAAATATCATTTGAGTTTAATATTATAAAGATAATAAAATTAGATTGAAAAGATAAATAAAAATTAATTTAAAAATAAAATAAAATAGGCTTAAATCCCTTTAACTCTTAACTCAATTAAAAAAAATTAAATTAAAAATTTTAATATTTATTTTGCAATTTTGTTTGAATTTTTAAAATAAATTTAAAAAACTTATTAAAAATCGGATTCGGATCCGGATATTATCCGTATCCGGATAGTATCCGTCGGATCCAGATTCAGATATTAACCTTTAAAAATTTTCGGATTCGAATACGAATTTTTGAATTCGGATTCGGATACGGATACGGATACGGACAGATCCGTATCCGAATTATCTGTTTGACAACCCTATTTGTTGTCGAAGAAACGTGTACAAGACTTGTTGTAAGTTATCACATTTTTAAATTCTTTTGTTCAAAGTGGATCAAATAAAAGGATTTACAGAGAATGTTTTAATCATATAATTAAAATTATTATTTTAATATTTTTTATAAACAAAAAATTTCAGTTAGTATTATATTTTACAGAAAAAAAACATTTCAAATCAAAAGTTCAATTTATCTAATTAAAATATTTCAAAATGTGCTAAAATATATACTTATTTATTTTTTGACAGAAAAAATGTGCTAAAATATTAAGTTACCTATATGACAAAATAAAACGATAGCGTGGTTGAGACGTTGACAAAAATAAACAGAGTCGGTGTGTAACACAGGCAAAGATAAGATCTACAATTCTACATACTCCGTATCTTAATAATCTTATCCCTTTCCACTTCTCTCTCTCTCGACACACCAAGGGCCCCAGGGAATTACGATCCCCCTGAGCCTGCAGGAAACAAGCTTCCCGACTCGTGCTTTATTTTTTTTTTGGCCGGACTCTATTGTTTAATGATAGACTATCAGAAATAAAGAAACGATTATAGAATATTAAAAGCGAATAATAATAACAATATATTTTGTAATACTAGCCAATTTATTTTTAATAATATTTGTAATACAGTAGTTATAAATTTAAATATTAAAATACTATTATAGGCTTTTATTTATTTATAACTTAAAAATAATATATTCTTAAATTTAAATTAAATACTCATCATTATATGGAATATTTTAATATATCATTTTCATATATATAAAGGTGTAACATCTCTGTTTTGGTAAATTTTTGTAGGTTAAAGATTAAGATTAAATGATCTCAAGTGTATGTAATTCGTATGAACAAACCAAGAACAAGTAAAAAGATCAACACAAAGAAATGGTGACGCGGAAAAGCCCCGTTGGGGGATAAAAACCGCGGGTGAAACTTTCTCCAACCAAATATGATCCACTAGGACAATGTTTGAACGGTTACAATGGATGAAGATCAGATTACAATGAAGAAAAATCAGAAACTAGGCTCTAAACGACAACTTGTAATGGGTAATTGAGTAGCGATGTAGTTGTATATGGTGTGACATATTTTCTATATGTATCTTTTTGTGATGATAATGGAGATTGTGTATGTATATGTATTGCACTGTATTAGAAGTTGTACGAGTTGCCTTTCTTGATACCTCCGCCTTCTATATATATATATTCGAATTGTGTAACTCACATATTGATGAGAATTGATTGTCATTATTGCCTTTCCTTATTTGTTGCAAAACTGATCATCAATGCATGCCTTATTTGTAGAGAATTTTATACCCATCAATATCTTTCCTTTCTTGTATTAAAAAAATGATATTTTATCCCTTTTTTAAAAAATTCAGGATGATTATTTGACCATTTCTAACAGCTACTAGGTTGTCGTCGGGCGTCAATGTTCTCGTCATGTCTTTGGCGTCGACAACAGATAGTTGATGTTGGACCTGTCAAAATTCTGACACCAACAATTGTCCCTGATCCTTTTGGTTCAGTGTATGCAACTAATAGGATCACTTCATCAAAAGTCGTGCCACTAAAAGCTCCGGTCAGGCCCTCGAGGACGCCATTGGACACATATACCACGTACGTCGTCCAACTGTCCTCATAATATTCATGTCGTCTATTGTTATTTTTTACTTGACACAAACAGAATTCTCTAAAAACTAATTTTAGAAGATGAAATTGATTTTTACTCTAAAAACACTTTAAAGAGTATAGGTCAGAGACTTTAAAGATTAAAGTTCCATTTTAACCGAAAGGTCACCGGAAGGTTGAAGAACAATCCAACACACACGACTAAACCATTTAATCAGACAAGTCAATCATCAGTACTTTCAAACGAAAATAGCAGCAATGTTTCCAAATTAATCCAATGGCCGGTCAGACTTTTCGGTGAATCAAACAACAATCAAGCTTAACAAAACTACTATAACCAACTATGAAGCTGCTACCAGGAAACTAGCTATACACACCAGCATACAAACACATATTCGTGAACAAAAATAAAACACAGGTTCAACAATTCATACTCCTATAATTCATATAAGTCTTGATGAATCAGTTATATTTCCAATTATATAGATCTGCTCATCACCAATTTACAAGTATATAAATAATATAGAAATCTACAAATTGTATCTTGGACCTTCAAATAATCAAGTCGTTAAAGGTTACAAACTATGACTTCTATTACATCATAAAATCCGAGAAACAGAATTTTCTGAATTACGTTTGATATAAATTGAATAACTTTTTACCATAAAGTCCGAACCAACTAATTCCTTTTTATGAGAATTCTAGATACTTTAGGCTATAAAGTTTCCAAAATTCAATGCCAAATCAGTCTTAAAAATTCCCAGCATTCATTTAAAGTCGGCATTTCTGCAATATGACCAGTAAAATCAGCCCCACTCCAGAGCCTATAACTTCTGTTTTATCTATTCAATTTATTCATTTCTTTTTTCTGAGTAAGCTACACAATCAGTTCTATGACATATCCGAAATTCATTGCATAATATGAGTTTTTTAATTTACAGCAGAATTTTAAAGTTGGCACTGCAGCATTTTCAGAAACAACATGAGATACCTTTAGTAATTCGCCTATAAGAAACAATATAAAGATCTGGTGGCAATAAAAATTTGCAGGCTTATCATTCAGACATAACCCTCCGATTTTTATGTTTTAACCATCAAGTAATCAGATCATTAAAACCTTCGAAACAATTACTCTAAACAGAGTAGAAATTTCTGGATACCAGAATTACAAAAACTAGTATCAATCGCAAGGCCATAACATCTACAATAGGACTCTGAATTTTATCAAATTTTGCAGACCTACATGTTGCTAGATACTCACATAACGCAATCAAGTCAACCGAATTAAGAACCGAGCTGTAGAACTCAGATTCCGGCCAACCGACTCAACTCCGGTCAAAAGTCAATGAGCACAAATCGAACACTAACGATTAAACAAAAACTACAGATAACATCACCAAGCAACGATATAATCACTAGAAATACCCATACAACTCAGTTATGTAAAAACAATCAAGGACGGAGCTCTACAGATCATTCTCCGGTGACCGACTCTAAATCCAGCCAAGAATCCGACGAACTCAAATCATACTCAGAAAAATCAAATAAAAAATACAATCATGCTCACACATCAACAGGGAAGCTACTCATGTAATCAAACTAACCAAACAATTAACAAATAGAAAAAAACCACAAATCCAACTAAAAACCGAAAGTCACGACTTCATGTATAAAAGATTTTCGATCTAAATTAACAGCATAATCACATAGGGCATGTTATGAGCTTTGCAACGACTATTCATATGATTAAAACAGAGATCAGAATCACCTACTACTAATCGACTAAATCAAAGCAGCAAAGAACCCTAGCTAAGTAGACTACCCAAACTAAAAATGGACACTAATATGGAGTAGCTGTTGTGGAGAGTTTCGATTTGGCTATTTGAACTCTAGAATCAGTCACCGCTAATGTGTTCAACGGATTGATGATCTCCAAGAACGAACAAACCCCAGTTCTTAATGTTTCCCCCAATTCAATCAGCCGTGCTTTCTATTTTTAGTAAGTATAACTAAAATTTTTAATAAATCAAAACTATTTATATTTTTAAAAAAATTTAGGGGCTTTATTTTGATTAAATGTATTTTTACCCCATAATTTAAATAAAAGGCCCAAAAATAAATTTTATGGGATAAAATATAAAAATATATATTTTTGAATAAATACAATATATATTTCAAAATTTCCCAAAAATTATGAATGTTACAAAAATAATAAAATAAAGTCATTTTGAGGATTTTACCATTTTCATAAAAGTAAAGGTACCAAAAACAAGGTCTCTGGTCTCTTGCAGGGCTGGGTCCGATAATTACAAATCGAATTAATCTTATTCTAATGAAACAAAAATTACAGTAAAACAAAATAAAATATTTGAAGCTACATAGAAGTCACATAACACATATCAGGTAATTTTCCTATTTAATAAAAATCCTAACACAAATAAATGCATTAAAAATAATCTAAAACACAATAAATTATAATAAAAGCATAGTTAAATATTATAAAATACACGTAATTTTCCCGGTCATTACAGTAGTTGACATGAATAGTCAAGAAATGTCGAATTGTGTCATAGTTACATGTTGTAATATCGTCAAATGTTACTCATAATAGTGTTAAACTCATGGTGAATTATAAGTAATGCGTGTAGTGAAAATATTGAAATTGATTAGTCACATGTTTATGACGTAGTGTATGCGTAATAAATTTTAGTATATGATAATATCGTTGTGTACCATTTATGATGATACATTCATAGTTATATGTAATTTCGTAATTACATCTTAATCGTCATGTGTAAATGAAAATCTTTATATTTCGTAGGTGCATGCACAACATTAAGTCGTTAAAAGGCCTTCCCCTCTTGAAACGTACTTAGTAATCGTAGCTTTTATGTTGTATGTTGTATGTTGTTGATAAAGCTCATGTAAAAATGATACTCATCTGTTACCCACTGTGATTTGAATCGTTGGTAAGGGTGTTGCCCCTATCGTATATAATGTAGTAGGGTGATCAGCCCATTCGTTTATAGAGTTAGGACGTCATGCCCCTGTCTATTGTTCAATATTGTGTCAAGACGTGCATATAAATTGTCATTTTTTATACTAGCACATAATATGTAATGAGTTGCAACATAATTTCCATAAATGCATATGTAGATAATAAATAATGCATTATATACGATATACCATGACAATAAATGAGCATATAGATAAATCACGAGGCATATCACATGTATTTTATTAAGTTCGTCAAACAAACAAGGCATGCGTTCACAAATGAAAGCAAACAACTGAAAACAAAGCAACTAGAATGCAAGCAACTAAAACGTTTGTCCTAACGACTTATTATATGACAACTAGAAATCAAAGCAAGACAAATAAAGAGTGTGAAAATAAGCTACATGTGATATTTCTTGAGGTAAAGTGCGTTCCAACTTCTCGTAACCTGCCTGCCGTCGAGCGTCGATAGCCTGTAAGCGCTTCGTCCGATGACAACATCAATTAAGTACGGACCTTCACATGTGTCCACGAACTTCCCAGCGTTCTTGTCGATAGTGTTATGAAACACCTTCCTCTTGACTATGTCCCCCACCTGGAACGTCCTGACGTAGTCGTTCTTGTTATAACCGTTGTTGACTTGTTGTTGATAAGACTCCGTACGTATTGTGGCCATGTTACGTAATTCATCTATCATGTCTAGGTCATGTGACAACTAATTCCTGTTGGATTCACTAGTCAAGAACCCATACCTAGCAGTAGGCATAATGACCTCTATTGGCAAGACAACTTCAATTTCATAAACAAGACTAAAAGGAGTTTGTCCTGTCGACGTCTTGGGTGTCGTCCTGTCTGACCACAAGACCCAAGGTAGTTCTTCTACCCAACATCCTTTATGAGATGTCAGCCTATTTTTGAGGTTGTTAATGATTATCTTGTTGCTTGACTCCGCTTGTCCGTTTTCTTATGGGTACCTTGGCGTCGACTTGACCAACACAATGTTCCATTGACGATAGAACGCTTCTGTCTTGTCGCTTATGAATTGTGATCCGTTATCACAAACAATCTCAGGGGGGACACCAAATTTGCAAATTATATTCCTCTTAATGAAGGAAATTATCTCTTTTGATTTTACTTGTCAGAAAGCCTGCCTCAATCCACTTTGAGAAGTAATTTGTCATTGCTAACATAAAGATTTTCTGTCCGGGAGCTGGTGGCATTTTCCCCACTATCTCCATTCCCCACTTCATGAAGGGCCACGAAATTAAGGATGTGTGTAATTGTTCAAAGGGCTGATGAATAACAGGAGCATGTCTCTGGCAAGCATCACATTTCTTGACATATTCAATAGCGTCATGTCTTACCGTCGGCCAATAGTAACCCATTCGTAATAACTTGCAAGATATATTCCTTCCTTTAGAACGATTACCACATTACCCTTCATGGAGGTCTCGTAGAACTTATTCGTATTCAGCCTTCTCCAAGCATCTTTGCAATAAACCCGTCATAGAATTTTTAAACAAGACATCGTCATAAATTATGAACCTGGACGCCTTCATTCTGAATGCCCTGGCCTCGTTCTTGTCTATAGGTTGGACACCAATTAGATGATACTCCTTGTATTTTGCCATCCAACTCGACGGCGTCATCTAGGACCATGACATCATGTAAGTTCCTTGACATGTCAGTGGCTGGTTGTTGGACGTGAATAATAGGAATGTTGGATAGCCTGACATGTCGAAACAATGACCCCAAACCTGCTAAGGCGTCGGCTTGGACATTCCTCTCTCGTGGGACTTGTTGGATTGTGAAGCTGTCGAACCCAACTTGTAATTTCTTTACGATGTTTAAGTATGTCACCATCTTTATGTCTTTCGCCTCGTAGGAACCGTTGACATGGTTGACAATTAACAGTGAGACACAGTTGACCTCGATGTGTTTGACCTTCAAATTTTTAGCCGTCTCTAAACCGACAATTAATGCCTCATACTCTACTTCGTTGTTCGTTGCTTTGAATTCACAACATATAGAATATGCCATTGTATCCCCCTGTGGCAATTTTAGGACAAGTCCAAGTCATGTCCCACTAACGTTGGAAGCTCCGTCCATATACAAGGACCATGGTTGTATTTTCATCCTCAACACCAACTGTTGTAGTTCTTCTTCGACTTGTGTTGACATGCTTGGACTGAAATCAGCCACAACTTGTGCCTTAATCGTTGTTCGTAGTTTGTAAACAACGTCATACATGCTCACGCGTACCGACCACTTTGCCATATGTCCGGTAAGTTCGGTCTACTCAGCACCATCCTCAACGGGTAGTTTGTTTTGACACAAATCTTGTAAGACTCAAAGTAATGTCGCAACTTAATAGACGTGACAGCTAGAGCAAGCACCAATTTCTCCAAGGACGAGTACCTGACTTCAGCATCCAATAGACTTTTGCTGACATAGTAGATAGGTGACTGCATCCCCCCTTCTTCTTTCACTAACACCCCACTGACGGCATGTTTCGTCATTGACAAGTAGACGTAAAGTGTTTCCCCAGGTGTTGGCTTTGACAACAGAGGTGCCGTCGTCAAGTACTTCTTCAATTCTTCAAATGCTTGCTCACGTTTCTCTATCCATTGAAAACCTTTGTTTTTTCTCAAGACGTCGTAGAACAACTTGCATCTGTCCGACGACCTTGAAATGAAACTGTTCAACGCCGCTACTCTTCCTGTCAGCTTCTGGACATCTTTGACACATGTCGGGGACGTCAACTCAAAAATTGCTTTTATTTGTTTGGGACTTGCTTCTATACCCCCTTTTGTTACCATGTGGCCCAAAAACTTTCCTGATGAGATGACAAAGTTATATTTTACCAGGTTACGCTTCATGTTATATGCATGTAATATGTCAAAAGCTTTCGCTAAGTTTCGGACATGATCTATGGCGTTCTTGGATTTTATTACCATGTCATTAATATACACCTCCATCGTGCGTCCGATCTGGTCCTTGAACATTTTATTTACCAGACGTTGGAAGGTTGCCCCTGCGTTTCTCAACCCAAAAGGCATGGCGATATAACAATATATCCCCCTGTCTGTTATGAATGTTGTCTTCTCAGCGTCAGACGAGTCCATCTATATCTGATTAAAGCCACTTGACGTGTCGAGGAACGTCAATGGCTCATGCCCTGCTGTCGAGTCTACCATGGTGTCGATGTGACTTAGTGGATATGGGTCCTTTGGACAGGCTTTGTTTAAGTCGGTTTAATCGACACAGACTCTCCATTTCCCGTTCTTCTTTTGTACTATCACTATGTTCACCAACCATTCTGGATAATCCACCTCTCGTATCATGCTAGCCTTTAACAACCTACTTACTTCATCATTAATGATTTTGTTTCTCTCAAGGCTAAACTTCTTCCTCTTCTGTTGGACGGGTGCAAGGTTGGGGTCGACGTTGAGCTTGTGAGTGATCACGTCAGGACTGATGCCTGTAATGTCCTCGTGATCCCATGCGAACGCGTCCAACCATGTCGTCAATAACTCGACCAAGTTAGCTTCTATCTCAGCAGGTACATTGATAGAATATATTTATATATATATTCTATCTTATTTTTATTCTCATATTTAATTATATTTTGCATTAATTAGATATTTATTTAATAGATTTTAATATCTTATTGCAGAAAAGATGGAAATCCTAAACTTGGAAGAATTTGGGCTTAAAGAGCTATTTTGGAGTGAAAATAGAATGACATTCATATTTATTGGGTTGCACGTACCACATACATTGTTTGGACCATATCTTGAGTTTCAGAAGTCAGCATTGGACAATTTTATAGCCCACGTGAAACTTATGAAATTTTCTTTAATTTAGAGGAGATCCAGCAAGCAAAATCCAACTGTATCAGTCCAGAAATTGAGGAGAAAAGATAGCTACAAATTTTATATGGAGAATTTTACTCGGTTTAGGAAACCTACTTGTATTTATTTTAAGACATTAAAATACTATTTTTATTAGTCATATATGATATACTGTTACGGATTAAAAACTAAGTATATTTAATGTGTAGTTACTGCTAGGATTTGAGAGAGCTTCAAGCTTTAATGGTTGCACTAACGTTTCGTGACTATCTCGTGTCCTCGTTAACTGCCTACGTATCTCAGTTCATATGAGAATCAAGCCAACAACGTAGTTCTAATGTTGAGGGGTTAGGCCCTTTATATAGGCGCACGAAGGCCTTGGAATCAGATTAGAGTTAGGAGACTTGGGGGCCAAGTCTCCTAGTGACGTAAGGTTGTTGTAACCTCTTAGGAATGAGAGTTCTTGTTAGACTCTGATAGGTGTAGTCTTATCCTTGTGATAAGATATCCATAGATGATGGGTCTCGTAGGACTCTTCCCATATTTGGGTTTCTAGATCCTTCTAGGATTAGGGCCTTCCACAGGCTTCTTGGGCCTTTACTGAGCCTTTATTAATTAATTAATGACAAAGGTTTAATGGGCCTCTATGACTCTAACATAGCTTTGTGGGCTGGACTTACAAATCCAGTTGATCCTTGGATTACAAATCCAGTTGATCCTAGGATTTATTTTCCTTGTTCGTTTCAGGGGTCCAAGCCTTCGGACCATACCAGGTCTAATAAATGAAATAACAAATGCTATATTTATTATTTTCCTAGGGCTATTTTTACCGACATCATTTGTCCCCTAACTTTTGGGAAAACTTCATGAGTTTTCATAAAAGTTTCTCAAAGGGTTTCAAGTGCCTTGCCGGGCTTTTGACTTATTTTGGTTAACTTTATTTCATTTTTTGGGCCCAGGCCTTTCATTATTAATTCCTTTAAAGAATCAATATCATATAAGTTGGTTCTCCAAAAACTTTATTTGCAACAATTTCCAAAAAATAGGAAAATTTTGAAACGTTATCCAATTCGACCTGGAATGAGGTCGAAAAAGACCTCAAATACGACCCCAGGTCGAATCCAGGGATCGAGGTCGAACTCGACTTCGATCGAGGTCGAACAGTACTTGAGATTTGCTTCCAGGTCGACATATGGAGACGAGGTCTAAATTGACTTCGATCGAGGTCGATTATAATAGGGAAATCGTTTTGAGGTCGATCAGGCGATTGAGGTCGAATTCGACCTTGATTGAGGTCGAATTCGACCTCGATTGAGGTCGAATTAGGCTTGAAATTACCTTTGAGGTCGATTTGGGGAATCGTGGTCGAAATCGACTTCGATTGGAGTCGATCAAAACTTCAAATACACTTCCAGGTCGATTTGGGGGATTGAGGTCGAAATCGACTTTGATTGAAGTCGATTAAAAGGGGAAAACTACCTTGAGGTCGATTGTGTGTCTGAAAGGGAATTCGACCTCGATTGAGGTCGAATTTGGCCTCAAGGGCTATTTGAAGTCAAAATATTGTTCTGTAGTTGATTTCGATCTCAATTGAGATCGATCTAGGGCTCAATTAGCTACTGAGGTCGATATATGAGGTTATCGTCAATTTCGACCTCGATTGAGGTCGAATCAGGGATCGAGGTCAATTTCGACCTTGATTGAGGTCGAAGTAGACCTCAATTTTCCATTGAGGTCAAAATTTGAAACTGAGACCGATTTTGACCTTGATCGTGACTTTAAAGTGCCACATGCCTTCAAGGCTTGGGGCTTCCATTTCGTCCTGAACTGAGGTCGAGTTAGGCCTTAATTTTACAGTGAGGTCGATATAAAATCGAGGTCGTTTATCGACTTAGATTGAGGTCGAAGTAATCATCATTTTTCCTTCCAACTCAATTTTAGAATGCAGTCAATTGGCCTCTTGGCTCTAGCTTAATTTCGACCTCGATTGAGGTCGAATAATACTCTAAATATACACCCAAGTCGATTAAAATTCGAGGTTGATTATCGACCTGGAATGAGGTCGACTTAGACTTGAAAAAGGCACCCAAGTCGATTCTTTTTATTTCTCTATAGTTGTGGATTCTCAACTTGATTTGAGATCGATGATACCAGGTTTTCCCTTTCATGTCAACATTGACCCTTATTTGAGATCGAAACCTTTGTTGTGTTCGACCTAGATTGAGGTCGAATTGACCCTTATTTCATCGCCCAGGTCGAAATATTTAGGGTCCCCACAGCCTCGTAATTTCGACTAAGATTGAAGTCGAATTATCACCTAAATCCCTTCTCAGGTCGAAATGTTTTGGGGCCTCATGGCTTTGTGACTTCGACTAGGATTGAGATCGAATTATCACCTAAATCCCTTCTCAGGTCGAAATGTTTTGGGGCCTCATGGCCTTGTGACTTCGACTAGGATTGAGATCGAATTATCACCTAAATCCCTTCTCAAGTCGAAATGTTTTATGATCTCGTGGCCTTGTAATTTCGACTAAGATTGAAGTCGACTTAACACCTAAATCTCCTCCCAGGTCGAAATTGGTTTGGGGCCTCCTGGCTTTATAATTTTGACCAAGATTGAAGAGTTATTATCTTACAGATTTGATTAAGTGGAGCCTTACAGGCTTTTGGGTTATGGGCCTCCAATGGTCTTGGATCACGGGCCTTTAGTATTTTAGGGTTTACGGGCCTTTCTCCTTTGGTTATTGGGCCTCTAGGGTTTATCGGTCATGGGCCTCACAGGCCCAACTTCTAGACTCTTCTTCTAGATTCTAGAAGGTTCCATTTCTTTTTATTTTGTTTATTTTTCTTTTGGGCTCTCGTTTATGGGCTCTGTTATATGGGCCCTTTTACCGATAGTACCGGTTGACATACCCTTCAACGGTCATGTGACCTATAGACGCCTGTAAAAAGTGGAATCTGAACGGGTAGGTGACCGGCTGGGGGTTGTATATAAGTGAAGTGAGGGGCTTCACTTCCCTCACCTCATTTCTCTATTCTCCATTCTCAATTCTAACATTTCTCTACACCTTCGAGCTCTCAAGCCTTCAAGCAACTCCAGCTTCTAATACTCTCGAGGATATACAGTAGCTCGAAAATCAAATGGCTGACAAGAAGAATTCAAGATTGGCAGCTATGAATGTAGGGTCTGCTAAGAGAGGTAAACCCCTTCGACGAATTCCCATTTTTTCTTCTTATATGTCTTTAATCGATATGATAAACCAAAGAGGGGATGAGTACCCTAGCTTGTCCCATTTAGACTCTTATAGTCGTAGCAATAAATTTTTAGAATCTGATTTAGTAAAAGAATACAACCGTCTTTTCAATTTTTCTCCTCGTTTTACTATTTCATTGGCAGGGCCTAGTGACAAGACCTGTCATTGGAACCCTTCTAAATTATTTGTTTACGTAGATGCCCTGTTAGCGGGGCTTAGGTTTCCTTTGCATGAATTCATCCTCACGCTTTTAGCTGACGTTCAAATTCACCCTTCTCAAATTGTTCCCAATGGATGGAGGCTCATCCATTGTTTCATGGTCCTTTGCTTAGAAAAGAAAATAAAGATGACTATCCACCTTTTTCGTAAAAATTTTCAATTTAAAAACTCTTTTAGCCTTTCCTTGGGCTGGGTTCACATTGCCCATAGGCCAAATAAACCCCACATTTTTTATAACTCTTCTATCCCCGACAACAGCCTTCATTGGAAGGAAAATTTTGTATAAATTTCTTGGGAAGGGGGAGATTGGGGGACTCTCTTTAGGCCCACTTTTGGCCAAGTTGCATACGGGAGCGCCGAATCCATCATGCTCTCATTGGAGGAGCAAAATGCTTATGTTGCGCTTACCCAAGGGGAGACCAAGGAAGTATCTTGGGCTCTTCTTGACGAGCGCAGACTAAAAGCCGTGGGACTATCGAGGGCCTCGAATAAAGGTATACCGTTTTTTTATCTTGATTTGCCTCTTTACTCTATACATTTTATTGCTTTATTATCGAGCTTATGATTTGTTCATTTTTTCAGCTGCCGCGCAAATCAACAAGTGGACCATTCCACCCGTAGAAGAAACTGGCCGTATGAAGCGGCTAAGGCTGATGAACGACCCCAGACAGGGGAAAGAGCCTCCAGCTTTTTTACAGCCTCATTCTGGGCCAACTGAGGCTGGAGGTAGTGAAACTGTCAAAGCACCTAAATCCCTGGCTTACAAACCAGACTGGGGATTTAGGAAGTCGGATACCGTGATCGGCTGCACGGATCATGCTAGGGATTGGTCCCTCCATTCTTTGACTCTTTGTGATTACAAGGATATCGTTTTGGGGCGAGATGAGGAGAGTACCAAGGCTTTGGGTGCTCACGCACTGGCATCAGTAAGTTTCTTTGCTTGTCTAATTTGCACTTCACTTCACTTGCACACACTACTCTTGGCCTTTTATATGTTTTAACGTGGTTTGTTGGTTTTTCAGGCCAATGCCTACTTTCAGGCTTCCCTCCATCAGACGGAGTCGTGGAAGGTTCAAGCGGAAAGCACAAGAAGGAACTTAATAAGGCCAATGCCAAGATCATGCAATTGGAAGAAAGGATGGCTGAGAAAGAAGAGCTCCTGAAACGGGCCCAAGCCGAGATAGTTAAACTCCGGGCTGATAAGAATGTTGTCATTGACAAGTATTTGGCTTCGGATGAATATCAAGATCTGATCCAATAGCATGATGACCTCCTCTACCCTGCCAATTACACAATTTGGTGGAACGATGCTTTGAAGGCAGTACTGGAGAGGCATCCGGGTATGTTCGACCCTAAGGCGAACTTTAAAAGTCCTCAGTCAGCCGAAGCTTTGAGGCGGTTAATTGGGGCTCAAGAAGAAGAAACTGAGGGGGACAGCAGTCCTGATGTCAGGCAAGAAATGGCTCGCGAGCCTAGTCTTACTCCTCCTCGCAGAGTTATGCCTGAGAAAACTACTCCCGTGGTGACTCCCTAGAAGCCAACGGAGGAAAGCTCCTTCGAGGAGGAATGATCAGGTAAAGGTGAAGAGGATTCGTCTTCATCTAGCGAGGAGGTGTCATCGGAAGAGGAGGAGGAGGAGGCGTCGAAGTAGATAGGTTTTATTTATTGTATTCATGTTGCCTCCCGAGGCTTGTAGAAACATTTGGCCTTCGGGCTCTCTATTTATGTATTCATGTTTTTCACTTTCCTGTCTTTTTACTTTATGCCTTAGTTTTGCTTGTTTTTCGTGTTTAACTTGAACATAAACAACAAATATTTGCGAGGCTTGTAAAAAGATTAAGTGAGAATGATGAACGTTATATAAGGAGAATAGAAAACATTTCTCAAAACTTATAACTTATTATAAAAGGGAACATATCATGCCTTCAAGGCTAAACAAGTCAGTACTCAAACGTTCTTGGAAATCAAAATTGAAAAACTTAAACATAGTAAATTCTTAAGTTGGCTGCATTCCAACTTCTAGGGATTTCAATCCCTTCAAGGGTTTGGAGCTTATACGCACCCTGTCCTATGACCTCCTTCACTTGATAGGGTCATTCCCAGTTCGGAGCTAACTTGCCCTTTGGACCTGCCGAAGATGCCTCGATTTTTCACAGGACTAGGTCTCCTTTACGGAAGAACTTTTCCTTCACCCTAAGGTTATAATAGAACGAAGCTTTCTTCTAGTTTGCCACTATTCTGGCATTGGCTTTGTCGCACAGCTCATCTATCAAGTCTAAATCCAACTTCATGCCTTCCTCATTGGCGTCAATCTGGAACTCTTGCACTCTAGGTGACGTCTGAGCTATTTCAACGGGCACCACTGCCTCAGCCCCGTAGGCTAGTTGGAACGGTGTAGCACCTGTTGAAGTCCTACAAGTAGTTCTGTATGCCCATAGGATTGGAAGTAACTCGTCAACCCAAGTCCCTTGGGAGCGCTCAATCCTCTTTTTAAGTCTATCCAGGATAATTCTGTTGGCCACTTCAGCTTGTCCATTTTACTGCAGATGAGCTACTGAAGTGAAGCGTAGTTCAATGTTGTAGTTCCCATAGTACTCTATGAAGTCCTTGTTGTTAAACGGAGTTTCATTGTCCGTAACTAGGACTCGGGGTAGCCCATACCTGCTGTTAGGTCCAAATGTGTTGTAGAGGGGGGGTGAATACAACTTTACAAATTTAAGAAGCAATAAATGCAATGTAATAAATGAACATGCTGATTCAAGGAATATATGTTTTATATATATCTTGAAAAGGTTGCTACAACATTCATTACAAAGTACATCAGAAGTAAAGAGGGTAGTAAATGATACTAAGCTCGGTGAATATACTCTCTCTCTTTTACAAGTGTTTTTCTCGAAAATATTGCTCTCATCTTTTAAATAAAACACAAGTACTTCTATTTATACTACTTGTAATCTATGTCCTGTAGACTTCAAAGACTAAGATGTACGTGGCCCAATGTTGTCCACATAAATCTTATCTTATCTTGAAAGCTTGGAAATCTGCCAATTAGAAGATGCCATGTGTCATGTTGAAACTGCCCTCCATGTAGAATATCTACTTGAGAATTTCTACTTGGCCATCTCGAATATCTAAGTAGAATTTCTACATAGGAATGTTCTACTTGGCTATCTCGAACATCTAAGTAGAATTTCTACATAGGAATGTTCTACTTGGCTATCTCGAACATCTAAGTAGAATTTCTACATAGGAATGTTCTACTTGGCTATCTAGAACATTTTGCACTTAGAGAAATTCTGGGCTTCAACTTGAAACTTCAATGCAACATCTTGAACTTGTGATTTCTTTATGTCTTCCATATTCTTCAACAAGCTCTTGAACCTGGATCTCTATTACTGACATAAACATGCTATCAATGTCCTGACACTTGATGCAATGGTCTGATTCATAAGTGACTAGTCTTGATAGTGTTTCTGCTTCTTGAATAGATTACCATATTCGATTAGTAATGTGGCTTTCCAAATATTGCTTTCCTTCTTGTTCACTTGAAATCAATTAGTCTTATTGATACTGATTGCTATGATCTTGAATCTTTAGGTTACAAATCACTGAGGCATGAACAACTCTGACTTGAACTTCTTTCAATGATTTCTTCTTCATTTGATCATAGTTAACATGTTGAATTGTATCAATTACACTGTCTTCATTTAGCATTGATTTCTTTGTGGCTTCAAGTTCTTGATTGTCTTCTGGTTAAGTATCTTTTATTTTAGTTGAGTTACATAAGTTATAGTGTTACAAGTTTAGACACTCTGCCTTTCAATCTCCCCCTATTTGATAGTCTAACAATGACATTCAAATTAACAAAGGGATAACTCAACTAAACAATGAGACGAGAAAAAGATAAATAACATTACTATCTTGTTTGAATTACAACTGAAATAAACTTGAAAACAATTCAAAGAGCTAGAATAAATAAGACTTAAGCTAGACAGAAAATTCGAACTTCGAATTAAAGATCATTTGAGTGATTCCTATCACCTGGATTATTTCAAACCTTTCAGTCAAACTTATATCACCTTATTGGATCCACTCTGATTCACGGTTACAGTATGGTACGTTAGCCTATCTCGCATACCGTGATCAGGTAAATTTTCCTCAAGTGAGTTAAAGCAACCAAAAAGATATGAAGTTTTTCCAACTTCAAGTTCACACCACTCTGACCGTTAATTCTAATTCCGTCTCTTCTTCCTAACTTCTTCAGCTTGGCGCTTCTCTTCCTTCAACCTTTTGCGCCTTTCCTTCTGTTGTTGTTCTTTCTTGTAAACTGGATCATGAAGCTGCTTCCACCTTGCATTCAACAGACTTACCGCTTCCATTTCTAAAGGATTCCTGGGCTCTGGATAAGGATGCCTGAAAAGCCTTCTGAGTTTGTCCACCTCCTGAGTAGTTCTGATCTTTGGAATGTCCTCAAAATTTTTCATTATGAGCTGTGACTTCCAATGAGACTTATCAGCCTTAAACTGACAGTAGATCATTTTAGGGTAGCCCTTAACACGGTTAGTATTGTGGACACTAGCCGCATCTCGCTCCATTCTCTTCTTTTCCACTACTACTTCAGATAAGTACTTCAGGAGTCTCTGCTTCTCATCTACATTCTCATTCTCCACTTCGCCCCATTTGAATACTTCTATAACTCTCTCCAGAAAAGCAGCATCTTGAGTCTGCAGCAACCATTTCCTACTCATATGCAACAATGTTTGATTTTGGTCTGCGTCTATGAATGCTAAAGCATCAGTTGTGTCATCATCATATGAGTGTATCCAGTATACACTATCTCTCCCTGGAACACCAACTGCCTCCCTTATTTCTCCTTGTTCCAGAGATCCAGAAGGAAGAGTCAGAGCTTCATCTACATTCTTAACAGCTTGTAGAATATTCCACTTTCTTTCAATTAGCTCCGGCTCAATCTTTACATTGTCTAGAGGGTTTGGAGCAATAATGTCACACTTCCAGATTTCATTGCTCATCTTGAATATGACCCTCTCAATGAACTCCACTGACTTCTCCTTGATGTCAGAAGTGAATCCCTTACTCATCATTTGCCTACAGACAGCTTTTAGGGATTCTACCGGTAGAGCCATTAGATCATTTTCTTCTAAACTAACCCTCTTCATCTTTCCATCAACTACCATCCGGACAACATCAGGATTTGCTGAGAATTCTGGTCCCTTGTCCTCTGCTAGCTGCATTAACTGATCTCTATACAGAATGCTAAGCTCCTCAGCTTGAGAATATTGAATTTTTGTTGCTAGTAAGAACAACTCTGACGCAGATCTTCTCGAGATGAATTGATCATCCACATACAAGAAAGATGTCGGGACTCCTTCGACTAAAGACAAGATGACCTGCCATTCCTTAACCATTGCATTATATCCAACTCTGACTTTTGAGATCAACCTTTTCAAAGCATTTATGTAGTCAACAATCAGTGGATTCTGCAAGTTCAAGTTGTAGAACAAGTCTTCCGCCTCTTTGTTATGAGTTCCTTTTGTACAAACTCCCGATAGAATCTTCCTTGCATCATCCCATTTCTGTCCTATCCTTTTCTTGTCCAGATCCACTTGAGGATCAGCTAACCTTGCAAGCTCATGATCATACTGTTTCTCCTTAAGCTCCGCTTTCTTTTCAAGAAAAACAGCCTCATCCTGCATCATCTTCATTTTATAGAATTGAGCTTGTTTCAAGGCCAGCTGTTGGGCTTCTAGAGTTTCCTTATCAACAGGTATTTCTTCAGGCTGTCCGGAAGACATTCCAGCACCTCCACCTTGTTCCTTCAAAGATCTTCTAATAGCATGTGCTAACGGAACATCCTCCATATCAGAATCTGAATCAAGTACTGCATGTGCCTTTTCCTGATGACGACTTAAGTCAATGAATGGCTCTTCTTGTTCAGCCACCACTGCCTTACCCTTCCTCTTTCTTTGAGCCTCCTCATCAATTACTGGCTCATTTTCTTTGACAAGATCAGTCTGTTCTTCAATTTCTTCAATAATTAGCGACTGCTGTCTCGTCTCTTTTCCACTCTCCCCCTTAGGTGAGTTATCCTGACCATCACCCTTCTCTCCAGATCCACCAGTAGCATAGGAATCACCAAAACCAGAACCCGAGGGTCTAGCTCCACTGGCACCGCCAGCACCACCAGCACCACCAGCATCATCAGTATCAGGGGGAGCCTGAGTAGTTTGATCGTCAAAGCACTCTGGGGGAACAAAGCTCCTAACTGCATACAACATTCTGCTTATTTCCGTTGCCATTGTATGCATTATGCTTTCCACTGCTCCCATCCTATCATAAAGAGTGCTGCCCAAGACACCACCAGCATGGCCCAAGTCATTTACCTTGTTTGCCAAATCATCTAATGCTGTTGCTTGACTTGCCATTCGTGCTGCGTAGTCATCTAGAGCGCGCTTGTTGTCACCAACATGGATCCCTAACTGCCCCATTGACTGTCCAAACTGCTTTATTTCATTTTCCATTGTTGTCATACGAGTGTGAAGATATTCAAGATTAAGGGACGGTGTTTGGCTTGGGTGTCCTCGCTCTAAAAATCGTTCTGTTACTGTTTGTCGCTCGGTTTCGGGCCTTGAAAATGAAGGTCCCTCACTCCCTAAACGCTCACACACACTCCCTGTCTCACGCTCGTGTATGTCTTCAATAATATTCCTGAAAGTGAAAGCAGTACCTGCAGAAACTGGATAAGTAAAGTGAGTAGCAGTTATGGGATCTGTTTCTGTCATATCCTGAGGTGGAATCTCAGGTTGAGAGGCTGCAGAGTGTTCTAGTACAACATCAGAACCGATCCGCTCTGCAGCATCAGTATGTACCGGTGAAGGTACTTCAGAAGCAATGAAAGCTTCAGGCCTGTCTGAAGCAACAGGCTCTTCAGAAGGCTACAGATCCTCACCAAGATTCTTAGGTGTAGAATGTGCAAAGGTAGAACCACTCTCGTGAGGTGGAGTGGGTGTGAATGACATTCTAGGTTTGGACTGGGCTGAAGAAGTTGCAGCATGTGAAAATTTGGCTTTCTTCCGAATAACTGGCTGCACTTCGGGGTCACTCTCCGAGCTCTCACCTAAATCTACAGATGCCAGCCTTTTAACTCCCGTCAGCAAGGGTGAAATAGAAGAATCAAAAGTTTCAGACTCAGAGTCAGAAATATAGCTCGCACCCTGGGATAGATCCTGCGGGCTAGCAGAATCTTGGGCAATGGAATCAGATTTAGATGAAGAAGTAGCGGTAGTGTGAACAGAGAGTTGCTCTTGTTCATAGAAATTACCTCCTTCATTACCTTGGTCAGCAAAGGGATCAGGATTAGCATGAGGAGGAGTTTGTCTTTCCCTTTGACCGTGAGAGTGGCCATCATCATCTTCATCACTTTGAGGCTCTTCAGGAATCCCTTGAAATGCGTCAGCATGTGCAGATGGATTCTGAGCATGTGAAGATACATGCGAGGTTCCCGCCATAGTAGTAATACCTGCATCATACTGAAGCCACACTTGAATATTAACAGGAATAATCAGTGCTTTAGTGTGATGTTTATCCTGGTTCGCAATTGTTGTGAGTGACTTGGTGCCCATGCCAAGTGATGCAGATGTTTTACTCAATGCAAATGCCTGTCTTACAGCTAAAGCATTAGTTGGTACTAAATAATTAATGAGCATTTGTAAGAAACGAGGATACCAGCATACAACATTCGTAGTTGCAAGGTTTCTGTTTTCAGATGATCCCATTGTAGCCACTATTTCGGAAAGAACGATTCTTCCATAATTAATGTCCAGTTCACGGGCTAGGGAAACTGCAAAGATCTGTATGGGAATTGGAATCTGATGATAATCTTTTTCGCGCGGCCGAAAACATCTCGTGATGGCCTCGAAAAAGTAATTCCATTCCACCTGGAAGTATTGTTTCTGGATGGCGCCAGCTAAGATCCGTCCAGAAGGAGGATAGCATCCAATCTCCTCAAAGAATTTGAGACGATCTGCCGTTGAAGGTTCAGGGTCATAAACATCTTTAACTGGAAATCCCAGAACCCTGTTGAACACTTCCTCCGTTACTTCATATTCCTGACCCGCCAAGGTAAACCTGAAACCATAGGGGGTATTTTTGCTCCCAAAAGTAACCGCACTAGTCCATAATTGCTGTAAAGCATCATGGACTAGTGTTGGTTTAGCAGTAAAAGCAACACTAGCCTTAGAGTACAAATTAAGAAATCGTATCCAAAACTTGAAGCGCGGGAGATGATCACCAATTTCCGTACTAATGTTATAAAAATTATTTTTCGCAAGAATAAATTGGTGAGCCATTTGTAAAATAATTTTCCTTGAGTTAATGTGATATTTTGAAAAGAAACAAGTAACGTAAATACGTAAGGAAAAAAATTAATCTAATTAATTCCTTTTAGAGAATCGAGAAGATGAACAGCCGATTTGAACTAAACTACGGAATTAATTATAATCAAAATCAAAACAACCAAAATCCAGTCCAGTAAATAATGCAACCCCAAATCAGTGATATAAAAACTAAACTGTGTTTGTAAATAACCGTGATAGTTGTGTGTATATGACAAACTGAACAGATGAACAGACGGGTCCAAATACACAATAACAGGGCAAACAGAGAATAGTAAATATAAAACGGGCAGCAGTTCGAGATATGTAAGAGTTTTAACACAACTCGAATGAACAGAGCAATGACTGTTTGAAATCGCAGGGAGGGAGGGAGGGTGGGGGCTATAAAAATTTAGGGTTAAAACAATTAGGTAAAAGTGAAAAGAAAGACGGGTTAATGTTGTATATATAGGCATATATGTGCAAAGACGAGAATATCCCTGTGAAAAAGGAAAAAAAACGTTAAGTACATACAGGGGAACATCAAGTCGAACACTATCTCGAACTTCTAAGTCGAAATTCGAGATGAGTTTCGAGATAGGAGCTATCTCGAACATCAAGTCGAATATTCGAGATAAAGTTCGAGATGACACTAACTCGAACAAATTATCACTTGACCAATTAATACAGCTGAATAAACCCACCAGGGAATCCTATCTCGAATTTTAAGACAAAATTCCAAAGAAAATGAGTAAAATTTCAAGTACAAACCTGGGAATACTATCTCGAACATCAAGTCGAATATTCGAGATAATGTTCGAGATGGGACTCAAGTCGAACATCAAGTCGAATATTCGAGATAATGTTCGAGATGGAACTCAAGTCGAACATCAAGTCGAATATTCGAGATAATGTTCGAGATGGGACTCAAGTCGAACATCAAGTCGAATATTCGAGATAATGTTCGAGATGGGACTCAAGTCGAACATCAAGTCGAATATTCGAGATAATGTTCGAGATGGGACTCAAGTCGAACATCAAGTCGAATATTCGAGATAATGTTCGAGATGGGACTCAAGTCGAACATCAAGTCGAATATTCGAGATAATGTTCGAGATGGGACTCAAGTCGAACATCAAGTCGAATTAAAAATTCGAGATAATCTTCGAGATAGAGATTAACTCGAACAATTTCCCAGACTTGGAAAAAAATTTCGAATATTCTTCCCAGACTCAGAATTTTCAAAATTTTTAATTTTGAAGATAGTCATAATAATTTGGCAATTTTTGCAATAAAAACAACAATTAAAATTTTGCCAAATTATTATAAATATCAATCCAAGGAATTTTAATAAAGCACACAATTAAAAACATTCCTGGACAATTCTAAGGCCTTTAAATTAAACAAAATTACATGAAAAACACAGGTAAATTCATCTAAAAATCATAAAAAATTTAGAATAATATGAATTTAACTCCCCCTATGATCATGCAATCATACCAGCAAAAATTCAAAGATTTAACTAATAATGACACATAAGACACAATGAATTCATGTAAAATAACACAACATGCATCCTAAAATACTCATTACTTAATCATTTTAAAGTCTAAGTCCATAATGATTAATTAGCATGCAGAAGTGATATTTTGAGCAATTGTAGAGATTATTTACATATGTTTTCAACTTTGTATCAATAAAATAGGCAAATGACAAGACTAAAAACATATGTTTATGATTAAAAACTGAAATTTTGCAAATAGCAGAAATCACTAACTTGTGTTAAGCATTCCCAATTCACCAACCAACCTATTGAATGTTACTTCATCAAGAGGTTTAGTGAATATATCTGCAATTTGTTGCATTGTGGGCACAAAATGTAGCTCCATAGTCCCCTCCTCGACATGTTCTCTAATGAAATGATACCTGATATCTATATGCTTGGTTCTTGAGTGGTCTACAGGATTGTTGGTCATGGCAATGGCACTTGTGTTGTCACACATGATTGGAATCTTTTTGTGCTCCATGCCATAATCTTTCAATTGGTTCCTCATCCACAGTATTTGAGCTACACAGCTTCCAGCAACAATGTACTCAGCTTCAGCAGTAGAAGTAGATACTGTGTGTTGCTTTTTGCTTTGCCAGGACACCAATCTTCTGCCAAGAAATTGACATGCACCAGATGTGCTTTTTCTATCAATCCTGCAACCTGCATAGTCTGAATCCGAATAGCCAATTAGATTAAAACCTGTATCTCTTGGGTACCAAATCCCTAGATTTGATGTTCCCTTGAGATACCTAAAGATTCGTTTGACGGCTATGAGATGTGATTCTCTAGGATCCACTTGGAACCTTGCACATAAACAAGTTGCGAACATAATATCGGGTCTACTTGCAGTTAAATAGAGGAGTGAGCCAATCATACCTCGATAGCTTGTGATGTCAACTGGTTTACCTGATTTGTCTTCATCAAGCTTCGTGGCTGTTGCCATGGGAGTCTTAGCTGTTGATGCATCTTCTAGATTATACTTCTTGAGTAAATCTTTGATGTACTTGGACTGATAGATAAGGATTCCATCTTTTCTTTGACTGATCTGTAATCCAAGGAAGAAGGACAGCTCTCCCATCATGCTCATCTCATACTTATCCTGCATTAACTTGGCAAATTTCTCGCACAAGCGCTCATTAGATGACCCAAAAATAATATCGTCCACATAGACTTGAACAAGTATTAAATCACTTTTTACATTTTTATAGAACAATGTTTTATCAATTACTCCCCTAGTAAAACCACTTGCAATTAAGAACAAGGATAGGGTTTCATACCATCGTCTTGGGGATTGTTTGAGGCCATAGACAGCTTTGAAGAGAAGGTACACAAAATCTACAAGCTCTGGATCAACAAAGCCAGGTGGCTGTTCCAGATATACTTCTTCTTCTAGCTCTCCATTCAGGAAGGCACTTTTCACATCCATCTGAAAAACCTTGAAGTTCTTGTGTGCTGCAAAGGCCAAGAACATCCTGACTGCCTCAAGTCTTGCAACTGGAGCATAGGTCTCATCATAATCAATACCTTCTTTTTGAGAATAACCCTTCGCTACCAAACGAGCCTTGTTTCGCGTTACAAGTCCGTCTTCATCCAGTTTATTTCTGAATACCCACTTAGTTCCAATTACTGATTTGTTCTTCGATCGGGGTACCAGCTTCCAAACTTTCTGCCTTTCAAACTGATTGAGCTCTTCTTGCATTGCAATTACCCAATCAGCATCACCAAGAGCTTCTTCTATTTCTTTAGGTTCAAGCTTGGATAAGAACCCAGAATATAAGCAAATATTATCCATGTCAGCTCTTGCAGTTCTTCTAGTAGTCACACCAGCATCTGGATCACCAATTATTAATTCAAACGGATGGTCTCTACTCCATATTCGTTCTCTTGGAAATTTTCTTGATGATTCAGCTTGACTTTCTGAGTTGTTGTGTTGACTACTTGTGGTATTTCCACTAACTCCCCCTGAGTTAGTGCCAGCTCCTACAGAACTAGTGTCATCTCGTCTTGAGCCTTGAATGCTTGCCCTTGAGCTGCTATTTACTCCCCCTGAGTTGTTGCAGGATCGTGCGGAAGAAGTTTCTTCTGATCTTGTAGGATTCGATTGTTCATTAAGCTCAGATGTTTCTTCACGATCGCTTGGAACATTTGAAATGATAACCAACTCAGGTTCATCTTCAAGTTCATCTAAGTCCAGATTCTGAAATTTAAGGGACTCTGGTTCACTAGAATCTTTAGATATTGATGGGAGTTTGGTATCGTCGAATCTGACATTGTAGCTTTCAGTCACTTTTCGATCATTCACTAAGAATACCCGATAAGCTGCCACCACATCTGTAGAATAGCCAACAAAGATTCCTTCACGAGCTTTTGCTGTAAATTTTCCTAGATTTTCATTATCTATAAGCACATAGCATTTAGCTCCAAAGACATGAAAGTATTTGATTGTAGGTCTTCTGTTATTCATTAGTTCACATGGTGTCTTTTCTTTATCTTTTATGATCAGGGTTCTATTCTGAGTGTAACACACTGTACTCACTGCTTCGGCCCAAAAGTAAAGAGGAAGTTTTGAATCATACAACAATGTTCTTGCTGCTTCAACCAAAGTTCTGTTCTTCCTTTCAACTACTCCATTTTGCTGTGGAGTTCTCGGGGCTGAGTACTGACGACGTATTCCCTTAGATACACAGAAGTCATTCAGCACTGCATTCTTAAATTCAGTACCGTTGTCTGTTCTAATCGTCTTTACAGTAAGTGTTGAAACATTCTCAATTTGAGTGATGTGATTAATGATTAGGAAAGGTACTTCGTCTTTCGTCATTGCGAACAATACCCATGTATACTTGGAGAAGTCATCCACGATTACCAAAGCATATCTTTTCCTAGATAAGGATAGGACATTCACTGGGCCAAACAAATCCATATGAAGAAGTTGTAAAGGCTCAGTTATACTAGAAATTTCTTTACTTTTATGTGATGCTCGCTTTGACTTTCCCATTTCACAAGCTTCACAGAGTCCTTTAGGAGCAAACTCCATCTGTGGTAGATCTCTCACTAATTCTCGCCTCGCGAGAGCATTCATCGTTTTGAAGTTTAAGTGAGATAGCTTTTTGTGCCATAACCAGCTTTCATCATCTGAAGCTTTGCTGTAGAAACAGGTGACTTCATTCTGATTTGCCGAATCCATGTCTGCAACAAAAAGATCTGCCTTACGAACTCCTCTTAAAGCCAATGAACCTTCCTTAATATGAGTGATTGACACGCCTTTCTTATTGAAGACAATTTCATATCCTTTGTCACAGAACTGACTGATACTCAACAGATTGTGCTTCAATCCCTCAACATAAGAGATATCTTCAATGATGACATTGCCAGTCTTCAGTTTGCCATATCCCTTCGTCACACCTTTGCTGTCATCTCCAAAGGTAACATAAGGGCCAGCTTTCATAACCAACTCTGTAAGCAGGGACTTGTTTCCTGTCATATGCCTTGATGCTCCACTATCTAGCACCCATAAGACTTTATTTCTTTTCTGCTTAATGCCCTGCAATGACAGATTGGTTAGGCGTTATTCGGAACCCAACTTTGATTGGGCCCGGCTTTTCTATAAGATCGATAGTTATCAGGTATAATAACAGGAGATGCACTCTTTTTAACATTACTAGAGCTTTCGACTTTTTCTTTCCCTTTTTCAGACTTGACAGATTTGTCAGTCTTAGGAGAAGGCTTGTCACTCCTAACTTTAGGAGGACTGGCAGTCTTAGCTCTCATATGCTTCTTCTTGATATTAGAACTAGTAGCAGTATTTAGACATGTTTGACTAGTTGCATTCATCAAATTTACAAAAGTTTGCATTACGTTAAAAGTGCATGGCATACAATTAGGTTGACCACATTGTGCATGATTCTGATGCATGTTATTCATTGTATGTGGTACAGGCATGGCATGTGAAACAGGAATATTCACGTTAGATTTACATGCATAAGAAAGATGTTCAGTAGATTTACAGTGATAACATGTTTTCTTTACTCGTTCTGCCTTAACCTCCTTTATGCCCTTTTCCTTTTTACCCTGATTCTTAACGGCCTTAGCTCCTAATCCTGGTCTAGATTCTTCTCTAGGGGATTTGATTTTAACTTGCTTAATAGGAGTTATCGGTTGTTCTCTCTGGCGATCTTCCATCTCTAACTCATATCTAATTAATAATTCAGTCTCTTCTTCTTCTTGAGGAACGAAGTGTTTAAAGATAGGTTTGACAGTAGATTTAAGAATGCTAGGTATTTCATTTTTAATCTTACTTGAACTAGTATCTATAGGTCTTTTTCCATCCTTCTTCGATAAGTTAGAATAGTCAAGTCCTACACCTACTCCAGTTATCTTCTTAAATGTTCCACTATCAACATTCACTTTACTAGCTGCTAGTTTATAAGCTTCGCATTTAGTTTCTAACTCAACTAGTTTATTCCTTAGACATGCTTCTATTTCTTCCTTAAGGTTGAGCTTGTGTTCCAAAGTTTTAATAGAGTCTCTTAGGGAAGTACCTATAGTGCAAACGGCCTCTAATTCTTCCACTTTTGCCTCAAGCATTCTGCATTTGGCAACAATTGTTTTCTGTTCTTTTTGAGAAGCATTCTGCATTTGGCAACATTTGGCAACATGCTGATTCAAGGAATATATGTTTTATATATATCTTGAAAAGGTTGCTACAACATTCATTACAAAGTACATCAGAAGTAAAGAGGGTAGTAAATGATACTAAGCTCGGTGAATATACTCTCTCTCTTTTACAAGTGTTTTTCTCGAAAATATTGCTCTCATCTTTTAAATAAAACACAAGTACTTCTATTTATACTACTTGTAATCTATGTCCTGTAGACTTCAAAGACTAAGATGTACGTGGCCCAATGTTGTCCACATAAATCTTATCTTATCTTGAAAGCTTGGAAATCTGCCAATTAGAAGATGCCATGTGTCATGTTGAAACTGCCCTCCATGTAGAATATCTACTTGAGAATTTCTACTTGGCCATCTCGAATATCTAAGTAGAATTTCTACATAGGAATGTTCTACTTGGCTATCTCGAACATCTAAGTAGAATTTCTACATAGGAATGTTCTACTTGGCTATCTCGAACATCTAAGTAGAATTTCTACATAGGAATGTTCTACTTGGCTATCTCGAACATCTAAGTAGAATTTCTACATAGGAATGTTCTACTTGGCTATCTAGAACATTTTGCACTTAGAGAAATTCTGGGCTTCAACTTGAAACTTCAATGCAACATCTTGAACTTGTGATTTCTTTATGTCTTCCATATTCTTCAACAAGCTCTTGAACCTGGATCTCTATTACTGACATAAACATGCTATCAATGTCCTGACACTTGATGCAATGGTCTGATTCATAAGTGACTAGTCTTGATAGTGTTTCTGCTTCTTGAATAGATTACCATATTCGATTAGTAATGTGGCTTTCCAAATATTGCTTTCCTTCTTGTTCACTTGAAATCAATTAGTCTTATTGATACTGATTGCTATGATCTTGAATCTTTAGGTTACAAATCACTGAGGCATGAACAACTCTGACTTGAACTTCTTTCAATGATTTCTTCTTCATTTGATCATAGTTAACATGTTGAATTGTATCAATTACACTGTCTTCATTTAGCATTGATTTCTTTGTGGCTTCAAGTTCTTGATTGTCTTCTGGTTAAGTATCTTTTATTTTAGTTGAGTTACATAAGTTATAGTGTTACAAGTTTAGACACTCTGCCTTTCACCTGCATATAACATTCTCCCAGAAGAATTGGATCACATTCTTAGTGTCAATCTCGGCCAAAGGCTTGGCTTCTATCCATTTGGTGAAGTAGTCAATGGTGACAATGAGGAACTTTCTTTGTGCATTGGTCATGGGAAACGGCACTAATATATCCATTCCCCACATAGCAAAGGGGAGTGGGGAGTTTATGGATGCCAACATTTCAGGGGGCTGCCTAACGATGGGCGCGAATCTTTGACAGCGATCGCACTTCTTAACATAAGTTTTGGCATCTTTAAGCATCTCAGGCCAATAAAATCCCAGTCTTATGACTTTGTGAGCAAGAGCTCTGCTTCCAAGGTGCTGGCCAGATACTCCTTCATGAACTTCCCTTAGGGCAGCTTCAGCCTCATGGGGTCTCAAACACTTCAAGTAGGGTATTACGTATGATTTTTTATAGAGTATTCCTTCTATGAGGGCATACCTCAAGGCCCTTAATGATAGCTTGCGAGCTTCCATGGGGTCGGTTGATGTTTTCCCTGTTTCCAAGTAGAGCTTGATGGAATCCATCCAACATGCTGCCAGCCCAATCAGAGCTACTAGTTTCGCATCAATGCTTGGGGTCTTCAAGACTTGAAAATAAACACTGCTAGAGTAACTTTCAATCTCTGATGATGCAAATTTGGACAAGGCATCAACCTTCACATTCTTCTCTCTAGGGATGTATTCAAAGTGGCATTCTTCGAACTGCATGGCTTGGGCTTTAACAATTCTCAAATATTTTGCCATAGTTTCTTCACGGGCCTCGAACTCCCGATTTACTTGAGAGACTACTAGCCTTGAATCACCACATACTTTCATGTTCTTCACCCTCAGGGTTCTGGCCAGGGCAAGCCCAGCTATCAAAGCTTCATACTCTGCTTCGTTGTTTGTAGTGGGGAAATCCAACTTGATTGCATACTCAACAACAAACCCATCAGGGCATTGCAAAACCAAGACAGCTCTGCTAGTGCTCATTTTTTAGGCTCCGTCAAAAAAGAGTAGTCAGTATTCTTTAAGTTCCTCTTCTTTTTCCTTCTTTTCTTTATCCTCTTCCTGTCCCCCGACTTCTTGGTTGGAGATGGTACTTTCAACCACGAAGTCATCTAGAGCTTGAGCCTTGATGGTCGTCCTCGGCTTGTATTTGATTTCAAATTCTCCAAGTTCAATAGCCCATTTGATTAGCCTCCCACTCGCCTTGGGGCTGTGCAGTATGTTTCTTAGGGGCTGGTCTATCAAGACTTCAATAACATGTGCTTGGAAGTACGGACGTAATTTTCTCGAAGCCATTATCAATGTCAAGGTAAATTTCTCAATCTTTGAGTAATTCAGCTCTGCACCATGCAGAATCTTGCTAACATAATAAATGGGTTTCTGAACCTTAGCTTCTTCTTTCACAAGAACAGCGCTCAAGGCTGAGCTAGAAACAGCAAGGTACAGGAATAACACTTCCTCAGGTTTCGATTTAGCAAGCAGGGGTGGCTCTGCCATATACTTCTTCAGTTCTCCAAATGTTGCCTGACTTTCATCGTTCCATTCAAAGTTTTTAACCTTTTTGAGGGCCTTGAAGAATGGTAGGCACTTCTCTCCTGACTTGGATATGAAACGTCCCAGGGCTGCCACCCTTCCTGTGAGCTTTTGGACATCCTTTACTGTCTTGGGAGGCTCCATGTTCAATATTTCCTGAATCTTGTCGGGATTGGCTTCAATACCTCTTTTGGAGACCATCAGGCCTAAAAAATTTTCAGAACCTACACCGAAGGCACACTTGGTCGGGTTCAACATCATCTTGTGGGTTCTCAGAACTTCAAATGCCTCACTCAGGTGCTTAAGATGATCGGCCTTGTCTAAGCTTTTGACTAACATGTCATCAATATAGACCTCCATGGTCTTACCAATGAGGTGCTTGAAGATTTTATTCACAAGCCTTTGATACGTGGCTCCTGCATTCTTAAGTCCAAAAGCCATAACCAGATAACAAAAAATACTAAAGTCAGTGATGAATGATACCTTAGGGATGTCCTCGGGGTGCATTTTAATTTGGTTGTAGCCACTAAAGCCATCCATGAAGCTCAGCATCTCGTGTCCAGCTGTGGCATCTATCAATGTGTCTATCCGCGGCAAGGGGAAACAGTCCTTAGGACAGGCATCATTCAGATCGGTGAAGTCCACACACATTCTCCACTTTCCATTGCTCTTTCTGACCATCACAGGGTTATCCAGCCATTCAGGGAATTAAATTTCTTCAATAAAACCAGCTTTCAACAACTTCTCTACTTCTTCTTTAATGGCCTCTTGTCTTTCAGGAGCAAAATTTCTTTTCTTCTGCTTGACTGTTGTCCTTCCAGGATTCACATTTAACTGATGTGTTATGAGTTTGGGGTCTATTCCTGGCATGTCGGCTGCTATCCAGGCAAAGTCATCCCTGTTATCTTGCAAGAATTGGACCAGCTGTTGTTTCAGGTCCTCGGGGAGTGAAGTTCCAACATAGGTTACTTTCTCAGAATCTAGAGGATCCAAGGAGATGGACTCCAAGTCCTCTACGGGTTTTCCCCTCCTTTCTTCGTGATCTCTGACATCCATATCTTCAATGGGGAGAACCTGCCCCCCAGTGCCATCAGGCTATAAAGTGGCCACATAACAACTTTTGGCCATCTTTTGATCTCCTTTTTCTTCTCCTACCCCATTCCTAGTCAGGAATTTGAGCTTCAGATGGTACGTAGAGGCTATCGCCTTGAAGGCATGCAGCCCAGTCCTGCCAAGGATCGCATTGTAAGAGGTGCTTGCCTTAATAACGAGGAAGTTCAGCATTTGAGTAGACTGTCGAGGTTCCTCGCCCATAGTCATGGGTAGTTGTATAATTCCTTCTATCTAAGATTCCACCCCATTGAAACCATAAATAGGCATGTTGGAGGGGGTCAGTTGTGAATCATTATACCCCATCTTTACAAAGGCTTCATAAAATAGGATGTCTATAGACGATCCACCGTCTACCAAGACTCTTTTCACTGGAGAGTTTCCTATGACAGGTGATTACCAAGGAATCATCGTGGGGGAACCTTACCCCTTCTAAGTCAGAATCGTCGAATGATAAAGAGACCTCAGTCATTGCTCTCTTAGGAGGTTCTCCTACGATGCTCATTACCTCTCGGGCATATGCCTTCCTGGAGTTTCGGGAGTTGCCTGCTGCGGTTGGACCTCCTGAGATTACGTTGATCACAGGCCCTCTGGGCTGATTATTTCTTTCTTTGGGGTCTGATTCCCTTCGTTTTTCGTTGTTCTTTCTATCATCTCTAGCACCCTCCTTGGTGTATTTTTCCAACTTTCCTCTTCTAATCAGAAATTCGATCTCGTCTTTCAACTGATGACAGTCATCAGTGTCGTGTCCCACATCCCTATGGAACCAGCAGTACGCGCTCTTATTCCTTTTTTTAGGATCGGTCCTCAGTGGCTTTGGCCATCGAAGGTCTTTACCCTTCTCAATGTCCATCAGTTTCTGGCTACGGGCGGTGTTTAGCCTTGCATACTCGGCGAACATGGCTCCTCCTTTCTTCTTGGAGTCATTGGCATCACCGCTCTTTGCATACTTGGTATCAACAGTATACTCGATATCACTGGCTCGCTTCTTAGAATAAGTGTTCGAGGCTTGAAACCCTTGAGCTTTCCTCATACTTTCTTCGGCCTTAATATACTTCCCAGCTCTCTCCTGGAGCTCATTCATACTCTCAGGGGCCCTCTTGGCTAGTGATCTCTTAAAATTTTCGCCAGAAGTCCCTTGTTGTAAAGCTATCATAGCTACTTTTTGATCTAGATCGGAGACCTTCAAGGCTTCTTTCATGAATTTGTTCATATAGTCCCTCAAGGATTCATTCTTCCCTTGATGCATATTCATTAACGAAGCTGATCTTTTCTCATGAGTCTTGCTGCTGATGAATTGACCAATGAAAGCCCTGCTTAGATCCTTGTACGACCCTACAGAGTTAGGGGGTAAACGGCTGAACCATCGATGAGCCATATCACTCAGGGTTTGAGGGAACACCCTACACTTGATGGCGTCATTGACGGGCTGTAGCAACAGCGTATTAGAGAACGTGAGAACATGATTTGAGGGATCTCCCGTTCCATCATAGGCCCTGATCGTAGGCATCTTAAACTTCCTTGATATCTTCTCATTCATAATATTCTCAGTAAAAGATGGAGTATGATCATCAGGATCTCCAAGTGGTAATAAGTCTTGGGGGTCAACCCTAACATGACTTATCCTTGCTCGCCTACCAGTTGGAGGCTCATCCACATCTATTACAGGTGCGTTTCTTATCATCTCCCCAGCACCTTCAATTCTAGAGCGATGTTGCCTTGCTAACGCCCTCTCCAGGTCCTTCCTTAATCGCTGGGTTTCGGCTTCATGAGCGCGTATCCTACCTTGAAGGCTCAGGGAATCATTGTCTTGAGCCCTCGGGGCTGGGTATTCCTTCCTTCAAGGGGCTCCTTACCGGGTCGCCTTCGTCGGGGGTTTATATCCTCGTCAGATGACTCCCCGTCGTCAGTAGAGTAAGGTCTAGAGAAGTCCCGACTTCTTCGTTATGAGGTATAGTGGGGCAATAGCCCTTGCTCATAAGGAGGCACATAGTTTCTTGGGAGCCCATAACGAGGGTCGGGTGTTACAGCAGACGAAATCTGCAAAGTAGGAGGAACAATAAAAGTTGTACGAAGGGGTGGAATTACCTGGAGTGGAGGAGCTGAAGCATGAATTGACACATCGGGGTTGGAAGGATGAACGACGATGCTAAGGGGTTCAGTACGCCGGGTGCTTGCTTCAGGGTCTCCAACGGGGGCGGTTGGAACAACAGCTCCTTGCTCCTAGGTCGTAACAGGGGGGACAGTGGTGTCAACAGCGGCGCCAGGGATCTCTCCCTCAAGGGTGCTCGCGGTACTTCGTGTTCTTGCCATGGTTATTATTCATTTCTCACAGACGGCGCTAAATGTTACGGATTAAAAACTAAGTATATTTAATGCGTAGTTACTGCTAGAATTTGAGAGAGCTTCAAGCTTTAATAGCTGCACTAACGTTTCATGACTATCTCGTGTCCTCGTTAACTGCCTACGTATCTCAGTTCGTATGAGAATCAAGCCAACAACGTAGTTCTAATGTTGAGGGGTTAGGCCCTTTATATAGGCGTACGAGGGCCTTGGAATCAGATTAGAGTTAGGAGACTTAGGGGCCAAGTCTCCTAGTGACGTAAGGTTGTTGTAACCTCTTAGGAATGAGAGTTCTTGTTAGACTCTGATAAGTGTAGTCTTATCCTTGTGATAGGATATCCATAGATGAGGGGCCTCGTAGGACTCTTTTCATGTTTGGGTTTCTAGATCCTTCTAGGATTAGGGCCTTCCACAGGCTTCTTGGGCCTTCACTGAGCCTTTATTAATTAATTATGAAATTAATTAATGGCAAAGGTTTAATGGGCTTATGGCTCTAACAGAGATTTGTGGGCTGGACTTAAAAATCCATTTGATCCTTGGATTACAAATCCAGTTGATCCTAGGACTTATTTTCCTAGTTCGTTTCAGGGGCCCAAGCCTTCGGACAATACTAGGTCTAATAAATGAAATAATAAATGCTATATTTATTATTTTTCTAGGGCTATTTTTATCCACATCAGATACATATACATACATATCAGATTATGGTGTTCCATTATGTATTATTAGAGACATTATTATTAGATTAGAATAGTTTTATTATGAGGGTTAGAAAGACACAGAGAGAAACACCATGACTCTTCCTTCTAGTGACAAGATTGAAGTTTGAAGGTTTTGTTCTCTGAATTTCTTCTTTATTCTTATTAGTTTAATTATGTTTCTTTGTTATATTAGTTGTTTTATCTGTTTAATTATTAGCGAGTAGTTGTTTCTAGGGCTTAAGGGGAAGTCATGTTTACACTATAATATTGGCATGATTTCACAGTGATTTGATTGATTATGGTTAATTCTAATTGATTATGTTTGACTGTTAAATGTGTGTAATCGGCCGATATCATGAATTAATTTTATACAATATGAGTATACTCGAGAGAGAGATACTTACTAGAGGCACATATACGATTAGCAAAATTGAATTTGAGTGTGAGAGCATCATTGGATTTCTGAAAGTGTTAATACTCGAGAGAGATTAACACTGCTCTAGTTACCTGATTAATTGAATTACTAAAAGTTGTTAATTGTGTAAGCATGTTTCGAGAGTGTTAATACTTGAGAGAGATTGACAAACTCTAGGTGCATGACCACTATTATAACTTTAGCTTAGAAGCCAATTATTGTGTGAGCATGGTGAACCTGATTGCCCTATATTTTTAATACATTTATTTAGTATTTATTTATTTAGTGTAGTTCAGTTTTAAATGGTACTTTATTAATATTCTCAAATATATGTTTGCTTTTGAAACAATCTGTAATAATTGACTTAAAATCGATAAAACATATCTCCTTGTGGATACGACCCGCTTGCCAATCTCTGCTAACAACAGACACCGTGCGCTTGCGGTCATAGATTAAATAAAATGCATCATACGTCCTCACCGATCAATACTTTCTTGTTGTCCGACGTCAAACTAACCTCCGTCAACTTCTCAGGGTCTGTCATCGTAACAGCAGGGATATTATTTCCTTTGTGTTGGACAGTTGGCTTGAGACATGTCTTATAACATTCCCTTGCCATATTCTGATCTTCCCTAATCTGTTGTACTCTCCAGGGAGTCGGAAACTTAACGACCTGGTGATATGTTGACGGTATTGCTTTTAGGTCATGTATCCATGGCCTCTCCAAGATGATGTTATATGTTGATTGACAATCAATTATCAAAAACTTCTGTAGCAGATTAACCGCTTGAGCGTAGGTGGGCAGACATATTTCATTAATCGTCCTCTTCGTTTCTCCGCTAAACCCCACCAACTTCGTAGTTTTCTTAATGACATCGACCTCCGTTAGTCCCATTTATTGTAGTGTTCCGAGGATAATGATGTTTACGGCACTCCCATTGTTCACTAGAATTCTTTTAATTAGACAGTTTTCTATTGGTAGTGAGATGACCAGACAGTCATGTTGCGGTTCAACGACATGATCTCTGTTAGTCTCGTCGAATTGAATGACAGGTATGTTGGCATCGGCAATGTCGGCATGTAATACTCGCTTTGTAGGCTCTTTTGCTATTCTTTTGACTTGCGAGTACATCATCCCACACACTTCTGACCCTCCTGCTATAAAATTGATGACTTTGTGATGTGGTGGAGGTGGTGGTGGCTGCCTTGTCGGTGCCGTGTCCCATCCGACATGATCAGTCTTTTGCATTGACATGTGTTCTGTCAAGTACCTTCTCTTGACGAGAACTTGTATCTCCCTTCTCAAAGCAATACATCATATGCCTTGTGCCCATAATCTCCATGAAAATCACACCATAATTTGGAGTCTGGGTTAGCTCTCGGTTTACTTGACTTTGGGGGCCACTTGACGACATCCCCCATCTTGCTGAATTCTCTAACCAATGTAGATTGACTGATGTTGAAGCCGTAGTTGTTGAAGGTCGGTGGCAAATTCAGGTCCTTCCTCTAATCTGTCTGCCCCTGTGTCGAGTTGACACGCTGAACATCACGTCAACTTCTTGTATAGGGCTTGTAGTCCCTTGCTTTCTGAATTGACATCTTCCTGTTTGGATGGTAATAGTTGTCGTCGTCTTCCCTCCAGTCCTCTTCCAATCTTACTTGGGCCATCTCCTTAGCTTGTACGTCGTTCATGGACCTGCATGGATACTTTGTCAGTTCGTCATAAAATGGTGAATCTCTTACCAACCCTCGACGAAATGCCTCAATGGCCATCGGGACATCACAATTTAGGATAATAACTTTTTCTCTGTTGAATCTTGTTAGGTACTCCTTCAAAGGCAACTCATGCCTCTGGACGACACGATATAGGACACTTGTTGTCATTTCAAATAGTCTGCTAGACGTGAACTGTAGATTGAAGGCGTCGACGAGGTCAGCAAAAGAACTTATGCTCCAGTTGGACAAACCCACAAACCATTGCAATGCTGGACCTGACAGCGTCGACCCAAAGCCTTTACACATACAAGGCTCTCTCAAGTCTTTTGGTATAGGCACCGTAAACATACGCTGCTTATATTGGGCTATGTGCTCCTGAGGATCCGTCTAGCCGTCATATGGTTTCATGTTGGGAACCAAGAATCGTTTAGGAATGTCGATCAAAGCAATGTTGTCGGAGAACGGAGTCTCCACATAACTTGTTGGCGTCGACTTCTCCAAAGGCTTTGGGACACCTGGGATTCTTTAAATCAATTCCCTCATCTCTTGTATTTGTGACTCCAACCTGACGGCATCTGGTACATGTCTTTGCGATCTAGAACTTCGGTGTTTCGACCGTCTAGAAGCTCTCTCTCGTTCTGTCCCCCGTTCATCTGTCGTCTTGTCATGTGGTTGTCGTGTGTTGTTGGCATTGTTAGTGATGGTGTTTTCATCTCCATCAACATCAGTAGTAATGTCATTCTCTTTGTCTTGTGGTTCATCATCAGCGACGTCGTTCATGTCTAGTCATCGTACAACATTCGGTATGGTACGTCGTGTTGATGACTTATTGTTAGACTTTATCATCGTCAGCTCCTTCTTCAGGCTCTCATTTTCTGACCTCATGGCATCCATATCATCATGCAATTTCTTGATGGCAGAGATCATTCCTTCATCACCAATCACATCGTCACCTTGATTTGAAGGACTAGTACGTAAAGGATCGTCGGCCATCGTCGAGTATACCACCAGAAATCACTTAGACTCTTAATCAGTTTTTCACAGACGACGCCAAACTGTTTTGGTAAATTTTTGTAGGTAATTCGTATGAACAAACCAAGAATAAGAACAAGTAAAAAGATCAACACAAAGAAATGATGACGCAGAGAACCCCCGTTGAGGGATAAAAACCGCGGGTGGGACTTTCCCCAACCAAATATGATCCACTAGGACAATGTTTGAACTATTATAATGGATGAAGATCAGATTACAATGAAGAAAAATCAGAAACTAGGCTCTAGACGACAACTTGTAATGGGGAATTGTGTAGCAATGTAGTTGTATATGGTGTGACATATTTTCTATATGTATCTTTTTGTGATGATAATGGGGATTGTGTATGTATATGTATTGTACTGTATTAGAAGTTGTATGAGTTGCCTTTCTTGATACCTCCACCTTCTATATATATTCGAATTGTGTAACTCCCATATTGATGAGAATTGATTACCATTATTGTCTTTCCTTATTTGTTGTAAAACTGATCATCAATGCCTGCTTTATTTGTAGAGAATTTGATACTCATCAATATCTTTCCTTTCTTGTATTAAAACTGATATTTTATCCCTTTTTTTAAAATTCAGGATGGTTATTTGACCATTTCTAACAACTGCTAGGTTGTCGTTGGACGTCAATGTTCCTGTAATGTCCTTGGCGTCGACAGCAGATAGTTGACGTCGGACATGTCAAAATTCTGACACCAACCATCTCTTGCATAAAATTTTAAAATATATAGTTATATGTTAGAAAGTGAATGTATAAAAATAATGTGAATACAAAAACGATAAATTTAATATATATACTTAATAGTAACTAGATAATTAGTGGCACAAATTAAATTTTTTATAAAAAATGATTAATATATAATCGGATGGGGTGGATTTCTAGATCTTTCTCTTTGTTGATTTGTATGTGTATTGATTTGACGAAGTGATCGTGTATTCGTGTGTATATATAACTTCTTAGTTCTCTCTCCTCCTAGTTGTACATAAACTTTTAGTCTTTAGATTATCGACACGACGACATCTTGGGCCACAGGGGGAAAAAAAAACTTTCGACGCGCCTTTTTTTTTTTTTGGGCTAAACACGGAAACTAACGCGCGTTGTTTCAATACACTCTCAATTTAAGAATTTATCTGAAAATTTTCATATTAATTATATCCTAATTAATAATATTTAAATATTATCAAAAATTAAGGGTTTAATACATATTATTAGTATATTAAAATTTAACACCAATAACTTAAAATTTTAAAAAATCCAAAATTTATACAATTAAATTTGATTCCCAGCTTTTCATCTTTGTCGAAAAATTCGCCAGTGCTTTTACTCTGCGTTCTGGAAGAAACGTACAAGACTTGTCACATTTTTAAATTCTTTGTTCAAAGTGGGTCAAAGAAAAGGATTTACAGAGAATGTTTAAATCATATAATTAAAATTATTATTTTAATATTTTTTATAAACAAAAATTTTCAGTTAATATTATATTTTACGGAATAAAAGCATTTCAAAACAAAAGTTCAATTTATCTAATTAAAATATTTCAAAATGTGCTAAAATATATATTTCTTTATTTATTGACAAAAAAAAGTGCTAAAATATTAAGTTACTTACATGGCAAAATAAAACGATAACGTCGTTTCATAATTCCAATACAATTTGATTGACTTTTTGAGATATCAACCTGATCGGATTTGAGTTATGAGATGCCTATATCAATTTAAAAAAATTTTATTCCGTTGAAGGATATTCATTACAAAATTGAAGATTTCACTTTCATTATTAAATACTAATTTTTCCTGACTTAAAAATTAATTCTCACACTTCTACTAGCAAAATCATTAATTAACAGTGGGGTTCAAGTTTGAATTAATTCTTCAAAATTAGAATTTATTAGCATTTCCTTCTCAATAAACATAACCAACTCATTCAACTATTTTTATAATATACTAGAACGGAAATACAATTTCAAATTTTAAAATAGTACTCCGTTTTGCATAAACCACTATATATGATCCAAAATAATTAACAGTATTTTATAAGTAATTATTGTAGTTGGATAAAACTCTATACTCTTCAATGAGTTAAAACATATCAATTCTCTTTTTCTATTAACTACTCGTGATTATAATGACGACTTAAGGAAGAACGTACTTTCTCTTAAGTTGATTCAGTGCTCTAGAATTGGAAATAGCGATAAGAAAAACCCTTAATTGGTCGGGGGGGAAAAATCTTAGTTGAAAGACACTTCAGAGTCTGATTATGCTATGACAATTCAAGTTATGAGAAGTCAAATACTTATGACTTCAACTTTTGGTTTGGTCATTAAAAATTGCAGAAACTTATGTTATCAGTTAAAACAAGTAGGTTTATTGTTTATTATGTTCTGCTAATGAGTGTACTTACCGGGACGTGGAGGATCTTATTCTTATTCAGAAGGAACATTTAAAGGGTGATATATGTAGAATTAGATGAAAATGAAGGAATATATACATTTACTTTTAAAAAAAATTAAAATATACTCTTTTTTCCATTTGCGGATTAAGTATACATTTGTTAATTTTTGACTTTAAATAACCAACCTAATTAAAAAAAAATCATTTCTAAATTATCTCCTAAATTCTAATCATGGATACCCCATGCCGCGGTGGTTTGTATTACCTGCATATGCTTAGATCAGATGTAATGTCACTTGTGGCATCAACATTATTTGATAAACTTCGTTACTATTAGTTGCCACCATGGCACCATTGACATCGAAAATTTCTAACCTTTTCATCCTTTTCCTGGTATTTTTGACTCTTTCCTCCACCAAGTTGGACATTTTCCGAAGTCATCTGTCCCTCTTCAGATTACACGAATCTTGCACAAGATTAAAACAAGCATGATTTCTATACACTCTCATTTCACTGACATTTTTCATATATTACTCATTTTATTCGAATATATTATCAAAATTTAACGTTTAATACTTTTTAATAATATATTAAAATTTATAACTTAAACAATTCATTAAATTCAATATTTACACATTTAAGATGCTAACATAAATTTAAAGTTTGAATTTTAATTAATAATATATATAAATCAAATATCTATATTATTATTAGTTCTAATAATAGACTTCTCAAATAATTTGATTATTTGAACCCATTGAAAATGTCAAATTATATATATATATATATATATATATATATATATAAAATAAAAATTAATTTTAACACTTAAAATTTTATGTATTGATGTATATTTTGATGACAAAAAGTATGCATACCCCATCGTTGTATCTATCATCTTAATTATTGAAACTAGCTTTATGGCCCCCGCAATGTAAGGGTTTTGAACAGTCACGGGCATACCTTAAATTGACTTTGGGGCCTGGTATACATTCTTCCAATTAAAGAATATTGAAGGAATGTAATTGTGAAATTTCTAATGTATTTGAATTTCAGTGATCAAATCGGGTTATCTACCCATATATTACAATGTACTTCCCTTTAGGAGAAACAAAGAGATTATACAAGTAGCATCGTTATGGGATTAACGGCTTCCCAAATCAGTTGCTGTATGATGAGATGCGAAAGAACTCTAATCAAAAATTTCATTTTATGCAGAAACGAGAATCCAGTTCCAGATAGCAGCTGCAAGTCTCGTAACTTTGGCATGTCTATGCACCTCTGAACTTACCTCACCCCAATAACATGTCATGACATGAAATCCCACCATTGCTTAGATCAGTGTACTATTAGCAGTGGCTATACTATGGTGTAAACGATCTTTAAGTATCATCTCACAAGAGGTCAGCCTCATCTGCATCTGCATCAGCGTCGTCAAGCTCATTTTCTTCATCTTCTTCAGGTGCATCCGGATCCAACCCCTGCAGAAGACATTTCTTCAGACCAGGAGCATGCAACTATAGAAAATCATGATAAAATACAATGCCCAATAGCAGGCTTGTGCAAGAAATTATAACTGAAAGACAAACCTTCATCTGCTTCTCTAGGCGCTCGAGCCCCTTCTTTGCTGCCTCATTTTGAGGACTTATCCTGAAACACACATTATGATACATTCATTGGCATCTACCGTGACGGGGTGTTGTATACATCTTTCTTGATAATAGAAGTTAATTACGGAATACAAATTTTCCAACTACTGGTGTCAATAAGTCTGACTTAATGCATCTAATAATCATGAATATCAGAGAATGCTTACCTTAGCGCTGCCTGATAATGTGTCAAAGCTTCCTGCAGCAAATTTGTAGCAGCAAAAACTTGAGCCAGCTTAACATGAAGAGAGTCATCAGCCCAGTCTTTGAGATAGCGCTCAAGAAGAAGTACAGCATCACCATTTCGGCCCTCAATCACATGTAGCTCAGCCAACGCCAATGCAGCTCCGAGGTAACCAGGTTCCAACCTGAGGGCTGACTCGTAGAACTTCTTTGCCTGTCAAGAGTTCCACCAAGTTCAAATTATCCACAGATGAGATTTTAAGCAGAAACTCAACAAGTCAATTAGCCAAGCTATAGCTTCTAGAACTCTCACCTTCTAAGTTTACTTTCATTTTTGGAGAAATCTAACTAACATAGGGGCTGTTTGGCCGCACTTAAATTATGGAAATAAGCCCTTATTTTCGGAAAAAAGTAGGGATGTATGTACTTTTCAGAAATAAGCCCTTATTTCCGGAAATAATTAAGTTCATATTTGATTTTAAAATTCTAAAACAAATATTTATCTTTAAAAAAAATATGAAAATATGTAAAAAATAAAAATAAAATAAGCTACTTATTTTAAGTTTAAGGAACCCCAAACGGCCACATAGTTTTCATGTGGTTCAAGAAATGATTCCAGTAAAAATAACATAAAACTACAGCAAATGCATTATCTCATGTGTTATGCATCTCTTTACAAACATTTATCCATTGTGGGTTGTTCGCCGCCTGGGAAGCAAGGATACTAGGTTCGCAATGCATCACTAGTCACTCGTATCCTAGCGATACTTGCACAATCCTAATTAAATAGATTTCTTTTCACAAATCGTGCTCGAAATTAGTTTCCACGAAAGCAAAGTATTAATGCTACGAAAAAGTATAAATGTTTACATTCACATTAGCAAAAATGAAAATTCTAGATGATAAATTTATATTTTAGAGTTTTGTTAACGGATTTATAATAAAAAAACAGCACACACATATATATAAATATATATAATTATACTATTTTATATAGCAGCTTATATCTCGGGCGATGCAAAGATTATTATTCTTTTTTTCTTTTAATATTTAAATAACATAATATTGTTACCTGGCTTTGTTATTTTCTCTCTGACAACCTCCTTTTGTATTTAGTTGCTTGATTCTAATTGATTTTTTAATCTGCAACGAATTTTGAATTGGTTAAAACATCCATAATACTATGTTACAATTAAGAGTCGGCAACGTTAGAATTCAAAATTATTATTAAGTGGTGACAATCTACTTATTAAATTCAGTATCTTATTGTTTTATTAATTTTTTCATTAGAAAATATTTTTTAATTAGTCAAAATATACACAATACTATATTATGTTTCATTTAGTAGTTGTGTTTATTAATATTCCAAATATTTCATATTACATGTTTTAATCTTCATATTAGATTTAGTTTCTTATTTTTATATATTAGTATTTATCAATATTAAAATTCTTAATATATTGCATCTTAGTGCTAATGTGAGATTAGTTCGCTATACAAGAATTAATTACGTAATATACTTTATTAGCTTCTTTCTTTAGCATCATTATGATAGAGTTATAATCCTAAATATATTATACCAACCACCACTACCGAAAAACTCTCTTACTCTTTATATATAGGATATAATGCCACATCCCCCGGGGACCCAATAACTATATTATCATATTTTTTTCAATCTGTCCGTGTATCCCTGCACCCGTATCCTTGCTTCTTAGTTCACCGGAAAATTTAAACACTTTGCAATAAAAAGTCAAAACAATGGAATACCTTCTCTCTACCACTAGAGTTGCTAGCATGCACATCTCCTACCAATTTTAAAGCCTTTGCTGACTGAGGCATAGCCTTCATCGCCTCTCTTGCAGCATGCAGAGCCTCTTTGAGCTTTGAATTTGCCAAATAACAACGAACCAGACCTAAGTAGGAGGAACAGGAGAGGTCGAAAAAGATCACAACATGCATGTTTACTGTTGCAATTAGTAAAGCATTGACGTTGATAGTTTTCCCTTCCAAAACATACCTTGATAAGAACGAAGATCAGCTCTCAACTCCTGAGCACATCTGAATGCAACTACAGCGATTTCTGGCCGATTCATTGATAGATACAAATTACCCTGGGAGTTAAAAAGATGTTAAAATATGAAATTATTCAAAATTAAACACCATGTAAATGAATCCCTGCAAATACTATTGTTCGTTCTCTTAGTAAGAAGCTTATTGTTTTGCTATTAAATTAGAAGTGCCAATAAATAAATACCTTCATTATGTAACCTGGTATGTGCCTGTCGTCAATCCTGATGCTCTACTTGCAGAACAAAAAAGAAAAAGTTGAGCATGTTAATATGTTTAAATGTTGGTGTGTCAATAGCAATTTACTTTTTCCAAGTTAACAGTCTTTGTTTTTATATAAATATGTGACCTCAAATTTACTTGAACTAACCTTCTCAGCATAAGATAAAGCTCCTCTCTCATCTTTTCTTTCCCACAGAACAGACAAAGCCACAAAGACTTCTGGCCTTGTAGGATCAATGTTCAGAAGATCATGCACTAACTTGTTTAACTTTGAATTGTCAGACTTCAGCTTTAAAAGCATCGCATATTCATCCATATAAGTGATCACATATGGATCGATGGATCTAACCTGTCACCAGAAATAACAGTGATGAAATTATAGATAGCTTTACTAAATCTACAGAAGTAACGATAAGTAAATGAAGAATAGGTATACATAATGAGGAGCAATCCTATTACCTTCTCAAAATTTATCATGGCTTCATCATTTTTCCCAATAATGGCTTCAACCTTCAAACAAGGAAGTAATTCATTAAACACACCAAGACTTTTAGGAATCAAACTATAGGCAAGATTATTAATAAAAAGAAAACTGCGATCATGCACAGACTGGCATTAATTTACCAATGGTTCTTATTGGATTAACTATTGAGTATTTAATATTGTGTTATGTGCAGATAGGAGTATTCTATTCATTATTAAGTATTTAATTTTTAATATTGTAATTGCAATGCTGAGATTAGAGAGGTTAGCTGTTTATGACAATGCTGTATTATTAGTTTCATGAATATATACTACATTAACGTGTGTATTTAGTCTCAAGTAATAAAATAATACTGACAGTGATAAGATGCATTCATGCATAATAAGAAGGCAATAGGGACATTCTGCAGAGCAAATTTGGAACAAAAAACATGAAAACTACACAAGACCACTTAACCAAATCAGCCGAGCATTTCATAGATAAGCTCCCACAGCTGAAGCCCTAGAAAAGCATAAAAATAGACATGTACTAATTGTGGACGGCGAGCAGAACTAAAATTGAAAGACATAAATACCATGAACAGATAAGATGAAAGAACATTTGCACACAATTGTACTAGAGGAAGTACAATTCCTCCAGATAATTGTATGGCTATAAGTTTTAGGAAGCATGGGTGCATGCTAGGATGCACTAAAGCTAAACAAATTAGTGTACTTCAAATCTCACACATACGTCGCCAAAAGATAAAACAGATAAAACATTTATGTTTAAGGAATGAATCCATAGCTAACCTAACCTTTGCTATCTCAAGTAATATATGTATGTTATTAGGAAAACGTTGTAGAAGTTCTGTAAAGAGTTCCAGGCCACCTGCCAGCAAAAATACATAAAAGTCATTATAAAAGGCTATAATCAAGTAATTATTACTTCAGCCCAAGAACATCTGGAAGGCTATAACTACAACTACTGTTACAGCGAGTAAACATTTAAATGAGGTAAAAATATCCCTGGAGTCTGACAGCAGTGTCTGCTTCTACACTCTACAGTCAACCACATTACAAATGCATCACACAGTACCTATCAGTACAAATGGTAATTCAAGTATTGCTTAAAAAAACCCAAGAAAATGTCCTGGATTCTAAAGATGATCCATTCACATGCTAAACAGAGACGAGGTATAATTCAGATAATTTTCAACAATGTGCCAACTCTGAAGTCTAAATGAGGAAAGTTATTGTTAGTGCAGCAAGAGAATCTTCGAAGTGATTCCAGCTACGTATGCATGTGAGGTTGTGTAACAAGTGATGATTGTAATGGTTAACATGGCAGATTTTCTGGTCCAAAACAATAACATGTTAATTAAGTGAGATATGTGAAAATGTGGATATGGATTTGATAGATATCATTTTTCAACTTCTAGAGAAATTCTTATACCTTTGTAATCATTTGAAGCAATGCAGCATTGGGCCTCAGTATAACGCTGCACACAAAAAAAGAAAAGGTTAAGACTGTTGAAGTACAACAACAAGATGGACAATACAGCATATCTGAAGTCTAGTAAAGGTTAATACTGTTGAAGCATGGCAAAATGGACAATACAGCATATCTGAAGTCTAGTAAAACCTTTTATAATTACTAAATGTACAACTTAATTGGTGGATTTCGTGACTCCGTGCGTAATTTTCTTTTTCTAACAAAACATGTTAAACTAGTGATCTACATTGAAAATAGTATGTGTTTATTGTTCAACTGAGGACAATTGTTTTCATACTTGCTAACTCATAAGCTCTTATTGAGTTATATTTCATACTTGCTAACGAGCTTAAAGTGTATGTCCTTTTCCTCTGTATTCCAAATTAACACAGGTATAATTTAAGGCCACTCATATAAGTAACATGAAATACTGTATTAGGCTTCCAAATTTATTTCCTTCTATCCAATCAAAAGGAAAAAAAAAGGTTAACAAATCAGAAGTGAATGCATACAAACACATCCAACACATAAAACACTCCTAGTTATAAGTTACCTGTAACCAACGACTCAACTCCAAGTGATCAGAAGGAGGCTTCCCGCTTCTATTTGGGATCTGTCACATTAAAGGGCATGGACAATTTTATCATTAGTTGTCAATATATCTGTACCAATTTTTATACTATACGTAAAATCACTGTCTTGACAAATGAAAAGAGTCTAATATAGCTTTAGCTTTAACAAAAAGGAAAAAAAAAGTTGGACATTATATATATATATATATATATATATATATATATATTGAAGCTTCACACTGTGCCATATCAATTCAGCTTAATATCAGAAACATATGGCTATGTCAGCCTACATACAAATCAAATGTTTACTGCCTTCCTCCTCAAGAAATCGCCATTTTTAAATAAGTTCTCTAAAGGGAAAAAACAAGAGTTATTCATCTAATGATAATTAACTTTCGAGCTTAAATAAACAAAATACCAACAGCAAATGAAAACAATGACAAAAAGTTCCAACATCTCAAAACTCAAAACTAGTTGCACGGACAACTAGCTTTTAACCAACTTTTATTTAGTTGGCTGGCTGGTTTTGAAGAGTAATTTTATGTCAAAAAATTATATGCCCTTACAACTACTTGAGATCTACTTAAGTGTTTATATAAAACAAATGGAAACAACAATATGCTAGGAGCATGATTATGTCCAATCCCTAAGAGAACAATTATTCGGAGTACCAGTTACTTAATCTATTTCTACTGATAATGTTATTAAAATGACAAGCACACCTGAGGAAACAATGAAATAATGTCCTTTGCTGCAACACCCAGTTCAGCCAAGGCTACGATAGCCTCAATAGTGCAAGGGCAATGCCTATCAAAAGAACAATAAATATATCACAACTCTGCTATAAAATAACCAACACATATTATAAAACTAACACATCAAAGTATAAAATATTAATAAACATTACTACTCGTTAAGGTCTGAAAAAAATTACAAGTCAGTAGGGAAAAAAACTGCATATAATAACAGCGTTGGGAAGGAAATGCTTTAGATATACGTGGGTATACCGTGGCCAGTAAAATAACGAATACAAACTTTAAGATAATACACTTCATATACCTTAAACACTCTCTGTAACAGGAAATGGATGGACGAGTTTGTCTTGAATGTCTATAAAGTTTTCCCATTAATAGATTCATCTGCAAATTCCTTGCTTTAGTAGGGATTCCCTCCATCTGTGGTTAGAGAATAGAGGTCAGTAATTAACAAATTATAACTCTTATAATCATGGTGAGCAAAAATGTAAAGGGCGGTGAACATAAGTTACAAAATAAAATCAACATATATCATTTAAACATGCTATAGTACAGAACTCCAAGACATACTCAGCTTGTCGGAACATCAATGCAAATGGATGAGAAACAACTACCGAGGTTAGCGAAATAATAAATCATCTTCTCTCGGTTTCATATCATTAATACATACTATAACGACAAGTGTTCACTACATGTTAACAATCAGTAAGACAAATTTCCTGTATCGGATAAAATACCATACCGACCAATAAGTTTTATATCATGAAAGTGCTAAAATTTGCATCTCATGACAAATGGTATCAATTTCAAACCTCCGCAAGTGCAGCTCTATTCTCAATCATTGCAGCATAACAAGATGCAACTTTAAACTTCACCTGAAATTGATATAGAAATTTTGGTTACTGATTTTATATTTCCCAATTTGTCTATAGCTTGACATTAGGATTGCAGCTTGTATCCAAGCAACAGTATAAAAAAAACTACCTCATTTTCGTTTACTGGTGAAATGTTATATGAATTCGGGGATGAGGACCTGTTTACTGCAGATAATGAAGTCCTAGTTGCAATTTGTTTGGGAATATTCTTGTAGTATTGCAATGCTTGCTTGTACATGTGCTGGAAAATACAAAATCAGAATCAATGTATGAAATACAGTACTTAATGCCAAATCTCTACTTAAAACGGAACTTGGACAAATAAAAACATATAATGAACCCTAAATAGAGTGAATGTAAAAATAGCTGGACGACAGAAATAAGTATTATAGAACAGCATAAACATAAGAATATGACCGTAAGCTATTTTTACATTCGCGGAAGACAATTGGTGAAAAATGATATTACCATAATTAGATTCCGTTAGTTTATGTAATAATATATTAAGTACAATTACATTAAATTAATATCCAAAGATGCTTTTGTTCCTAAACATAGTATCAAGAAAAGAATAATAGTACATCAATTATCAGATGATTCAGATGACCAGTCAAAAATAACTTAGCACTTTGACAGGTTAAATTATAGGACAGGCTTTTCCACCTACAAAAGACGGTACACCATATAGCATTGGCTTTTAATGTAGATCAGGAAGCGCTCTAAAAGTATCTCTTCAATCATTAATGATATTTAGTTTAAAAAACAAATCAAAGATACTTTAATATTCAAATGCACCGATGCATATTTACAAGTATCGTAGCACTATTTGCACGGAAAACAAAAGCCCTAATGTGATAACTTCAAATAGTCTGCAAATTAGTGCAATCTTAAACTAGAGACTGATGAGTGTGTTGCAACAATGCATAACAGCATGCTATTCATGAAAACACGCATAAAAAAAATATAAAGACAGAATTCTTTTAGAAATGTGTATATCCATGTACAGAAGTGGCACCAAGATGTATGACAGACTAAAAAGACATAAGTCCAACAATATAAGAGGTCACACAATCATTAGTCGTTGAGCATTATCTTTAACATTCTGCTCTAATCTGTCGGAATTTCCAAAACAAGCAACCGTATCACATATTTCACTTATCAAACTACCATTTCGATGCATTGCACGGGTAAAATCAAGACAAACTCTTCCGTAACACCTCAAAACCAACATTTAACAAACAATCAACTCAAAAAAAGAGTAAAACACACAAATGAAACAAAGACTCACAATAGCTCTCTTATACTCTTTCTCGCGAAAAAACGCATCACCAAGCAACGCCTGCAACAAAAACAAAAACAAAACACTCAATAAACATTAATCTTCCACATCAACAAACACAAATTACCAACAAAATCACAAAAAGAATAACAAAAACTCACCAAGTTTTCAGCTTTAACATGAGGGCTAGTTTCGACATTTACAGAAGACGAAGAAACGAGAAAAGAACCCTAATTCAAAACCAAAAAGTAGATTAATTGAGCTAAAAACCCTAGAAAAACAATAATAAAATAGAATATGTACAAATTAAAAAAAAAAGATGAAAATGAGATAGAGAAAGAGAAAGAGGAGAGCATACGAGCAATTCAGCAGAGTTGAAAAGGCCCAAATCGAGAAGAGTAGACATTTGATCTTTAGGGACCTCCATCGATCTTTTCTTGTAAAATTTCAACCCAACAACGCCGCTCGCTACTGTGTAGCTCTGTGTCTATTATGTCTATACTGCACTAATAATATAAACCAAATTTTGAGATTTTTATTAAAAAGAAAGACGTTAATCCTGATTCCTGTATTTTTAATTAATTTTTGTGTGTACAAATTTTGAATATATATTTTAGTTTTAAAAAATTAAAAATAATATTTTTTGTTATATTATTAAAATATTTAAAAATATGTAATGGTATAATTTTTTGAAATGGAGAGTGTATCAATTTTCGTTTCATTACACCTTAAACATTTTGCATCATCATTTATTCCTTTGTGATATATATAACTCATGTTGATCAACCCATTCATTCACACGAATGAATTCAAACCCTCAAGCTCTTTATCTTTTTTAGTATTTCCCGTGCAAGGTACGGGTGAAGAAAAATATTCTAAAAGGCGTGAAACGGATTTAGTCGGTAAAGGTATGTAATAGAGATTAATTGAATGAATCAGGAATTAATTGAAATAATTAATTCAATAATCAAAATTTTAATTAGTTTGGTAAGCTACCAAACAAGGATTAATCGGTAATTAATCACCGATTTTTAGAATTCTTTTCTTTGAATAATTAAACTTATAATTTTATAATTGAGTATTTGTTCTAGAAAATTTTAGTTCTTTTATTTGAATATTAAACTTATAATTTTATAATTGAGTATTTGTTGTAGAAAGTTTTAGTTCTTTTATTTGAATCAGTAAATTTATAACTTTATAATTGAATATTTATTTTTAAAAAATTTAGGATAAGTTAGAATCAAATCCCGAACTCAAACAATAAGATTAAAACTCTTATTCGTTGTGTTATCCAATCGTTCACTATATTTAAAATTTAAAAAAAATATTTGATAATTTAATATGATATTAATATTACTCATTGTTTTGTTGATCACAATCTACTAACAAAGTGCTTTTGTTGAGCTATTTTTCGAAAACAAATACTTAATTAACAAATTTAAAGATCAAATATTGCGGAATACATTGTGAACGAGTAAAAAATGTCAATTTTTAAAAATAATTTATAGCCCGTCGTTATTAGATTTAGCCATATTTAATTCCTGGACAACATCAGTGTGGAAAATATTGTAATTTTAATGTAAGAAAACATAATATGATCATAAAGTTTATTTTTCTTATCAAAATGACGTTTTATATCAAATAAAACATACAGTATTTGGCTCTGTGATGGTTAGCACACAGATCGACAAAGATAAACAGTGCTGCAACAAAATAATAGTATCACTCTGATTCATCATACTAAATGCTAAAATTTGTTCGATGTAAATGTGTAAATTAAAGGACCTAGCAACAATGTACAAATCCAACATCATTACCATTCTTACCACCGAGTAGATTCATAGTTCTCATACACATTTTTGCCACTGAGTTGGTTAATGGCATTCTTCAAATTCTATTGTCATTCTCATCAACCAGGTCAATGATGCAAATGACAACAATGTTTATGTGCAGCTTAGAACATGTAATTTTTCGGACGAAACTCGAGAAAATTTTGTAATGGTGTAACATCTGATGCTAGATATATGTACTGAGAGAACCACAAGCAGGAGATTACAGATATTACTTTTATGTAGGAAGGTTGACACTTGACAGGTTGTATCAAGCTTCGGATGCTCCCCTTGTTTCCTTCAATATCAAACTTTCCAACCACTTGGCCCCTGCCTATCTCAGCCTCACAGGGTCCAAACAGAAAATGTTCTTATTCAGCTCTGAAAGCAGATTAATGATCAAAGTTACTGTTATCTATTACAGAATTTAATAAAAAGAGAGAACAAAACCGAAGATTAGCCTCAACAGCAGCATAAACTTCGAACGGAGTCAATTTTTTGTTTTAAAAATGCAGAACAGAAAATTATAATATGCTCATTCTTTGTAGAAGGTTAATTTCTTGCACTTTTCACCTTTTTTTCTCCTCCTACGAAACTTGTACTTTTCCCTTCAATATTAGTTCTCTACTTTCATTCAAATTTTTTTTACAAGTCAAATTTGCCCTTTGATACTATATTATAACAATGACTATAGCCATTTTTTTTTTGACTTAGCCGGAAAAGAATATAGGCGAGCATACATATAAATATAAAATATAGAGTGAAGTTTTGTATTTACAAAAATCATTGAAAATTTTCTTCACATTGGATAAGTTAAGTTCACCCTCATAACATATTCTCGATCTACTAAGATTATATTTTAGATACCATTATTCATATTTGAAAAAATGATTGAGTTGTAAAGATGTTGCTCACAATTCTCTTAATCAAGCAAACTCAATTTCTTTATAAATTTATACTAGTTTAGAAGAAAACAAACAGAATCGAATTTTCGATAAACAACTCAGAGCTTGATTTTTTCACACCAAACCTACATAACAATCACAACTTTATTCATTCGTATCCAGCCTTGTATCCAATTCAGCTGACACATGCATTTAACATGATCGATACTCGAATTTGTTCACAAACAATTCGATTTATTTATTGCACTGAATACACACTCACACATCATTCTTAGGCATTATCTTTACTCTGAACTTGCCAACTGTGCATCAGGGCATCTGTGCATGCCTGTTAAAAATAAACCCTAATAAACAGTTTTTGACTTTGTGCAAAGTTATGTACTCGCATACATAAAAGAAAATAAGTACAATAAACCAAATGAAAAAAAAGGACACAGCTACAAATAAAAGGTGAAATTACAGTACATTATACAAAAATGTAAAAAACTCATTTAACCCCACCAATAAAAACCAGACAACACAAAGAAACAGCTAAGTATGCTCCAAAACATGACAAAAGTATGTAAAGGAAATACTATACTGTCTATTCCTCAGTGAAACAGTACAAATAATACAGCTGGGTTGGGGCTCATTTCATGCAGAACCACCCCGTTCACACGTACTCATAACACTTTTATATCATTGAGTTGTTGTTGATTATATGATCATAGAGTAACTTATTAACTCTTAATCATCATTAATTATCATAAGATCTAGTTCAAGTTTACTATAAATGGTAGTCTGAAAACAAGTCATTTACTCATATTTCATACTTCAACTACTCCCTACTGAACTACTCAACCTAGGCTTATAGGTGTGTATACTATAGGTAAATCTGAATTAAAAACCACATGCATGTATAGGTGTATATTAGTGAACACCCCACAAATTTGTGTTTTGTCCTCAAAGTATAAATGCCTTGTAAATAGATTGTCACAGTAGAGGAAATGTACTTGATAATTAGGTTGTAGCCAGCTTGACTGGCAAGGAAATTGACATAACAATCAAGTTGAAACATATTGAACATATTGAAGCAGAAGAAATGACCATTGGACAAAAGTGTGGTGTGATTTGTGAAGGTGAGTTCGTAGTCCCTACAATGAGTTCAAATTTACCTCTTTCAAAGAAAAAACATTATATGTATATGGCTTGTTGGCTGTGAAAAGAAGGAGATTAGCTGGAGTAAGGACCACATGGATTGTGATCTTTTTCCAGCATAGGCCACAACAATTTCTGAGATTGTCTCCTGTCTTAACAGATAATTTTAATAACTTAGTTAAAGTAGTACAGTTGATTATGCATCATAAGAATGGTAAGGACACAAACCTCTTTGATGATGCCATGCATTATAAAGACATTTCAGAAGATTTACATTTCCCAAGAAACAACCCCTTCCTCCTTTTTTTGTCAAACCTCTTTGATCCAGCCCTCAACACTGCACAAGATGACAACTTCCTTTACACCAATCCCCTTCTTCTTTCCAGCCTGAAACAGAATACAACCACCTCTGGAAACATACTGTATACATACACAGCCACTTGTCTTAGTTGTATATAATTTGAGAGAGAGAGAGAGAGAGAGACTTAAAGCTCAAGATTCTCACTATCCACAATCACAACCACTCAAAAGAATAAGTTACAAATCACATTAAAATATAAGGGCCATAAAATTTATTTACATGCGCATATACTGACAGGAGATTTACCAGATTTTCAAGATATCTCTTCTTCTCTGTAATAAATAATATTAAAAACATTCAGCCATAGAAGTTGCATGCCTGCATCACATCCTCTGGTAATATCTTATTAGATTAGCTCATGATCTTTAAGAACATTGGTCTTAATTTACTACGCAAAATATTGAAATTTACTATTTTTTTCCCTCCAGATTAGAAGAAAGAAAAAGGGCAGATAGAGTCATAAAGTGTGTTGAAAAAAACATCAATTAGATCCTCTAATAACTACCTTTTCTTTTGATCCCTTTCAGTGATTAAGTATCCGGTGGATGTCAGTGTCATCATTCTCTTGATCCTCGTCCCATAAAAGATCCAACTTTACAATTTACTACAGCAACTCACATTTCTAAGCGCCACAAAAGTTACACAAAGCTTGATAATACAAGTTCAGAATTACTACAGGTATGCCTTTATACATTCATCTCTTTTACATTACAGTACTTCCTGCAGGTCTGGATTGCTGCTCTTTGTCGTACTATAGTTTTATAGTAGCGAACCTGTGTTAATATGTAAGTGAATTTTATAGCAATATCACCCACAGATTTACAACAGAAGAAAAAAATTTAAAATTTGTTGTTTATAGCTAGCTTAAGTTCTTCAACTTTCTGATATCTACCCCTGCATCTTTCTTCATACCCCCTACAGATACAAATCAGGGCTTGTTTATGAAGGAAAAATATCGATGTCCTCTTAGCTATAGGGCTTCACTATTTGCATCTCAATGACATATGCTGAAAGTAGCCAGTGGAGTGGGGTACTATGAAAAGACAGTGAGTTGTCTTCTGATATCTTTATCAGAATCAGGAGAATCTTTTTACACCCGTTTTTCTTAATGTTGGTGAAACCAGATAATACCAGTAGAATGAGAACTAAATAAATCAAAAAGTGCATGCAATATACCCATTAAATCCAAAGATATAATGGATGCTTTTCCCTTGTAATTATATTTCTCTTGCGGAGTACTAAGTCAATGGCGCATACACTTATCACTAAGATGTAAGTATCGTTATTCGTTACTACTTATGCTGAGTCTCATGGTTCTCTTATATGATCTTTGTGCAAGTTGAAACTTGAGATCATCCTGTAAGAATTTTGTAGAGATAGTGACACGGTAAGCACTTTAGTAGGGGAACAACACAAAGCCAAGGTATTACAGAGGACCAGTTGATGGAGTTCCTAAACCTAAGGCCTATATTTTTTTTCCCGACACCAACTGTACAAAATGGTCCCAAATGCATAATTATTCTGTGATTTATTCATAATGTTTTTACTGAAATGCAGTCAAATCAATTTTCTTTATAATACATAGGTATATATGCAGGTTCAGATGTTCAGGTCTGTAGCGATCAACGTGGAAACTGTAGCGATCAACGTGGAAACTATACCAGATGTCAAGATCATTTGCGGTTACACTTGGAAGTGCAGGAGGAGCAGTAGTATTGTTGGGAATATTCATCGGAGTCATATGGTTTTACATGTTACAGCATAGAAAGCATTCGAACAAGAACTCAGACACAGGTTCTTCAGATCCATCCGCAACAGGTAGGCCTTATTAAAAATTGACATGGAGATAGCTAATTTACAGTTCCATGTATGATATATCTTTAATCATGCTCAACTATCACAGTTGAGGTAAAAGGAAGAGGCCTGCACAGTTCTTCTGTAACACCACCTCATACAGGACCATATGAAGCAAGGCAGTTCACGACAGAAGAGCTGGAGCAAGCTACCAACCACTTTGATGAGAAAAATCTCATAGGATGTGGAAGATTGGGTCTTGTTTATAAGGGATTACTTCGGGATGGGACTATCGTGGCTATCAAAAGGCGTGCAGGTGTCCCTCAGCAAGAATTTGTTGAAGAGGTAAGCAAGTTAAATCTAAGTGCTAGTATAATTAACTGAAAAGAAGAAAGAGAATTACTTTTACATTTCCCACGCTCCAAAAATTTCAGCACTGCATTGATAGAACAGTTATCCAAATTTTCTTCAGCAGCTTCTTAACAATAACTAAATGAAGTCTGTACTCTAATTCTCTTAAAATCTCTTATTTGAATAACAGGTAGACTACTTGTCAGGTATTTCGCACCGAAACCTAGTTTCTCTTTTAGGCTATTGCCAGGACCGCGGATGCCAAATGTTAGTGTCCGAATACTTGCCTAATGGCAGCATGTGCAGTCATTTATATGGTAGGAATCATTAATATAATTGTCTTATTAATTTTATATGAACTATAAGTCATGTTATGGATTCATTATTTGACAGCAACTGGAAAAGATTCAGCATCAAAACTGGAGTTTAAGCAGAGGCTGTCCATAGCCCTTGGGGCAGCTAAAGGTATCGAAAAACAAGCTGATGACCATAATTAGACTACGAAAAATAGATATATAAAAAAAAACTTCTGTTGATGCAGGTTTATGCCATTTGCATAGCCAACAAACTCCTATTGTGCACAGTAGCTTTAAAACATCAAACGTTTTGGTAGATGAGAACTTCAATGCTAAAGTTGCGGATGCAGGAGTTTCTAGACTACTACAAAAAATTGAAGATGCAGGTCCATCTCACTCTTCAAGAACCAACGTTTTCGAAGATCCCGAGTAAACTATTTCTTATTGCTTCTATATACTTGCGTTCAAGTTACATTTTTCTAGACTCAATTTATCATCAACGTTCAGGACAGCCCAAATGGGGATATGTACTGAGATGAGCGATGTGTACAGCTTTGGGGTCTTCCTTTTGGAGCTTTTAGTAGGACAGGAGGCTTCACATATTGATTCATTTGGATCAGATGGAAGTATACTTCAATGGGTATAGAAAAATAATATCCTCTAGTCCAATTTCGAACAACATTCTCGTATTGTATGCATGACTGTTTAACCAACACACTTAGAGAATAGATTAACATAGCGGTACACATTAACAATTCATAAAAAAGCAGAAGAAATATGACAATATTGGGTTGATACATAAGCATGTGGCTGAATTTTATAAAAAACATGTAGTAAATAGAGAAGAAAGTAAAATCACCTGCTATTACTTTCTTCGTATATACCAAGTGGTGCAATACTGGTGCTCGCACTGGAAAATTTGGTTTTGATGCATAACCTCTACAATTTCAGTCAAATTATATCATGAAAATGTATTTTACAGCTAGACATAGTACTCTTGATGATTGTTAGAATGTTGCCAATGCATAATAGTGAGTCATGTACTTGTATCTTAGCTATTAAGAGCATTCAAAATATCACTAGCATGGAAATTGAGTTAATTCATTCTAATACCGTGTTTCCAGCATTTTCCTTTAAGTTGGGTCAAGTTAAAGCAATTTTAGTTTCTTCTTGATTATTTTTCTTTATAGGAATAATTGTCTTTCTATTTCCATATATGTGAGACTCAAATATGTAAGGTTACATAAAAATTAGTTAAGATATACTCTGTCAGTGATTTAAACTTGAGGAGTTACGAAGTTTTCCCTAGAGAGTTATCAAATTTTATATTATTGGAGATTCATGCTATGATTATTCTCTCTATAACTGTTTTAGTGATCTTAATCTCTAAATTGAATGGTAACTAAACTTTATTGCCATAATATATGTAAAAGAAACTTGTATTGAACATGGATTCCTCATATTCATTAATGCAGGTGGAGACACACCTGAACTCGAAAGATATGATGGATCATCGGCTAGGAGGAAGCTTCACCACTGAGGGTATAAAGGATTTTATCAGATTAACCCTACGATGCATGGCACCTCTAGGAAAAAGTAGACCCAATATGCAAATAGTTGTGTTAGAGCTTGATAGGATTCTTGAAAAAGAGATCACACTCACAACCGTGACAGGTGAAGGGCACGCTCAAGTTACTCTAGGGAGCCAACTATTTACTGCAAAATAAGAAATAGTAGGAAGAAGAGGCTCCCAGGGTAACTTTTTTGTGTTAGAAACTAGCAAATACTTACCTAAGTCATGAGATTTTCTACCATCAGTACTGCAAAGACAAAAGTGTCAATGGATATCTTATCCAATGTATTTCAAATTATCAAGTTAATGGCAAGCGCACAATGACATTTTTTTATGTTTGCCTATATTTATATAATAAGCTACTTCTTATATACATTTATGTAATCTCAACAGATCAGCAAGTACATAAACGTAGGCGACTTTATGATATTATATATTAACATTGTTTTAGCTGAAATATTTGTTTAATTCTTGATGTATGGGCCAGATATTATTATGGACCTTGAATCCCTTGTACTCCCTCCGCCCCCAAATCTTTTGTCTTGATTGACTTTTTGTGATCAAATTAACCGAACTTTAACTACATGTTGTAAACAAGAAGACAAAAATTAATATATTAAACTTGAGTATAACAAATACACTTATGAATAATACATATCACCTGCAGTAAGGGTGAGTGTGAATATATAAGCAACATGTCATCCTTGTTATAGAGGGATCTAAATCTTACTGCGGCAAATATAAGTACTATATCTTAGAGTTTTCAGCAACAAAAAAGTGATATTGACTCTCTTTTTTTCGGTATGAGAAAATTCACATTATTTCATTCTGATGCAGTCAAACCGAAGTTAGAAAATGACTTTGCTTCTGCTATTACTCAAGTCGATCATATGCAAGAACCATATTCATTTCAGGTATAAATGTTACGATTAGATAAGCTAATTTATCAAGGGATATTATAGCTAACTGTTGTTCCAATATAAACAGATCAAATGCAGAGAATACAAAGCAGTTGTAGAGCAGAATACACCGTGATTAAATCTTCTGAAACACTAAACTTTTAAGACTTCAAATTTTTCATGTTACCAGTATTATATATTTGAATAGCATAAGCATATCTCAGAGGTTCTCAAACAACTTTAATAAACTAAGAAACTGTATCTGTTTTAAACAACATAAAAACAGATTTCAGAAAACAAATATGATATTTGGTCTTATTTTTTAAAACAGTTTTCAGAAAATAAGGTGGTGTCCAAACAGGTAAATAACTAGGAAACAGAAGACATGAAACGTTGTTTTCTGAGAACAAAAAGAGAAAACAATACCAAACACCACCTAAAAAGAACAAAGCATCCAAAACATCTTATAAGAAGGTGGGAATCATACTTGTTGTATGTTTTGAACGTAGCTTTCTGGCTTCAAATTGCTTTGTCAATCATTTTTTCTTCCACGAGTACGAATTTTACCAAGAAATCCTCCGCAAAATTTGTTGCTCATATGGCCTGGCTGCAAATTTCTACCATAAAAAGCATCTAAATTATCATTCGAACATTATGACAGTGGCTAGTGCAATGCCAAATGCTTCCATCAGTAACAAGTCAGGCGTTTTAATTGAACAAGTAGATACTAACTGGACCAACGTGAGTAATTTCTAGGATCATGGGGATACATTTCCTTTGTTGGACGTGAGCAAATTGACACCTTAAATGTGAGTCTTGGAGCAATTTCTTCTAAAGTCTTCGTAGAGAGCAGAGTGCTGAGTGACCATATAGTACGTGTGGATCTTTTTAGCTTATTGTCAAATGTATAGTGAACATTATATAACATGCATGCCCGAACAAGTCTATTCACAACCTTTAATTTATTTATATTTTGTAGTAGCAACTAGCAAGCTGAGAAGTACCCAAGGTGAAGAGTGAACCAACAATGCTTTTAGTAATTAGGATGGAGATCTTTGGCAAGCAATTGTTGATAACAATCTACCCGAACTTATTTATAGCGGATGGGGTAAAAACCCCGTATTCATCACATAATTTTTTTTTGTATTAACTCTATCTGCTATAAATAACCGTGGTTAGATGGTTAAAACCATCGACGCTTGCCAAGGACCAGATCCTAGTAATTATGGTGTCGACATGTCCGGGGCATGTAAATTTGGTCTAATATACTGTAGTAAGGTTATCATTCAATTGACAACATATATTGCTTGCAATTCTATGTCATTGTTACTAATCACATCTAGCCAGTAGCTATGTTGTATTTGGATTTTTTATTTGTTATTAATTTTTGTAAAGAAAGGAACACAGTCTATCTAATCATGCCTTATTCACTTTGATATTTAATGCTATGGGATTAATTAAACCGATTATACTCTCAGCGAAAATTTTATATATACTTTATATATTTTCCCCAATTTATATAGATAAATCAAAATTTTGGAGCTTTATGTGTTGGGGTCTAGGCGCATGTATTGTTCACCTGTAGGTGACCTGGAGGAGCTGCTCTTAATTTGTTTATCGAGGTTAAAGACTTGAAGTTAATTTGTCACGAACTTGCAGCTTATTAGTTGGGTTAGTTTCCTCCGTCCATCAGGCCCATGTCGAGGGCCTCAAGGCCATTGTCTTGAAACCCATAACTCTATTAGTCCGTCAAAGTGATGGGCATCGGGTCACTTCGGGTTTGGGGTCAGAGAGTGTTATCTCCGCCCGATCCCCGGATGGGGAATGTTTTGCTCTCCGTCCCAAACCGAACCCGCAGAAAATTGGGGAATTTTTATTTTTTTTTAATTTTTTTATAAAATATAAAATATATTTTCAAAATAAATATTAACATGATATTTTAATTCAATACTATATTTTAATCCCGAATTCAAATTAACATTTATTTACAATATATATATATAAAAGATTAAAATTATATTATAGTATGAAATTAAAAATTGATTAGGGAGCCTAAGATATATCTTAGGTAAGATACATAAGATTTTATATGCAAACATAATATGGGTATTTTTGTAAAATCAAGATTCATTTAAAATTTTATTAATATACTGTCATTTTGTAGTAAGATCTTAGGAAATTACTTAAGATGTATCTTAGGTTCCTTTTCTAATTAAAAATTAAAATAATATATATATATATATATATATATATTATTTTAATAATTTATTTGATATATATAAATAATATATCTATATATTATAAATTGTTGGATAACTCATTCCTTAGATTTGGTATCCATATTTAGGCTTGGATGGAATTTATAATTTTAGTTTGATTCATTGGATAATCCATTTTAGACTCGAACCATATTATTAATTAACTCATTTTAATAATTACCATTAATGTGATATATAATATTTATGGTAATCTTAATTTATCAAAATTTGAAATATTATGGTAAGTTTATTAATGTAAATTATATCATATTATATATATATATATATATATATAAGTTTGATATCTATATATATGTTTGGATTCATAATATTGTTTGGTATCCAATGTCCATAACAAATATTGATATAACATAAATTACATAATATATATTTTTACGTAATAATTGATATACACATAATTAAATAATAAATTTTAAATATAATTGATATTTGAATGTAAAGAAATAATATAATGTGAGTAAATTATTAAAAAAAAGATATATACAATATTGTAAGTAGTTTAAAAAAAATAATTTTGAATAAAATTTAAGATATACAGAATTTAAAATAAAAATTATTTATGAATAACTATACATAAAATATTATTATAAAAGTAAATCATAAATAAAAATTAACACATATAAATATTATAAATAATAATAAAGAAGAAATTAAAATAAAAAATGTAAACTTATTATATTAAAATTTTAAATTTTAAATAATTATTTAAATATAATTATTATAATAATATTTATTAATATATAAATTATAAATTGCTCATGTGCGTAACACAAATAAATAATCTAGTTAAATATTATATTTATTAAATATTGGAAATGAGGATCGGGGCGAGGAGCCTACAGAGAGAGACTCAAAAAGTCCCCGACCCTGCCCCATCCCCGAAATTTTTATAATTTTTTCCCCATTTCCCTCCCAGAACGTGAAAAATTCCCTAACTCGAACAGACGGATCGAATCGTGATCGGCTCGAATGCCCATCCCTACATCATAGTCTCCACTTTTTTCATGACTTGTCAACTAAGCTCTCAACTTTACAAGTCAAAATTAATTTGATGCTTATTCTTAACAACTAAAAAAGATAGAAAAATATTTAATATTTTAATATTCTTATTATTAATATTTTAATTATAATTCTAAATGATAAGTATTATTAATTATATATTGTTTAAATATGTATATTATCATTTGTTATTTTTAGGTATCTAACTAAAGGAATTCCCTTTATTTAGATAATTATTTAATAATGTATGAGAATATTTTAAAAAATTATTTGACAATATTTATTGAGACATTTTCTTTTATTTATTTTATTTTATGGTTTTCAGTTACTAAATTGACATGGGAGGTACAATTACACATATAAAAGAAGCTGCATAAATTTCAACTACTTAATTTACGTGTAACAAGGGAACATGACCGTGCTACGCACGATTTTAAAATTTTTCTTTTTAAATTTTAAATGAAAAAATTATGATTAAAATATTATATTGGATAAAATAATAATTACATAATTATCACTTTGAAATAACATTCATAAATGTTGTTCAAATAATAATAATAATAAATATTGATTATAATATAAAAATAATATTCAAAAATTAACAAAATAATTATTAAATTTATTTTAAACACACTTTATATAGCCGACAACCTCAAAATCTCTAACTACTCTCCGCTGTAATTAATAATTCGATAAGTAATTTTATAATTTTTCAACTTTAATACAATATTTAGAAATTTATATCATGTAATAGACTTACAAATTTAAATGCTAATTATTTGTTATATATTTTAAACATTCAAAATATTAAACATTGATATAAAATATATATTTTAAACATTGAAAATTTTAATTTATATTTTGTCAATAAAATAAATTTGAGTTGTATTAATCTAACAATAAATTATTAAATAAAATACTTTTTTAATAATAAGAATTTATATTAATAGAAGCTGAGTTAAATAATCATAAGATTGAGTAAAGAATCGATCCCGGGAGTAATTGGTAATCGAGCGCCACCAAATCAGGCCTCCATTGCATAAGATAGAAAAATTGCTCAAAACTTTTTTCATATATATAGATTATATGTTGATATTTATGGGAGTTTCTCCTTCAGATTTTAAGGTTTTATTGTATAAATTCCCCGAGACATTTTATATATGTCTTTCAGTTAAATGATGAACTTTATTGAATGAAAGAAACCTTTTGATCATTCATAATTGTATTTTGATACACTTTATTTATGAAATTATTCCCGACAAAAAAATATCTAATTTACAAGCCCACGTACATAAATGAATGTATATAACTTGGGAACAAGTATTTATGTGCCACTGTAAGTCTAAAGTCTGTAACAATTCGGCACATATATTACCTACAGTAACTTGTAAGTATATTGTATGTGTAAACCTAAAGTTTGTTGCATATAGAGCTGTAAACGAACCGGACATGTTCGGTAAGCTCGGTATGTTTGTCCGTGTTCGAGTTCGTTAAGCTCGTCCGATAAGCTTAACGAACTCGAGTTCGAACAATAAAATATGTTCGGTAAGGTTACCGAACATTGTTCGGTTCGTTAGGATTTTCGTCCGAGTTCGTTAAGAGTTTGTCCGAGTTCGTTCGAGTTCGGTAAGCTCGAGTTCGTTCGATAAAAAATAATAATATTTACAATTTTTTTATTTTTTTTATTTTTCAAATTATTATATTTATTTATTTTACAATATTATATATATAATTACCGAACTGTTCGTGTTCGGTTCGGTTCGGTTCGGTATGTTCGAGAACTGTTCGTGTTCGTTCGGTTCGTTACCGAACTCAAGTCCGGACAAGAAAAATTGTCCGATAAGCTTACCGAACATTGTTCGGTTCGTTAAGAATTTGTTCGTGTTCGTTAAAAGTTCGTCCGAGTTCGGTTCGTTTACGGCTTTAATAGCATAATACAGCAACTCAAAGGTGAAGAATGGTAAACCTAAAGTTTGTTGCATAAGACACTGGGGGCTCGTATCTTTGACCCTACACTACCTTAATAAGAAATAGACTCTGTTTTACTGTTTCTAGACATCCCTACTCCTTGCACTACTAACTCTCCACTGTAAAAAAAAGTAAATTATATCCAACCTCGTACTATTTTTTTGCTTTATTTTTTACTGTGATTATGTTGATTTTCGTACGCTTGTTTAACACACATACTACCACAGTAAAAAGTACGTGTAGTCATGTACGTTCTGCTAGTCATAAAATAGAGTCCCCTCCCTCTTTTTTGGTGTGTTCTTTCGTAGAGCTGCAGTTTGGAAACTCTGTATATGACCGGTATAAAGAAATTTACCAACTCTAGTTAGGAGTGGTGATTGCGGGGAAAAAATGCAACCTATGCAACATTTTCTTTTATACACCAGTTTTTTTTAATGGGAAGACTTATAATTAATCTTACAAACGAGTATATGTTTCTAAAAAAATATCGAGTGAGTCAGAGTCGAATCTATTACATGTGACGATAGAAGATAAGTCCAATCACTTGGCTATCCAATACTGTTCCATTTCCTTTATTTATAGTTAAATACACTTATACATCCATCTTATTTTTAATAAATTTCCTATTTTCAACTGGATACTAATTCATGTTTCAACATGTTTTTGAGCCCGTTTGAAATTTCTCCTAAGAAAAATATATGAATAAAATGCATATATATTTTAATGTCTAAATTATAGATGTGAAAAATATTGTAATGGTTACTTATTAACTTGACACATCGGTGAAACACTAGGCTACACATAGCATAGAGTGATGGAATATCCAGCAATAGTTTGTAATTTACATGGCAACAAAATGCATTACTCTGTGATCGACAACGCACAACAATGGCTCTTGATTTATGTCATTGCAACTGTTTTCAAGTGTCACTATTCTTAGCGCTAACTACATGTATTACACCATTCATCATTATAAGCTATGACCACAAGGAATTGAAGAGGTGTTTGGTAATAAAATCTGGATTCTTGTTCCCCAGATTGCAATTTACTATTCATCTTCCATTCATTTATGTAAAAATTATTTAACCATCTCAATTTTTGTGTTTAAATTATTTTTATACTGTATTATTTTCAGTAACGAATACATGAAATAAGTATTCTATGAAAAATAATTTTTATTGTGAGAAATATTTGTTTTACACTTTTTTTAAAAATACCAAACAAAATTATTTAACACATTTAACACATTTACATATTATATTATACTAGTTTATATCCCGTGCGATGCACGAGTGAGTTTTTTTTAATATTTTTAATATGATTTGAATTTATTTTTATTTATATAATAATAATTTAAACTTTATTTAATATTATATGTATATATTTTTATATAATTTATTTGTATTTATATTTTAATAGTATAATGTTTGTGTATTTTATTTAGAGATTTATTTTAGTTAGGAAATTAATGTGTATTTTGTATTCAATCTAAACTACTATGGTATTATATTATAAATGAAATAATTATACATGTTTAATTTAATTTTTTTAAGAAAGCACTTGCAACTTTTTTAGAAGGTGTTGAACGAAGTAAATTCATGTTCGCATATAAATAATATACTGAGAAAAAAACAATTATCAATGTTGACAATTTTTTTTGTCAGATCAATGTTCACAAATTAAAATATATGTATCGATGCATGTTCCGATCATATCACGACTACATCACCTTGGAGTCTTGGACTACACCATTCATATGGAATAATTAACAGTTAATTATATAGAGCATATAACAATACCACAATTAATTTATGTGAAAAGTGGAGATGATTATAAATCAAAGTTTAGTCAAATGACATATAAATTAAACCATTAAAGCATCAAGTGTGTGTCTCTCTCAGAAGTAGTCTAAAATTCTCACCAAGTCCTCAGACCGATCAAGAATGTCATACTCTTTATCCAGAAATCCCGGGTTATCTTGAATCACTAGCTAGACAAAAATTTTGAAGCTTGTGCAAAATTCCTACTCAATTTTCTTTATATCGTCACAACTTAAAAGAAGAGGACTAGGGCCCACCTTAATTTGTAATATATGTGTACAGGTAAATAATCATTCTTATTTTAGACCAAACACAGCTGGGGACTTGGGAGTTGGGACCAAACCCACTCATCTATTTTAGTGAAATATAAATTTTTCTATAATAATATATTATTATTTATTGGTTATTCTAACTTTTTTTTACGATTTTACTATTTTTTGATTTTTTTTATAAAAATACGGTTTTACAACCAATGCAACTTCGTGCAACTAAAATCAAGCTAAAATGCAACTGAATGCAATTTTTTTTGAAAAAAATTGAAGTTACTCGTAGTTGCATCTGAGATTAATTTTAGTTGCATTGGTTGCAAAACCGTATTTACGTAAAAAAAACTTTAAAAATATAAAGAATGTATTTTTGCAAAAAATAATAAAAAGTTTGGTATTTTTCAAAAAAGCTCTTATTTATTTAATTCCATTATTATATAATATATAATATATAAATTATTAACTTAAATAAAATTACATATTTATATTGTCTATGCGATTAAATTAAAGAAATTATAAGCCAACAGATTACAGAACATTTATATGATCTATGACTTAATGTCAGGGTGCATTCATATTTTAAATTATAAATTTTTACTTATTATGATTATTTTAGTTTATATAAATTTGTTGTCATCTAAATATTTTATCGTGACCGAGTCCATTTTTTTTGGGTGATCCGATATTTATTTATTTATTCTATCTGGTTTATATATAGGAAGTTATCCACGTAAATAAATGCTTTATAAAAATATATAGCGAATAATAGGAGATGACATATGACACATTGCCTGTAAAAGTTTAGTGAAATATAGACAATTAATAATAAAATATCTAAAATATTTTATCAAATTGCCACTATAAATAATGTTGGTTAGTGGAGTAGGATCACATCTTTTGATATGTATTAACTATTTAAGCTCGTCTTGCCCTTGACTGATTGACTGACTGGCTATTCATATTTCTTTCAAAGACTTTATCTGTTTTAACTACATAATTGCGAAAAGAATTATTAAAATATTGTATGTTTTATATCTCTGCATGCACATAGACATATCCCATAATTTCATTTTCTACTTTTCCACTCAACTTGTTTTCAAATTTGTGATGGTAACCCAAATAGTATAATCTAATGTAGTATCTTAAATAATTTCATGTGGAAGTACTAGTGGAAGAGTCAAGGTTACATATCTTAATAATGTACACATATAATTATTTAATATTATTCTATATGTCTTAATGCATGGTATTGTTAATTAAGCAAATACTTAATCCAAACTAATTTATATATGATAGATTATTTTGTTTATATTATTTAGATATATTTTAATAAAAAAATATATCTAAAAGTTGGTTACAATACTATTTAATTAAGTTAATATTAATTATAAAGATAAATTAATTTTCTTCCAGAGTATATATTTTGTCTCAACTACTACTAATATGAGCCATAAGTGACATATTATAGTAAGCAGTGGCAAACAATGGAGCATTGAAATGCTAAATTCAAGAAATATAGTTGACTCAATTTCCATTAGGATTAGTAATTGTTGTTCCCAAAGCCATTTAGGCATGTGAAGTTTAGTGAGTAAAGGAAAAAGTATCATTTTACAAGTCACATTTCAAACCCCACTAATTTTTTGTTAGGAGAGTTGATCCATTTTTACTTTACAAGTGTTCCTTAAGCTTTGGATTTATTATAGCCTTTGCATTGACTTTTACAAAGACAAGGAGCCATGTGACTCACTCAAAGTTGTAATGTTCCATAACAAGAGCTCTTGTTATGTCCCTTATATTTTGCCGTATCCTTTCCTCATAACAACATGTTTCTGCATTTTCAAGTAGGTCCCAAATTTTCTTCTTTTTTTTTTTGAAAAAATTATATTCATTTTTTTATATAGATATAGTGAAAAGAAAGTATACAGTTGATATTTGTAGAAAAAATCAAAAGGATACAAGAAATGAGTATAAACACATTTAAAATTTGTGAAAGATGCGAGATTTAATATTAATAAACTAAAAATATTTCATATAATAAAATCAGTTTATATGATAAAATACATATAACTTAGATCTCTTGTATAAATAATATAAATAACTTTTTGTTGCTAAAAAATAAATAAAATTATTCTATATATATTACTAGTCTTGATCGAATTAATTTTAGCCCGAATTATAACTTACTAATATTAGTCTCAAATATTTGTTTTTAATAGCCCATTTATATTGATTTGTTCTACAACGGTACAGAATGTGTTTGATTGTATTACGGTACACAATATTTTTTTATGAAAAATAAAATATGGAATAATTTTATAGAATAAGACTCAAGGAGAAACTCTTATTCGAGTAATGGAAGCCAATTCTTATTTTATAAGAATTTGATTAACAAATAATTATAAAACACTACGGAACATACAAAAAATCATAAAACACTAAAAATAATTACAAAACAAACAAAAAAATTACATAATATACAAAAAAAATATAGAACACAAATTACAGAACACTAATGCTGAATAGTGTTTTGTAATTTTCTACATTTTTTGTATGTTATGCAATTTTTTTTGTTTATTTTGTGATTGTTTTTTGTGTTCTGTAATTTTTTCTATGCTCAACCATTTTTCTGTACTGATATTGATTGTTGGTTCCCCGGTTAATCAAATAAGGCAGCTCCTCACTGAACCTATAATACATAAATATTATCTTCTTTAAATTACAATTTTTTTAAAAAATAAATTAAATTTACATGACATAAACTGTTTTTCACTCTTATAAAACATATGAAAAACAATTATACAAAAACAAATAATTTGACAGGTGGTCGATAGCTTCAAAAATATGTATCTTCAACTTGCATACCAATACAAAAATTATTAATCTGCAAATCATAGTATCCTTGGCATTCCTTGCATAACATTATAAAAATTACTCCTATTAATCTGCAAATCACAGTATCCTCGCATCCTTGGTGAACATATATACGCAAGTGATATTACATGGAGAAAATGAATGAGGAGATACTAAAAATATGATAGTCCAATCCTCGATGTAAGGTGAAATTGTCAATGTCAAGATATATAACTTTAACCTCTGCCTGGATCTCTTGGATGAACATCAACAGAATAGAAAGAACAAACTAACCAGTGATAGAAACATACGCAAACCTATGCTGTAAATTGTAGCATTACCAATACAAAACAGGGACAAAACTGAATGTTTTCTTAGAGGAGTTAGTTTTTTTATGTTGCCATCTGCTAACACTTCACCATAGTATACATATCAAATCTTTCTTTTTAGCACTTTGGAAAAATAGGTGGTAACTTAACATAGTAACATTTTAAATTCGAAAAAAATATATGAAATATTAGTAATGTGTGTGTATATATTGTTTCAATTACTTAAATACTAGTTGGTATCATAAATATTTCAACTGCTCTATTGAAATACATGAAGAAGACGAGATTGATGGAAATTTTAGGTGATTTATTTGGCTTAGAATGCGGATGTACACATGCATTTTGGAATGATATCAAGTTATAAACAAACTGTATGTGCTAACATAAGTGCCTTAAAATTCAAATATTTGAGTCTCTCTAGGAGAGTAGAAGACAAAGATATTGTCTTTAGTTTTCCCTTTATGCATGTCTACTCTATATCTAGGGATCACTTACCCTGTCTCAAGAAGTTTCCAAATAGCTCATTATTCGATTATAACATCTTTGATGTTTATCAGTTTAGCACCAAAATAAAATACTCTTTGCTAACATCTATTATCAAATTATATATACGAATTGTGAACTTTAAATATATTGTGAACTGGGTGGGTGAAAGTTTTAATAAAGAAATGAGATTAAATTCCACTTGAGAAGCAAGCTACACAGTTGCATACTAAATCAAGGTGTTTGTGTGTGTTTGTTCAGTGTAGACATGTATCCCATTTTTTAAATTCTTTTGACAGGAATCATTATTTCCGGTATTTTGTCATTAGTTCAATTTGCTTCATACTACAGACACAAAATTTTAAAATATTAGTGATTTTAAATGTCTTTTAAGTTTAAGGTTTTGCACCACTATCTAACAATACGAGTTATAACGTGAACCGATGATACCTATCATGCACGGACAATATTAGTTATAACGTGAACCGACCAAAACCAATACCCCTGATGTAAAGTGAAACTTGTATCGTATATTTGGGGGGGAAATGGAATCCTAACGTCATTGAGACTAAGAAGATAATCGTTAGGTTAATATCAACAGTTAAATCCAAAGAATTAAAAGATTGTCTATTTTTATTTTCTACTGGAAATAGTTTGAAAAGGGGAGACTGGTCTTTCAAAGAGTGACATATGCAGTGTCCTTTTCCATCTCACCACATCAAAACCACAGCTTTAAAAGGCCTCCTCCCCCCATGTACTTACCTCACCACACTTCAATCATCCTACTCGAACCTCCCTTTCAAATCTTCTTCTTTAACATTCCAAGTCTGCCACATTTCCATTTCACTACTTAAAATACCCAAGCATGTCCACCCCAAAAACTCCTACAAAATTTAACTCCTCAGACTCTTCCACAATGCCTATTCCAATGGGATTTTCCATACTTCAAAGGAACACATCCCCACCACAGCTCACCGAGAGGAGAGGCCGTCGGAAGCAAGCCGAGCCAGGGCGTTTCCTAGGCGTCAGACGTCGTCCGTGGGGACGATACGCTGCAGAAATCAGGGACCCTACAACTAAAGAAAGACATTGGCTTGGAACATTTGATACAGCTCAAGAAGCTGCACTTGCTTATGATAGAGCTGCACTTTCAATGAAAGGCACTCAAGCAAGAACAAACTTTATATACTCTGAAAACACTACTTTCCATTCTCTACTCTCTCCACTTGATGTTCAAACTTTGTTTCAACCCTCATCACATTTCCTCACTACAACTCAAACTAAACTTCCCTCAAGTCAGATCACTAGCTCATGTCAAGTTATTAATAGTACTAATACTACTCCAGTTCAATCCGACAGTATTAATGACACTTCCTCATCACAATCTTCATATGGCTCTTCACCTACTGATAACTTCTTTTTCTCTAGTGATCATAACACAAACTCTGGTTACTTAGAGTGCATTGTCCCTGACAACTATCTAAACCCTCCATCAAATAACAATGCAACAAAAAAAGATGAAAATTTCGGCACATTCACGACTGCTAATAATAATTTCTCAGAATCAATTCCATCACAACTTTGTGATGGAAATGCATTTTCTGTTGTTGATGCAGTAAGTGTTGCTAAGATGGCATCGAATCCAGGAGAATTCAATAACATGAACAACATTCCATACTGTTATCATGAACTCAATGATAATGCATTCTGGCATGTTGATCAAAAGCCATGGGAGATGAATTCTTATGAAGCAGAGGCAATGATTAACAACCCATTATTGGTGGAAGATGCATGCATGGGACATTTGTATCCCGTGATCGCCGATAATTTAAGCTACGATTCGTACGATTCAATGGTTTCTGTGAATTCATCGTCAGCAACCTGTTCATCTTTGCTTCCTGCTTTTGGTGATAATGTGGTTGGTTTGGGATACTCTCCCTTTTAAGTAGTAAAGTTTCTGTTCTTAAGTAGTGATGATAAAGTATCAAGGTTATATATATTATATATGTTCTAATCATTGACATTTCAAGCACCTGCCTTTATTTTTGTGTTCATTCTAGAATTTCTTGCATGCATTCAAGATTTCAAGTCTTCGATATTGTAACTCTAAGTCTGTAACTATTATATATATTAGAAGAGTGGAATGATTTGGTTGATATGGTCTTTGCCAGTATGTTTTTTTATAGGTAGACTCTGCATTACATCATCTTTGTGTTTCTTCAAAGTGCATGTGATTGACTACATATATGTTTGGACAGATTTATCAAGCATATATTTTTAATTGGTGAATAAGAAGATTTAAGTGACAGAGATGTGGTTTAAAATTGTGTATTCCTGTCATGTTAAAGGATTGACAGCTCTGAAAGCTTATCGGACATGCTACCAAACCCAAAAAATAACAGCAAACAGAGGGGGTGCAAAGAATCAACCATTTATATATACACAAGGAAAATATAACCATACTGGTTTGATCTGTTTGGATATTTTGTGATCTAGATGTCATTTATAAAGGGGTTAAAAAACTAAGCTATTATTCCAAATAAATTAAAAAAAAGTAACTCCAGCTCTTGCACCCTGTTCCACTACATCACTACATGAAGATAGCTGTTCAAAAGTTCATCAAGCATAAGTTCTGCTTAGATTTCCCTGTTTGTGAACCATAATAATCCTCAAGAGCAATGAAGAGACATGTAGTTCAATATAATTATAGTATAAAACAATGCATCTCTATAACCATACAAGATATGTAGAAGAAATTTTCTTCTTTTAATATAAAGATCAAAAGTAAAGGGAGAAGTAACTATTACAAAGTTAAGATTGTCATTTGCATGATTTTGTTGTATTTGGTACTAACTACAAGCAATTACTTAACAACTGAAACCTCACAGCACAGCTATGTAAGATATGGTTTCAAGGCAGCACGGTGACAACTGGCCTGAAATTTAGAAGCCTTGAAAGATATCAGGAGAACCTCATCAAAGGCTCGGCATGGGAAGGGTGTACTGTATCTGGTCTAATTTCTTCACTTGTTATCCCTTTTCTTGAAAGGTCTGCAGCATAAATAAACACAAGAAACTCCAAATTTGGAGATATGAATTCAACTTTGATAATTCGAACTAAGTAATTTTTGGTGGTATTCAGAAGCTAGTTTAGAGGCTATAAAAGATTTGCTGGACATTTGAATGTGAATATGGCTTATTCATGATGAAAGTAATGGCCATATAAAAATAATATGAACACAAGTCAGAGAGGCTGCATTGATAGATGCGACTCAAGGAACCATGACGACCGAGTATGTAAGACTGCTGATAGAGGGATGCACAAGATAATGACATAGGGTTCATAAAATTTATATATCCAATAACATGCTCAGCCTGATGTATGAACCTCACTAAAATGAGGCGTACTACTACTACCAGTTGAAGGGGTAGAGCTCTGACCAGGCTGCTGGATATTAGATTGCGGAAGGGTATCGTTACTTGAGAAGATAGAACCAACTGAACCAGCAGCTGTGCTTAAGGGAGTACGCATTCTGGTTAAAAATGCTTCCTTATCAGGCTTTAGCTCTGATGACGAGGATGATGGGGCTAAGGTAGCCATTGACGAGCCGACTGGGTAAGGAGCAACAGGCATATCAGTAAGAGAAGATGCAGATGGACTGTAACTCAGTGTTGACATTGGGTGATCAAATTTGCAAGAATCCCCAAATTTGCATATTCCGTTCAGTGCATAATGAGAACAAAGTGGTGCACCCTAGTAAGATATCAAAATATGAAATTATGTATAGTCCAATAACAACCTCAACAATATTCATTATTCAATATTCATGCACATGTATGAATATTATCACCAAATAGCCTTCAACACCTAAGCTTGAGAACAAAACGCAGCTTTATAAGAAGTCCAATTATATGAAATAATTATTTTAAAACCTCTAGTCGACTAAACATTGAAACTTCTTAGCAGTAACCTCGGATATGGGCAGTACTAGATTATCTTTTTTACTCTTGCCCAAAAGATTAAATTACATAAATTAGTTGATGCAGCAACTGTTAATTTCGACACCAAAGGTAGTGTAATAGTTCAACGTGAAAAGCGTAGTGAAGCGCAATAGGGGCCATAGAGCTTAAGCGCACATGACAAGCATTTATTAAGTATATACAAAAATGGCAAAAAAAATTGATATTAAACAATTCAGAAGCAAATAACACCATCCAAGACAAACTAGTTCAAGTAGTTTGTGGTCAACAATATACAAAATAAATAATTAATATTAATACTTCAAATAAAAAAGGAAAAAAATCATATACTTATAGCATATTTATCAAATTATGCTGTAAAAAAATATGAAACTATAGGTTATACTATGATTTTTTTTTTTTTTTTGGAAAAGGTCAATTAAAAAATAAATGAATACATGCACACATTTGTCCTCAGTTCCTCACTGAGACTCGAACTCTCGAACTCTTGTTACCAAGAGTGAGGGTAGTATATCTTACCGGTAATGAGCCCTTCAAAAATAAAGATAAAACAATAGATTTAATTTTTCTTCCTAAAAGCACCGCCTGAAGCGCTGGAAAAGCATTGTTAAACAGTGATTAAGCACCACTTTGTAAAATGTGCTTTTTCTTGAAGTGAAGAAGCGGAATTCACTGCTTCATTGGGCTTTGGGCTTAGCGCGCTTTTAACAACTAGTAGTTGTGTCGCCTATCGTGAGAGCTCTACAGGTTTTAATCAAAGCACAACACATATTTAGGACCAGGGTAAACAGCGTGAACACAATCACCATAGGTTAATATTATCATGCCTGTTATTTTTTGTGTTAAAGAAGGAAAGCTCGTCACATATGAAGAGACTGCCAGCAACTAGTTTCCTGATAGAGGGTGCTCTATGAGATTCTTTGTTCAGCATTGATTAAATTACTAGCATTGGCACCAAAGTTTATGTATACATTGAATTTTTCCCGGTTACAATGACAGTCAATGGCTTCATCAAAGATTTAAGTTACATGGATATATATGTGACATTTTCAAGCTCTGGTATGATATCCGATGCCGCAGAACCATAAAACTACTTGCTTGAAAAATGACAATCTAATTAAGGCTAAAGGGTCCGTCTTTGTTTGCCGGAAAATAACTAGATTTTGGAAAATGTTTTCCGAGAATGAATTTTTCTGGAAAATGATTTTGATGCAGGACAATGGGTTAAAAAGCTCAAAGAAAGTATTTGGGAGCAATATAATAGGTTTTGGAGGCCCATTTATTAGAATATGTTTAGTATATTATTAATATTATTATATATTATTAGAGTTTTAGTTTTATTAGGAAACTAGATTAATATTTATAGGAGTTCAATCAGTGTAATTCAGCAGAGATTATTATTATTGAAAATATATCGAGTTGTTTTCTGAAATTCTCTTGCGAGGGATTTCTCTCATAAACCCTAAAACCCCTGCCTCCCTCATCAAGTGGTATCAAAGCCAACTTTCCTTACAAAAACCCACCATCTGCCGCTGTTTAAAACCCTAGCAGCCACCCTCACCACCAGAATACCCATCACCAGAATATCCATCATCAACCTGCCTAGTTACTCAATCATTCTCTTTCACAGCTTTTGTCAAACAGCTTTCGTGCAGACCCAAATCAGTAAACCAAGAACAAGCAGCCTTCTCATATATACATACATACATATATACAAACAAGAGGTACAATATATACACGTTTATTGTATCTATATTGCAACTTGTTTTAACTTTTGCTTGAAAATATCAACTCTTTGCCTCCACCTTTTTTTTAAAACTGATAAAACAGTCCCCTGAACCTTCTTTTTTTTTTTAAAAAAAAACCTGCAAGTCAGCCTTTCGTTAATGCCGGAGAGGTAAATAGTCGTTTTGAGGAAAATAATAAGAGATTACACAATCTCGAGGATACAATAGCAGGATTGAGTTTGCAAATGCAAGATATGCAAGCAACGTTGAAAGTAATCAGCAAGAACCTTGGGATACGACCTCGACCTCAACCTCATGTTATTGAACAAAAATTCAACACAGTGAAACTTGAAGTTGCTGAGTTTCGTGGAGATCAAGAACCGGATGTTTTTCTGGATTGGCTACATAGTGTTGACAACTTCTTTCACTGGTATAATCTGGCCGAAGATAAGAAAATTGTTTTCATCACTGCAAAGTTGAGGAATTGGGAGCAATACCAGAAATCTGGTTATAATCATGTGGCAAGATGGGAAGACATGAGAGCTGCTTTAGTTCGTCAATTTAATCCTACAAATTATAAACAACATGCTTTACTTCAATTTACTGAGCTTGTGCAAGGAAGCAAGTCCGTTTTGCAGATTACACTCGACAGTTTTATAGTTTGGCAGCACAATCTGAATTTCCTTGGGATGAAGATGTTCTTATTTCTATGTATCGTCGAGACTTGAATCATGATATTTCAGGTTAGGTAGCTGGTAGTCGATGCTTTCTTTTGAAGGACGCCATTCAGATCGCACATTGTGTTGAGGATGATCTAAAAAGGAGAAGCATGGGGAGAACTTCATTCTCTAGTCCTTCGAGGAATGAACATGTATTTTTAGATCCTATTCAAGGTCAACAAACAGTTACTAGCAAATATAATCGTGCGCCAATTTCATCTCACGACTTGGAAGATGCTTTAATGGTCAGGGAATTGGGCATAAGATGTTTGAGTGTCCTTCTCCTAAACAAAACAACCCTTAACCCTCAGAAAAGAGTCAATGTAGCGGAAAAAGAAAATTCTGACAATGTATATGTTGAGATGACTAAAGAAGATTTGGAGGCGGAAGATCATTTAGAAAAAGCAACAAATCTTGGACTTCTACAAGAGGGTGTGAGCAATCCACATGTACAATGTCAACAAGTCTTTCACACTAGAGTTAGAGTTACATATGCTCGTAAGTTGTGTTGATACGGGTAGTTGCACAAATGTTATAGCCGCCGATGCTATTAAAAAGTTGGGTTTACGGACAGAGCTTCATCCAAATCCTTATGATATATCTTGGATTAATCATGCGAAGCTTCGGGTCTCTAAAAGGTGCTTGGTTAAGTTTTCAATTGGGAAGTTTAATGACGAGGTTATGTGTGATGTTCTTCCATTGAAACTTTGTGATGTTATTTTGGGACGTCCATGGCTTATTGATCTGCTTATCATGTCGCCCGTGCTAACACATATACAGTTGTCAAGGGGGTCGTCAATATACTCTTTCTTGTAATCGTCCTCATTTGCCAGTTATGCAAACATTCTTTGGTGCTCTATCGTAGTCCTGATTTTATTAACTCGACGGAGTCGTGTTCTTTTCATGTTCTTTTCGGCAGAGGAGAATTGATGCACGACAATGAGTTAAAAATCCCAAAGAAAGTATTTATTAGAATATGTTTAGTATAGTATTAATATTATTATATATTAGAGTTTTAGTTTAATTAGGAAACTAGATTATTATTTATAGGAGTTCAATCATTGTAATTCAGCAAAGATTATTATTATTGAAAATATATTGAGTTGTTTTCTGAAATTCTCTTGCGAGGGATTTCTCCCATAAACCCTAACACCCCTGCCTCCCCCATCAGATTTCCCCAAAAGTAAATTCCTCCACTTGACTATTATGAAAAAGATGATGAGAAAATGTTTTCCACTTTTGAAAAGGGGAAGTCACTTTCGAGAAACTGATAACTGTTTTCAAAAGGAATTTTCCTCCGGAAAATATTTTATTTTCAAGAAACCAAACAAACAGAAGAAATTTGGGAAAAAAGAAAAAAAAATCTGAAATCAAAGAAAGGCCGGAAAATCAAGTTAACATTTCCAGAGACCACAAATGCCAAAAAAATGGCGCTTTCATTAAAAAGTTCTCTTCCATATAAAATTAAGTGAAATTTTCATACTACATTGTGAAGTTGTAATATTGTTATTCATAAACATCTATCCATGTAACTGGAAGAAGAAAAAACTAGGAAAGATTCCAAGGCACAGAAGACAAACAACATATAGGCTTATACCATAAAAATGGAATTATGGAAACATGCAAAGTCATTTCAAGCTAACAACCCACACACATAATTTAGTCAAACAGACGCGATGTCGGCATACAGTTCAAAACTAAAACCACTAGAAAAAGGCTAAAATAAGGTTTCAACCTTTTGTATAACCACTTGGCTACAATTTATGTATCAACACATAAACTCACTCTTTAGTCTTTACCAACCAAAAAGTACATGTTTAATCAATCCACAGACACAGTAAAAGTAACTGTAATACTTAATATGAAGTCATTAAAATCCTTAAGAAAAGCAGAGAATTCGAAATAACGATGTTTAGAAATTCACCGGACGTAAAGGAAGACCCATGGGACTGAGGACGAAATGTGCTTTAGGGGCACTCCATTGCGGTGGATGATGGTATTTGCATGACGAACCAAACTTACATTCCCCTGTTTTCATGTAATACTGACATTCAGGCTGATCAGGCCTTTCTGGAAAGGCATGCTCTTTCTGGTTAAAAGCTGAATGCCCAGCAGGAGATGTCATAGACAGATAAGGACCGGCATAGACAGGAGCTGTAGAAGATAGCTGTGACATTCCATAAATAGGTCCTGCTCCTGCATTGGACTGAGCACTTGGAGTTGCAACTGGACTCAGCGGTGCCTGTAAATAATCATTTGACAATCAAAAACTATAAATGCTCTTTTATATACATTGCTGGACATATCGAGCAAATTACAAGGCATACCTGGTAAGGATTCCAACCAGCCATGGGAACCATCCCTGGGGGAAGAATTACTGGACCATATGTCCCTTGAACATATGAACCTGGAAGAAGAGCAGGCCTTGCAACTGGCCAGTTGCCAGCTACAATCCCATATTGTTGAGATGATGGACCAGGAAGCTGCATGGTTGGATAAATAGCAGATGGCACAGCTGCTGCTGCTGCAGGCAAAAGTCCACGAGGTGGAATATGTATGCCATCTGGATGTGGGTGATGGAATTTACAGGTTATGCCAAACTTGCATTGCCCTGTTTTCAAGTAGTACGGACACTCCTTCTCACCCTGTCACAACAACAGCAATTTTAAGACAACTCAATTTTTAAAAAGGGATGATATAGTAGAGAATTTTAAATAAAAAGCAGACCGGACGCAGTGGATATCCAGAAACACTTATAGCTACTGAGCTTGCAGATCCAACTCCATGCCTTGGATGATGATACTTGCAGGAAGCACCAAACTTACACATGCCCGTCCTCATAAAGTACTACAAGGTTAATATGAATAACATAGTCAAAAAAAGGAAAACGTCGAAAAGAACCCATATATAATGATATAGGATCAAACTACAAAGTGGATATGTATCATCATAATGCTAAATACTTGAGAAAATATCTTAATTCATGTTGCTCACCCAGAGTACAGCATAATTGACTTGGATTTATACATTAAGTATCATGAGATTTTACAATATTTTAAAACCAAAATTCCATGTTCTTTCCGATAAGATGGCAAAGATTTAAATAAGAAAAATTTAGATAGCAACACATGAAACTTCCAATATTCCCAGACCAACGATCTGGAATTGCATATCTAAAAGCCAAATAAAAGTCTAGTGCTTGTAGAATATAGAATTGAATAAACAACACATTTTATAGAGAGGAGGCATAAGTAACAAGTAAATGTTAGGTAGAATATATAATTTCCTCTATAATCAATGCACATGAGAGATGATGAAAAGAATGAAAACTTTTCAACTCCAGTCTCCGGAGATCACTTTATCTATAATTATCACAAGTACAATCAGGAAAAAAATAGTAAAGAAATGCTAACAAGTTCATTCTTTAGCATAGGGACACAGTAAAGAAAGGATGAGTTATGATCTATAACATGAGAGATGCTCTACTTCTAAGTTTAAAAGGCTGTTGAAGAATGAAAAAAATTAACAGAATCAAAATAATGAGGACAGATAGCATGATCAGTAGAAAAGGGACGAAAGTAAGAAGTTGCAGAAAATGAGCTCCCTGCATATATTGGAAACAGAGTTGAACTTAAGTAGAAGACGAAGAACTAATATTTATATATAGAACTGAAGGTGGGTGCATCTAAAAGCTAAGCATTATGTAGCTTGATCCTCGAACAATCAATATGCAGAAATGTCTGTTTCAATCTCAAAGACTCAAACATAACAAGTTTATCTTCAAATAATGTACAGAAGAAATAGAGTAAAGGACCAGGCATAACCATATATACTGAGATGCACTCTATATATGAGGGCTCAGTGATGGGAACAGCAATAGAACAGTAACAACAATAAAAAAGTATGCATCTTCATTCACTGTAACTTAGAAATTTGAGTATTGAAGTATAGTATAAATGAGGACATATTTGGAGAACAGAGTTGAACTGAAGTAGAAGACGAAATAAGTATACTTATATTATATATAGAATTGAATGGTGTATGCATTAATACGATACTTATTAGGTAGATAAATTGTAGAACAATCAATATGCAGCACTGTCTGTCTTCCAATATCAAACATCAACAAGTTCCAATTTTTAAGTAATGTACAGATGATACACAGAAAAGGACGAGGCATAACTAGAAATATTGAAATTCACTCCTTATATAGAAGGCACAATGATCAATTACAAGTATGCATCTTCATTCACTATGACTAAAAGTTTAGTACTGAAGTATAGGATAAATTAGGACGAATAGCAAATCAGTAGAAGAGGGCAATAGCATAAGAGTTGCAGAAAAGGATATCCCTATATATATGGAAAACAGACTTGAACTGAAGTAGAAGACGAAATAAGAATATCTATAAATTATTAAGAATATTTATGAGCTAAACATTAGCTAGACAGTCCGAGAACAATTAATATACAGCAATGTCTGTCTTCCAATCTCAGACATCAACAAGTTCCAAACTTTAAATATTGTAGAGACGATATAGAGAAAAGGACGAGGCATAACTAGAGACACCAAGATTCAATCTATATATGGAAGGCACAATGACGAGAACATTAATAAAACAGTATAATCAGAAGGTAAGAACTTCTTTTGCATCAAAAAAGTAAAGTTTCACTAATGAAATCACCTGACAGACAGGTTCTCCAACTCGCTCAGGATACTCCCCTCCACTAGCCCTCATAGCACCAACAACCTAGCAGCATATACAAATAATATTCATCCAATGCAAGTTGAAGTTTTAATCATCAAACTTATACTACATTTCCATCCACTTTAACTCCAAATAAGTACTTATATCAACAACATTTCATTAAAAACCATGCGAAATCAAACCAATTTTTTTATGCAAGACCGGTACAAAATCTAGACCAGAATCCCACTGCAGATCAAGCAACACTGAGATCAAACTAGACATTTCGCCCTTCCTCATTATAAAACACTAGATCATAATTAATTTACCACATAAACCGCTATGATCACATAAATTCCAATAAAACCCTAACACAAACACACAAATCACCAAACAAAACCAAAGATTACAACACAACTTACCAAATTTCGATCACGGGGATGATTAAACCGACACCGGGAACCATAGCCACAAAACCCTGTCCTAAGATAATAATTACAATCCGTTCGATCAGGCCTTTCAGGATACGAATCATCACCACCACCGTCACCCCCACCACCACCACCACTACCCCCACCCAGTCCTAACTGCCACATAGGCTCTGCATTTCACAAAATCATAATCAACCCAAATCAAGAACCACTCTACATTACAAAATCAAACCAGAATGCAGCTGAAATTCAACCGAAATTAATATCAAATTCACAAACAACTCACCTTCCAAGCCTGTTTCACCACCCGGAGAGCTCCATTCCGCCACCGGATCCGGTGATGAACCTTCTGTCGGCTGTAACCTCTCCATTAAAATCAACTCTAATCTGCACCTCTACAAATATACCTCTACCTATATATCTATAATCCAATGTAAAATAAAACTAAAAAACACAGAGAAATAAATATCTCAATATCTCTATATTTTTTTACACACATACAGATTAAACAAGATTTCTATAAAATCCATGAAAATATTATCAGATATTATAAAATAACTCTATGCATACACACAGATTATATAAAATAGTAAACAGAAGAGAGCTTAAGGCTTGAAAAATCAGAAAGAAAGAGCCAAGAGATGGGACCCAGTGATTAATATTTTATAGAGAGAAATTAAACAAATTTTTTTGGTCTTTCTTGAGCTTTCTTTCTTCATACAACTTTGTGTGTATATATGTGTATGTTGGTGTTGAAATGTGAACACTCACTCATACACTCACTTTCACTAAATAAAAGTGAGTTTTTATTCGTAACTATTTTGATTTTTTTTAATATGAAATAATTGTTTGGGAACGGTGGTAGTTGGTGTACGCGCCAAATAAGAGTGACCGACCTTAACAAATGTATAAAATAAAGTCAGTTAAAGTGAAACAGTGTTGTGTTTAGGTACTTATGTGTCCTTCCGTTTCCTCATTTAGACATATGTCTAGGAACATACTAAACTACTACTTACGTGTACTTTTTATACAGGTATATTTATATTTAAGATTTCAAATTTCATTTGATTTTAATTAAACAAAAATTTAAGTGAAAATTTAAAATGAAATTATTTGTTTTTAATCTATGTTAAATTTATTTTGTTCAAATTTGTAGACCTCAATAAATAATTAAAAGAACAAATATTTTGCAAATAGAACCTGATTAACACCACAACAATTAGAGAATATTATAAAAAGGTGAATTTAAAAACTGAATAAATATAATGATTTATAATGAGACAATGGAGGTGTCCTTGCCTCTCAAAATATCAATTCTATTTAAATATATTATTATATTTGTTAAAATAATTAAATTTATAATTACCATGTTAAACAAATGTTAAAATTCATTGTAATTACTTACTTTTATAATTTACTATATGCATAGTACTAAAATGAAATTTACCAAAATGATGAGTGCTATATGTACACATCTTGAGATTGTAGGGTAAATTTGATTTTGTTGTGCATATTCATTAATCAGGGTACAAAAAGCATAGTATGTGGAAAAAAAGTAAATATGTACTGTAATAAATATATAATAATATAAAAGTTGATTTAATAATTGTATAGGTTTTAAATTAATTTTTTAATTTGATTAGAACTTAGAAGCAGTATTTTGAACAAATTGTGAAGAATGTTTTTTTGTTGAGAGACAGCCATGCCCTTTTTTTGCTAAATTGAAAAACCCATGCATTTTGGTTTTACTAAAGCAACTATGAAAATTGCAAAATATATTTTAGGAATATTGAATAACGTTTCATATCTAGCAAGAAAGTAACCAAATGATAGCAATAAACAGATTTAAAAAAAATTATAATACAAATATTATTTTTCTTTCCCTCATTTTAATACATCTAACTATTTAAGAAGATATCCTGACAAAAAAACTATCTAATAAGATATCATATTTAAATAATTAGTGCCTAGAAACATTTTTTATAAGAATTGTCAAAAGGTAGTGAACCTCCATGTGACATAACATTTTTCAGTGTCAAACTATTAGAGTTAGGAAGGTCGTCAAGAAATTAAGAAATTGTCAATTAAAATATTTAAAAGTGTACTCTATTTTATCCATTTTTATATTATAATAAAGATAAAATTGATGTATGAGGATTATATTACCAATTATTAGAATAAATATTTAATAAAATTTGTCAAGAGTGATTTGAACAATAAAACTCTATTGACAATCTTTATTAAAGATACTTTAACTTGTTTTGTGAGAAAAAACATGAAAAAATTGGATAAACTCTTTAAATTATGACATTTATAAGAAATAAAAAAATCCTATTAAATTATGACACTAATGAAAAATCATATTTTATTTTAAAGAATATGAAAATTGAAATCCACACTCCAAATCGATTTCACCCAAAAATCATATTTTATTTTAAAGAATATTTTAAATTTTATTCAAATTTCCTCGTTTTAAGAGGAGGTGTTGCTTTTCTAAAATTATATTACCTATCTTTTAATTTTTTTTATTTTATATTGATGTAAGAGTGCAATAATTAATGTCATTCGGGAACAATTTTAATAAAAATAATAAGAAATTCTTAATGAAAGAATATTACAATACCAAATTTAAGGATAATTGTTTGAATTATGATGATGGTTCATAACTGTAATAGGTGTTGTAGAGCGATGGAGATGCGAAGTCATTTTTATAAGTAAAATTTGTAAATACACAATTTTTAACCGCTTAACATAATCAACATAACATATTCATGTGATTAAAAGATTTTTTTATGAACATTTGAGGTTTTATTTGTAGTTTATGAAGCCTCTTATTTTATTTTTTAATTGTCATAATTAATATTTTCGAGATCCAATGTTTTGAATACCTTTTTTTATACTCGCAATTAATTGTTTTCTTGAGCCATAGTTAATGAATCCTAATTATTGACATTTTCCATTATGGAATGGTAATGTGTGTGTAAAAGAAACAACATATTGATAAAATAAAGGATTTCTAAGTATTTTGTTATCCTAAACGAACATAAATTTATTCGTTTAAATGGAAATCGCAAATATCCTTGATCATAAGACATATAATTATCACTATAAATAAGGACCATAATTCTAATAGTACTGATTAATATTGACTATAAAGAAAAATCATTATTAATGATCCAAGATGTTAAATGAAAAGAGTGTTGCAGAAGGGGGGGTTGAATGCAACTTGACAATTTATCGCTAATCTTGCTTAACAACAAGCAAGAAATGATAATGTCAAGTTAAAAGAGCATACAACAGTAAGCAAATGAAAGACATAAGGTGATTTACTTCAAAAATTAATTTTATTAATTTTTGCTTTTGCTACAACTGACTGGAAAAAAAATTCAACTTCAATAAATACAATAACAAGATAATGCTAATGTTTCTATGATTGAGAAAAGTTATGCTGAGTTGCATGAGGGAAAATGTTTGTGAGATGTGTGTATTTAAACTAAAACACATATCTCACTTACAAGTGTACTTTCCTTTGTTTCCTGGACAACACTCGAAATAGAAACTTTACTTTTTCTTCCCAAGTCTTGTCTTCATTCCATTTGTAGATAAATGTACTCTGAGAGGATTTGACATTCTTGACTCCATGAGCACGCTTCAACTTTTTGCTTGCTTTTTCTCAAGTTGCAGTAGACTAGGTAGAGTTGTCAAGATCAATCAGTAAATGAACTTTACCTAGTCTGCTACTTGAAACAGACTGTCAGCTTTACCAAAAGGTTACTATCAACCTTTAGCTTCTCTTTGGTGACAACATCTTTGATTCCGCATACTTTACTGTCAGGCTCACCAGTCTTCTAAAACATGCTGTCGCCCCAAAAGTACTGTCAACTATTCCGCCAAACATGCTGTCGACTATTCCGCCAAACATGCTGTCAACTCTCCCCGCCAAAGCTACTGTCAGAAAACTTGTTGTCTCTCCGCCAAGTTTACTGTCAATGGATAGTTGTTGTCAGTAAAACTTGCTGTCATAGAGTCTTCATTCTCCGCCAAGTTTATTGTCAAGGAATAGTTGTTGTCGTCTGTTCCAAAAGTTGTTGTCACTTGAATGTGCTGCGTAGGCTCCAATTTGTAGAATGTTACTGTCAATGAATTGATTTATGTTATGCATGAACATTTTGTGAACTTCTACTTCATGAATCATTTATTATATTTGTACAAGACAGTAACTATTGCTACTCACTTTCACCTACTTGACTCATTTGTGCATCCTATTACTAGTGACATTGTAAACATACTGTCAATTATATATGACAGTATGTTTTACTTAGTTAATGACTAATTAAACTAATTAAGTATTAGTTGATTACATTGATAGACCACAATCCCTAACACAAGACCATACAGATTGATAGATAGAACTGCCATTTATTTGTTGAATAGACAGAATGATCGAAAAAATTATGACTATACTTAACAAAAAACACTTAAAGCCCACATACAGTGAAGACTTTTTGTTGCTGACGGAAAAAGAAAAAGTCCTGCCCCTATTAACATAGGAACTGGAAGTGGAAGGAAAGGTATTATTCACGCATATTGATATGTCTGTTCCATAAAAATACTCATAATAATCTCATTCATACTGTTGTTGATGATTTTCCCTTGATTATGAGATTGGACCGATAGAACGATGAGATCGTGTTGTTGGTGTTAAACAACTTGTTGGTTTGATATCTTCCTTTTACTGCTCGTGAGTTGCATATGTTCTAGGCCCCTTGTGATTTTAATAATAATGTATGTGGCATATTCTATATCAATGTTTTCCCATCTTTTCCTGTTGTTATATATTATTGCTCTGTTATAGGTCATGGGCTCTCTTAGTAGTACAACTTGCAAAGACACGTGCTTAATAAATTCCACATCATGATAGGCGTTCTCTCACAGCTATACGGTAAGTTCATAAATTTCTTCCTATGATGTCTAAATGCTCCATCATCACTTTAATGAATCTCATATTCGACATAGATGATTTTTTTAGTTCTCCATTGGTGATGAAGATTCAGAATGATTTCCGATGATATAAACATGGTTACAAGGATCCCACCCACCTAGTAGTATTCTAGAAATCATCTCATCTTCACTTGCATAGCCATCATCAACGAATACTTGTGTATCTTGATTCAGTGTTAAATTAGGATGATGGAAATGTGGTGTTTGAGATGTTGAGATTGTTTGATGTTAGGGTTGCATACAAGATTATTGAAAATAAACTCTCTTTTGATAACAAGATATCAATATGTCTCATAATGTGATTACATACCCTATTTAGAGTGATCAAGTCAAATGTAGTTCTTGGAGAGTAAGTCACCAAGGTCGGTTAGATTTCTTTCCCTTAGGATTCTATTGGTTTGGGCTAAAACCTTAAGTTCAATCAGGTATAGGTCTTTGAAACTCTGTTACTTTTAAGAAGTGTGGCGGCTAAATCATTCACCTGATTTTATCAGAGTCAACATCTTATCATATATCAATTTTCAACCTCAAAATTATAATTATTTTTTTATTTAGCCTTCACATATCACTAAAGGGTGAAACATGTTAGACTTCCTAACTAGATAAAGCCATTTAATATGGATGGGGTTTAATCTTCAAGTTTTCATCAATAACAAATCTCTAATATAAATAATATGGGCCTTAATCATTGTCTTCAATTTTCAATAATCTATGTTATAAAGAGAAACTGGTATAACAGTAATAATAGAGGTATGTTGGAGCTACATAGATGATGATTTGTTGTGGTTGTTGATGAAGAACGCGAAGAACACGGGTGAAAATTGATGGATTTTGGTAGCTGATTTTGTTGTTGATTCATTAGAAGTTCAGAGATTATATATATTCTTTTGGTGCCAACTATCAATCGACTGAAACAAAAGGCCTACGTACCATATCTATAGGGGTTCAAGCTACACATAATTCTTAGAGGACAAGTTATGTATATGAGCTAGATATTGGTCTGGTCCATCAGGGCCCAAGTCCGTAAACATGAAGGGCTAGCATCCAAATGTTTATAACCATCATGGCCCAAGCCCGTAGACATGAAGGGCTGTCATAGAGTTGTAGTCCAATGTGCTCCAGTAGGGAGTTATGCGCGATATGGCCTCATGAAAATAATATATAAAAGTGATCCCGTAGGGATCTCCCGGAGATTGATGAGATGTGCTCCCGTAGAGCTAGATGTCTTCAAATAGATAATTATGTTACGATATTATTCGCAGTACCTTCTGATCAGTAAATAATATCAAGTGAGGTGAGCTCATGAGACTAAGAACTTTCCAGTTAGTTATGAGAAATTTATGCTAAGTACTCCGGGCTAAGCGAATAGAGATAATGTTCCAGAATAGCAAGCCAGAGCAGAACCATGTTTCCCAGAGTTCTATGTGAATCGGTGAAATGATGTATCGTGAACCGGGCTCGAGCCGGTTATCATCTCTTCTTGCTCTGAGATTGAGATCAAATTGATTCATCTATGAGTATAACAAAGCGATCCCAAAACGCGTGTGATAGCGTTGCCGCCTCATGTTTGACCGAGTCCCTTAAAAATATTTCAGCTTCATCCACGTAATGTGATCCGGTCATGGGCCTTGATTTTAAATGGACCCAACCATGATTTGGGCTCATCCATTACAGTATTGGGTTTACCCCAAGACCCATGTCTCAATACTGGACATGACAGTCTGTAAATAATAATTTTTTTTATATATCATCATCTAGTTAAAGTCAAAATGGGTGAAAGTTGTTACATATTTCAAATGAGAGCCTTTTTTTTCTCTCTCTCTCTCGCTCTCTCCTGCTCTCTCCCTCCTCTTCCATTCACTTTTTCTTCCCCCATTTCATTTCTTACCCTAATTTCGCCGCCGCTACCCATTTCAAAGCTTCCCTCTCCGCTGATTCCCATCGTTTCTACACAATGTCCATCATTTTGATTTCTTCCTCTGGCTTGGATCTCTCTAAGCCTCGTGTTAACTTCGATCCCCACTCACTTGAATGGATCTGGACCTTCACCAAAGTTAGCTCAGACCAAGGAGTTCGGCTCCGGAACTCAATCTTCTGTACCCATAGAGCAAGCTAAGTCTACAGGACAAATTTTTTCAAACTCTTTACCTAAATATTTACATGCTTCGGACATTAATCCTGATAGTTATACGAACCCAACTCAACACCAAGGAGATGTCATATTCAAGTCTATTAGTATTGTTTGTATTAAACCTTCTACTGCTATATTTGTTAATGCTTAAATTTTTTGAAAGAATTGTTGCCAAGGCTACTTTGCGAGTCCTGTGGGTTTGGATAATGATGAGGTTATTAAATTATTGCTTGATAAGTATGTTTCTGTTGGTCTAATTAAAGTTGTTATCACTTTGTTGGCTATTTCATTATGATGTTTGATACCTATGAGTCTTATAAGAGAGCACTACATTATAGTCCCTTTTCTGTTGGATCTATTAAATTGCATTTGAACCCCTGTATGGAACATTTTCATAGTATGCAACTTGATGGAATCCAGAAAATTTGGATATGTCTTGTCAATGTTCCTTTTACCTACTGGTCCCCTGATGGTATTTGTGACATTAGTAATGATGTTGGAACACCCCTTGTTATTGTTGAACATACTTGAAACTGCTTATAGAGCCTTGACCTTGCTTTGGAAGCCTTTGTGCTTGTTGAAATCAAAGGCCTTAGTGCTAAGCATTCAATGTTCTTGTCCGGGACAATCTACCTATTTTTTAGCTAGGATTCAAGTCTTGTACATCACTGAGGATGGCTTCTGCCCCATGTGTTTGACCTGCAATTGTAGTCATGATAATGAGCTCTGCCCTGCGTTGATAGACATTATTCCTCTTGCCAAAGGGAATACTAGTCACTTGGGAACGATTTTTACTCCTAGCACTGAATATGTCTCCTCAAGTGATACTTCTCAATTGAATAATATCCCAGAAAGCAAGTACGACAAGACAATGGTCTATCAACGAAGAAGAGCCTCCTAAAAGACTGGCAAACAAAAAGGACTTGTAGGAGAACCCAATAAAAAGTAATAATTCTGATTCTGTGCAGGTGTTCTCTACTCATGTGAAAAGCAAGGACAAGAATTATATGCATGCAGCTACAACTCATGTGAAGGACAAGGACAAAAGCAAAAATATAAAAGTGGACAAGGCAACAGGCAAGCGAGTGATGCCAGCTCAGGAAGGCTCAAATGCAGACTCAGATGCAGACTTAAATACAGGCCCAAATGAAGACAACCAAGGTTCATCAGCAGATGAAACTCAACATGAGGCAAGCATGACAGTAGTTGTTGGATTACCCAACATGAAGAATGAACGTTTTGGCTACTAGCATGTGGCAAAATGCAGGATGCTGCCCAAGGACATTTAATTTCATTTGTCGAGTTGGCCTATCTTGTATGCTCTCTAGTTAAACTATCTAAGTTTGTTGAACAATGATACCATGTTGGTATTCTGAACTGGTTCGTAGAACCTGTTTCGTTGAAACTTTGTACCCCTCCTATGGAGGCGGGGTGAAACTAGTCTCCATCTTATATTTCTATCTATAAAATTAAACAAATTAGCTATAAAAAAATGGGTGAAAAGTGAGAACTCTGAATGAACGAGGGTGGTTATGTTAGAACAAGTCTAAACCTATATTGCCATTCTTTTAGCTAAGCTCTTGAGCTTTCCAATTTAATTAGGCGAAGCCTTTAAAACTGAAAAATATATTCTTCTGATATATATATATATATATATATATATATATATATATATATATATATATATATATATATATATATATATATATATATATATATATATATATCATAGACAACCTCTAATAGAGTGTAAAAATCAATATTAATAAAAGATATATATTCCTATTATTATATCTAAGTCCAATCTACACAACAGTATCTTTAAGTGGACTCGGATTCTGGAAAACAGGTGACGCCTCTGCTTAAAAATAAAAAAATTTCTTCAAAAATGATGGTAACTAAACAAATTTTGTGTACAAGACAAATATATATTAACATAAACATATTTCATTGTTTGATAATTTGATTAAAATTTGATCTTAATATCACTTTGAAGTTGGAATAAATTAAAATTTACTCACGAGTTTTAAATAAGAAAAAGGCAAATGAAAGGGAATTAAAATTATAAAATTTACATTCCTACTAATGCTATTGATTTTTCTAAAAAAAGAAAATAAGTGAAGAGAAATGTAAATTTCACATATTTTTTCAAAAAAATTTCATTACAAAAAAGGAATGCAAGTGAAAATAAGTGAAATGTGAAAATTAAAAAAATATTACAATTATCAATATACCTTTATAATCCCAATCATAACTTTTTATAATATAAAGATAAATTGATAATTTAACAACTATTTACAACCCACCTTCCAACTAGAGAGCACGTTCTTTCCAACTAGTTCTCCTTAATTCTAACCGGGAGCAGTCAAGTTGATTATGACTCTTTTTGGGTGTGCGGTTGAAAACTGCTGTATTTTGAGAAAAAGTGATGATGAAAAAGGTGCTGTCAGGAAAATCAGGTGATTGTTTGGTAATTTTTTTGATTTATGCATATTTTGAGATATAATATATATAAATAATGTTTTTGAGAACGTTTGATGATGAAACTGATAGCTACTTTCTGCAAAATCTGAAAACAACTTTTTCCAAAAATAGGGGAACATGTTTTTGCTAACGACAGTTTTTAGATTAAAAGCGTTTTTCCACACCACAATTTTTATAATTTACCAAATACCTTTGTGACAATTTTTCAACAAAAAGTTGTTGTAACTGTCTGTAACAGTAATACCAAACGAACCTATAATCTAAATTCATTTAGTTACTCTTACCTTTCTTACTTTTCTTCTTAAAAAATTCGGAAGCAGATAATTACCTTCTTTTTTTTCTTTTCTTTTTTTGCGTAAGGAATAAATTTTAACTTTAATTATATAAGTCTATATGAACTTTTAAATAGTACAAGAAATATATTTTTTTAATAATATTTAAATATTTTATATTTATGTCAATTTTTGACTAAATATTTTACAGAAATATTTTAACTAAAAAAGAACAGAGGTTAGGTAAAAATAATAAAATCAACTTATATACTACTATGACTCACTCGTGCACTCGTTTTCTTGCTTAACAATAATATTTGTCAAAGTAAAAGAAACAGGCATATGTAACTTTTTTACTTGCTCTTCCAATTTAGGCTAATTAATCTGACAGAACTAATATGTCACAACTAGAGTGTGTAATTAGTATTAGCTATTTAGCATGGAAATGATTAAATTAGTTTCTCATTTGTGTCTGGCAAACTATCTTCCATATGTTTGCCATTGTTGACTACAGTTATCATTACATGTCAAGTTATGATGCAAGGTGGATTCTGTTAGCAATTATTTGTGTGCAATATTTTAGTGTTGATAACTTGATGTTACAAAGTGATCTAGAATTAATAGAAGTTGCTTTTCAATCAAGTAACCGGAATTGACATGAGCTTTACCAAACCTTGGTCAAATTCATTTAAAAGACCTGTAAGGCTGTAATACATAATTACCTACCCTATATATTTTAAATATTCATACATGTAAAAATTGAAAATTTTGAATATATGAGCTTTAGGAATCCTAGGCACATCTTTTCTTGTTCTTTATAATTAAGATCATTCCTGCAAGTAATTAACTAAATTTAGTGTAAATCATCTTTATGACATTTAAGTATTTTTCTCGGAGATAATTGTTACCTTTTATGTATAAAGGTGATAGCACTCAATTAAAAATTTTACGTTGAGAACCGTATAATATTATTATAGGTGAGGTTCTTATGAAAACATCTATAATTTTATTTTATCTAACTTATAAATTATAAATTTATTGTTTAATTGTGTATAAAATATGTAAAAGTGAGTAATTTATAGTTGAATTCTCATAATTATAAAAGTGCACAGTTACTTATTTATTTTTGGAATTTGATTTAAATAAATATTATCATTTTGTAAGTAACTTCTAGCATTATTTTATTATCCTTTATAATAAATTACTAGCCTATTACCCGTGCAAAACACGGGAGAAGAGTAATAAATAATATATTATATATTAAATGAATTAAATATTTAATTTAATTATTTATGTTATTAATGTTATTAATATTTTTTATGTAATGTTGTACATGTGATAAATTATTTTTGAATCATATTTATATTTTGTGTTTAAATTTTCATTAATATATTGTTGTATATTTATATTAATTAACATAGATTAATAAACCGTACAAGACATTAATAAATTTTTATTAATAAAAAGAGTTTCGAATATATTAGAAAATATTTTAATTAAAATTTAAATAAAATAGTATGTTTTAATATATATATATATATATATATAATATTAATATTCAAATAAATTTATTATAAAATTGCAATTTTAAATAAATTAGAGTGTTGAGCGATAAGAAAATTGAAACATGCTATTAGATGTGAGTACTCTATATTCTAATTAGAAAAGAAGTTCGTTTAAAGTAATATAATATAAAAGTATATATAATATAGAGAGAGCACAATAATAAATTTAATTAATATAAATAAAATAATAATATTATTTTAATATTCATAAAATTTAATTAATAAATTATGATATTAAATAAATTAAAGAAGTTGACTAATGAGAAAATTAAAACATGATTGTTTATTGATTAAAAAAATGTGTTTGAAATTGAGGATACACGTGTATTTGAAGTTGAGTGAGATACAAAAATATCAGACCGACGATAGACCTAACATTTGCCCTTGCGAATTTAATAATATAGTGTATATATATATATATTACTAATAAAATTAGTTATATATTATTAATAAAAATAACTAAGCTAATAGTAACTTACAAGTTAAAATTATTTTTATTTATAAACATAAAATACTTATAAAGAAAAATATAAGTTTTATTATATAGGATTACAGTATTGTAAAAAGCGTGAATCAGATTTAGCCGGTGAAGGTACATGACATGAATTAATCGGATAAATTGGGAATTAATCGGGACGATTAATTGAATAATCGAGAATTTAATCAGTTCAATAAGCTACCGAACAATTAATCATGATTAATCATTAATTTTTAATCACTGATTTTTAAAACAATTTATAAGAAATATAAAATCCGCTCATATATACATATATATATATAGTAATGCTGGGTCTCTGCCGTGTTTGTGGACGATGAAAGATAAATCTACAAACTTTTTAAAGATAAGATATAATAAAAAATAAAAAAAAACTCCCCTAAACATGCATATACAGGGAGGAAGAGATTCGACAAGAATGGGTGCATGAAATCTTTGGAATGTAAAACATAGAGTAATTTCATATGATTATGTTTTTTACTAACCAACACACTAGCTGACATAAATTATACGTTCAAGATATTAATACCAACAGTTTCCAAGCATGAAACCACGAAATCAAGTGTGATATCCGTATTTTTTTTAAAATAATAAAGTAGTTTAAATGTTTGATAATAAAAAATTAAAATTTAATAAAAATAAGGAATTAGAATTAAATTATAATAATACGGGATGGTTGTTGAAGGTGCATTATTATCCTGCTCACACAAAACTCAATTATATTCGGTGGCGGACTCAATTAAAAAAGTGAGAGTGAGCCAAATCTAAAAGAATTTATTTTTAGAGGCAACCCAAATAAAGAGAATCGAACTGTGGTTATTTGTATAAAACCAAAGTCATAGAATCCATAGAACCACATGAACAAATATTTTTTAATGTGATTTTAGTGTAATATAATTTTTATAATCCAAAACTCAGGATGGGCCAAGACATATGCTAGGCCCAATATAGGTCCGCCACCGGTTATATTTAACGTAAAGCGGAATTCGTTAATTTTGGACATTTTGAAAAGATTTTTTCATTCTCTGCAACTTTTGTGATTTATTTTTTTTCAAAAAATATCGTTTAAAGGTTGGAAACAGTAAAAAACAGATCTAATTATAATTGGAAGTTCAAAATTTGAGATACGATATTTTTAGTTGAGTGCTGAAGATTGAATTTATATACTAGAAGTATTTAAAAATAAATACATATATTTAACAAATTTAATAAGATGTGTTTGAGAACATGAATTTTATTTCAAATAATAGATTTTAATTGATAGAATCTGAGTTATCATTTCGAATTCTCATATTTCTAATGTCTTGAAATTTAAATGAAATTCAAATTTTTATAATTACTCAAACATGTCATTTGATTAAATTCATATTCCTAAATAGGCATAAGTGGATTTAAATAATATAATACGGTGAATAAGTGATATTATAACATTTAATTGCAACAATTCATAATAATTTTAAGATGAGGGTTTAGAGAATCTCCGAGAGTTTTCTAGCAAACTCTTAAATATAATATAAAATAATAAGTTATCATATTTTTAGGAGTGTCAACTCTAATAATACTCTTTATAATCACTTTATATTTCATATTTTATTTGTATTTAAAAGAAAAGTGGGGGAAGAATGAGAGATAATGAATATTTTATTAAAAAATATAACTTAAGAGACAAATACACGTTCCTAAAATTGAGGAGAGAGAGAATGCTATTAAGTAACTTTTTATTTTTAAACTTAGCAATATGTATAAAAAGTGTCTCGGAGGTACTCTTAAGAATGTGGACTCTTTTAAGACACGTGATATAAAGGTAGAATATGAAAAGGGTAGAGTTCATTTGTAAAGGTGGAGATTTATAAACCGTCATTAGTATAAGACTTTTTATGAGACTCAAAAATAAATCTATACCAACTTAATCCAAAATGAATAATAATTATTAATGTAGGTTTGCTTGCATGAAAAATAATTCCTCCATTCTCTTTTATTATTAATCATTTTAACTTTTTTACATATTTTAATAAATTAATATGTATAAAAATATTTTGATAATTCTTTTAAAAATTCTAAACAAAATATAAATAATTAACTTTTATTCAAAAAAATAAATTATTGAGGTATTTTATACAACTTGTTAAGGTGACATATAAAAAGGAGAAAATACTGATAATTAAGGAAACATACAATTTAATTCACATTGTTTAGTTATATCAATTTTTAAGGATTAATATCCAATAATAAAATATATATCCCGGGAAAAAATAATGAACCAGCGATAGAAAAGTAGTTTCAGAAAAAAATTTCAACTATTTTAAAGAAACACAAACATATTTTTTATAAATACACATGTTAAAGTAATAAATAAACATTGGTATATACAGTAACAATTTGGACTAGTATTATTGAAAGTTATAGCGGGCCCAAAGCATGGATGAATGATCTAATGAAAAAATTGCAAGGTACTGTAGACGTGGACACTTCGTAAACCAACAAGAAGAAAACACGTTTCATAGAATCTCGATTCACCTAACAAATCTTCATCACTCTCATTTGCAACTTTTAGCTCACTCGCCAATTATGTAACTCATGTATCTTCTTTTCTTTACTAACATGAATGTTAACGCCCCAGCCCCCCATTTGTACTCTTTTATAAGTTATAAATTGTAATATATATATATATATATATATATATATATATATATATATATATAAATTTCTAAGTAACTTCTGAAAAAACTCAAGGGCTTAGGTTCTACTATATATTCAAGAACTTTTTACAAATATATATTTAAAATTTTAAATATGAACTAGGCATATATACTGATATTGTCTATAGGTGTATTATGTGTATATAAAATTGACAAATGTAAAATAGAGACAAGGGGTTTGTACTAAGATGAGACGTGCAAACATTTTCCCATCATTCATCCTTTGAAAAAAAAGATAAGGAATATATGCTGTTTCATAAAATTTTACCGAGAATATGTTTTATATATGTGCAGATCAAATGTCTGAGTTGATAATCTTATCCAATATAAAGAATTGGGATATCCGGTTTGAAGCAAGATTTGAGAACTATAAAATGCACTGTATTTTAAGAATATAATCAAATTATTTATGTTGATTTTTTCAATTTTTTTTAAAAAATATGATGTTCAAATATCATAATAACAATATATATGGCTCAAATGCTATATCTAATTGAAGAAAATGAAATGGACGATGAATACGATGAAAAGTTTTACTCCAAAGTTAAGGCAAAAGAAAAAATTTGAGAACAGAAAAAATTAGAAAATGTGATGAGGCTTTTTCTATGTTTACGGTGAAATGCGTGAATGAAGCGAAATGTTTGATCGTACATAAGTTTCTCTACTAAGGTTCTCTTAGGGATTTTTTATAAGTTATTTATAAGTTAAAAATATATGTATTTTTCAACTTATAAGTAACTTATAAATGAAAACAAACAGTGCCTAAGTAGCTTATTATTGGTTACACGACAAATAATATAGTTAAAATAAAGGAAAATAAACATGATCAGTGTGTAGGGGTGCAAATGAGTCGAGTCGAGCCGAACTTTAGGTTGTTTATGTTCGGCTCATTTAAAAATTTTCGAACATGAACTCGAACTCGAACTCTTATCGAGCATAATATTTTGTTTGAATTTGGCTCGTTAGTGTTCACGAACATATTCGTGAACAGTTCACGAACACATGTTCGTGAACAGCTCACGAACACATGTTCGTGAACAGCTCACGAACAAATCTCTCGAACACTATTCACGAACAATTTATAAATATGACTCACAGATTTGTGTTCATGAACATATAAATATAAATGTCAAGCAATATATATAAATTTAAATTCTAATAACAAGATAATGAGTTAACAAAAAATTTCTCACATTTTCGATCTAAGTTTAAAAAATTACAAACTTGACAACTAATAATTTAGCAAAAATTAGGAAATTTAAATTTAAGAAATAAATGCATATAAAAACTAGTAGATTAATTTGTAAACTAATATACACAAAAATACTTAGCATATATATATATATATATATATATATATATATATATATATATATATATATATATATATATATAGACACACTATTTATCGTAATTCGTAATGTCTACGAACATGTGTTAACGAATTTTTTTCAAAATATATTAACAAACTATGTTCGTGAACCACGAACATTATAATCGAACTTGTTCGCAAACTTACAAGTCGAACTATGTTGTGCTCAAGTTCAGTTCATTTATGAACCGAACCTAAAAATTGTATTCATATTCAACTAGTTTATAAATCGAACGGAACTTTTTTTGAACCGAACACCGAATTGTTGGTGAGCATATCGGTTCATTTACGGCCTTATCAGTGTGTATATTAACACAATTTTATATTGTATTCGTTTGATATATTTGATTTTGTTTTAGAAAAGTACATAAAGTCAATATGTTGTTTATTTCTCACAATTATAATTTAAACAACTTCATTTTTATCTCTTAAAAGGTTTTAAAAATAAGTTTTTATTAAATTATTAACAATGAAATAAAGGAATTAAGAATGAAAAAGTTTATACATGAAATATTGTAATTTATTTCTCATTTTTATTAATTTCAATCAAATAAAACAAATATGTGGAGCTGAAAATGTCCAAATTAGACATCTTGACAACGGTTTACGGCGGTTCTACCGTATAGTCCGTATCAGACGAAAATAATAATAAAAATTAGGCATTTAGTAGTCACAAATAGTTGCATATTTATACTGGATTTTCAGTCGAATGTTCTCATACGAACACTCCCCTAGAAGGCTAGAACAATCAACGTTTAATTAAAATAAAACTAATCAATCAAGAGGGTCACAGCCTCACAGGATAACTTAATTAAAATCCATATCAAAATTAGTATTGTCAGCCATAAAACTAGAATAATTTTAGAAGCTTTACATTATAATGGAAATTATTTTTAATTTTACAAGTGAAAATTCTCAATCTACTATTGGATTATTAGATACACGAGTAAAATTGATTTTTTGAATCTAAGTCAAAATTTTGTCAAAAGTTTAAAATATATTCAAATTAAATTATTTAATTAAATAAATTTATACATAAATTTAAATTTACTCAAATACAAATCGGATATTAATAAAATTAACAAGATTGAGAACAAGTCAATGAGAGTTGTTTTTTCCTCTACTCTTGTCAGCTAACGAGAAGAGGGTCTTAGGGTGCTCCTAGGTGTGTGTATAGGTTGTGTTTCCGCTCTTTCTTAGACATTGCATTCCATGTAATTGATTGACACATACATACATATTATAGTATGTTGTCGAAGGCAAGGTTTTTAGTATACCACTTATAATATTCTCGATTCAGCATGTAGTTGAGTTTAGCCGGGGAGTAATTTTGGAGAAATAGTAGTCATGAACCAAGTTGACTCTCTTCTCCTTTGTAAATCATTCTCAATTCTCTTTTTGACGCCGATGATAGTTCTAACAATCCTCAAGAAACTCACAGTGCTGGTTTACCTAGCAAGCTTCATGACCTAAGCTCTCGTTCATCAAGCACCACACTGATGAAATTGTTTCTAACCTTAACATGTATTTAAAATAACCAAAGAACTCTGTGCAACATGATTTGATTTCTCATATGTCAATAATCACTCTATACAAATATAATGGAATGGTTAGTGTTCGACCCTCGACTGAAATCATAAGTATTGCTAATCAATTTTAAAAATTTAACTGTCTAGGTTATTTTGTTGTTGATGATGTTGTTGATTACCATACTATTAAAGAATTTGTTCTTGCTGAGTATGAAGTTATTGGTCGTAGGAGTTTTAATGAACATTTTTGGGATATTATGTTCTTGTATTTGACAATCAAGATTGTTTGGACAAAACTTTGAAATATAGTCCTATCTCAGTTCTTTCTCATGTAAATTTTGATGACAACACAAGTTGAGCAACCTAGAATACTTGTAAGAATGTATATCTGTGTTTATGACTGTTATATCTTCTATAGCCTGCTGCTTCACATGTACTAACAGTGTTTTGCAGGATGTATAGTTAACAACATAACAATTGGCTATAGTGTGATTACAGCTTGCTGGAACAGAGTCCTACAGAAAACAGATTTCTGTCTGTTTGTACCGAACAGACTTATATTTTATGTAGGATTAATATACTTGTACATTCTTATATATTATGTTTTAAATATATTTCTAAGCTCATATTTTAATTAAAAACATTTTCCCTAAATTTTAGGATGTAGTTGATTTAAGTTTAAAATCCTTTTCTACAAACAAACAAACTACTATCCTATCTTATCATTAATTATAGGAACTGATTTCAAATTGATTTTATCTCTTTCTCTTATAATTACTATTTGAATTATTCTACTCTAAAACGTTCATCTTATCTTATAATTCAAATAGCCGTTGTATATCGATCTTTTATATATAATGTTGCTTAGATTTTCATTCGGTTAACAACCAATACACTGCAACTCGTTTATCTGAAAAGCTTTATTCAATTTTCTCTAAACTGATCTTAGTTCTATATTAAAGATTTAATATTTAAAGAATATAGTTTGAGTTGTAAACACTTTTTATTCATTGTATTGTTCAAAGTGTAATTGGAATCACTAAGTGGCAAGGGTTCTAGGTGTAGAACAAGGGAGCTCGTGATTCAGTTGTATTATTTCTACAAGGCAAATAGTTCGAGGGACAGAAGGATTCAAGAGTGGGACTCGAGGAATTCAAGGTTCAGGAACATATTGCAAGACAGAGAACAATAACAAGCTAGAATCAATCTGCTCAAAATTGTTGGAAGTTTAGCAAGCCACTGTAGTGATTCGGACCAAAGAGATACATTATTACTCTTGTAATTGGTTTATAATTGATTAATAATATATTCTCTTACCAAGTTGGTAAGGGACCAGGACGTAGGCCATTAGACATAGGCTGGGGTCGAACTTGGCTAAACGTCGTGTGCCTCCTTTACATATTGCTTTTAACTATTTTTTGCATTGCATTCATTCTAGCCTAATATAATTATTTACAGATTAAAAATAGTAAGCCAGTTTCTTAAGGCACAACAGACTGTTCACATTACAGTGCTGCTTGATGTCATGTTTGATATGCAGAAGGACTTCAATGAGCTTAAAGGAGAGGTCAAATGTCTTAATGAGATGTTTTCTAAGTTTATCAACAAGGATTCTCCAGTGTCTACCATTGCTCCTGCTTCAAGCAATGTCAAAGCAACAGATCCTGCTGCAGTTACTTCTGGTCAAGCTCCTGCTGATGCTACTAAGGAGAAGGACAAAGATTCCACCATGAACCCCCTTTTTGATAATTAAGGGGGAGAAATTCAGGAGTTAGGATTGGGTTGGGTTTTAATTTTACTTTTGCATGATCTGAACATGGTTTCATTTTGCTGGATAATTGTTATTTTATGTTGCTTGGATAATTTGCGTATTATGTTGTTGCTTTGGCTGGTTAACCAAAGTATGAATGCTTAAGTTGGTTTTTGGATATTGCTGCCATGTATGGCAAGTTATGATATTATTTTAGTTGTTTTATTTGTTTAATTATTAGCGATTAGTAGTTTCAAGGGCTTAAGAGTAAGCCATGTTTGCACTATAATATTGACATGATTTTCACAGTGATTTAATTAGTCATGGTTAATTCTAGTTGATTATGTTTGAATATTTAATTTTTGTAATCGGCCGATATCATAGATTAATTCTATGCTAATAGGGGTATAGATCGAGAGATTTACTAACTAGAGGCACACATACGATTAGCAGAATTGAATTTGAGTGCGAGAAAATCATTGGATTTCTGAGGGAGTTAATACTCGAGAGAGATTAACACTGCTCTAATTACTTGATTAATTGAATTACTAAAAGTTATTAATTGTGTAAGCATGTTTCGAGAGTGTTAATACTTGAGAGAAATTGACAAACTCTAGTTATATGGCCATTTTTAATGCTTTAGTTTTGAAGCCAGTTATTGTGTATGCATGATGGACCTGATTGCCCTAAGATTTTAATATATTATATTAGTTTTATTTAATTAGTGCTAGTTTTATTCTCGTTTTTACTCTTGAAACAATTGTGATAATTAGATTGAAATCGATAAACCTGTCGTCTTGTGGATACGACCCGCTTGTCAATCTCTACTAACAACAGACACTGTGCGCTTGTGGTTATAGAATAAATTAAAGGCATAAAGTCCGAGCTGATAAACATGTTCTGGAGGAAGGTTCGTTCTCTTTGAATAACCTGTTTGCTCAAAGATTTACCAGGAATCTTTAGGTACATGTAACCTCTCCATGAACCTCTCTATCCAGCCCAATTACTCATATCTCACTATTATCTTTCAGGTCGGGCCTATTTTTTACCCCATATATTGCTCATTGATTAGACTTTATAGTCCCATTAATGTACCTAAATCTAGCCCATAGAGAGTTTGGGTACAACAACTATCCCCCATTTCCTTGAAGTCATAATATGCGAAGAGAACCTAGACAACTTCGAGACTGGAAGTCCAATCTTTACTTATTCTTCTTAGAAAAATACAACTTCTACATCATGCTTCCAATCTTACACGAACTTACTCGGCGTAATAAATATGATACACTATACTTTTGTATGTACATTTCAAACAAAATTTTCAAATCAAAAATAAAAGGAGCCTATTGAAAACTGACTTGAAAACTTTTCTAGAGTTGTCTTCTCATAAATCATCATCACTTGACTACAAAACTCGTCGTAAATCATCTTTGATCGCTCAACAATACTTCTTTCTTCTTCCAAACTGATTCACATAAAATGATTTCTTATGAGGTGATTTCATTAAACTTTGACTACAACAAAGATTATTCAATCTTCTAATCCCAGCGTTGTTATTAGCTTTACATGTGTGCTCCACGTGAACCTCTTTATAATAGCTGACTTCCGATAAATTTGTATATTTTCTTGATATCTTGGTTAGTCTGAGGTTATCGAATGTTAATGTTGAACTATTGGATGAGGTCAATGAGAATGATGAACGACTGATTGAAGGGTGCAGGGTGGTCGTGGTTGGTTTGATAGCAGATGCAAATGAATAATTTTGATACTAAAAATGTTGCTAATTGCAGAATTTGAGACCATGGGTGTTCGCGGTGCGGGCGCTGTAATTTTTCTCTAAAACCACGGACCAACCCGCGCATGTGGTTTGATTAAATTTCCAAATTGCAACCGCACCGCAAAACTCAAAAACCACGTTAACCACACCACATAAATGTGGTGTGATGCGGTGTAATTTGTGCGGTCTAACGATGTCAATATAAAAGTTATAATAAATTATAAAATTGAAAGTTACAATAACAATTATAAATTTTAAGTGAAAATATAAAATTTAAAGAATTTTTAGAAGTTAAATTACAAACATGAAAAACTAGAAAGCGGAATATAAATTTGAAAATACAACCGGAAACATATATGATTTTATATATAATAGTAAATATATGTAGAAAAAATCAATACATAAAATAATATAATATATAAATTATATTATATATATAATTACGGTGCAGTGCGGTTTGAACCGCACTACTTAAGTATCAGACCACGACCCGCACCGTGCAGTTTATAAAAAATTCAAACCGCAAACTCACCACGAAAATTGTTAGGGATTGTGGTGCTAACAATATAATTAGCTAAGTTACTTAGGCTTAATTTTTAATAAGCTAAGAAAATGTACTGTCATATGTATATTGACAGTATGTTTAAAACAGTCACTTGAAACAGTATGTTTACCAAAGTACAAATAAGTGACAATAAGTTTAATAGTTATTATCTTATACAAATATAATAACTTGATCCATGAAATAGAAGTTCACAAAGTGTTCATACACATCATGGTTCAAATCCACGATAGTAACTGTTAGGGATTGTGGTGCAATCAACTAGAATTACTTAGTTTTAATTTATAAGAAACTAAGTAAAATGTACTGTCATATGGATATTGACAGTATGTTTGTTGCCACTTGTAAGAGTATGTTTAACAGAGTTCAAATAGGTGACAGTAATTCTAATAGTTTCTGTCTTGTAAAAATGTAATAACATGATCCATGAATTAGAAGTTCACAAAGTGTTCAGGCACAACATGGGTCAAGACTTTAACAGTAACATTCTACAACTGAAGCCTACGACAGCATATTCAAGTGACATCACAAAGGAACATGCGATATCAACTATTCCATTAACAGTAGACTTGGCGGAAGAATGAAGATTCACAAACAACATGTTCTACTGACAGCACATTTGGCGGGTATAGTTGACAACACATTTGGCGGGGATGGTTGACAGCAGATTTGGAGACCGTAAAGTTCAAGGATCTATCGAGACTTGACACAAGGAATGATTTTGACATCTCAATCTACTCTGTCAAGTCTACTACTGCAACTTGAGAGAAGACAAACAAAAAGATAAAGTGTGTTCCAGGAGTCAAAGATTTATGCACATCTCAGAACAACTTTATCTAATAGAATAAAGACAATGTTGATCAAGAAAAACAAAGTTTCTATTTCAAGCTTTATTCCAGGACAAAGGAAAATTGCATTTGTAAGTGAGATATGTGTTTCAATATAAATACACATATCTCACAAATATTTTTCCTTATGCAACAGAGTTAGGTCTTCTCTCAAGCAAGAAACATTAGCAAATCCATTGCTCATTATTTTTCTTTAGTTGGAATACTCATTCCATTCAGTTGTAGCAAAACAAAAAATAATAAAATTATTTTTTGAAGTTAAACACCTGTTTTCAATTATTTACTTAGTTGTTTGTATTTCATAACTTATTTTTATTACTGACTTGTTTGTTGTTAACAAGAATAGTGATAATTTTGCAAGTTGCATTCAACCCCCCCTTTTGCAACACTCATACTGTTTAACAACTGGTATCAGAGGAGCATGTTAGATATACATAACCTGAAAATATCTAAAAATGATTGCATAGAAAGTAAGCAACATAAAGATACCCCCTTTTGACAAAGAATACTACACAATATGGAAAAGAAAGATGACACTTTTCATAAAAACAACCAACCCACTTTATCTTGGTATTGTAGAAAATGGTCCTTTTATACCTCAGTCATATGTACCTGAAACCACAGTAGAGGGTGAGACAATTCCTGCCTACTAGGTTCTTAAAAAGGTTTCTGAGTACAATGATACAGAAAAGGAAAAAGTTTCTCTGGATGATTGTTTGAAATTTATAATTATTGAGGCTCCTGACAATGTTATGTACAATAATATTGTCAACTGTACTAGTGCAAAACAAATATAGAAAACCATTGAGATTCTGTGTGAAGGACCATAAGAGGTGAATGATAATCAAAGACAGATACTGGTGTCTCAATATGAGGCCTTCATGGCCAAACCAAGTGGAGGGTTGACAGAGAAGTTTGAGAGATTTAACAGGTTAATCAATGACCTGCAGCTGCATGGAAAATTCTATGATAAGAAGGAAGTTAACATGAAATTTATGTTAACACTTTCTGACCACTTGGAGCACAAGGTCACTGCCATAAGAGAAGGGAGAGATATGTCTAAAGTTTCTCTTGAAACTTTGTATGGCATTATCAAAACTCATGAGATAGAGATGTTATAGAAAAGAGCTATTCAAACTGGCCAAAGAGGAAAAATGGCCAACACCTCAAATGCTCTAGTGGCCCAAAAACCAAAGATGTTGCAGCTACATGAATCTCAACATCAACAGATCAAGATTGAAGAAGTAACTGATGAAGATGAAAGTGTGACACTTGAACTCAAGGGTGGTGACGAAGATAAGTTTTATACCTTGGATGAACTTGATAATATGGAGAATAAAACTATGGCCTACATGGTAAGAAAGTTCTCAAACTTGAGGTTCAAGAAAAATAAATCTTTCAAGCCCAAAGGACAAGGCTCCATGTTCAACAATTGGAGCACCTCAAAGCCTGAAGGAAATGGCAAAGGTGGATACAAGACAAGAATGGTGGACATATCAAAGATAAGATGTTACAACTGTAATGAGATGAGACATTTTACAACAGAATGCAAAAAGCCAAAGCAAGTGAGAAGAAATGACAATGACTATGAGGAACTCAAAGCAAAGTATGAGGCTTTGCTCAAAAAGCAACAAGGAAGGGAATTTGTAGCTGAATGCAAATGCTAGGAAGAATCTAATGATGATGAAGAAGAAGAACAATATGGAAATCTTGCTCTCATGGAAAAATCAGAAGAAAATTCACCTACTTCATCCAGTCAGGTACCCATTATTACTACTGTTGATATTACTACATCTCAATATAAGAAAACTGTTGAAAGTTTAAGTTCTGAAATTTTTAATATTCATACAAGCATGATAACTGCAAATAAGGAGATTGTCAAACTGTCTAGTGCTAATGAGTTACTGAGAATTAAGAATCATGAACTAGAACTTAAACCGAATGCTTTTGAGTCCTTGCAACACGAAAATGAGATTTTTAAAAATAAGGTAGTTTGTGCTTCCCAAATTGAGGAATTTCTCAGAAAACAGATTTCTGAGAATGAACTCAAAATCAAGGCTTACAAGAATTCTTCTTCATTGTTAAAAACATACCATGCTGATAATACTGAAAATCAAAAGGTAGGTATAGGATTTAACTATGAAAAGAAAAATGGTAAAAAACATGTTGTAGAGGAAGACTCTAATTGTGAAAAACCTACTGTCAAACCCTCTATACTGAAAATAGTTAAGAACCCTTTATTTAAAAACGTTGAGTTTGAATTTGATGAGGAATCACTAATTCTTAAGCAAGAGTTAGCTGATGAGGATAATGATACTGTCAATAGTACCTTTAAGATAACAGATACTGTCAAATTCCCCAAGATAGTTTTGCTCTTGACAGTACTTAGGGTCTAGAAGATGTTGTCAATACTAGCAAGACAGTAAGTTCAGAAGCTGTTGTCAAGATAGTAAGATCAAATCATACTGTCAAGACAGTTCCATCTCAACTTACTGTCAACATTAGTAAGACAGTAACTTAAAACATACTGTCATGAAGACCAAGAAGAATAGAAATGGAAAAGTAGGAATAAACAAGAAGAATGATTATGGTTAATATTCCTAATGCTCCTAGAAAATTATGCAACAATTGTGGATCTTCTAGTTATCTAACTCATGTCTGTAACAAAAACAAGTCTAGTGTTAAGAATGCTACCTCTATTAATGGAAATTTACACTGCATGCCTTTAAAGAACAGATAAGTATCTCACTATGTTGATTTTGATTGCATTTCGTGTAAAATGAATTTGATGAGTATTTCCTTTAACAAGCCTTTTCATAATAATCAAGTATGTCTGCATAAGAATGTTAAAATTGAAAAGGCAAAAACTCCAAGTCCTCCTAAAGTTAGGATGGACAAGCCACCCAAGAACAAGGCTATTAAACCAGTTATCAAAACTAAATGGGTAGCTATATGAGTCATACTCAAAGCAAAAGAAAGAAAAACAATTGATCAAGATTCAAACTGTGAACTAGATAAGCAAAATGTACCCAATGAAAGTTGGGTACCAAAAACAACTTGAAATATTTGCATTGTAGGGCAACAAGAAAAATAAAAGAATCATGTGGATCATTGACAGTGGATGCTCAGGACACATGACATGTGATAAAGCCCTACTATCACAGTTCAATGAAATGGAGGCCCTTGTGTAACTTTTGGTGTCAATAACATTGGTTTCACAATGGGATATGGCATCCTATAAGTTGGAAATTTGAAGATAGAGAAAATTGCTCTAGTGAATAGTTTGAAGCACAATTTATTGAGTGTCATTCAATTTTCTGAAAGAGGATTTAAAGTTAGATTTGATCAAGACAGATGTTTCATTGTCAACAAGAAGACATAAGAAGAAGCACTTCAAGGAGTAAGAAAAAGAAGCCTCTTTATAGCTGATTTAGATTCAGTTAGAAAAGGCAAAGTGTATTATTTCTACTGTAAGGCTTCATCCTCTGAAAGTTGGTTGTGACACAAGAAGCTTTCCCATTTGAACTTTAAAGCAATGAATTATTTAATGAAGGGAGAGTTGGTGAAAGGGCTTCCTCAACTTGAATTCTGTTAGGAAGGATTGTGTGAGGATTGCCAAAAAGGGAAGCTAAGAAGAACCACTCACAAAAGCACTCCAAGTGGTTCAATTAATGAAGTGTTTCAACTTATTCACATGGACTTATTTGGTCCTATGAATGTGCAATTATTGGCAAGAAAAAGATATGCCTTAGTGATGGTTGACGACTTTTCAAGATAGACTTGGGTGTGATTCCTAGCAACCAAGGATGAAGTTGTTCAAGAGATTATTGATTTGGTAAGGGTTTTTGACAAGAATCCCAAGTACAAGGTGCATACCCTGAGCTTCCTTTTGCTCCTGTTTCCAGACTTGAGGTAATAAGAATCTTTTTGGCTTTTGCTGCATTGAACAACTTCAAGATTTTTCAAATGGATATTAAGAGTGCTTTTCTTAATGGAGAGCTAGAAGAAGAAGTGCATGTTGAACAACCCCTAGGTTTTGAAAATCCAAAAATACAGAATTTTGTGTACAGACTGCTCAAGGCATTGTATGGGTTAAAGCAAGCACCAAGGGCTTGGTATGACACTATTTCCAAGTTCCTTCTTAAGAATGATTTTACAAGAGGGATTGTCTATAGAACTCTTTTCTACAAAAAGCATGGAAATGATATCATTCTAGTATAAGTTTATGTTGATGACATTATCTTTGGCTCAATAAATGAAGATTTATGCAAGAAATTCTCAAAGTTAATGTAGAACAAATATGAGATGAATATGATAGGTGAATTGGTATTCTTTCTTGGACTTCAAGACTTGGAGTGCTTTTGTGAATTGAGTATAACATGAAGTAGATGTTCACAAAGTGTTCAGGCACAACATGGGTCAAGACTTTGACAGTAACATTCTACAACTGAAGCCTACAACGGCATATTCAAGTGACAACACAAAGGAACAAGCGACATCAACTATTCCATTAACAGTAGACTTGGCGGAAGAATGAAGATTCACACACAACATGTTCTATTGACAGTACATTTGGCAGAGATAATTGATAGCAGCTTTGGAGACAATAAAGTTCAAGGATCTATCGAGGCTTGACAGAAAAGTATACGGAGCCAAAGATACTTTCATCATAGGGGAGTTAGAAGTTGACAATATACTTTTAGTGAAACTGACAGACTGTCCAGGTAGCAGATTAGATAGTGATAATACAATGAATGATTTAGACATTACTATCTAGTCTGATAAGTCTACTACTGCAACTTGGGAGAAGACAAGTAAAAAGATAAAGTTTGTTCCAAGAGTCAAAGATTTCTGCACATCTCAGAACATCTTTATCTACAAATAGAATGAAGACAAGGTTGATCAAGAAAAGCAAAGTTTCTATTTCAAGCTTTATTCTAGGACAAAGAAAAAGTGCATCTCTAAGTGGGAAATGTGTTTCAGTATAAATACACATATCTCACAAGTACTTTTTCTTATACAACTGAGCTAAGTCTTCTCTCAAGCAAGAAATATTAGCAAATTCATTGCTCATTGTTTCTTTGTAGCTGAAATACTCATTCCAGATAGTTGTAGCAAAACAAAAAATAATAAAATTATTTTTTGAATTTAAACATTTGTCTTCAATTGTTTGCTTAGTTGTTTGTATTTCATAACTTACTTTTATTACTAACTTGTTTGTTGTTAACAAGAATAGTGATAATTTTGCAAGTTGCATTCAACCCCCCCTTCTGCAACACTCACACTGTTTAACAGCTTAGCATTCAACACTCAAGTTTAAATAGTGTGTCTTGATCTGCTTGTTTGTTTGCATTTAGAACTTGTTAAACATTAATCTTATTTGTTGTTAGTGAGATTAATGATTATTTAACAAGTTGCATTCAAATCCCCTTATGCAACACACATTCTGTTTAACAAAAATTAAAAACCGCATTTTGTGGTGTGATGTGGACGGTCCGATGAACTGATGAACACCCATATTTGAGAGGATAACTCCTAAATGAAAATGTACTTAATTTTTAAGCTTGCATTATTTTTTGTTTTATTAATGATTGGACTTATCTATACTATATTATTATAATCGGAATATGGGATAATTGATGGTTTGGTATGATTCAACACCTTTCAAAAAAAATTGTAAACACCTTTTAAAAAAATACGTATAATTTATTTCATTTATAATATATAATAGTATAGCAGTATAGATCTAACACATATGTAATTTGACTTACGCATCTCAATATCATTAACATTTAAATACTTTAAACTCTTTTAAAATTATAAATTATGATTTATTATAAAATCTTATTAAAAGTTCAAAAGAATTAAATATATATAATTTATTTCATTTATAATATAATAATATAATAGTATATATCTAACATAATTGTAACATATCCCAATTTCATCCTTACTCAAATTTCTTAAACTCTATTAAATTTATAATATATTACTAACAATATAATCCTAAAAATTTATGGCATTAGACAGCTTAGGCGGTCAAAAACGAAATTAGGTTTTTTTTCCGAAAATCAGTCAAAATCTGTATTAGACGGTATAAATCGGTCAAAATCGGTATTAGGCGGTATAAATCGGTCAAAATTGATTTATTTAATTATTAATATTAAACTAGAGGTATTGATATTCTAATTTTTTAATTATTATTTATAATATTAACAATAATTTTCTATTATTAATATATATGTAAGTGATTTTAAAAAAATTATATTTTATAGTTAATATAATTATAAAAATTAAAAATAATATTTAAGTACATCCTATTAATATCCTGATTAATCCCGACCCCTGCTCCGCGTAGCGATTTTCAGAACATTGTAATGATAGAGTTATGTGGATCGGGCCGGGGTGGTTAGACTAGTAGTAGGTAAGAAGGATTATAATAACAATAAATGCATGGGTTTTATGTCCGTTCCTTTAAAACCGCAAATATATATAGATTGGAAAAGGTTATATAAATCATAAAGTAATTTTTAGTCCATTTGTTTTGTTATATTCTATTGGATTTGGTCTCGTAACTTTTCCTATCTTTTTTTTTATAAAGAGATCCTATCTATGTTTCGTCAATCCAAAACTAAGTTAAAAATCTTGGCTTTTTTGTTAGGTTAAAAATTAGTTAAGACTCAAATTTCAATCTTAAAAGCTTTGGTTATAAAAGGATGGGAATTTAATATGTGTTTCTTAATATTTAAGGATTTGGTATATATATTTTCTAATTTATAATTAATTTTAAAAATAAAACAATTGATTCCTTAATTTTTAAATTATTTTAACGAATTAATAATAATCCATCAATTTTCCAAAATTGTAGTTGATTTCAAAATATTATTGACGAATTAATAATTCATAAATTGTTATAGAATTTTAGAAGTATAAAATATACTAAAAAACTCATTCAAAGTTTAATATTTTAGAAAATTGAAAAAAAATTCAAATACCATAAATTTTCATGAAATTTATAAAATTATAATTAAGTACCTTGAGATTATTAGAAATAACTTAAAATTCTTTTTTAATATTATTAAATTATAATAAATTTCTTAAAATCGCTACTAAATAGTTTTTCTAATTGGCGAGTTCCTCTTTGGTTTCTCCGAACTAATTCTAATTCCTCCTCACTCATTTCACTCTTGCCCCGTTGAACACAGTGTTTTTGTTAAAATTTAAATCTCATTAAAAAGTATTTAAATTCTTATTCCCTAAAAAATTCAAACTCATATAATGCATATATAATTATATGATTAATAGAAAAATTGTAATTCAATAAATATATATTGACTATAACTTTGGAGCTTTATTAAAAAACATACTTTAATATATTTATGTAAAATTATTGGAATAGTATGTTATTATAATTTGATTAAGGTATTGTAATTTTTATTATTTAAAAGGGTTTGGAAGACCTGGGGAAAAAATAAACTTATATATTGTTTCTTTCTGAAATGTTAAGTAGTTGGTCTATCAGGCTCCATATTCCATATTTTAATGAAAGTTCTAGTTTGTATATGTATTATTAACGGAATGGGTAAATTATATAAATATATTATGTATTGGCACCGACACACATGACCATGGTCTAGGGCGATTTTTGTGTTATGGACCGTGTATTGTGTGTATCTTTCTTTTGTCTTATTGTTTCTGACAAGTGGAACATAATATAAAAATATTAATTTAGTAAATTCTCAATGTGATTAAACCTAAGTTTGAGAATAAAAAATCATTATGACGCAAACAATGGTAAGCATGCATACAAGAGGGTTTTGAATCAGACAAGTTATGGTGGCCACACAAAGGACTTTTTAGATTTGTTGCATGACAGTCTTGTTGGTTGCATTCGAACCGTATCTTTTTTTCATCATTATTTTTTGTCGGCTATTTTTTAATTTTTTAATAATTATTTTTAGTAACATTTTGAATTTAAATAAGGGCATAGCATAATATTAAGATTTATCGGATATACGTTTAAAATTAATTAATTAATTAAATTATTAATATTGCTATTGAGCAATCTTGTACTGTGTTTCAAAGTCCTATTCATGACTAAGATTAAGGATATAAAATATAATTTTACCCATATGACTTTTTACATTTAAACATATGGATATAAACAACTATTAAAAACAATATGGCTTATATATGCAGGAATTCTCATTGTATACCCTTGATTAATAAACGTGAACAATAAAGAAACAGCAGCAATGATATCTTTGTTTTTTGTTTTGGGAAAATATGATTCATACTGAATCGTGCTAGGCAATAATGAAATGAACTTTAAATTTGTATACTAAGTACCAAGTGCCAACTCTAATTATTATCGTGTAAGTTTAAAATAAAAAGATTAATTTTTTTTTTGAAACTAAAATAAAATTAGTAGTAGTTGATATGAAAAAAAATTAGTATTTTCTATTATTTATTTAAAACAAATTATCACGAACTAGCATAACCAAAACCTACATATTTTTTTTTGACTAATATATGTTCTAATAAATTCATCAGAGTCGAATCCAGACCAGGACGAGATTGGACGACCGAGGATAATCCTTACCACTTCATATATCCCGTACCCTCGATTGGGCCATATATTTTGGGTTTGCAACGTAGAAGTAATAAAATACCCACCTGAATTAACCACTAGGCTGATTCAGAAAACAAACTTAACCTGGCATAACGATTGTTTTGTTGTTTAATTGATTAGAATAGAAGCAACAGCCTTTAAAAGAGGAAAAAAGACATTTCAGTCCAGCCCAAACTACGAGACAAGTCAAAATCAATCATAAAAACGGGAAAAAAAGAAAATAAAAGAGGAACACACTAACGTGATATTTTTTTATTGTCAATTACATTAAATTTAGATCTTACAGAACATATTTGTAAATTAAAATTTTAAAATAGATCAGTAAAATAGGTTGTGATCACTTTATCAATTTTAAAAATAACAAGTAATTTCTTGGTTTTAAAATATAATAAGTAATTTCAAAAATGAACTACTTATATAAACAATAATAAAAAAATACAAATATAAAAATATATTTATTAAATATTAAACAAAATAACAATCTTTATATATTTATGTGACTGTGAGTGTGTTTTTATTTATTTCTTGTTTAAACACCCTTGATTCAATTGTGATTTAGGGTTTGAGATTCTGGGACTCAATACTCATCACAAGCAGGGGGTTAGTACAACATTTCACTTCTTAAATTTCATCAATGTCTATCTATATATGCAAGAATTTATCATCCCATTTGAAATGTTTCACTTCATTCAATAGGCTTTTACATTTTCAGTATCATTATATATCATCATTTGCTAGTGATTCCAACACTAATGCTTCAATTCAAGATTCATTTACAGTCTCATATCTGATAAATTCATGTGGGTTATCTTCTGAAATGGCTTTATTAGCTTGTAAAAATGTGAAATTAAAAACCCCTGAAAATGCTGGTTCAGTTATAGCTATTTTCAAGAAACATGGATTTACTGATACCCAAATCTCGAATGTTTTTAAAAAGTTTCCTTCTTTACTGTTGAGTGATTCCGAAAAGACTATTACACCCAAGCTTGAGTATTTTGCTTCTAAAGGGGTTTCAAGAATTGAACTTGCGAACTTTGTAAGTGCTTCTCCTTGTATTTTGAGAATAAGCTTGGAAAACAAAATTATCCCGACTTGGAATTGCTTTGAAAGTCTATTGATTTCTAATGAAAGAACGTTCACAGCTACTAAGCGGTTTCTTACCTCGAGGTGGGCTTCTGATCTTGAAGCTCGCGTGATACCTAATATTAAGTTTCTAAGAGAGTTTGGTGTTAAGGAGTCGAGTATTGTGTCATTGCTAACTGCTCAACCCGCTGTTTTCATGGTTGCTAGTGATAGGCTTAGAGTGACTGTGGAGCGAGTTGATAAAATGGGGTTTAGTCCCCAAAAATTAAAGTTTGTTTTTGCGGTTTGTGCGTTGAATAGTATGAGTGAATCAACTTGGGAAAGGAAAGTGAATATATGCAAGAAATGGGGTTGGTCTGAAGAAGATGTGTATGTCGCTTTTGAAAAGCATCCTTGGTGTATGATGGTATCAGAAGATAAAATGTCGTCCATAATGGACATGGTCATTAACAAGGCAGGTTTTGGGCCTTCTGACATTGTGCAGAGACCGAAATCTCTCACATGTAGCTTGGAGAAAAGGGTTGTTCCACGGTGTTTGGTCTATCAGGTTTTGCTGGAGAGAGGACTGATAAGGAAGAAATGGAGCTTGAGGGTGTTGTTGGAGATTCCTGAGAAACAATTTCTAGAGAAGATTACAATGTGTTATAACGAGGCTGCTCCTGAACTCCTGAAACTATACAAGGAAAAACTGGAGCCCTTAGCGTGATTAATATAGGTATTAAGCTTATATATATTCTGAGTGAGGAAGCATGTTATAATTTTAGCTTCCTTCTTGATCTTTATTTTAGATGTGCAAATATCATGTCTTGCTTTTACAGGTTAAGTATTTACTTTTTTTTAACACTGTTTTTAATTATTGTAGTGGCATATTGGGAATTTTGTATTTTTGCTTGTGGCTCGGAAGATTTGAACCCAGCAATTTGTGTCTACTAATCTTTCCCTCAATATAGTAATGTAATGTGACATCATAATCTTTCTGATTGGGAGACTTTATTTGCACATCGGTTAATGCAAAATTTCTAGTGTTTCAATGTGTATTGATCTACTTTCTGCTGCTGATGTCTATAGCTTACATTCAGAGTGCTGTGAACAGAAAAACTAATTTATCTATCTTTCCGTTAGTAAGATTCTGCTCCAACTTTGTCAAGACTCAAGATTTAGAATTTAAAAGACAAAACTATCCATTTTCTAGTAAGGCTATGTATGAGGGTACTTCGGACAAATCAGGGTGGTTTTGTTTAATTTTGTTCCATGATAAGAAACATTAAACACTTCATTAGTCAGTGAAGTGATGCTTTGTGACTGACTGTTAATTATGATTGAACTTGAATTTTTTTGTTTATCTGAGTTTAAAATTTTATGATTTTTACCAGTGTGGGATGTTTATGTGAAGTTACCAAGTTTATTTCTTTGGTTATATGACCTGATGGTCTGCTAGTCTTGTTAGTCAATATTATCTTTGGTGTGTGTGAATGGGGTTGGCACTGGCAGGCTTCAATAATTGCTGTCAGAGATGCACCGTTCTTATGAATATCGCAAGGAATAGTAATTACAATTACAGTGTGTTCCTTGATAAAACTGCAACTGTATCAGATTTCAGTTTTCTTGAGATGAATGTAGACCACAGTTGTTTCAAATTACCCAAGCTTAAATTTCTGCAGACTTCATTATATCTACATATGCTGATGATACTCCTATTATTCCCCATTAATTTCCATCTGTGTGGTCAAGTGGTTTATCTGTCTAAATTAAGTTCCTAAGTTGCAGCCTGCAGGGGTCTCAGCTGGTGTCCTTCCAAGCTATATGTCTGTGGCTTTATGCTGCTCCAGGGGTGTGTAGTTGCTTGGTGGGTTATTGCTGCTGCACTCGTAGTTTATTGCTATATTGCTGCCTGGTTTTTTAAAATATGCCTCAAAAAACAATTCGCTACTGGATATTATTGTAAATAATGTATCATTTTTGAATTTCAAGCGTAGGAAGTTCAATTTAGAGTACTGAAAATTCCACCATATCTTCGCTCTGTTCACTAAAAATTCCGAAATAGCAAGTAACATTGCACAACTTAGTGGACTCATTGAGCCATTGGTATGTACTATGAAGTTCTTCACCTTAATAGCATGCTCTACTTTATACAGTAATTAGAGTGGATGTGGACAGTAGACACTATCATTATGAAGTTCTAAGCACATCACTGCTACTCTTACGTCATCTTCTATGATCGGTTTTTTTATAATCATTATAGATTATTTTTGGACTTTAGCATTTTGTTTCACAGATTTCTGTTCCAAGAAAAGAATAAAAGAGAAATTTATTTTCTTTAACCCCTTCTCGAATAAATATTTTTTAAAGTAAAGGAAAAGAAGAATGAAGAAATTTCTATATTTTCTTTCCACTTTTGAAAATATTTGGAGAGAAAAAAACTACTTTTTTCTTCTTTTTCTCAACATAGTAAATTATGAATTCAGAAGATAGTATATCATTAAAATATTTAAAAGTTCTTAAAAGAAAAATAATTTGTATTTGTAAAATTTAAAATTTTGGGATTCCTAAATAAACAAGAGTAAAATCAAATTATCTAAAAAATTAAAAAATAATTCAAATATCCAATAAATCGAAATCAAAATAGAATTTTATTAATACGAAAATCTTTGATTTTACTTAACAGTTCACCCCTAAATTTCTTTTGGTGAATCCCAACTGTAACATCATTCTAAATATTATTGAAAAATAATTACTTTCAAAATTTTAATCAATAAAATACACATTTATCAAATAATATTACATATATATGACAACATGTGATACAACATCTGGTAAATTAGCATTTCAATTTATTCTCCATTTAAATAATATAAACATTTACCGACAAAATATCTCATGCAAAATGAATATTATTGTTGGACCAAATCAAGTCTAGCCTATGTAATTATTTGTCTTGCGATAACATAGTTAGTACTTTTGTAATAGGGTACTGACTTAGATATTTCTATGTATTATTGCAGATAGAAGTTTGATCGGATTATATTTCAAGATGTAATTAAAGTAAAAAATAAAGCCTGTTAGAAGATTCAAACCGAATCATGTAACAAGACAAAGAAGACTTATTGGAGAAATAAGGAATACAATCTGAGAATTCTATTAAGGCAATTGCTCAGTCGAGAAATCACCCATTCGAAAAGTCAGAATTATACAACTGGTCGAGAAGTCTCAAAATACACTCATTAGCTCAATATTCGATCGAGAAGCCAGTCATTCGAGAAATCAAGATATTGAAGCCAATCGAGTAGTATGAAATGTTATTCATTCGAGAAGTCCAGAAAATCAATTCGAGAAGTTAGAAAAAGGAGCATTCGAGAAGTGGTAAAGCTGAGTCAATCGAGAAGTCACAGTTTCAAGTTTACATTTGAGAAGTCTAATCTAATCGAGAAGTCATCAAACAGAGTATGCGATCGAGAAGTCTACTCATTCGAGAAGTCAATTCAAGGACTAATCGAGAAGTCACAACTAGTACTCAATCGAGAAATCAATCACTATGACTTCTCGAATCAATTTCAACAGAGTACTCGACTGTTCCAATGAGCTATTTTCACGGAGAATTGCAGACGAACAAGACATATAATTTGCAGCTCTATCTTTGCAGGACAAGTCAAGCCTGTGAAGATAGAGACAAGTCTACAATGAAGCTGAGAAGATAATCAAGACAAATGACAGAAGATATAAGGCTGAATGTAGCAGACTGTCACAACAGTGTTAGCTAGAAATAAATATTAGTAAAATGTAAAGTATGTCTTGTCTATTTCTAGTTTTAGCTAAATTGTCTTATGTGAGCATGTGCAAAGGACATGTTGACTATATATTTTATGCACAGTCACATTTGACAGCGTCTTTGATTTTTACATTGTAATCTTCCTAGAACAAGAAACTGAAATTCAAATTGAATTTCAGATTGTAGAAAAGATTCATTCTAATAAAATTAGATTGAAAGTTACATCTTGTGTTTACTTTACTCACTGTTATATGCTATTGTAAACACTTGTATTGTTTCAACAGTTTAAGAATCACTCAACAGTTCATCAAGTTTTCTTTAATTTATAAAAAGAGATTAAGAAGGATTTGAAGTATACATTCACCCCCCTCTGTAAACTTCTGGGACTCATTAATCCTAACAAGTGGTATCAGAGCGAAGGCTGTAAAGATACATACACACTAAATGATCAAGATGAGTTCTCAGAAGCTAAGCAGTATAAAGATTCCTACTTTTAACAGAGAAAACTACAACCTATGGAAGATGAAAATGCTAATGTTCATAAAGGCTACAAACTCCATGTACCCAGAAATATTGAAGAATGGTCTTTTCATGCCAGTAACACTAGTTCCTGAAACTACTAGTGGGTCTGAAGTTATCCCTGCAACATGGATACCTAAGGACCCATCTCAGTACACAGATACATAGAAGGAAAATGTGTCTCTTGACAATAGTCTGATGCTTATACTAATTGAGTCACTGGACAATGTCATGTACAATAATATTGTCAATTGCACATCTGCCACACACATATGGAAGACTATAGAAATTCTGTGTGAAGGAATTGAAGAGGTAAGGGAAAATCAAAGGCAGCTCCTTGTTTCTCAGTATGAAACTTTTATGTCAAAACCAAATGAAGGCATAACTGAAGTATTTGAGAGGTTCAACAAACTAATCAATGATCTTTAACTTCATGGGAAATACTATGAAACGAAGGAGAAAAACATGAAGTTTTTGTTGACTCTTCAAGAGCACTTGGAGCACAAAATCTCTGCAATAAGATAGGGAAAAGATTTAACAAAGCTTCTACTTGAGACTCTCTATGGAACACTAAAGACATATGAGATGTAATTTTACCAAAAGAAGGCCATTTTAGCAAATAGATGAAAGATGACAAATGTCTCAAATGCCTTGGTTGTAAAGGAACCATCAACAACTGAGAAGACTGGTACAAGCAAGAAGTTAAAATCTGAAGAGTTTGAAGAACATGAACATGAAGAGAAGGACTCTGTCAAGAGTGAATTATGAGAAGAAGACTTCTACACCATTGAAGAACTTGAAGGCATGGACAACAAAACCATGGCCTTCATGGCAAAGAAGTTTGGAAATTTGACGTTCAAAAGAAATAAAAGTTTTAAACCAAGACCAAACTTCAAATCTTCAAGCAAAGGAAAGAATCCAACAAGAAGCAATATCAATGGAGGATATAAAATTGAAACATTTGATAGATCTAAGATAAGATGCTATAACTGTAATGAGCTTGGACACTTTGTAACAGAATGTAGAAAACCAAAAGTAATCAAGAAGGACAAAGATTACTTGAAGTTAGAAGCCAAGTATGAAGCTCTTCTAAAAAATCAGACATGAAAGGCTTATATTATTAAAGGAAAATATTGGGATAACACATATGAAGATGATGATGATGAATATGGGAATCTGGAACTCATGGCCAACTCACATGATGGTGCTTCATCCATAAATTCTCAGGTACCTTCATTAGTCTCACTTGACATGTCAAATTCTCAATATAAGAAAACTGTGGAAAAATTGAGCATTGAAATGTTTAACATTCACACCAGTATGACTGCTGCATATGAGGAAATTGTTAGGTTAGTAAAAACTAATGATGAACTGACTGCTAGGAATGAGACTCTAGAATTATCTTTGATAACTCTGGAAAACTTGAAACAAGAAAATGAGTATCTAAAAAATAAAGTTGTTTGTTCGGAACAAATTGAAAAATTTCTTAAAGAACAAATTACTGAAAATGAATTGAAAATCAGATCTTATCAAAACTTAGCCACTGTTGTTCAAGAGTTCCATGAGAAGTATAAGGAAAACTCTAGGATTGGATTTGGTTTTGATTATGAGAATCTCAAGAAGAAGAAATTTGTTTCAACAAAAGGCAAGAAAGTTGAAATCCTTAGAAATCCTCACATTTTGAAAAATGTTAAGGAACCAATTTTTAAGAAAGCAACTGTTGAACTTGATGAGGTCAATATGGTCATCAAACAACAGTTGGATGATGAGGATAAAGAAATAACTAAAAGAAATATGCCCTCTGTTGAAGAAGAAGAACCCACAATCAAAACCAAGTCCATTCCTGTTCAAACTGAACCAAAACAAAATTTTCACGAAAATGACACCATGCATGCTAAGAAGAAAAAGGCAAGTAGAAATGGAAAGTTAGGTATCAACAAATATAACAATTATGCACCTGTTCATAATGCACCTAGAAAGATTTGTAAAAATTATGGTTCAACAAATCATCTTACTCATATGTGCAAGAAACCTGCTGTTAAAAATGATGAATTTGTCTGTGGGTATGTAAAACCTTTGATGCATGATGATCATAAATTTTGTGACAAATTTGATTGTATGCCATGTAACAAGAATATCATGAATACCTGTTTTAGGCTCAGGAAACAGTTTGTTGATGGATGCACAAGTCAGAATCTGAACATCAATAATCCTAGGCCTAAATCTGTTGGGTTCCGAGGCATAAAACGCAGCGGATTAAACGTAAATATAACGAAAATTTTGGAACCCTAACGCAGGATCATGTATAATCATGGACTGATTATGGTGAAACGGAATCATACCTTTGTTTGGTCTTGACTTTCACGAACTCAACGGAGATCCTAGCTTTCACGACTTGTGTCTTCCTCTCGAAAACACCTCTATGGTATCCACACGAGCACCTTCAAGAACGTCTCACGATCTTGATTACGGAATGGATGTACTAGCCTCCTTTGATGATTTCGAATTTGTCTCTGCCTTTTCTATGTGGCTGCTCTTCTAGGGTTTTCTTATAAAAACGTTAACCCTTATTAACCCTACATTATCTATTTATAATGGTTGGTTAATAGGCCCATAATAGCAACCCATAACAACAAAGCCTAACCCATGTAGGTTTAGGATTAAATAATAAAACCGAATTTTATTATTTAATTAATAACTAAGTCACACTTAATTATTAATGGCAGAATCCAAATTCGAATTTATATTATTTCAATTAATTAAGTCTCACTAAATTAATATAATAAAATTCAAATAATCATCAATTAATTTAAATCTATAATTTAAATTAACTATTCCTTTAAGTGCTCTATGTGTGTGACCCTATAGGCTATTATTTAATTAGTAATAATTTTATTCTCCAATAAAATTATAAATAATGAGTGGTATCTAGTAATACATCATTGCTACCCAATTAAATAATAATTAAATCGTGATTCGATAAAACCTTTCATGATTAATGTTTCCGTGTAATATAATCCCTTTAACCATATATATTATAGATTAAATTCGAGGCATGTATTTAGTCATCCTCTACAACATTTAATCCGGGTTTACTTGATCCATGAGTAGACTATGAAAACAAATCATTATTTGAGCACGACCATGCATTTTATAGTCTCACTCAATCAAGAGGCCAATAATATCTCTCCTAATTATAGGAGGGTTAAATCCTTTATCTATCATTCATATTTCTCATACGACTCATGATATATCCGATGTCCACTTTTATCATCACCCGGTCAAAGGTAACTTTTAATGTAGTCAAAGTATATTAATCCTCGTATAGAAATATAATGATCTCAAGTCAAAGGATCATTACACCATTATCACTGTGAGTCTTTCTTATGACTTTATTAAACATGAAGAATCTCACTGTGGGTCTGTCCAGTATCATGTACTCCTACATGTACCTATGTATTGACTTTAGTATCCTCATACTTATAACCAATGAGATGTGGTTATCAGTCAAACAACATACTAGTCTATTTATGTATTATTATTGTCCTATAATAATAATACTCGACTAGAGACATTTAAGAATATGATATATTATATAATCTCAAGTTCAAGTCATGTACTAAACTATACAATGTGTATCATGATTCTAAGGACATTTATTATGCTAACAAATATATCGCAGTATTTAAAGTCATAATAAATACGTTTATTGAATAATCAAATGACATAAAGGTCTATTAAAAGAAACATTGTATTGCCTCTAGGGCACCTACACTAACAATCTCCCACTTGCACTAGAGCCAATCTCCCATGTATCTAATACCCATGGAACTAGTGTGACCATCGTGCTTCGTCTGCGACAAGCCTTTGGTCAGTGGGTCTACAATGTTATCATTTGTGTGCACTTTACATATGTGTATGTCACCCCTTTCATTAATCTCTCGAATGAGGTGATATCTCCTGAGTATATGTTTGGTTCGGGAGTGAGCTCTAGGTTCTTTAGCCTGTGCAATGGCTTCATTATTATCGCAGTATAGATCAATGGGATCTGCGATCGATGGAACCACTCCCAAATCAGTAATGAATTTTCGAATCCAAACAGCTTCCTTAGCCGCTTCACAAGCTGCAATGTACTTAGCCTCCATTGTAGAATCAACTACTGTTTCTTGCTTTGAACTCTTCCAACTTACAGCACCTCCGTTTAGACAAAACACAAAACCAGACTGTGATACAGTATCATCCCTGTCTGTTTGGAAACTTGCATCGGTGTAACCCTTTACAACCAGTTTCTCCTCTCCTCCATACACCAAGAATGAATCTTTAGTTCTTTTCAAGTACTTTAGAATGGGTACCAAAGAAAACTTGATTTGTGTTGTTTGCAGGGCACATATAAGAAGAAGGTCATATGGATTTTGGATAGTGGATGTTCAAGGCATATGACTGGTGACAAGGCCCTGTTGTCACAATTCAAAGAGGAGGCTGGCCCAATGTTAAGTTTTGGAGACAACAACATTGGTTTCACCATGGGATATGGCAAATTTATTCATGGAAATGTTGTCATTGAAGATGTAGCCCTGGTCTGTGGTTTGAAGCATAATCTTCTCAGCATCACTCAATTCTGCAACAAAGATTTGAAGGTGTAGTTTGACAAGGAATTGTGTGTCATATCACACAGAAAGATCAAGGAGATTGCTCTGCAAGGAGTGAGAAAGGGAAGCCTGTTTGTAGCGGATTTGGATTCTGCAAACAAGGAGAAAATTTGTTGTTTCTACACTAAGGCCTCAGAAAATGAAAGTTTACTTTGGCACAAAAGATTATCTCACTTAAATCTCAAAAACATTAATTCTCTAGTCAAAAGAGAATTAATGAATGATCTGCCCACACTTGAATTCTGCATAGAAGGATTGTGTGAGGCATGCCAGAAGGAAAAAATGAAGAGATCAAGTCACAAGAGTAAGGAATTCACTTCAATCACTAAACCACTGCAATTAATTCATATGGATTTGTTTGGATCAGTAAATGTCATGTCCATGTCTAAGAAAAGATTTGTTCTAGTCATGGTTGATGATTTTTCAAAGTATACTTGGGTAGAGTTCTTGCACTCAAAAGATGAAGCTCCTGAGGTTATCATTGAGAATTTGAGAAGATTGGATAAAGGCCCTACACCAGTAGTAGCCATAAAAAGTGACAATGGTACATAATTCAAAAATGCCATACTCAATGAATTCTGCAAGGAAAAAGGAATCACTCATTAATTTTCAGCCCCAAGAACTCCACAACAAAATGGAGTGGTTGAGAGAAAGAACATGACTCATTTAAGGATAAAAAAAGTACCTCAGGAAGCTGTCAATTTCTTGGAAAGAGATTGGTATCTTGGTTGAGTAAAAAGCAACAATCAGTTTCTACTTCAACAGCTGATGCTGAATATATTGTTGTTGGAAGCTGTTGTGCTCAAGTACTTTGGATCAGGAATCAATTAAGGGACTATGGACTGGTGTTAGAAGGAATTCCTATCATGTGTGTTAACATTAGTGCCATATCAATTGTTGCCAATCCAGTCAACCATTCCAAAACAAAGTATATTGATGTAAGGTACCATTTCATAAGGGAACATGCGGAAAATGGAGTGATTAAATTATTCTATGTTCCCACACAAAAACAGTTGGCTGATATATTTACTAAACAACTTGATGAAGCCACCTTCAACAGGTTGGTTAGTGAAATTGGAATGCTAAATTTTTCAGGATAAGTGACTCAATAAATATATCTATCCAACTGTTACAACAATTGTTTCACATACATGAACATATATAATTTATCTAAGTGAGACAAAACTGGTGTATATTTATAAATATGTCAGTTATATTGTTGTACATATTTTTAATTAAATTTTTTTTCTCTCTGAAACTAACTTGGAACTATTTCTTTGTTCTGAGAAAGCGTGAAAAGAATTATTATCCTTGTGCATCACTAAATAACAAGTGTGATAATTAAAATTTCAGGAATATAAATCAAACACATTTCTCATTTAAGGATGAATAAATAAATTTTATTTATATAAGAAATGAAGTTTATAAATTATTATTTTATTTTCCAAGTGAAGATAGAATAATTTTTTAAAAGCTGAAGTTTGTAGTTAAGTTACCATTCTTTCTGACTTCTCGACTAAGTATAAATTATTGAGTTCTCAAATCATTCAATTCTAAGAGGTCTCGAATGTCTTGAGTTCTCGAATCATTCAATTCTAGAGTTCTCGAATGTCTTGAATTCTCGAATTATTCAATTCTAAGATTTCTCGAATCATGATGTTGTGAGTTCTCGAATAGCTCATTTCTAGAGTTCTCGATCAAGTACTATTGGGAGTTCTTGAATCATCAGAGTTCTCGACTATAGCTTGAGTGAGTTCTCGATTGTCTTAGTTCTCGATCAAAGTCTGACAGTTCTCTACTAAAACAACTTTCCTCTTTTTCAGAGTTATCGATCACTAAAATCGATTGTTATTCTAGTCGAGTTGTCTGTGTCCTATAAATAACAAAGTAGATCTAACATTTCATTTCTACGCTTAACTGCAAACTCAAGCTCTTGCTCTCAAACAGTTACTCTTGAACCCTTGCTTTTTCTCTCTAAAACTTCCGTTTCTTCTTTTCTCTATTTCTATACACAAACTCAATGGCGTCTTCAAGTTCCAACCTTACAATCGAAATTTTTGTCATTCCTGAAACCAACTTTTTAGCTATAGCCAGAGATGCTGATGCAAAACCCCAATACAAATGTTTCACTAGGTTTATTATCGATTCCTACTTGAAAAAAGATCTATTAGCAAACCCCACTCTTTACCTGGACATTCTTGAGCAGTTTTGGGTAACTGCAGACTAGGAAAATATAGCCTTGGAGGATAGGAGCTCAAACGTGGTTGTCACATGTAAGATTCAAAGATAGGACATTAGTTTTGATGAAAGTGATGTGAACAAAAGCTTGAAAGTGCCAACTGAAAATTTTGATGAAGAACCAACTGAAGATGACCTTCTAGACTTCCTGGAGTTCATTAGGTATTCTGACACGGTGGATAAAGGAGCTGAGAAGTTCAAGCTAGGAAAGATTAACAAGAAGTTCATAAGGAATAAGTGGTCATTCCTGTTTGACACCATTTTAAGTGTCTTCACCTGCAGAAAAACAGGATTTGACCAGATAAACCTCATTGCCATGAAGCTGGCCTACTCATTGGGCTACAACCAAAGGCTCAATGTTGGAAAGATAGTTCTTGGGGAGCTCATAACCAGGATTCCCAAGAAAGGTAATGATATTTTCTTCCCTCACTTTATTAAATTAATTCTCAATTATAAAAATGCTAGTTTAATTGAATTGCCTGGGATGAACAAACAGAGAATTGGCTATTCCAAATCCATGTCAAAAATTATTTTTGCCACATTAGATAGGAGAAACACAGTGAATGTCCTCTTTTAATTACATCTCATATGGAGAGTGTATTTAGAGGGTACCCACTTGTGCAGCCTAAATATGATTATCTTGATGCAGTAGGAGGTCCTAAGGTTGCAGAAGAACTAAATGCACCTAACCCAAGGACTTCTAACCCAACTGCTAGCCTTTCTTTGAATCCACTAGATGCTAGCCAATCAACCTCTACATCCTCTCAACAGGGTGTAGTTGTAAAGAAGAAAAAAGAGAAAACTGTTAGAAAAAGAGTATTAGAGGCAGTAGTAGAAAATGAAGATGAATCGGATGAGTCACATGTGGAACCTTTAACCAGGAGAAAGAAAAATAAAAAGGCCACAACAGACCACTATACATCCTCCCAACAGGATGTAGAGATTACCAAGGGACTAAACCTACTTCTAGGTGTACTTTCTCAACAAGGTGTATATATTGAAATTGGGAGTCGGCCCACTCTATCCTGTACAGAGTCTGCACCATTGTAGGAACTCACTCCTGTTAATGAAAAAGTAATAGTAGAAAAGGAGACACACTGTGTACAAGTATGATCTTCTCTTAAAACTTCCCCATTTTCTCAGGGGGAGTTGCCAACACTCAATTATGCTCATACTCTCTCTTTAGCCTCTCAAATTTCTTCTCAACTAAATGTGTCTAGCCAAACACATGAGGTTGTTGATCATCAGGATTCCTATTTCCCTGGTGATCCCCATTCAAGTGACTTGGTGCATGACACCTTGCTCACCACTCAGGAAATTCATTTAGATGGCGAGGGAATGCATGCTAAGGCATATCCTGATGACACCATCAAAACCATAGAGGTTTCAGGAGTTTTTACTTCAGACTCTGTGGTGGCTAAGGCATATGAAAGCCAAGTGTCTTCACAGACATTGGGTAATCTAGGGGACCTCCACACCATGCAAATGACATCCCCTAGACACTCCCTAGTCATTCAAATACTGTCTCCTCAGGAGAAATCACCTGTCCATCCAATATCTAATGAATCATCTGAGAAATTGGATGATAAAATAGATGCTGAGGGGACCACTATAACAAGTGGCCCTAGCTCTCACTCTCTGTCACAATGGCTGGAACATGTGCAATATGACAGGGAACCAGGGCCATCATATCTTGATGGGTCACTTTCTGATGAGAAATTAAAGAAGTTATATGGAGATCAGTTGGAGGGATTCTATCATATTGCTCAGCAGCTATTGACTTCTCATTTGCCAAAAAAAGATTATGCTGCAATCATGCTTGAATATGTAAAGGATCAGGAGGAATTAAAGGAGAAAAATACAAATTTGGCTGAAGATGAAGAGGCCATTGTGGATGCCTGGTTGGATGGCAAATCTGCTGTTAGCATGGAGGAGGTATTGGAATGGACTAGACAGAAGTATCTTACTTCTCTTGGATCATGTGAGAAGATTTTTACTCCAAGTGCCATGTATGATGCAATTCATGAAGCTGCCAAGGTCCAACTTCAATCAAATCACTACCTTGCCAAAAGGGTGAAGTTTGAAATAAATGATCACAGAGCCAAGATAGAGGGCACTTTGAAGGCAATAGAAGACAAATTGAGGGCTGGAAGTTTTTATTGCAATGTTCCAAGAGGAGATTGAAGAAAGTCATCAATTTTCCATTCAAAGATAGATACTATGAAGAAAGTGTTCAAAGAAATGGTCCAAAGTAACATAACCATCCTGGATAATCAAAGGAGAATCAACAATATGGTTGAAGTTCTATATAAGAACATGTATGTAGATAGGCTGCCTGAAGATGTGCCTCTACACACCTTGTCACCTCTTCAAGTGGACATCTACTATCAGTCAAAAGCAAAGGATGAAGCTGCTAGTGCCTCCACTATTGATGAATTAAATGCTAGAGTTGACTCTCTTTCCACCACTGTTTCTACAGTTATGTCAGATGTTCAAAATCTTAAAAAGGAGTTTATTAATTCTTCTACAACCCAATGCACTACACTTGCAAGTATATCTGCTCAACTCACTTCTCTGCAAAAACTTATCTCTAACTTGGGACAAACCAATCAAACTCCCCCAGAACTAGTTTCAACTCAAATAAAGCCAAGTGATTCTACCTTTCTCCCAAGACAAGATATCAAACCTAAGGGGGAGAAGGAAAAGAGAGAAGAAATAGAGGCTCATAGATAAAAGGCAATTATGAGAAAACTCAGAAATGAAATTTTAAAGCCTAATGCTGACAAAGACTTCTTGGACCTTCTGCATCATATCAAAAAGCAAGTCAAGGGAAACCATTGGGGTCACAAGAAGATACTTGACAATGCTATTATTGTATTAAGGGGAGTTAAATTTGAGCAAAATGGAAAGATGTTTAAGGAGCCTTTAATATAGATGTAGTCTGGTTATTTCAAAGTCTCAGTTGCATTATTACAAAGACTTTCTTACACTGAGCTAGAGTGTCTATACAAAGCAGTGGAGTTAGTGACTCAAGAGGATAAAGAGTTGAAAAATCAAATATTGGGTCATCTCCTACCTAATGCTCTTCCTGAAACATACTACAGCCTAGACGGAGTAATGTACATGGCTAGAGGAGAAAAACTTGCACATTTCAAGATTCCTCAACATCTCAATTCAGGAAACAGAAGTCAAATCATAAACCTGATTGAGTTGATTGAAAAGAAAAAGATCAAACAAGTAGAAGATAATGTAATTGTGGAGAAGATGAAGAAGTTTATTAGTGAACAAGTGTCTGACTTTGCAAGTGAGGAGCTGAAGAAACAGAAAAAGGACGACGAGGACAAGGATCATGACAAGAATGACAAGAAGCCTGAGTCAAGGAGTGATAAGGGTGGAAAGAAAGAAAACAAGAAAAAGGAGAATGTTGGTAAGAAAAAAAGAGAAGAAGTATCAAAGAAAGAGGCATTCTAAGCAGCAAGCTATTGGTGTTCATTCTAGTACACATACCGAACTTCAGGGTACTAGTGTGATCCCAGCAATTTCTGAAACTGCTATTGCCCCTAAATCCAAATCTCCAAGAAGAATGTTTGTGAAGGTGACTGTACATGGAGTGATAATGAAGGAAATTGAAAAGAATCACATCAAGAAATTGAAGCCAAGTCAACAGATTAAGGTCAACACTACTACAACAACTAAGTTCAAGAAATCTACTAGCTCATTGCTAGTTAGATGTCCTAAATGGAGAAAGCATCTCATTGTTCCTGATAAAGGTATACAAGTTAAGCCTATCGAAGAATTTGTAGAGATTAATAAAAGAATGATCAAACATTGGAAGGCTAACATAATTGTCAAAGTAGAAATCAGGGACAAAAGGATGTTTGTTACAACTGTTGATGGTGAAGAAAGAGGTTTCCATCATGACAACTCAAATGCTACCACTCCTGACATTAGAAGAGTGATTAGTTTATTAGACAAGAGAAGCATGACTGATAAATTAAAGATGATGGAGATGTCTGAGTACTTAGTAAAGAAATATTAGAAGAAGATTGACAAGGTCAAGTATTTGGAGGAAATGATTGCCAAGAAAAGAAAAGAAGAGGAAAGAATAGAAAGATTGTCTGAAAAATTGAGAAGACAGAAAAAGTGCAGAGTGTTCAAGAATCCTGATAGGGTTAAATTCAAGCTGAGAAATGGAGCAACAATCAAGATCAGATTCAAGTTTATTCATGACTATCCTATGCACACCCTCAAAATTGCTATTGACATGTTCAGAGTGTTCTAGAAGCAATTGAAGAGAATAATGCAAGGTAAGAGAAAGAAAGAAAAGAAAGATATGATCAGGCAAATCATCAACAACAAAATAGGTAGGCTTAATATCTTGAATTAATTTGTTAAATTTATCATTTTCCAAATTGGGGGAAATTGTTGGACTAAATCAAGCCTAACCTATGTAATTATTTGTCTTGCTATAACATAGTTAGTACTTCTGTAATAGGGTAGTGACTTAGATATTTCTATGTATTATTGCATATAGAAGTTTGATCAGATTATATTTCAAATTGTAATTAAAGTCAAGAATAAAGTCTGTTAGAAGATTCAAACTGAATCATGCAACAAGACAAAGAAGACTTATTGAAGAAATAAGGAATACAATCTGAGAATTCTACTAAGGCAATTGCTCACTCGAGAAGTCAGAATTATGCAACTGGTCGAGAAGTTTCAAAACACACTCATTAGCTCAGTATTCGATCGAGAAATCAGTCATTCGAGAAGTCAATATATTGAAGCTAATCGAGTAGTGTGAAATGTTATTCATTCGAGAAGTCTTGAAAATCAATTCGAGAAGTTAGCAAAAGGAGCATTCGAGAAGTGGTAAAGCTGAGTCAATCGAGAAGTCACAGTTTCAAGTTTATATTCGAGAAGTCTAGTCTAATTTAGAAGTCATTAAACAAAGTATGCGATCGAGAAGTCAATCATTCAAGGACTAATCGAGAAGTCACAGCTAGTACTCAATCGAGAAGTCAATCACTATGACTTCTCGAATCAATTTCAACAGAGTACTCGACTGTTCCAATGAGCTATTTTCAAGGAGAATTGCAGAAGAACAAGACATATAATTTGCATCTTTGTCTTTGCAGGACAAGTCAAGCCTGTGAAGATAGAGACAAGTCTACAATGAAGTTGGGAAGATAGTCAAGACAAATGACAGAAGATATAAGGCTGAATGTAGCAAACTGTCACAACAGTGTTAGCTAGAAATATATATTAGTCAAATGTAAAGTATGTCTTGTCTATTTCTAGTTTTAGCTAAACTGTCTTATGTGAGCATGTGAAAATGACATGTTATCTATATATTTTATGCACAACCACATTTGACAGTGTCTTTGATTTTTACATTGTAATCTTCCTAGAACAAGAAACTGAAATTCAAATTGAATTTCAGATTATAGCAAAGATTCATTCTAATAAAATTAGATTGAAAGTTACATCTTGTATTTACTTTACTCACTGTTATATGCTATCGTAAACACTTGTATTGTTTCAATAGTTTAAGAATCACTCAACAGTTCATCAAGTTTTCTTTAATTTATAAAAATAGATTAAGAAGGATTTGAAGTATACATTCACCCCCCATATGTAAACTTCTGGGACTCCTTATTCCTAACAATTATAAATACATATCTTAAAAACTACTCCCTCTGTCCCAACCAATTGTTATCACTTTTTTTTCACTTTCTGGCACGCATTTTAAGGTGGATTTTAAGAATAGTTCCATAACTTATTTTTAAAAAATTCTTTTTTTGTATAAAAATAGGATTGTTCTATATTTATACAAAAAAGGAAAATTTCAAAAATAAATTATGGAACTATCCTTAAAATTCACCTTAAAATGCGTGCCAGACACCCCATTTTGAAATGATAACAACTGGCCGGGACGGAGGGAGTAGAATTTATCGTCCATTTAAAAATATGGATATTTATCAAAAATATTTTTTTTTATAATTTTAATATCATTTGAATTGTTTTTGTAAAAATAAGGTTTTTTTACTCGTGATTGTGTTTGATGATTATTTTAATTGTATCAAAACATATATTTGTTAAAAAAACTTTAAAAATCGTATTTTTATAAAATATAAATAAAAATAATAATTTTTTTCAAAAAAAATCCCTAAATATAATTATCTCATCAACTTATACTAAAAAAATACTTCTTCCGTACCTTTTTAATTGTCTCTTAAAAAGAAATTGTTCCTAATTAATTGTACTTCTCATTTTTTACAAAATAATTTTATAAAATATTTCTAAAATTATCTTATATTATTATTTTCAATATTTGATTAATTTAAATATACAAATAATAATTACTGCCCAAATAAATATCACTAAACCATGTCTATATATTATTATTTCATTTTTTATACTTCTTGATTTATATCTATATTTTAAAATCTATATATTTTACATGTGCCGCATATATTGCTGATGGATTGTTTGCAATGTTTTACGTATATTTTTATAAACGATTCGTTATACAAATTTCTGAATTCATATGCATAAATTAGTTCACTTTAGTCTTTAATCTTTGTGGATGGACATTGGAGTGTGTGTTTCCATTGTGTGTATTTATGTGCAGAGTGTGTGTTGGTGGGAAGTGGGTGGTCTGTGAGTTTGGACTTTAGGTGTAGAAGAAGGATTTGACACATAAATACGTAGGTATGAGTGAATGTGTGAATGTATGTGTGTTGGTGTTCTTGAATTTTCTTGGATTTCTTGAATGTGTGTATTTTGATCCATAGTTGGAGATAAAATTTTTAGGGATATTTTTTTTGAGAATTTTGATCGCTTGATTTCATGATTATTGTATCATTAATGTTTTCGGTTACGTTATTTTGATTTCATGATTATTGCATTATTAATTATTAATTGATATCATTTATGTGTTGCTTTTTACATTTTGAAATATATGTTTTAGGGATAGTGATTTTGGATTTTTAATTTATTGTTTTTGTTTCCATATTTGATAATTGGTCAACCATGACTTTTTTCTATTTGATTGAGTTGGTACAACAAAATATTTTAGGTTGCTGACTCTCATTTAAAATATCGATTAGAAGGTTACTTTTTGTCTTTTACTAATATCTTATTGCGTGTATTATTTAAGAAATCTTGATTTTAATATTGCTGTAAAATGGTTGCTTTATATTATGTGATTTTAATTTTATTAAAATCGTTATTGTAACTTATGTGTTTTTAATAAAATTGTTTAAAAATAATCTTTGCTCTTTAGTAATTGTGCCATATTTTGATGGCGGTTTTGTGCATTTGAGGGAGTGACATGTATGATGGCTTTTTGGCCCAATATGAGGTTAATTTTGATGTCGTTGTATGAACGCTTTTGTGTCAAATTAAATGACTATTAAATTTATTTATATTATATATTATTTTGTTAAATTCGTAAATGACAATTATATATATATATATATATATAATATAATATAGTTTAAAAAAAATACATTTTCATATTTTTTCTATATTATATGTATTATTTTCATATACATTTTCTTATATATATTATTTTAAGTACTTCATCGACTTAATTTTCTCTTTTATTTTCAATTGTGTTTTCAGTTTATTGGAGCAACATAGATTGATCGATCTAAGATGAAAATATTTCTACTTTAGCTGGTTATATTAAATTGGCACACCACAATATTTTAGAGGGAAGTATTTTATTTTCCATTTATTTTAATCAGTATTAAGGATATTTTTATAACTTTAGTGTGCATTTGTAGTTTAATAGTATATTAGTACCTAACTAAAAGTTCATCTTTTGGTTAGGATTTACCTTATTATTTTTTTATTTTTATAGACTTTATGGTTAAATTTTGATTTTTAGCTCTGATAATTTTTTTAAAAGGTATGATCAAAGTTGTGACACTTAATCTTTTGCGTTTCTTTTGCTTTTCAGGTATTTGCAGAGATGGGGTCTTTGTTTAAGCGTCTGGAAACATTTTACGCATGTCTTTCGATTAGACGATGAGCTTTATTGTATGAATGAAAGCCCTTATGGATTATTGTGTTTCGATACCATTCAGCCATGAAGCGTTCAAAAAAAAAAGGGAAATTTCTAATAGTATCATTGTACTGTTGGCTTTTCCAAATGTCACCAATCACTATTTTAGATTTCCAAGTAGTAACACTGTACTTTTGACTTCATCCATATTATAACACTCCGTTAGCTGACCGTTAGTCAAACGTTATAAAATTACAATTAATTAAAGAAAAATTCATAATAGTATCACCGTACATTTGGCTTTTCCAAATGGTACCGATGATTGTTTTGAACTTCCAAGTAGTAATACTGAACTATTGACTTTATCCACATGATAACACTTCGTTAGTTGAACGTTAATCAAACGTTACTCTTGATAAATTTAAGACATGTTTGGATGTTTGCTCACATTTTATAATTTTTTTCAATATTAAATATGATATACAATACAATATTATACTATATATACACGTTTTATTATTATTTAAAATCTTCATGTTTAAAATTATTAAAAATTAAACATAACTTCTGTATTTAGTAATTTATTAGCAAAACCTGACAGTAATTATCGAGAATTAGTGCTTGTTTGGTTGCATATAAGAATTAATTTCCTAAAGGAATTATCATTTCTTTGTTTTTTCAAATTAACAGGAAGTGTAGAAAATTGTTTAGTTACTCATATAGAATTTAAATACATAGGAAGTACAAATAACCATGGGGTGGGTAAACAACTTTTCATATTTTATGGGTATTCAATCTTCTTTGAAAGTTGCATTTCCTTAATTTTGTGCAACAAATCATACCTTTTTTATACCACTGACATCACTGTGGAACAATTAGAGGGGTAGCATCTTAATTTTCAATTTTAGATCATATTTAAAGTTCTTATATCATGAAACTAATGAAACATAAAAATAAATATATATTATTTGTTCAAATAATCATAATTTATATATATGAAAACAATTCATATTTAAATAAATTATAATAAAAAAGAAAAGATAAAGATTACTGACTTATTGAGTTACTATATAGAAACTAGATAAATATTAATTGATTTTAATCTTATTATTTTAAAGATTTTAATCAATATTAAAATTAGTCGATTTATGAAAATTATATATATAGAAATTTTTAACGGTACCACTATAGAATTAATTTTTTCAAGTGGTACCAATAATTATAACGTTTGATTAACAGATAAATAACAGAGTGTGTGTTACAGTCTGAACGAAGTCAATAGTTCATTGTTACCACTTAGAAGTTCAAAACAATCATTGATAGTATTTGAAAAAGCAAAATGTACAAGTGTACTGTTAGGAATTTCACACATGTATACAAATAATTTAATTAATTTAATATACAAATATTTATGCCGTTCCCTTCTGGTTAGAAGTTGTTGAAACTACTGCCTAAGGTTTCACAAGCTAACTCAATTCAAGAAAAGGTGATTGACTAGGTAAGTCTCAAAATCAGTTACTTTTGATATTGTATCGATGTCTGTATATATATGCAGAAACTTATCATCCCAATTGAGATTATTTACTTCATTTACCCCTATTAACAAGTTGTTTAATTTTAATTACCACCATTTTACATCATCTGCACTTATTAATTCTTCAGACAAAGATTCATTTACAGTCTCGTATCTTGTTAATTCATGTGGGCTTGGTCAAGAACATGCTTTATCAGCTTCCAAACGCTTTAATTTGAGAACCCCTGAAACTGCAAATTCAGTTATAGCATTTTTCAAGAAACATGGATTCACTGATACCCAGATCTCAAAGATTGTTAGAAGGTTACCTTCAGTGCTTTCGAGTGATTGCGAGAATAACATTTTGCCTAAACTTGAATATTTTACGTCTAAAGGCTTTTCGAGCACAGAGCTTATAAATTTTGTAGCTACTTCACCATATGTATTGAGGAGAAGCTTGGTAAATTCAATTATCCCAACTTGGAATTTTTTTGAAAGTCTTGTGCAAACTAACGAAAGACAAATCATACTCGCTAGACGGTATTTCTCGTATGGGTGGTCTAGGAATACAGAAGCTCAGGTAATGGCCAACATTAAAATTTTAAGAGAGTTGGGGGTCACTGAGTCAAGTATTTTGTCTTTGTTAACTACTTATACTGCTGCGTTGAGGAATGGTGGAGATAGGTTTTCCATGGCTGTTGAAAAGGCTAAGCAAATTGGGTGTAATCCTCATAAAATTCAGTTTGTTGTTGCGGTTCATGTAATGTTAAGCATCAGTAAATCAACTTGGGAAAAGAAGGTTAAGATTTTAAAGAAATGGGGTTGGTCTGAAGATGATGTGTATGTGGCTTTCAGAAAGTTTCCCTTGTGTATGGCGGTATCTGAGGATAAAATGTCATCCATAATGGACATGGTTGTCAACAAGTCTGGGTTTGATCCTTCTGACATTGTTCAGAGTCCAGGGAGTCTCTTATTTAGCTTTGAAAAAAGGGTTGTTCCAAGGTGTTTGTTTTATCAAGTTTTGCTCAAGAGAGGATTAATTAGGAAGAAATGGAGCTTGAACGTGTTGTTTGGGCTTACGGAAACAAAATTTATAAGAAAGATTACAGTTCTGTATAAGGAGGGTGCTCCTGAACTACTGAAGTTATATCAGGAGAAATTGGGCAACATAAGTAATAGAGGATTAGAGGTTTAAACTTTAAAGCATTATGAGTTTGTGGGAGAATGTAAGCTCTTCTTGCTTTCTACTGATATTGATTGTAGATGTCTATTTATCTTGTATTCATTCCATGAGTGAGAAATGATAGTACTTTTGTGCCTCACTTGTGGCTCATAAAATTAGAACCCAACAATGGGTGTCAACCAGTCTGTTTCCTCGAGAAAACAGCGGCAATGTAATCATCTTTTGACCGATAGACTATTTTGTGATTTAATTTTATCCGGAGCACATAGTGTTTAAATGCATTTAGAGCTGCATTCCGGCGAGGTAGTTCTTTGCTTATATGTAGCATGTTGTTAAACAAAATGATTAAATTAAGCATCTCTTCCTCTTAAGTTTATTGCCCTGTTTTAATTACATTGTTTCTTTAAATTAGTCTAGACTTAAAGAGTTAGCATTAATTGTTTATCTGTTCATTTGTGGGATCATTTACTTTTAATACTGTATCGATGTCTCTATATCTGTGCAAAAACTTATCATCCCAATTGGAATTATTTACTACATTTTTCCCTATTAACAAGTTTTGAATTTCAAGCACCTATTGTTTTGGTCAAATTTTGAAGGTTAAAGATTAAGTCTAAATTATTTCAAGTGAGTTTAATACGTATGAACAAGCTAAGAACAAGAACATAATAGAAATTGACAAGAACAAAGAAAGAACAAGACACGAGCGATTGGTGACGCGGAAATCCCCCGTTGAGAGGTAAAAACCGCGGGTGAGACCTTCCCCAACCAAATATGATCCACTATAATGATGTAGCAACGATTACAAGTGAAGAAAATGAAGTTACAATGAAGAAAAATGGGAAAGTAAGCTTTAGACGTCAACTGAAAATAATAATGGTGTAGTGGTGTAGTAGCATGTAGGTAGAAGAATGATTGTGATCATCTTGTATTATCCTCAAATATATTGATATATATTAGCTTCCTCCTCCCTCAACACGTACCTAGCTGGTAGGAGGATAATTCTCCATGATCCTATTAATTAGGGATAAGATATCCATCCCTTCCTAAAATTTAGGACGATTATTGACTATTTCATAGCTGCAGTCGAGTTGTCGTCGGACGTCTCTCTTCTCGTTGCGTCCTTGATGTCGACAGCAGGACGAAGTCGTGGGACGTGTAAAAATCCATCACCAACAGTTGCCCCTAATCCTATTGGTCGAAAACATGCAACCAATAGGATTAATATCTCGTAGTTTGTGCCACTGTATCACATATACCTTCAACAACATATCATTCAGTTTTTGTATTCGATTCAAACTCTCCTTCTTTGTTTTATAAATACTCTCATTACCAATTAGGGTTTCATATCTAGCTTCAATCTTCCCCAATTGACACCTACTTTCTACAGCCTCCATAACCATGGTGAAGAAGAGTGCTAAAACCGCAGCTTCCAATGCCGAAAACACAAACAGACCCACTTGGATTCCAACCTCAACACTAGATACCAACGACAACAACATGAGTTTAATTAAAGATGTGAAACTTGACGAGATGATGCTGTTGTTTGATGGTAACGCTCGTGCGATTATCCCTAGAGCCGTTGAAGGAACTGATTGGCATAACGAAGGTTGGGTGAGTTTCTACTGCTACCCCTTCGACACAGGGCTTCGATTTCCTTTTCCCAACTTCGTCGAAGATTTGCTCAAAACCATGGATGTGGCACCTGGGCAATTGATGCCTTCGGCCTGGAGGATGTTGGCTTGCCTTAATGCTATCGAAGAGAAGCATCGCGTAGGTGTTAGCGTCGAACTAATCCATCATGTCTTTAATACTAAGAGATTTAATAAGTGTCGCTATGGGTTAGTTTTCAAGAAAAATGAGGATCCTCTGATCTATAATTTGGAGATGGTGAATGACCGAGGTTGGAAAAACGAATACTTTTTTATTGAGAAAAGCTCATTGGGGGAGAGGGGTACTTATCTTCGTTCTCTGTGGAATAAAGAAGGTATCACACTGCATTTGTTTTGATCTTCTCTGTGACTTAGTTCTTGTAGCCTTTGTGTTTGATGAAATGTCCAATTGGATTCCTGTAACATTGACGTTGTCCTATTGATAGGCTTCGACCTTGAGAATTATATTACGTATGTCGTATACTTGCTATCGCATTCCCCATTGTTAGTTGTCACGTTGGACTCCTGTTAACTCATATTGTTTCAATTAGTCTGTCGAGACATATTGTTTTGCCGGTATTAATTTGTTTCTAGGAGTCATATATCTGTGAGTGTAATCGGCATTCAATAATTGTTAATATAGTTGTTATTGGCGTATTCTGTCTGCCTTCGTCATGTATTGGGTAGTGTGTATATGACAACTTAAATCGTCATCTCACCTTCCTTGCGGTTGCCTGCATTGATCTATATTGGGCAAACTCTGTCATGTTACTTAGTAGTTGATAACCATGTTCTTCATACAATATCCCTTGAGTTTGTCAAACGTTGCCTCTAGTTATATCTTTGATGCCAGGCGGAAACTCAACACTTTCATATGTTCTCGATTGTCGTAGTATATTACTCATCATTTATCATATGTTTAAATAAAGAACTGTCTTGATCGTTTCTTCAATGATATATATTTCTTACTAGATCGCACTGTTGAGTCTGCGGAAATTAATGATGACGTCCAGAAGACTTTGGAGATCATTAAAAGTTTGAGCGTATCCGACAGGTTATGGCCTAATCTCCTCGGCCGTCCTATTCGGTATGCCACCCAGGTTGTTGTCAAAGATTTTGTTGAGAAATTGACGAAGAGTTCTGCTAAACACGTGAAAGAAACTCCTGAGAAGCCCTTAGCTTCCACGGCCGCTGGTAGAACTAGAAGTAAACTTCAGACCCCTGCAACGAAAGACGACATTGTTATGAGTGTGTCCTCAGGTTCGACTGACAGTCCCAAAAAAGACAAAGGGGGCGAGATAAGTTCCGGTCAGTTATTTGCTAGAGGTATGCGTGGTCTATTTATATTTGCAGCTTACTTATCTCTGAGTATGTATCTATCCATGTTGATTCTCTCTACAATTGACCCATTTATAACGATTGTAGAGTTCAAGCCCCCCACATTCCGCGCTCTAACCATGTCGAGCAAGGAACTGTTCGCTAAGCGCCCTAGAGATGATATGTCAGTCGATACTTCTTCATCCAAGGTCCGTCCATCTCTTGGTCCAACCTTTAGCTCCCCTATCACCAAGAAAGTAAAGATTGGCTCACCCTCCATGTCGTCACTTGCTAAGGTCGACGTTCTTGCTCCTGGCATCGCCCATAGGTATAGTGTCGGGGCGAAAACTTCAACCTTCGCATACCTACTCAAAGATATGTTGTTACCTCAGTCCGTAGATGGTTATGCTACTAGTAATCCAGACCAGGTTCTTGAAGATGCTACAGGGCACATTTACCATGTACGTCTTTTACTACCTTTACTATCCGTATGCTATTTGTAATTGCTTTGTGCTCAACACAAACAGGATTTTCTATGAACTATCATATGTTTGCAGGCTCTGCAAAGTACCTTGGTGGCTCGTGAAGCTTATGAAAATGAGTTGAAATTGCTTAGGGATGTAGAGGCCGAGCACGGCGAGTGTGCTGACAAAATCCGTGTCGCTCATGAACAAGCCGAAATTAATTTAAAAGCTGCCAATGATGTCCGAAAGGAGTTCGATGAGTTTGCTGTTAAAGTTAAAGAGTCTGAAAAGAAGTATCACGAAGAAGCTATGGCTGCTGCTCGACAACAAGCTATGCGCACCCGAGCTGAGATGATGTTGGAATACAAGCGTGGTGAATGATCGACTTGGGAGATAGATGAGACAGTAAAAATCTACAACGACACATATCCTGATGACGCTTTCAACGTTGATAATGAAAATGTGGACAATAGTGGCCAAGACCTGCCCAAAGATGACGACGATGACACCATGTGACTACTTTATGTTGCTCTATGCAGAATATTCACATAGGATTTGAACTTTTATTTCAGTATTATTTTATTCAGACGGTTGACGTTGGCTTTTGACATTTAACACGACTTGTCGTGTTGGTTTTAATTCTGTTCCCGTAGTTCCTTTTAACTTGCTTTTCCATGTTGTCTCTGGTCTTGATTTCACATTTCCAGGTTTATGTCAGACTCCAAGCTAGTGTCGACTTTACTGTCGGACGTCAACCAGTATGTCGACGGTAAAGCCTGTTATCATATCATAACTATACAATGATGTTGGCTAAGTGTAAACAGACAAGTTAGAAGTGTCATTTCACAATATCTGACTATTCGTGTTAGTTGACATCACCAGTCAGGACATGTCGATTATAGTTATATGTGGTAATGTTGTCGAAGGTTACTTACGAAATAACAATAATTTCGTAGTGTCCCATGGAATTGTGAGTAATATTCGTAGTGAAATACTGTAACCAATTAGTCATATTCTTTGCGACGTTGCACAGTCGTGATAATGTGTTTTATCGTAATTGAATGTAACATGTAAGAAACTTGAATGTGATACGTAACAAATGTTTAATTTTATAGGTGCATGAACAACGTTAAGTCGTTAAAAGGCCTTCCCCTCTTGAAACGTACTTAGTAATCATAGTTTTTATGTTGTAAGTTGTCGGCAAATCCCGTGTAAAAATGATATTCGTCTCTTATTATTACTCAGTGTGATAAGGGTATTGCCCCTGTCGTATATAATGTAGCAGGGTGATCAGCCCATTTGTTTATAGAGTCAAGGGAATATGCCCCTGTCTAGTGTTAATGTCACGTCGGGTTGTTGACGGAATACATTACTTTAAAGTCAAGACATGAAGTGTATCAGGGTACCAAGAAATAAGCAGGTAAATGATAACTAGTGTATTATATATGACATGTCATTTAGATACTCAAGCATATATGTAAATCAAAAACATCACATGCATTTTATTACGTTTATCATTCTAACAATTCATACGTTCATAAACAAAAGCAGGTAACTGAAAACAAACCGACTGATGTTGATAACTAAGGCGTTTGTCTTAACGACTTATTGTATGACAGCTAAAAATTAAAGTTAGACAAATAAAGAGTATGAAAAGAAGCTACATGTGATATTTCTTAAGGTGAAATGCGTTCCAACTTCTCGTGACCTGCTTACCGTCAAGCGTCGACAACCTGTATGCGCCTCGTCCGACGACTGCATCAATTAAGTACGGACCTTCCCATGTGTCAGCAAACTTTCCAGCGTTCTTGTCAACAGTGTTCTGGAACACCTTCCTCATGACCATGTCTCCTACCTGGAATGTCCTGACGTAAACGTTTTTATTGTAAGCATTGGCGACTTGTTGTTGATAAGACGTCATTCATATTGCAGCCATGTTGCGTAATTCGTCTATTGTGTCTAGGTCATGTGATAGCTCATTCCTGTTGGATTCACTATTTAAGAACCCATACCTAGCTGTAGGCATAATCACCTCAGTAGGCAAGACAACTTCAGTTCCATAAACGAGACTAAAAGGTGTCTGTCCTGTTGACGTCTTGGGTGTCGTCCTGTCCGACCACAAGACCCAAGGTAATTCTTCCACCCAGCGTCCTTTGTGGGATGTCAGCCTCTTTTTGAGGTTTTTGATAATTATTTTATTGCTTGACTCCGCTTGTCCATTTGCTTGTGGGTACCTTGGCGTTGACTTGACCAGTGTGATGTTCCATTGTCGACAAAATGCTTCTGTCTTGTCACTTATGAATTGTGACCCATTGTCACAGACAATCTCGGATGGGACACCAAACTTACAAATGATATTTCTCTTAATAAAGGAAATTACCTCACTTGACTTTACTTGTTGGAAAGCTTCCGCTTCAAAATACATTCTAGAAGTAGTCCGTTACTGCCAACATAAAAACTTTCTGCCCAGGGGCTGGTGGCATTTTTCCCACTATGTCCATACCCCACTTCATGAAGGGCCACGAATGTACGGATGGGTGTAGTTGCTCAGAGGGCTGATGAATAATGGGAGCATGTCTCTGGCAGGCGTCGCACTTCTTGACATATTCAATAGCATCTTGCTTTACCGTCGGCCAGTAGTAACCCATTCGTAATACCTTGCAAGACAGATTCCTTCCACCAGAATGATTGCCACACTCGCCTTCGTGAAGGTCTCGTAGGACTTGTTTAGATTCTACCTTTTCCAAACATCTTTGCAATAAACTTGTGACAGACTTTTTGAACAAGACACCATCATAAACCACGAATCTGGACGCCTTCATCCTGAATACCCTAGTCTCATTCTTGTCCATATGCAGGACACCGGTTAGAAGATATTCCTTGTATCTTGTCATCCAACTCGACGGTTGCTGCCCTCCAACGTCGACGACATCATCTAGGACCATGACGTCCTGTGAGTTCCCTAACCTGCTAGTGGCTGGGTGTAGGACATGAATGATAGGGACGTTGGATAGGTTGACATGTCGAAATACTGAACCCAAGCCTGCTAAGGCGTCGGCCTGAGTGTTCATTTCCCGTGGGACTTGTCGGATTATGAAACTGTCGAATCCATCTTGTAACTCCTTGACAATGTTCAAATATGTTACCATCTTGCTGTCCTTTGCTTCATATGAGCCATTGACGTGGTTGACAATTAACAGTGAGTCATAGTTGACCTCAATGTGTTTGACCTTTAAATTTCTAGCCTTTTCCAAACCAATAATCAATGCTTCATACTCTGCTTCATTATTTGTTGCCTTAAATTCACAACATATAGAATGCGCCATAGTATCCCCCTGTGGCGATTTGAGGACAAGTCCAAGTCCAGTCCCGTTGACATTGGAAGCTCCATCCGTGTACAAGGACCATGGTTGTACTTCCGTCCTTGACACCATCTGTTGTAACTTTTCTTCGACTTGTGTTGACATGCTTGGACTAAAATCAGCCACAAAATCAGCCAAAACTTTTGCCTTAATCGTTGTTCGTGGTTCATAAACGACATCATACATGCTCATGCGTACTGACCACTTCGCCATCCGTCCGGTAAGATCCGGTTTACTCAACACCATCTTCAACGGGTAGTTTGTCTTGACGCAAATCTTGTAAGATTCAAAGTAATGTCGCAACTTTGTAGATGTGGTGGCCAAAGCTAGTATTAATTTTTCCATGGACGAGTACCTAGTTTCAGCGTCCAATAGACTTTTGCTGACATAGTAAATAGGTGACTGCATCCCCCTTTCCTCTTTCACTAACACCCCACTAACGGCATGTTCTGTTACTGACAGGTAGACGTAGAGTGTTTCCCCAAGTGTCGGCTTCGACAACAGAGGTGCCTTCATCAAGTACTTCTTCAATTCTTCAAATGCTTGCTCATGTTTCTCTGTCCAATAAAAACCTTTGTTTTTCCTCAAGACGTCGTAGAACAATTTGCATCTGTCTGATGACCTTGATATGAATCTGTTCAATGCTGCCACTCTTCCTGTCAGCTTCTGGACGTCTTTGACACATGTCGACGACGTCAAATCAAAAATTGCTTTTATTTGCTCGGGGCTCGCTTTTATACCCCTTCTTGTTACCATGTGACCCAAAAACTTTCCTGATGAAACGGCAAGGTTACATTTTGCCGGATTGAGCTTCATGTTATATGTACGTAGTATGTCAAAGGCTTCCGCCAAGTCTCGGACATGATCCGCGGCGTTTTTTGACTTTATTACCATGTCGTCGATGTATACCTCCATGGTGCGTCCGATCTGATCCTTGAACATCTTGTTTACTAGACGTTGAAAAGTTGCCCCCGCGTTCCTTAGTCCAAACGGCATGACTATGTAACAATATATCCCCCTGTCTGTTATGAATGTTGTCTTCTCAGCATCAAGCGGTTCCATTTGTATCTGATTAAAGCCACTCGACGCGTCGAGAAATGTCAACAGTTCATGACCTGCTGTTGAATCTACCATGGTGTCGATGTGAGGTAGCGGATATGGATCTTTTGGACAGGCTTTGTTCAAGTCCGTGTAATCAACACAGACCCTCCATTTCCCGTTCTTTTTTTGTACTATTACCACATTCGCCAACCATTATGGATAATCCACCTCTCGTATCATGCACGCCTTTAATAACCTGCTTACTTCATCATTAATGATCTTGTTTCTTTCAGGGCCGAACTTCCTCCTTTTCTGTTGGACAGGTGCATGGTTAGGGTCGACGTTGAGCTTGTGTGTGATCACGTTGGGACAGATGCCCGTGATATCCTCGTGATCCCATGCGAAGGCGTCTAACCGCGTTGTCAAAAACTCAACCAAATTAGCTTCTACTTCAGCTGGTATGTCCTCACCAACAAATAACTTCTTGTCGTCCAACGTCAAGCTGACCTCTGTCAACTTCTCTGGGTCTGTTGTCGCGATGACATGTGTGATTTTCCCTTTGTGTTGGATAGTAGGCTTGAGACATGTCTTGTAACATTCCCTTGCCGTATTCTGATCTCCTCGAATCTGTTGCACCCCCCAAGGCGTTGGAAACTTGACGACTTGATGATATGTCGACGGAATTGCTTTTAAGTCATGAATCCATGGCCTGCCCAGGATAATGTTGTACGTTGATTGGCAGTCGATTATCAAAAATTTCTGCAACAAATTAACTCCTTGTGCATACGTGGGCAGAGCTATTTCCCTAATGGTCCTCTTTGTTTCTCCACTAAATCCCACTAAGGTTGTAGTTTTCTTAACGACATCCGCTTCCGTTAGTCCCATTTGATGTAGTGTTCCGAGCATCATGATGTTTACGGCACTTCCGTTATCCACCAAAATTCTCTTAATTAGGCAGTTGCATACGGGTAATGAGATGACCAAACAGTCATGTTGTGGTTCGGCGACATGATCCCTGTCAGTTTCGTCGAACTGGATGACAGGTATTTTGATGTCGGCTATGTCGACACGTAGCACTCTCCTTGCAGGCTCTCTTGCTATTCTTTTAGCCTGTGAGTATGTCATCCCACACACTTCTGACCCTCCTGCTATATAATTAATGACTTTGTGGTGTGGAGGGGGTGGTGGAGGCTGTCTCGTTGGCATCACGTCTCGTTCAACATGATCAGTCTTTTGTCTTGACATGTGCTCTGTTAGGTACCCTCTCTTGACGAGAGCTTGAATCTCCCTCCTTAGTGCAACGCAGTCATATGTCTTGTGCCCATAGTCTCCATGAAAATCACACCATAACTTGGAGTCGGGGTTAGCTCTCGGTTTACTTGACTTCGGGGGCCACTTGACGATGCTTCCCAACTTGCTGAATTCTCTAACCAACGTAGTCGGATTGATGTTGAAACCGTAGGTGTCGAAGGTGGGTGGTAGATTTGGATCCTTTCTCCAATCTGTCCGACCTTGTGTCGAGTTGACACGCTGAACATTGTGTCCACTTCTTGCATAGGGCTTGTAGTCCCTTGCTTTCTGAATCGACATCTTCCTATTTGGGTGGTAATAGCTGTCGTCATCTTCCCTCCGGTCCTCTTCTAATCTCACTTGAGCCATTGCCTTTGCTTGCACGTCGTCCATGGTCCTGCATGGATACTTTGTCAGTTCATCATAGAGTGGTGAATCTCTTATCAACCCTCGATGAAATGCTTCAATGGCTGTCGGGACGTCACAATTCGTGATAGTGACTTTTTCCCTATTGAATCTTGTTAGGTATTCCCTCAAAGGTTCCCTATGCCTCTGGACGATGCGATATAGGTCACTTGTTGTCTTTTCAAATAGTCTGCTAGATGCGAACTGTAGATTAAAAGCATCGACCAAGTCAGCAAATGAACTCACGCTCCCGTTGGACAGGCCCACAAACCATTGCAATGCTGGACCTGACAGCGTTGACCCAAAGCCTTTACACATACAAGGCTCTCTCAAATCTTTTGGTATAGGCACCATAAACATACGCTATTTTTATTGGGCTATGTGCTCCTGTGGATCTGTCGAGCCGTCATAAGGTTTCATGTTGGGAACTGAGAATCGTTTAGGTGTGTCAACTAAAGCAATGTTGTCAGAGAACGGCGAGTCTGCGTAACTTGTTGGCGTTGACTTTTCCAGAGGCTTTGGGACACCAGGGATTCTCTGAATCAATTCCCTCATCTCTTGTAATTCTAATTTAACGGCATCTGGCACCTATCCTTGCGATCTAGAGCTTCGGTGTCGCGATCGTTTCGACGCCTTTTCTCGCTCTGCTCGTTGTTCATCTGCCGTCTTATCATGTGGTTGTTGTGTGTTGTTGGCATTGTCTGTGATTGTGTTTTCATCACCATCAATGTCAGTAGCAAAGTCTTTCTCCCTGTTCTGTGCTTCATCGTCAACAGTGTCGTCCATATTCAATCGTCGTACAACACTCGGTATGGTGCGTCGTGTTGTTGTTTTGTTGTTGGACTTTATTGTCGTTAGCTCCTCCTTTAAACTCTCATTTTCTGATCTCATGGCATCCATATCGGCTTGTAATTTCTTGATGGCAGAGATCATTCCTTCATCACCAAACATATCATCACCTGGATTTGAAGGGCCTTCACGTAGGGGGTCGTTGTCCATGTCGAATGTATCACCGGGAAATAATCAGATTCTTAACCAGTTTCCCACAAATGGCGCCAAACTGTTTTGGTCAAATTTTGAAGGTTAAAGATTAAGTCTAAATTATTTCAAGTGAGTTTAATACGTATGAACAAGCTAAGAACAAGAACATAATAAAAATTGACAAGAACAAAGAAAGAACAAGACACAAGCGATTGGTGACGCGGAAAACCCCCGTTGAGAGGTAAAAACCGCGGGTGGGACATTCCCCAACCAAATATGATCCACTATAATGATGTAGCAACGATTACAAGTGAAGAAAATGAAGTTACAATGAAGAAAAATGGGAAAGTAAGCTTTAGACGTCAACTGAAAATAATAATGGTGTAGTGGTGTAGTAGCATGTAGGTAGAAGAATGATTGTGATCATCTTGTATTATCCTCAAATATATTGATATATATTAGCTTCCTCCTCCCTCAGCACGTACCTAGCTGGTAGGAGGATAATTCTCCACGATCCTATTAATTAGGGATAAGATATCCATCCCTTCCTAAAATTCAGGACAGTTATTGACTATTTCATAGCTGCAGTCGAGTTGTCGTCGGACGTCTCTCTTCTCGTTGCGTCCTTGATGTCGACAGCAGGACGAAGTCGTCGGACGTGCAAAAATCCATCACCAACACCTATGTTCATCATTTGCCTTGTTAATTCTTTAGATGAAGAATCATTTACAGTATTTTCATTAATTCATGTGGTTATCTTCTAAAGATGCTGTTTCCAAATGCTTCAAATTGAAAACCCCTGACTATGCATATTCAGTAATAGCATTGTTCAAGAAACATGGTTTCACAAATACCCATATCTCAAATATTGTTATAAGCAAACATGTGATACCCAACACTAGAATTCTTGAGAAAAAAAACGTTTTAAGGAGTCGGCATTATTTCTTGGTGAGCTACTTACCCTGCGGTATTGAAGACTGCTAGCAATAAGTGAAAGAAAAGGTTAAGCAAACAGGGTTTAGTCACCATATAGTGCAGTTTGTACGTGTCTTGTGTATTGTTATGTATGAGTAGATCAACTCGTGAAAAGAAGGTGAAAATGTTTTAGAAATGGGTTGGTCCGAAGATTATGATTTATTTTTATGTTGCTTTTAAAAAGTATCCCTGTTGTATATTAGTATCTGAGGATAAGATATCGTCCATAATGGATGTAATTACCAACAAGACTGGATTTGATCCTTTTGATTTAGTTTCAGACTTCACAGTGCTTCCGCTTCTTCGCGTATAGCTAGCAACAGGTCTTATGCCATGGACTGCCATCCCATTTTCAGATATACCATCCAGGAAAAGTCTGAAAAGAAGAGGTCTTCCTGACATATCACTGAGTCATAATGCTCTATCATTGATTCGACAGGCATGGTTTTGCAATATGCTGATGCTTTTAATGTCTAGGCTTATAGTATCTTTCAACTTTATTGAGCATCGGGGTATCCTTTTAGTTATGAAATTTTACAGTCAGAAGAATATGCAATTGCTATGCAGCCTTCCTTGCAAGCTCTTCTGGCTGGGCACTCCTCAACGTAATTATTTGATCTCAAACAAAGGAGAAGGTATGATTTATACACCTGAAGATAGCATGATGCGATGACTATGAAATTAGTGTAACTAATTAGTTATGTAATATGTTTAATCTAGCTACTCACTCATGCTGACTTTTGGCATATAAAATATTTAATGTTTTTTTTCTTCTCCACATCCTAAGCTGAGTTTGAATGTCAGGAAAGTAAAGGAAAAGTTTTCCCTAGTAATTCTCATCATACTCTTAGAATATAAATATATTGATCATTTTGAAAGAAAAATTAGCTGATATAGTATTATAAAGAAATATACAGATATCTACTGCAAATGTCGTGTAATTCACAATGAATTGAGGTTGCAAGTTACTACAAAACTTCCTTTCTAAACTTGTACCGGTAATAACTTTGTGGCTACTCTTTCTACAGTGCTAACGAGCACAGAGGTTGTTTTAGTGGCAAAACTTCAACATAGAAATCTTGTGTGACTCTTGGGATTTTGTCTACAAGCAGATGAAAAGATTCTTATCTATGAATATATTCCGAACAAAATCCTTGACAACATTCTTTTCGGTAATTGGACTCCTCAAAGATTATGCATTTCTTCTTTGTTATATGTTTTGTTAAATAAAATATTTTACTTGTAAGTTGTAACTATCTTTACAGTTTTTTTAAATTGATATCATGATTTTCAGATAAAATATGATATCGAATCTGAATTCATCTTATACAAAGTTATAAAGATACATTACTCATTATGAATGTAGATCCTGAAAGACAAAGGCAGCTGGATTGGTCAAAACGTTACAAAATAATAGGAGGAATTGCTAGAGGTTTGCTTTATCTGCATGAAGATTCGCGACTAAGAATTATACATCGGGATCTCAAAGCTAGCAATGTTTTGTTAGACAAAGACATGAACGCAAAAATATCTGACTTTGGCATGGCAAGGATTCTTGATGGGGAGCAAACTCATGGAGATACAAGTAGAATTGTTGGAACTTAGTAAGTCCACTATCTTATCATTTCATATGGCAATTCTTTGTTACCATATTGACATTAAGGTACTTTTCATATTCCGTTAAAAGCAAAGCAGAAAAGATTTTTTTTTTCCTTTGATCATCAGAAAATTTTCCTGCCAGTGTTACCTGACAATCTTCTTTCTTTACACACTATACTATGCTTATATTATTTCTATTCTTACTTGATGGATTTATGTTAGTGGTTACATGTCGTCGGAGTATGCAATGCATGGACAGTTCTCTATGAAATCAGATGTCTTCAGTTTTGGAGTCTTAGTTCTGGAGATCATCAGTGGGAAAAAGAATAATAGTTTTTATCAATTAGACGGCACTGAGGATCTCCTCAGCTATGTAAGTTGACAACATATATTAAATTTTTCTCCATACTTGTACAGCAAAGTTTCTTATATTGGACACTCCCATTCTCAGGCCTGGAAACAGTGGAAGAATGGCACACCGTTGGAATTAATGGATCCAACATTAACAGAGATTCATATTTGACAACCGAAGTAATTAGGTGTTTTCAAATTGGGTTATTATGCGTCCAAGAAGATGCAGATGCATGACCCTGTATGGCGTTGGTGCTCACAATGCTCACCAATCACTCTGTCAGCGTTGCCTTTCCTAAACAACTGCCATTTTACTATCATACAAAATCAGGATCACAACCCTCAAAAGGGCTTATTATATCTTATCAATCCACAATATCTGTTGATAATGTGTCGATTACTGGAGTTAATTTACGCAAGATAACGTACCAAAGTACAATCAATAAGTTATCATTAAATCAAAATCATGAACCTTTAAGACCTGAAATTAATGTTCCCAACGTTTGATCCGTAAGTATTATTTGGTTAAACCCAATGGATGGTAATAATTATAATTAGACAATTATATATTATAGATAATATGTCTTGTTCATAAAGGTAGGTAATTAGATACGCGAAGACTTGTATAATAAGTATGGTAAGTAATGGTGGTTAAGTTTGGGATGACTATATATACATAATCATAATATGTTTGATGGAGATGAATATGCTTAAACATTTAATTAAACATTGAGGTTTATGTATTATTTGATACATGGCTTTTCCACGTAAATGGGTTTCAAAGAAATACCTTGAGATTGATTTTGTTGTTAATAATTGGTCTGATTAGGAATATAGGTTTGGAAACACCGTGAGGTGTTATTGATTGATTTGTTGTATTATTGATAATTGTTTTGATTAATGATACAAATTGGGACGTGAGTTTTTCGCGTCATATAATTTTGTTGTTATTGATTGAATTGTTGTGAAACACTACGAAGGAGTTATGTGCCCTATGGACTATAGGGTTGGCCCTTGTACCAAAAATCATGTCCGGGTTCGAGATAGAAGAAGATGGAAGAGTTCGTTTGAATCATTTCAATGGATTGATTAATCAGTTGAAGAATTTGGATGTGACTATTGTTGTTCCTCAATATGCCGCCGAACAAATTAATGATGAAGCAAGGATCAGGTGACTCATCACATGAAAGGACAATCGTGGTTGATGCACTTGATTTCAGATTAAGATGTACTATTATGAGATGCACCGTTATGATGAAGAACGGTGGTTCAAACGGAGGTCACAAAGCGGAATTTAGCAACACCCAAAGAGTGGAAGAACAAGCTGTGGAGAGGTTCTTGTAACTCGTGGAGATACAAGTAGAATTGTTGGAACTTAGCAAGTCCATTATCTTATCATTTCATATGGCAATTGAGCAATTCTTTGTTACCATATTGACATTAAGGTACTTTTCATATTCCGTTAAAAGCAAAGCAGAAAAGCTTTTTTTTTTCCTTTGATCATCAGAAAATTTTCCTGCCAGTGTTCCCCGACAATCTTCTTTCTTTACACACTACAATATGCTTATATTATTTATATTCTTACTTGATGGATTTATGTTAGTGGTTACATGTCTCCGGAGTATGCAATGCATGGTCAGTTCTCTATGAAATCAGATGTCTTCAGTTTTGGAGTCTTAGTTCTGGAGATCATTAGTGGGAAAAAGAATAATAGTTTTTATCGATTAGACGGCACTGAGGATCTCCAAAGCTAAGTAAGTTGACAACATATATTAAATTTTTCTTCATACTTGTACAGCAAAGTTTCTTAATTATATTGGACACTCCCATTCTCAGGCCTGGAAACAGTGGAAGAACGGCACACCGTTGGAATTAATGGATCCAACATCAACAGATTCATATTTGACAACCGAAGTAATTAGGTGTTTTCAAATTGGGTTATTATGCGTCCAAGAGGATGCAGATGCAAGACCCTCTATGGCGTTGGTGCTCACAATGCTCACCAGTCACTCTGTCAGCGTTGCCTTGCCTAAACAACCGCCATTTTACTATCATACAAAATCAGGATCACAACCCTCAAAAGGGCTTATATCTGATCTATCCACAATATCTGTTGATAATGTGTCGATTACTGGAGTTTACGCAAGATGACGTACCAAAGTACAATCAATAATATTAATCAAAGCTGTATAAACTCTACTTGCAGCTTTTGTTCTATCCTTGATTTTTTCCGTATTTTTATTTGGGTTCCATAGGTTATGCTATTGTAGACTCCACCTGTATCAATAAGTTATCATTAAATCAAAATCATAAACCTTTAAGACCTGAAATAAATGTTCCCATCGTTTGATCGGTAGGTATTACAATACTCACTCTGTCTCAAATTAGTAGTCACTCTTGATAAAAAAAAGTAGTCACAATTGATAAAAAAAAAAATCTTCTCATAATACATCTCCGTTATCCTACTTCTTAGAGGTAAATTTATAAAATAACCAAATAGAGTATTGGTACTTATACTAATAATTAATGAAATGAAATTATCATTTAAATTATGCATTAAAACTACCTCAACTAATGCAACTAATATGGATACAAATGGAAAATACTTCATCCGTCCCCTTTTACTTAACCCTTTTGGAAATAAAAATTGTGCCTAAATAGTTGTTCATATCTTATTTCAATATTTTTTTTATAAATATTTTTCAAAAATTATCTCTTACTCCTATTTCCCATGTTTGACTCTATAACTTATTTTCAAAAATTTATTTCATTATTCGAGCCATTGATTAGGGGCAGACATAGAAATAAATAAATCATATCATTAAATACTTTCTTAATATATGTGTATTTTTCACAAGTGTCAAGTAAAATCGCACGAAGAAAGTAACTTTTATGTTAGAAGTTTTTAATATGTATAATTTTTTCAAAATTGACATGTAAAATGGGACGGAAGGAGTATTTGGTTAAACCAAATGGATAGTAATAATTATAGTTGAACAATTATTATAGACTAGTGTTTTGCTCGTGCTTCGCACCTGGCTCAAAAAATTAGAATGATTAAATATTATATAAAATGTATAAGTTTATAATTTAAAAATTCAGTTTATAAAAATATTGATTTTGTAATTTATCAAAAAATATAATATAATTTTTTTAAATTAAATTTTAAAAAATTAAATAGTCAATTTCTATCATATATAATAAAATGACTCTCGTAAAATATGTTTTTAATTTATAAGTTTCGTATAATCAAATTAATATAACATTACATTTATCCTTTATATTTAAGTGTCAGGTAACCCATGTTCAATCGTGTAAAGGAGTAGAAGAAGAATCAATGAGTGTTGATTGACATGAGCTAACTGGTAGTTGATGTTTATATGTATTAATCAAATATATAACCAGTAAACATGTCACTTTCATTTAACTATTTTCTCAAGAAAGAAATTATATTATCTTGTTTATTCTCATCAATAACCCATCTAGTGTGTGTGTGTAGCTAATGTCCTGGTTCCTAAGCATACAAAGATCAAATGGCAAAAAATGATTATTATAGTTATCACAGTCAAAGGATAAAGTCATCTCAGGATGATGATTGTCGTAAGATGTATCATCTCAAGCAGGGGCGTAGCCAGAATCATAATATAGTGGGGTCAAAATTTTTTAACAATTTTTCATGAACAACTAACAAAACAAAATGTAACTACAAAGATGTTTTATATTATTATAATTGTCCTCGACTGGTTATTTTTTATTTTTTTTATAATATATATTCTGCTGTATGTCTACATAGTCTGTGTAACTGTGTAAGTTTAATAAAATATGTATTTGTTTATCTTTATAGTTGTTCATTATTGACTGGGTTAGTATTTAAAAATTAAAATGGGTGATTAAAAGTATGACTTTATGGGTTCACACTTCACAGGATGAGACTAATAGTAGTGGGGTCAAATCTAATTTTTTTTATGGGTTCAAGATATAATTTAATGTAATTTTATGATAAATATATACATAAAATTAGAAATAATATGGGTTCAAGTGACCCCATAAGGATACATGTAGCTACGCCCCTGATCTCAAGAATGTATAGGGTTATCAACTTACCATAGGATCTATTCTGTAATGGTTATGAGAAGATTGATTCTCTGTTGGATGCAATTTCTACCAATGGAAGGGAATATCCAGGGATAATATATTGTATCTAATAGAGCAGATTATCCACTAATGATAAATATCATCTGTTTGGTTGTGTTGAATAGAATAGTTTATGAAGAAATAGAATGATTCATTCAACCCAGAATTAATTTGAGCTGTTCAATTAGCCACTTAGCCCAATGGAATGGAATAGGCCTTTCCTTTGTCCAAGGTTTTTTTAAATTATTATTTAGAAAACCAGTGAAATACATTTGTTCCGATCTCTGGAAAATAAAAACACATTGTTGCCTCGATTCTTATCTTCAAATTTTGTATTAAAGTTCGATCTCTACTGGTTTTTGTCTTTACTCCATAACAATCTATCATTATAGCTGATTCTTTTCAGTTCTTATAGAAGGTATATACTCTTGTTGGATTTTTGAATTATTTCTGATTTGTTTCATGATATTGCTTGTTTACTCGATTCTAGATTTCTAGGACAAATTAAATTATTTTTTGAGTGATTATCAAAATCTTAGTTTGCTTTGTTGCATGACTATCTAACTGTAAGTGCATATGTATGTATGTCGAAACTGCTCCATGTGAGGCCTTTATGTCAAAAGGCAACTCCTTGTTTCTCAGTATGAGGCCTTTATGTCAAAACCAAACAAAGGTATAATTGAAGTATTTGAGAGGTTCAACAAACTAATCAATGATCTTCAATTTCATGGAAAGTACTAAGAAACAAAGGAGAAGAATATGAAGTTCTTGTTGACTCTTCCAGAGCACCTGGAACACAAAATCTCTACAATAAAAGAGGGAAGAGATCTCACAAAGCTTCCACTTGAGACTCTCTATGGAATACTAAAGATATATGAGCTAGAATTTTATCAATAGAAGGCCATTTTAGAAAATAGAGGGAAAATGGCAAATGTCTCAAATGCCTTGGTTGTAAAGGAACCTTCAACAACTAAGAAGACTAGTACAAGCAAAAAGGTGAAAACTGAAGAGTTTGAAGAACAGGAACAGGAAGAGAAGGACTCTGTCAAGAGTGAATCAGGGGAAAAAGATTTCTACACCATTGAAGAACTTGAAGGCATGAACAACAAAACCATGGCTTTCATGGCAAATAAATTTAAAAATTTGAGATTCAAAAGAAACAAAGGTTTTAAACCAATACCAAACTTCAAATCTTTAAGCAAATGAAAGAATCCAACAAGAAGCAATACCAATGGAGGATATAAAACTGGAACAGTTGATAGATCTAACTTAGACACTTTGCAACAGAATGTAGAAAACCTAAAGCAATCAAGAAGGATAAAGATTACTTGGAACTAGAAGCCAAGTATGAAGCTCTCCTCAAAAAGCAGACAAGAAAGACTTATATTGCTGAAGAGAAATGCTAGGATGACACAGATGAAGATGAGGAGGAGGAATATGGGAATCTGGCACTCATGGCCAACTCACATGATGGAGCTTCATCCTCAAATTCTCAGGTACCTTCATTAATCTCACTTGACATGTCAAATTCTCAATATAAGAAAACTGTGGAAGAATTGAGCATTGAAATGTTTAACATTCACACTAGTATGACTGCTGTATATGAGGAAATTGTTAGGTTGCTAAAAGCTAATGATGAACTAATTGCTAGGAATAAGACTTTAGAATTATATTTGATAACTCTGGAAAACTTGAAACAGGAAAATGAGTATCTCAAAAATAAAGTTGTTTGTTCTGAACAAATTGAAAAATTTCTGAAAATGAATTGAAAATCAGATCTTATCAAAACTCAGCTACTATTGTTCAAGAATTCCATGAGAAGCATAAGAAAAACTCTAGGATTGGAGTTGGTTTTGATTATGAGAATCTCAAGAAGAAGAAATCTGTTTCAACAAAAGGCAAGAAAGTTGAAATCCTTGGAAATCCTCAGATCTTAAAAAATGTTAAGGAATCAATTTTTAAGAAAGCAACTGTTGAACTTGATGAGGTCGGCATGGTCATCAAACAACAGTTGGATGATGAGGATAAGGAAATAACTAAGAGAAATATACCCTTTGGTAAAGAAGAAGACCCCATAATCAAAGCCAAGTCTATTCCTACTAAAACCGAATCAAAACAAAATGTTCAAAAAGTTGACACCATGCATGTTAAAAAGAAAAAGGCAAATAGGAATGAAAAGATAGATATTAACAAACACAACAATTATGCACCTGTTCATAATGCACCTAGGAAGATTTGTAAAAACTGTGGTTCAACAAATCATCTTACTCATATGTGCAAGAAACCTGTTGTTAAAAATGATGAATTTGCCTGTGGATATGTAAAACCTTTTATGCATGATGATCATAAATTTTGTGACAAATTTAATTGTATGCCATGCAACATGAATATCATGAATGCTTGCTTTAGGCTCAGGAAACAGTTTGTTGATGGATGCATAAGTCAGAATCTGAACATCAACAGCCCTAGGCCTAAATCTGTTAGTCTTGTGAAACATAGAAAACACTCAATTTCACCTAAGCATGTATCTAGTTCTGAAAGCACTAATCAAGCTAAAAGTCAAAATAAGAAAAATGAGAACATACATGTGCAGGAAACTAAAAATGTTAAAAACAAGAATGACATTCATGTAACTAAGCATAAAGGACCCAACCTTGTTTGGGTACCAAAGAAAACTTGATTTGTGTATATTTGCAGGGCAGAGGTAAGAAGAAGGTCATGTGGATTTTGGACAGTGGATGTTCAAGGCATATGACTGGTGACAAGGCCCTGCTGTCATAATTTAAAGATGAGGCTGACCCAATGGTAACCTTTGGAGACAACAACATTGGTTTCACCATGAGATATGACAAATTAATTCATGGAAATGCTGTCATTGAAGATGTAGCCCTGGTCAGTGGTTTAAATCATAATCTTCTCAGCATCACTCAATTCTGCAACAAAGATTTGAAGGTGGAGTTTGGCAAGGATTTGTGTCTCATATCACACAGAAAGACCAAGGAAATTGCTCTGCAAGGAATAAGGAAAGGAAGCTTGTTTGCAACAAATTTGGACTCTGTAAACAAGGAGAAAATTTGTTGTTTCTACACCAAGGCCTCAGAAAATGAAAGTTTGCTTTGGTACAAGAGGTTATCTCACTTAAATCTCAAAAACATTAATTCTCTAGTCAAAAGAGAATTAATGAAGGACCTGCCCACACTTGAATTCTGTATAGAAGGATTGTGTGAGGCATGCCAGAAAGGGAAAATGAAGAGGTCAAGTCACAAAAGTAAGGAATTCACTTCAATCACCAAACCACTACAATTAATTCATATGGATTTATTTGGACCAGTAAATTGTCATGTCCATGTCTAAGAAAAGATTTGCTCTAGTCATGGTTGATGATTTTTCAAAATACACTTGGGTAGATTTCTTGCACTCAAAAGATGAAGCTCCTGAGGTTATCATTGAGAATTTGAGAAGATTGGATAAAGGCCCTGCACCAGTAGTAGCCATAAGAAGTGACAATGGAACAGAATTCAAAAATGTTATACTCAATGAATTCTGTAAAGAAAATGGAATCACTCACCAATTCTCAGCCCCAAGAACTCCACAACAAAATGGAGTGGTTGAGAGAAATAACAGAACTCTCATTGAAGCTGCAAGAACCATGTTAGCAGAAGCAAATCTACCAGCTAGTTTTTGGGCTTAAGCTGTTAGAACTGCATGCTACACTCAAAACAATACACTCATCACAAAACCAGCTGGAAAGACTCCTTATCACATCATGACAAATAGAAGACCATCTGTAAAATACATGCATGTGTTTGGAACAAAGTGCTTTGTTCTCAAGGATGATGTTAACAACCAGGGGAAGTTTGAAGCCAAGGTACATGAAGAAATTTTTATGGGATACTCTTTGGACAAAACTGTCTATAGAGTATATGTGATTGATCAACAAAAGGTTATGGAAAGCACAAATATGACATTTGATGATTTCAAATTCCTTGCTATGAATCTGGAAGGTGAAAACTGTGACACCTTGAGATTTGAAAATGAAATAGATTCTGAAACATTTGCAACTGAAAATGTTGTCAACACTCATGAAGAGTCACATGTAGATATCTCACATGGAACAATTGAGGAAAGAGAAAATGAAGATTATAGTCACATTGAACTTGAGAATTCTCCACACAACCCTAGCATCAACTCAGGGGGAGATTCTTAAGGATCTGCAACATATGACAACAACTTCAATCAAGAGGAAACATGCTCAAATGATAAATATGGAGCTCATCAAATTAAATGGAATAGAGCTCACACAGCTAATCAAATCATTGGAAATCATGATGAAGGTGTGAGGACAAGAAGAGGAACCATGAATGAATACATATTTGCTTGTTTTCTGTCTCTAAATGAGCCAAAAAGAATTGAAGAAGCCATGTTGGATCCAGACTGGATAATTTCTATGCAAGAGGAATTAAATCAATTTGTGAGAAATAATGTTAGGGAATTAGTGCCACCTCCAAAGGATAGATTAATAATTGGCACTAAGTGGGTCTACAGGAACAAAATGGATGAACATGGAATAGTAATAAGGAACAAGGCAAGGTTGGTTGCAAAAGGGTATTCACAAGAAGAATGTATTGACTATGTTGAAACTTTTGTTCATGTTACAAGATTGGAAGCAATCAGAATTTTTCTAGCCTTTGCAGCACACTCAAACTTTAAGGTCTATCAAATGGATGTTAAAAGTGCATTTCTCAATGGTTAATTAGAAGAGGAAGTATATGTGCAATAACCACCTGGATTTGAAGATCCAAACTTTCCAGACTTTGTTTACAGACTCATCAAAGCATTGTATGGACTCAAACAAGCCCCTAGAGCATGGTATGACACTCTGTCAAAATTTCTTCAAGAGAATCAATTCACTAGAGGAACTATTGACAAAACTCTTTTCTACAAGAAACATAATGAAGATGTTATACTAGTTCAAATTTATATGGATGATATCATTTTTGGATCAACAAATGAAAAATTATGTCAAAGGTTCTTTAAACTCATGCAAAGTGAATATGAGATGAGCATGATGGGAGAGCTCAATTACTTTTTAGGTCTCCAAATAATCCAAAGGGCTGATGGCTTTTTCATAAGTCAAACAAAGTACATTAATGACTTACTCAAAAGGTTTGACATGCAAGACTGCTTAATTGCTAAAACTTCAATGTCTATAGCTACAAAACTTGATGAAGATAAGAAAGGAAAAAGTGTAGACATGAAGACCTACAGATCAATGATTGGACCTCTCCTCTATCTCACAGCTAGTAGACCTGACATAATGTTCTCTACATGTCTATGTGCAAGGTTTCAGGCAAATCCCAAGGAATCTCATCTCATTGTTGTCAAAAGAATTCTGAGATACCTCAAAGGAACACCCTTCATTGGGTTACGGTACCCTAAAGAAACAGGATTCAACCTAGTTGGATATTCAGATGCTGATTTTGCTGGATGCAGAGTGGATAGAAAAAGCACCTCAGGAAGCTGTCAATTTCTTGGACAGAGATTGGTGTCTTGGTTTAGTAAAAAGCAACAATTAGTTTCTACTTCCACAGCTGAGGCTGAATATATTATTGCTGAAAGCTATTGTGCTCAAGTACTTTGGATCAGGAATCAATTAAGGGACTATGGACTGGTGTTAGAAGGAATTCATATCATGTGTGATAACATTAGTGCCATATCAATTGTTGCCAATCCAGTCAACCATTCCAAAACAAAGCATATTGATGTAAGGTACCATTTCATAAGGGAACATGCAGAAAATGGAGTGATTAAATTATTCTATGTTCCCACACAAAAACAGTTTGCTGATATATTTACTAAACCACTTGATGGAGCCACCTTCAACAGGTTGGTTGGTGAAATTGGAATGCTAAATTCTTCAGGATAAGTGGCCTAATAAATATATCTCTCCAGCTGTTACAATAATTATTTCACAGACATGAACCTAAATGATTTATCTAAGTAAAACAAAACTGGTGTATATTTATAAATATGACAATTATATTGTCGTACATGTTTTTAAATTAATTTTTTTTGTAAAAACTAACTTGGAACTATTTCTTTGTTCTAAGAAAGCCTGAAAAGAATTATTATACTTGTGCATTATTAAATAACAAGTGTGATAATTAAAAATTTCAGGAATATCAATCAAACACATTTCTCATTTTAGGATGAATAAATTAATATTATTTATCTAAGAAATGAAGTTTGTAAATCATTATTTTGTTTTCCAAGTGAAAATAGAATAATCTCTCAAAAACTGGTGTTTGTAGTTAAGTTGACATTATTTCTGACTTCTCGACTAGGTATAAATCCTTGAGTTCTCGAATCATTCATTCTAGAGTTCTCGAATGTCTTGAGTTCTCGAATAGCCCATTTTTAAGTTCTCGAATCATGATGTTGTGAGTTCTCGAATAGCTCATTTCTAGAGTTCTCGATCAAGTACTATTGAGAGTTCTCGAATCATCAGAGTTCTCGACTATAGTTTGAATGAGTTCTCGATTGTCTTAGTTCTCGATCAAAGTCTGACAGTTCTCTACTAAAACAACTTTACTCTTTTCAGAGTTCTCGATCACTAAAATCGATTGCTATTCTAGTCGAGTTGTCTGTGTCATATAAATAGCAAAGTAGATCTAACATTTCATTTCTACACTTAACTGCAAACTCAAATAAACTCTTGCTCTCAAACAGTTACTCTTGAACCCTTATTTTTTACTCTCTAAAACTTATGTTTCTTCTTTTCTCTCTTTCTATACACTCACTCAATGGCGTCCTCAAGTACCAACCCTGCAAACGAAGTATTTGTCATTCCTGAAACCAACTTTTTAGCCATAGCTAGGGATGTTGATGCAAAACCCCAATACAAATGTTTCACTAGGTTTCTCATCAATTCCTACTTGAAAGAAGCCCTGTTAGCAAACCCCACTCTCTATCTTGACATTCTTGAGTAGTTTTGGATGACTGCAGATTGGGAAAATATAGCTTTGGAGGATGGGAGCTCAAAAGTGGTTGTCACCTGTAAAATTCAAGGAGAGGACATAAGTTTTAATGAAGAGGATGTTAACAAAAGTTTGAAAGTGCCAACTGAAGAATTTAATGAAGAACCAACTGAAGATGATCTTCTAGATTTTCTGGAATTCATTAGATATGTTGATACTGTGGACAAAGGAGCTGAAAGGTTCAAGCTTGGAAAGATAAATAAGAAGTTCATGATGAAGGAGTGATCATTCCTGTTCGACACCATATTAAGAGTTTTCACCTGCAGGAAAACAGGATTTGATCAGATAAGCCTCATTGCCATGAAGCTAGCCTACTCATTGGCTTATAACCAAAAGCTCAATGTTGGAAATCTAGTTCTTGGGGAACTCATAACCAGGATTCCCAAGAAAGGTAATGAGATTTTCTTCCCTCATTTTATTCAATTAATTCTCAACTATAAAAATGTAGTTTAATTGAATTGCCTGGGATGAACAAACAGAGAATTGGCTATTCTAAATCCATGTCAAAAATTATTTTTGATACATTGAATAGGAGAAACACAGTGAATGTGCCTCTTCTAATTATACCTCACATGGAGAGTGTATTTAGAGGGTACCCACTTATGCAGCCTAAATATGGTTATTTAGATGCAGTAGGAGGTCCTAAGGTTGCAGAAGAACCTAATCCACCTAACCCAAGGACTTCTAACCCAACTGCTAACCCTTCCTTGAATCCACTAGATGTTAGCAAACCAACCTCTGCATCCTCTCAACAGAATGTAGTTGTAAAGAAGAAAAAAGAGAAAACTGTTAAGAAAAGAGTGTTAGAGGCAGTTGTAGAAAATGGAGATGATTTGGATTAGTCACCTGTGGAACCTTTAACCAGGAGTAAAAAGAGTAAAAAGTCCACAACAGACCACTCTACATCCTCCCAACAGGATGTAGAGATTAACAAGGGGCTAAATCTGCTTCTAGGTGCACTTTCTCAACAAGGTGCATCTATTGAAATTGGGAGCCAGTCCACTCCATCCTGTACAGAGTCTGCTCCGTTGCAGGAACTCACTCTTGTCAATGAAGAAGTTATAGTAGAAAAGGAGACACAATGTGTACATGTAGGATCTTCTCTTGAAACTTTTTCATTTTCTCAGGGGGAGTTGTCAACACTCATTTTTACTCACACTCTCTCCTCAACTCCTCAAATTTCTTTTCAACCAAATGTGTCTAGCCAAACACATGAGGTTGTTGATCATCAGGATTTCTATTTCCCTGGTGAGCCCAATTCAAGTGACTTGGTGCATGACACCTTGCTCACCACTCAGGAAACACATTTAGATGGTGAGGGAATGCATGCTGAGGCATATCCTGATGACACCATCAAAACCATAGAGGCTTCAGGAGTTTTTACTTCAAACTCTGTGGTGGCTAAGGCATATGAAATCCAAGTGTCTTCAAAGATATTGGGTAATCTAGGAAACCATTGGAGCTACAAAAAGATGCTTGACAATGCTATTGTTGCGGTAAGGGGAGTTAAATTTGAACAAAATGGCAAGATGTTTAAGGAGCCAATAGTGCAGATGGAGTTTGGATATTTCAAGGTCTCTATTGCATTATTCCAAAGACTATCTTCTACTGAGTTGGAGTGTCTGTACAAAGCAGTGAAATTAGTGACTCAGGAGGATGAAGAGTTGAAAAATCAGATATTGGGGCCTCTCCTACCTAATGCTCTTCCTGAGACATACTGCAGCCCAGATGGAGTAATGTACATGGCAAGAGGAGAAAGACTTGCACACTTCAAAATTCCTCAACATCTCAATTCAGGAAACAGAAGTCAAATCATAAACCTGATTGAGTTTATTGAAAAGAAAAAGGTCAAACAAGTGGAAGATAATTTGATTGTGGAGAAGATGAAAAAGTTTATTAATGACCAAATGTCTGACTTTGCAAGTGAGGAGCTGAAGAAACAGAAAAAGGATGATGAGGACAAGGATCAGGATAAGAATGAAAAGAAGCCTGAGTCCAGAAGTGATAAGGGTGGAAAGAAAGAAGATAAGAAAAAGGAAAATGTTGACAAGAAGAAAAGAGAAGACTCTGAAAAAGAGAAGAAGTATCAAAGAAAGAAGCCATCCAAGCAGTAAGCTGTTAGTGTTCATTTTAGTACTCCTATCAAACTTCAGGGTACTAGTGTGATCCCAACAGTTTCTGAAACTGCTATTGCCCTTAAATCCAAATCTCCAAGAAGAATGTTTGTCAAAGTTACCACTAATGGAGTGATAAGGAAGGAAGTTGAGAAGGATAAAGTCAGGGAATTGAAGCCATGTCAATAAGTGAAGGTCAATACTGCTACAACAACAAAGTTCAAGAAATCTACTAACTCATTGCTAGTTAGATGTCCTAAATAGAGAAACAGCCCATTGTTCCTAATAAGGGTCTTCAAGTTAAGCCTATCCAAGAAGTTGTAGAGATTGCTAAAGGAATGATCAAACAATGGAAGGCAACCAGAATTGTCAAAGTAGAAATCAGGGACAAGAGGATGTTTGTTACAACTGTTGATGGAGAAGAAAGAGGTTTTCATCATGACAACTCAAATTCTACCACTCATGACATTAGAAGAGTGATCAGTCTATTTGACAAGAGAAGCATGATTGATAAACTAAGAATGATGGAGATGGCTGAATACTTGGCTAAGAAATATAAGAAGAAGATTGACAAAGTCAAGTATTTGGAGGAGATGATTGACAAGAGAAGAAAAGGAGAGGAAAGAATAGAAAGGTTGTCTGAAGAATTGAGAAGACAGGGAAAGTGCAGAGTATTCAAGGATCCTGATAGAGTTGAATTTAAGATGAGAAATGGGGCAATAATCAAAATCAGATTCAAGTTTATTCATGACTATCCTATGCACACCCTCAAAATTGTTGCTGACATATTGAAGGATGCAATATTGATTGAAGAAGTCATGGCTAGACAACAGATTTTAGAGGCAATTGAAGAAAACAATGCAAGGGAGGAGAAAGAAAGAAAAGAAAGATATGATCATGCCAATCATCAACAACAACAACAAAATAGGTAGGTTTGATATCTTGTATTAATTTGTAAAATTTATCATTTTCCAAATTGGGGGAGATTGTTGGACCAAATCAAGCATATCCTATGTAATTATTTATCTTGATATAACATATTTAGAACTTCTGTAATAGGGTAGTGACTTAGACATTTCTATGTATTATTGCAGATAGAAGTTTGATCAGATTGTAATTTCAAGTTGTAATTTAAATCAAGAATAAAGTCTGTTAGAAGATTCAAGTTGAATCATGCAACAAGACAAATAAGGCTTATTGAAGAAATAAGGAATGCAGTCTGAGAATTCGACTAAGGCAAATGCACATTCGAGAAGTCACCCATTCGAGAAGTCAGAAATATGCAACTGGTCGAGAAGTCTCAAAACACACTCATTGGCTCAGTAATCGATCGAGAAGTCATTCATTTGAGAAGTCAAGATATTGAATCCAATCGAGTAGTGTGAAATGTTACACATTCGAGAAGTCCAGAAAATCAATTCGAGAAGTTAACAAAAGGAGTATTCGAGAAGTGGTAGAGCTGAACCAATCGAGAAGTCTCGGTTTTAAGTATTCATTCGAGAAGTCTAGTCTAATCGAGAAGTCATCAAATACAGTATGCGATCGAGAAGTCTAAACATTCAAGAAGTCAATCATTCAAGGACTAATCGAGAAGTCACAGCTAGTACTCAATCGAGAAGTTAATCATTATGACTTCTCAAATCAATTTCAACAAAGTATTCGACTGTTCAAGGGAGCTATTTTCAAGGAGAATTGCAGAAGGACAAGACAGATAATTTGAAGCTCTGTATTTGTTGGACAAGTCAAACCTGTGAAGATAGAGACAAGTCTACAATGAAGCTGGGAAGATAGTCAAGACAAATGATAGAAGATAAAAGGTTGTACGTAGCAGACTGTCAAAACAGTGTTAGCTAGAAATAGATATTAGTGAAATGTAAAGTATGTCTTGTCTATTTCTAGTTTTAGCTAAATTGTCTTATGTGAGCTTGTGCACAGGACATGTGGTCTATATATTTTAGGCACAGCCACATTTGACAGTGTCTTTGATTCTTTACATTGAGTATTAACACTTTGTAATCTTCCTAGAACAAGAAGCTGAAATTCAAGTTGAATTTGAGATTGTAGCAAAGATTCATTCTAATACAATTAGATTGAAAGTTACATCTTGTGTTTACTTTACTTACTGTTATATGTTCTTGTAAACACTTGACTTGTTTCAACAGTTTAAGAGTCTATCGATTAAACAGTTCATCAAAGCTCTTTAAGACAAAAAGAGTGTAAAAGTTTTGAAGTATACATTCACCCCCTGTAAACTTTTAGGACTCCTAATTCCTAACAATTAGTATTTTAATTATAAAAAATGGAAGGTATTTTTGTAATAATAGAATCAGCCCCCTTATATTTATAAAAATAAACTTGATATTGTATTGTAATGAATGTTAACTTTAAAGAGTTATCTAAAGGTGACTTTAGGATCCTTAAACTCTTATATTTATACGTGCAATAAAGAATTATTCATTTATGCAGCCAATAAAAGATCACTGTTTTGGGAATCGTGGAAATGGTAAGGTACATAGGAATGAGTGGTGTTGCGGTATTGATACATTTTGATTTAGTGTTATTGACAAAATAATAGTTTTAAAATTTGGGAATAATTTATATTTATTATAATATAATGAAAGATATATATGTACTATTATTTTAAAATCCAAATTTATGAAAAAGCTAAATATCTGGACCCTGTGAAAATGGTGTGTAATGCAGGAGATGCGAGCTTAGATTAGTTACCTAAGTAGTATTCCACTATTCCTTCCAAACGTAGCAACGACATGGAGAGTGTAAGAACATGAACTTCTGCCAGATTTGCTAGTTAAAATGACTGTTAAGTCTCCTCTCTACATCTGTCGGTCTCCCAGAGGATCACCCTAGATGGGAATTTTAGTTGTTTCAGTACTTTCCCTTTCCCTTTCGGAGGCTTCATTACACATTAGTAGAATAATTCTTCCCATCTTTTTGTTATTTGTTTAACATGTGTACTAATTATGGATGGGTGTATTCTTTTCATTCAATATTACTCAGATAACTTTGTAATTAGTTACATTTTATACACTCTATGCCTTTAATATAACAGGGTCTGATTCTAGCTTGTAAATTCTAAACGTGTAAGAATGACTTTCTTGCATTAAATTTTATCTAAAAGTATAAGGATGCAAGACATGGATATAATGCTACAATTTCAATCTCTAATTGTTAAATTCATATCAGTTCCACTTCAAGATTAACTGGAATAGTTGAAGCAAATACACAATTTTATGAAGAGCGGCCGTTAACGAAGAGACTCACCAGCCACAACTGGTACAAATATGGAAAAACATCGACCAAAAAAAATAAAAACAAAAATATCTTAGCATAAATCTTGAAAGTGAGTAATTGCATGGATAAATAGTACAGTACCAAATCAATCATGACCTCAACCAACTAATTACGCTTATGACAGAGTTTCAATGTATTGCCAGACTTTAAGCCTTCCAAAGGCCCAATGATCAACTTGTTCTAGACCGAAGTCCACAGCAAAGTCCCAGATCACTTTAAAGGTTTTATCCACAAGATTGTAACGGATAGCCTTACCAGGTATTTCCAACACCAAGAACGAATCCTCCTGGAAGTTTTCTCTCCTAATAATGGAGAGCACAGCAACTGCATACTCATATCCATCAATTAAACAAGCCTTATGATAAGTCATCTCTGAGAAAACTTTAGAAACTGGAGCAAGATCAATCTGGTACTTAATTAACCACTCCGAGTAACACTCTTCATCTCATACACACTGAGAGAAGTGCTACAGGGACAAACCTCAGTAAAATGCAAATGGTCTTCAGACTCCCCAAAATACACACTCCTTTCCAAAGTCGACTCCACAGCAATAGGAGGCCTTGGGAATGTTCCTATCCTACCCCCGTCCACATTAAAGTACAAACAATCAGAAAATGCCGAATCTGGTACCAATTTGACGTACACGTCAATCAACCAATGAATACACCCATGCCAATAGACACCACCGTGGAAGCACATATCTGGAGCCCTGACGGAGACCCTCCAAGTCCCGGTTTCAGAGGAGTAAAAATGAAAGTCTCCAATAGAGGCTGCTTGAGATGTACAAACAAAAGCAACAACTTTGTAGTGAAGTGACTTTGAAGGATCAAAAGCTAAGCCGATACAATGAATCCAAGGCCACCTATGAGTAGGATGTTTAGGAAGGATAGCTAATTGATTGGTAGAGGGGTTATATATATAATAGTTGAGCTGTTTGTGTGTGGCAAAGAGGCAAGTAGAGCACAATAAAAGACCATTGCAAGATCGCAAAATACGAATACATTCAGGATCAAAAGCGGGGATTCTGAATGGAGAAGTGGTGTTTGGATCGTCTAGAGGAAGGAAATAAACTTTATCAAAATTCGGGAATTACGCAGGTGAGTGAATTGGGGAGAGAGCCATTTATATGATACACACTTAAACGACATGAGTTTTTTCCAAAAACACGCAACAGGATTAATGTTAATAGACCCTCCTCCTCTAGTACAAGCTCTACAGATGAGATTTTTAACTGACAACTAGATGTGCATCTTCTAAGCCACATGCTATTCATGCATGCCTTATGTTTTATGCCCTTAATACAAAATAATCCACTTATATAATTTTAATTTATATGCTAAGCTCCAATGTACAGGAGAATACAAATCAAAATCAGATTAGGAATATCAATATTTCAATTCAATTAGGAATCATTGCATACCTCAAAAAATATCTGCTAATATTTCAAAATAAATTCCAATCTTCGAACCTTTTCAAAATTCCGGACCTTAATTTTTGTTCGGCTTCTGTTTAAACTCAGGATACTCCGACGACAACAAGACGAAGAAGAATAACAAGAGGTCACAAAAATGGGTCAGAGTGATCCGATTATAAAATTTTCGGATTTTTTAAAATGGGGTGAATTTTGTGTGATTTTTTTTAATATTTCGATATTAATATTTTTAGTTATAAAAATAAAAATAATTGTTTTATCTAATATGTTTTTTTCAATATTGAATAAAATATCAGATAAATAATAATATTGAATTCGAATTTTTTATGCTACTCATCCTCGCTCAAATTATATAATATATATAATAATAGTAAGTGATATCTTATTCAAATATTATCAAACGTTAAGAGTTCGATACTCACTAAACAATTTATTCAAATTTAATATTTAAAATTTTAAAAATATTAATATATTTAAAATGTAAATATTATTAAAAAAAACCTATTCAAATTATTATTATACTTTTATATTCCTATTCTAATTCTAATACCATAATTTCACATATTTCTTTAGTGTCCATCAAATATTAAAAAGATCAAATATCCACCTATTGTACATATAAAATCATATATATATACATATATACACACACATACATACAAGCTTATAACCCGTGCAAATCACGGGATAACTAATATTTAAGTAAATTGACTTTTTATTTATATTTTTATTAATATTTAATATAAAATTTTATAATATTAAGAATTTATGTTAATATTATATGTTCTTTTATTTTATATAAATTTATTCTATTTAATATAAATATGTTATAATTTGGGCTCGTGTTATAATAAATATATAATTGGGACTAAAAAGTTATAGATAATATAGATATGTATATAGTTAGGACCTGTATTATAATAAGTAAAATTATATCTAATGTATATTTTTTAGGCCCATGGCCCATTACCGACCGACTGACCAAAACTTTTAATTTTTCGGCTATAATGATATAAACTTTAATAATATATTAAATAAAAATTATAGGATAAGTAGGATTCTTAAAATAGAAAATATAGAATATAATTTAAATATAATATAATATTATCCGTGAGTAGTTGTATAAAAGGATGACTATCATGAGTTAGTGTTGTATATATGATATATATTCTTAGATTTTATTAAAATTAAATGGTTAAGATCGTTTCCATGGTTCATCTAAAATTGGAAAGTTATGATTTTTTCTATGGTTCACTTTATTCGGCCCGTACCGACCGACCAAAACTTTTAATCTTTTAGCTATAATAATATAGTGTATATATATATTTCTTTAAAAAAACAATTTATTTAAAATTTTAAACATAATAAAATATTTTAAATTTAAATATATTCACAACATATTAAAATCTAAAATTTAAATACATATTATGATTTCTAAAAATATTAACAAATGTTAATAACAACATTAAAAGTCTTTGAACATATATATTTCGGGTTAAATATCAAAATGATCATTGAAGTGGAGACCTAATATCATTTTCATCACTGATCGCAACGGGATATCATTCACATCATTTATGTTTTCATAAATATCGTATTTATAACTCTAAATATGTATTCGAATATTGATAATGATATTTTTTCGAGGTAGGGAGCCTCTGCTAGTTGATCTATCAGCTTCAATAATAGCATATTTTTATTCTTGGTCTGCAAAGATTCTAAGCTCCAAAATTTACTTACGCCATCATCTTCATTAAAAAAGGAGACATCATATCGATCAGTAAAATTGAGAGACTCGGGTTCACAATCATTTGTATAGTCTACTGGATGAGTTTTGTACTTTTTTTTGGAATATCATCAGCTTTTCTATCAGTACAGTTCTCAGCAATTGAGATCGTGTACCTTTTTATATAAATTTATTCTATTTAATATAAATATGTTATAATTTGGGCTCGTGTTATAATAAATATATAATTGGGACTAAAAAGTTATAGATAATATAGATATGTATATAGTTAGGACCTGTATTATAATAAGTAAAATTATATCTAATGTATATTTTTTAGGCCCATGGCCCATTACCGACCGACTGACCAAAACTTTTAATTTTTCGGTTATAATGATATAAACTTTAATAATATATTAAATAAAAATTATAGGATAAGTAGGATTCTTAAAATAGAAAATATAGAATATAATTTAAATATAATATAATATTATCCGTGAGTAGTTGTATAAAAGGATGACTATCATGAGTTAGTGTTGTATATATGATATATATTCTTAGATTTTATTAAAATTAAATGGTTAAGATCGTTTCCATGGTTCATCTAAAATTGGAAAGTTATGATTTTTTCTATGGTTCACTTTATTCGGCCCGTACCGACCGACCAAAACTTTTAATCTTTTAGCTATAATAATATAGTGTATATATATTTCTTAAAAAAACAATTTATTTAAAATTTTAAACATAATAAAATATTTTAAATTTAAATATATTCACAACATATTAAAATCTAAAATTTAAATACATATTATGATTTCTAAAAATATTAACAAATGTTAATAACAACATTAAAAGTCTTTGAACATATATATTTCGGGTTAAATATCAAAATGATCATTGAAGTGGAGATCTAATATCATTTTCATTACTGATCTCAACGGGATATCATTCACATCATTTATGTTTTCATAAATATCGTATTTATAACTCTAAATATGTATTCGAGTATTGATAATGATATTTTTTCGAGGTAGGGAGCCTCTGCTAGTTGATCTATCAGCTTCAATAATAGTATATTTTTATTCTTGGTCTGCAAAGATTCTAAGCTCCAAAATTTACTTACGCCATCATCTTCATTAAAAAAGGAGACATCATATCGATCAGTAAAATTGAGAGACTCGGGTTCACAATCATTTGTATAGTCTACTGGATGAGTTTTGTACTTTTTTTTGGAATATCATCAGCTTTTCTATCAGTACAGTTCTCAGCAATTGAGACCGTGTACCTTTTTACAAAAAATAAATTATCATCTTAAGAACAAACAACTTCTTGAGAGAGTTTTGTAACATATTCATAATCTTTAATACAGAACAGTATTCATCTTTTACATACTTGTGTTCTTAATCGATTTACTGGTACTATTACATTCAACCCCCTTCCTGTAATAGTTTATTCATCTGGGCAAACATAATATAAAAATTTTAAACTGAACTCAGCCCCTCTGAATCTAAGATAATTCCTAAAATAATTAAAAAAAATATGGGAATGCATCCGATTGGAATAAAATATAAAAAAAATTATTCCTCCACTTTTGAGAAAAATCAATAAAATATTTAAATAATAATAAATTTTGAAAAATATCCGGATTGTTATATTGTTAGCGCATTAATTTGTAATTCTACATAATGTCTAATTCATTATCTTGTGCGCAGAGGAAAATATGAAACCAGATGCTGCTTGAATTTGATAACGGAGGCGTAACATAGATGCTGCTTGAGTCTTGACATACTTTTACATCGTGCTTTATATCAAATTATCCATCCATCTCAAATATAAATATCAAGTAGTTATCTCATTTTCATGATAACTCATTTAAGAAATTAAATTATTAAGATATATCACTCTGTCAACTTTAAAAAAAAGTGATGATTAATGTTAAAAATACAATAATCTGTCAAGTACGTATACACATAAAGACTAGTTATTTATAATTATTTAATTATTCTTGTATATATCATCCTATACATCTATAATAAAAATCTTTTTGATAACGGAAGCGTAACGTAGTTGCTGTAGTTTGATCCCGGAAGTCTATTAATTTTTGTAACTACAATTCTGGAAGACTTTATAAGTAGCTTCAATTAATCTCGACCACTAGTTTTTGTTTAATTTTAAGCGAAATGAATTTTTTGAAATCGTTGTGAAATCTTTTATCTTTTACAACAATCTGTACAAGGCAATTGGTTCATGCTGTATTTTTTTCTCATGGATACATACTTTATATGCAACTTGCAATCAGCTAGTATCCATTGTATTTGATTTGGATGTGAATCTGCAATGCAATGAATTCAGGAAATAAAACAAAGACCAAATAAACCACGGACGCAGCAAACCAAATGGCTACAAATATCCAGAAAAAGGATTTAACATGATAATGATAATATGACATTAGTTATATGTTTGAGTTTTCTGAATGATTAAATATACAGATTGATGAACCTAAAGTAGAAACAGATGTGTATGATATATATTAATATTAATATATATAAATCGATCCGGTCCAATGTCGGACAAATTTTTAACCAATAAATTATAGTCATTTATCATTTACTCCCACGGCTGAGATTAGATAATTTGTTGTTAATTGCAGAAGTGTTAACGGATAATATGATAATTTCTATTATTTTGCTTAAATTTTAATTAATAATATGAATTATATTTATTTATTTATTTTAAAATGATAATTTAAAATGTTTAATTTGATTAATAAGAAAATATAAATTAAATATTAATTTAAAATACTAATTAAAAAAATTGTAAAATTACCAATTACACATAATTTTTGGAAAATATTTTAGGTTAGCTAACATTTTTCTTTTCTGATTTAAAGAAAAAAAGACTTGGGTTTGACCAGTGCTCGAATCTGTGGGCAGAGGAATTGCTGTTATCTTTTGTCAAGTCCAAACATGGACCTGAATGCTTTCCTATTTGCCCAAAAAGAAACGTGCAACTCTTTTCGGTTTGCAACTTGTCACTCCATGCCAAGCCGCCCGAGGCAACTAGGCAAAAATCATTGTACATCCTCCTCCTAAAATACTGCTATAAATACCGTTGAGTACCACGTACAACCATAGACACTCACAACTCATAACATCCAAATAATTTATACACAGCAATAGAAAACGAGTTAAGATGTTGAATGACTATAGCAACAAGTTGAGAAACTTTAGCATCTTTCAAAAGACAGAGGAAAAGAGAGACAAAGATTTACTAATAGCAGCAACTGTGATAGCTGCCATGGCTTACCAAGCAGCTCTTAGCCCTCCTGGTGGCATGGCTTCAGTGGATGCCGCACAAGCTAAAGATCTAGTTGCTTCTGCTAAAGATTATCAACTTAGACCTGGAAAATCTCTTCTAGCCTACTTCTACTCAGGTTTAAGTAGCTGGTTTTGGATAAATAACACCGTCTCGCTCATGGCTTCTCTTAGTGTGATCTTTCTGTACGTCAGTGGTTTTAGTCTCAAACGACAAATTCAAGTTTGGGTCATCCGGGTGGCAATGTGGATAACTCTCACTACAATGGCAGTTGCCTATGTTTGCGCCGTTGTAGCCACCATCAATCCAGTTAATGCTTTTGATGAAATTAGCAAAACAGCAAGAGCACTTATGACTGCACTAATAGTATGGATCGTACTGATTTACTCTTCCTTGACAATTCATGTTTATCGCTTCTACGTCTACATAAAGAATGAACGTGCAGCCTCGCCCACAGCCCGAGAAACTGAGATGATCTGATAATAAATTTTAATGCTCTCTACTGTCAAGTCCATTTTAAATGTCAATTTGTAGCTGCAGGTTTTCAGTGTTTCCCATGCCTTGTATTGTATTTTAAATTTCAGATCCAGTATTCATTTTCAAAATCCAGTTCAATCCAATTTCTACTTATTTTTATATATAGAGTGTGTTTGAATTATTGATACAAAAAAAAAATTCATCTAATGTACGTAAAGTTTGATGTTATATATAATATAAAAAATTTATCAGAAATGATTAAAGTGTGTTATCAGGAGGATGCTCTAGATGAATTACTGAAAATATACTTATTAGGAGATACTGGAGATGAATTCAACGTTAGCACTAGATATATTAATGAACGAATCACAAAAACACTCTTAAAGAAGCATAGAACTAACAAAATTTAGAACTCTCTTCCTTTTCTCTGGATCAAATATTATATACGGACAAGTATGCAACAATCGTAGTATGTATTCTCCTAAAATACTGTAAATACCGTGATCAGTTCCACAAGCATAGTCCATAGACACTCATAGCATCGCGCGGACTCCTACATATATGAGTAACATTGTATACTCGGCAACAGAAAACGAGTTAAAATATGATGTTGAGAAACTTTAGCAAGATGTTGAAGATTTTGAAAAACACAGAGCATGTTTCAAAAGACAGAGGAAAAGAAAGACAAAGATATACTAATAGCTGCCATGGCTTACCAAGCAGGCTATTAGCCCTCCCGGTGGCATCGCTTCAGTGGATGCCGCAGAAGCTCCGGTCCCTTCCTTTAAATTAGATTATAGCCTTAGACCTGGAAGTTCTCTTCTAGCTTACTTCTGCTAGACTCTTAACAATACTCTTTATATTCATTTCTAACATTACTCTTAATATTCACTTCTCATCCAATTTTATATTATTAAAAATAACTTCAATTCATAAAAGTATAAAAGAAAGTGGACAGAGATAAAAGTACAAAATAAAGAGAAATGAGACTATTGATGAATTTAGGAGTCACTGGAGAGTCTCTTGAACTAACATTTCATCCTTGCTCCTCAAATTTCAAAGTTAAGAGCCAAAAAAAAGAGAAGTGGAGATGCTCTGAGTAACGGGTTTTGGATATATAGCTAATACCATCTCGCTTATGGCTTCTCTAAGTGTAATCTTTCTGTATGTCAGTGGTTTTAGTTTGAAACGAAGATTTCAAATTTGGATCATCAGGGTGGCCATGTGGATAACTCTCTCTTCTTGCCTATGCTTTGGCAGTTAACAGCCCAACTAATGATTTGACAAAAGTTTCCGGTACAATAGAAGCACTTGGATTCTCATTAATAGCTAGGATGGATGCTATTGCTTGCCCTTTCCTTTTTTATTCTTGTTATCCGCCTCGCCCTCTACATACATAGTGAGGAAAATTATCAAGTGCTTGTTTTGTTTGGTTGATGAAAGAAGAATACAAGTGCATGCAGTCCCAGCCCGTGCCAATCATACTGCAGATATGGTTGATAATTTTTTTTTATTTTTTAAAATATAATTTTTCATGTATAATTCAAAAACAAATATATTCGAATTTTAAAATGAAAAACTTAAATTTTAATTTTATAACAAAATTTGAATTTTTTCTATACATTAAAAAAGCAAGATTAAGATTTTCAAACAAATATCATTTTTGATTTTAAATAAAATATGTGTTACAACAGGTATATATATACAAATAACTGTTGTTGTGATCTGTACGTTCAACAACATCATATCTGTAGATTGCAATTCACGCGCTGGCCACCTATACAAGTTGACATCCATGTTCATTTTCCGTTAAGTCAACAAGTTGACTGACGTCGATGTCATTACTCTTCACTATAGTGGTACAAACGAGTTCCCGATAATTAGAGTCACATATTTGATATATGCCCTTCAATTCAGTGACCACTTTGATATTTAACCCATTTGTCAATTTGTGGATGTGAGTTGTTGAGTGATGTGGGTTTTCGGATCATGCGACGGAGGTTTCAAGAACCTTAACTTATGATTTTTGTGAATTGGATTTGGGGATGTGTTTGGACGGCGTAGATTTAATCTTGAGATTGTCCCACTTTATTATTTATCTGGGTTTGGTTGAGTTGTTTCAGCTCTTTCGGATGGTGGTGACCCGGATAACTCTAGATTAGCTGATGTGTATTCATCAACTAATATTTATTTTATGACATTGGTTGTAATTAAATTGTTGTTATGTTTTTCCTTAATCAAATATGCCATAAAAATTGAGAGGCTACGTTTTATATTTTTTAAGATTCTTAAAGTTTTTATAAATTATAAATTGTGTCATTTTATAGAGAAGATTTGTGCCTATTAAGGGGTGTCATAAATGTTGGCTTTTTGGATCATTTATTGGTGTGTATTATATGTCGTCAGTTGACGAATCTGTTGATGAATCTATATCATTTTATATGACTTCTTTATCTATTATGATAAATCGGCAATTGATAAAAATAAGAATATTATAGGATGTTGGGGAGGAACAATAAAAGGGAAGTACATTTTATTTGTTTATGATTACTCGGAGTTTTATGTGTCTAACTAAAGGGGACTTGTTTGGTTAGATATATATATATATATAATTTTATTTTTTAAGTATATTGAACATAATATATATTAATTAATATTTTGGTAATGTTACATTTACTCAGTTTTGTGGTTGATTTCGTGACTTTTCAGGACAAAGAGAAAATGGATGGAGACATGAATTTGGATTTAATGGCGGAAACAACAAGATGTGGCTAGCTTTTTAGCATTGAGGACTCACAAAACTTCAAAAATTTCTAGTCTTTGTGTTAGGAGCTACCATGTAACTTGATAATTTTATGATCGTTTTAGGGCACTGTTTTTCCCCTTTTGAGATTTTTCTCATAGGGTTTTATTCAAATGGGTTTTTAACGAAGTCTGTTTTGTCGGATATAAAGATTTTTTATTATCTAAACTTCCGGGGGAATTTCTTTCTCATGAGTCGTTCGATCCATGAATTGAATAAGCATATATTTCGATTAGATGATAAACTTTTATTATTTTTGTGATGTATTATCGGATATTTTATATCAATAAAACGATCTTCGTTTTCTGACAAAAAAAAAAAAAAAATCTATCCATGTTATATATATACATGCGCGCGCAGTCACGTATAGCTAGATATATATTTATAATTGTTGTCCGAAAGAAATTGATTGTGCATATCAACAATTTAATTTGTATACACTAAAAACTGAATTTATTCTCATTTTTAATTATTTTAACATAGAGTACTGTTTGAATTATCAATTTACAAAAAAATAATCCTCATCTAAAATTAAATTTGAGAGTAAATCAAATTGAAAAAAGGTGGTAGAGATTTGTAGAAAAAAGGGTTTGCGCTGAAGAGGATAAAATTAGTCATCCATAATGATGGACATTTTAAAATAAATATTTATTAATAAATTTGGAAATTTTAAAAATTCATGAGTATTAAAAATGATTAACAAAGTAATTTATAAATGAACGAATCACAAATTAAAACGTTTAAAAAAATCATTTGTTAGGGATTGTGGTGCATATAAGAAACTAAGTAAAATGTATTGTCATATGGATATTGACAGTATGTTTGATATTACTTGTAACAGTATGTTTAACAGAGTTCAAATAGGTGACAGTAAATCTAATAATTATTGTCTTATAAAAATGTAATAACATGATCCATGAAATAAAAGTTTACAAAGTGTTCAGACACAACATGGATCAAGAGTTTGACAGTAACATTCTACAACTGAAGCCTACGACAACATATTCAAGTGACAGCACAATTGGGACAGACGACAACAACTATTTCAATGAAAGTAAACTTGGTGGAGAATGAAGATTCACAGACAGCAAGTTTTACTAATAGCACGTTTAGCGGGGATAGTTGACAGCAACTTTGAAGACAGTAAAGTTCAAGGATCTATCGAAGCTTGACAGCAAAGTGTGCGGTGCCAAAAATACTGTCACCATAGTGGAGCTAGAAGTTGACAGTATACTTTTAGTGAAGCTGACAGTCTGTTCCAAGTAGCAGATTAGATATTGATAACACAATGAATGATTTAGACATTACTATCTAGTATGTCAAGTCTACTACTGCAACTTGGGAAAAGACAAGTAAAAAGATAAAGTTTGCTCAAAGAGTCAAGGATATCTGTACACCTCATAACAACTTTATCTACAAATGAAATGAATACAAATTTGAATGGAAAAAGCAAAATTTCTATTTCAAGTTTTGTTCTAGGAACAAGGGAAAGTACACTTGTAAGTGAGATATGTGTTTCAGTATAAATACATATATCTCACAAGTACTTTCACTTATGCAACTGAGCTATAATTTTCTCAAGTATAGAAACATTAACAAATTCATTGTTATTGTATCTATCGAAACTGGAATTATTTTCCAGTCAATTGTAGCAAACAAAAAATAATAAAATTAATTTTTGAAGTTAAACATCTGTCTTTAATTGCTTGCTTATCGTTGTCTGCATTTCTTACTTGATATTATTACTTCTTGTTTATTGTTAGTAAAATTAGTGATAATTTATCAAGTTGCATTCAACCCCATTTCTGCAACACTGATACTATTTAACACCATTAAATAAATAAAATTTAGAACTAATATTGCATATCTATATATCTATCAATCAATATATTTATATGAAGTATAAGATCCATGTACCTGACTCCTCGACAGTGTTAACTTTCTTGACTTGAAGCTCTTGTGGAGTCTGTTTAGTACTAATATTACTCACAGAAAACTTGAGTTTTATGATGGCCATCAAAACTGTCTTCTGCAGTTAATATATATAGTCATTATTAACCTGACGTTTTGTAAGGCTTTTGATATTTTCATGAACACAACTTGTAAATAAATTTTATAATTATATTTCTAATTTCGTTCCATTCCAATTAGTCAATTTTAACAAGAGCTCTGGCCCACATATTAAAGGAAATGTTTTGTTCGATAACCGTTCTATATATAAATTTTAATTTCTTGAAAATCCTCATCATAGAAATCCTTTTTTTTCCCTCTCACTTTTATATCTTCCCTCCACCTCTAATTTTCTATATAACCAATCGTTTCATTCCTCTCAACCAAATGGAGTAGGAGGATCTTAGGACGAGACCATCTTACTTGTGAATACTTTGAGTGATTACGAGATTTAGGCCCCGTTTGCCTCGGCTTATAAGCAGCTTATAAGTTGAAAAAGTTGGTATATATGTACTTTTTCTGAAAATAAGTAACTTATTTTCAAATTTGGAAATAAGATTTGGTCTTAAATTTCTAAAATAAATATTAATTTTCAAAAAAAAATATGAAAATACTTTTTTAAAAAAAAGTAACTTATTACTTATAGGCTAAGCCAAACACCCCCTTATATAACCAATTACGAGATTTTCTATATTTTATCTGTCTTTCAATTACGAGATTTTGAGTGATTTTTCCCTTTACATATTTAGAAATATTAGAGCACGCCATATACGTAACTGGTGAATACTTTAGAATCAAAAACTAAAATTACAAAATTAAAACAATTTAATTAAGATCTAATAAAATAAATAAATAATTTTCTCGTAATTTTTCATTCCAAACTCTTATAAAAATCAAATGTTAAATAAAATTGGTTTTGGATTTGTGGAATATATCAACCCTCAATCTGAAAAGAAGGAATTTGGTGCATGTGACGCAATAAACTTGCAAAACAGTGACGTAAAGGCCAGACGTTTACGGACACTAGGAAAATCCTACCACATTAATTAATATATTATTGTTATTGCTAACCCGTATGTATAATAATAGGAAGAAAATTCTATAAATTTTATTTTATGTATTGGTTGTAATATTTATTTTATGACATTGGTTGTAATTAAATTGTTAGTTATGTTTTTCCTTAATCAAATATGCCATAAAATTTGAGAGGCTACATTTTAGATTTTTTAAGATTCTTAAAGTTTTTATAAATTATAAATTGTGTCATTTTATAGAGAAGATTTGTGCCTATTAAGGGGTGTCATAAATGTTGGCTTTTTGAATCATTTATTGGTGTGTATTATATGTCGTCAGTTGACGAATCTGTTAATGAATCTATATCATTTTATATGACTTCTTTATCTATTATGAGAAATCGGCAATTGATAAAAATAAGAATATTATAGGATGTTGGGGAGGAACAATAAAAGGGAAGTACATTTTATTTGTTTATGATTACTCGGAGTTTTATGTGTCTAACTAAAGGGGACTTGTTTGGTTATATATATATATATATATATATATATATATATATATATATATATAATTTTATTTATTAAGTATATTGAACATAATAGATATTAATTAATATTTTGGTAATGTTACATTTACTCAGTTTTGTGGTTGATTTGGTGACTTTTCAGGACAAAGAGAAAGTGGATGGAGACATGAATTTGGATTTAATGGCAGAAATAACAAGATGTGGCTAGTTTTTTAGCATTGAGGACTCACAAAACTTCAAAAATTTCTAATTTTTGTGTTAGGAGCTACCAAGTAATTTGATAATTTTATGATCGTTTTAGGACATTCTTTTTCTCCTTTTGAGATTTTTCCCATAGGATTTTACTCAAATAGGTTTTTAACGATGTATGTTTTGTCGAATATAAAGGTTTTTTATTATCTAAACTTCCGGGGAATCTCTTTCTTATGGGTCGTTCGATTCATTGTTAAATATACATTTCGGTTAGATGATAAAATTTTATTATCTTTGTGATGTATTATCACATATTTTATATCTTTAAAACGATCTTCGTTTTTCTGACAAAATAAATAAATCTATCCATGTTATATATATACATGCGCGCGCAGTCACGTATAGCTAGATATATATTTATAATTGTTGTGTGTGAAAGAAATTGATTGTGCATATCAACAATTTAATTTGTATACACTAAAAACTGAATTTATTCTCATTTTTAATTATTTTAACATAGAGTACTGTCTGAATTATCAATCTACAAAAAAATAATCCTCATCTAAAATTAAATTTGAGAGTAAATCAAATTGAAAAAAGGTGGTAGGGATTTGTAGAAAAAAGGGTTGGGCTGAAGAGGATAAAATTAATGTCATCCATAATGATGGACATTTTAAAATAAATTTATTAATAAATTTGGAAATTTTAAAAATTCATGAGTATTAAAAATGATTAAGGTGGTTTTTCCCATGAGTCCAATAACAAGATAATTTATAAATGAACGAATTACAAATTAAAACGTTTTAAAAGAACCATTAAAAAATAAAATTTAGAACTAATATTGCATATCTATATATCTATCAATCAATATGTGGTCGTTTGAGGTTTCTTAAATTTAAAATAAGTTACTTATTTTATTTTTTATTTTTACATATTTTCATTTTTTTAAAGATAAATATTTATTTTAGAATTTTCAAATCAAATATTATTTTTAAAATAAAAAATAAATTACTTATTTTCAGAAAAAGTATATACATACCTAATTTTTTTTTAAAATAAGAGCTTATTTCCGGAAAATAAGTGCGGCCAAACAGGGCCCACGAAGTATAAGATCGATGTACCTTACTTCTCAACAGTGTTAACTTCCTTGACTTGAAGCTCTTGTGGAGTCTGTTTAGTACTAATATTACTCACAGAAAACTTGAGTTCTATGATGGCCTTCAAAACTGTCTTTCTGCAGTTAATATATATAGTCATTATTAACCTGACGTTTTGCAAGGCTTTTGATATTTTCATGAACACAACTTGTAAATAAATTTTATAATTTTATTTCTAATTTCGTTCCATTCCAATTAGTCAATTTTAACAAGAGCTCTGACCCACATATTAAAGGAAATGTTTTGTTCGATCACCGTTCTATATATTAATTTTAATTTCTTGAAAATCCTCATCATAGAAATCCTATTTTTTTTTCTCTCACTTTAGCATCTTCCCTCCACCTCTAATTTTCTATATAACCAATCGTTTCATTCCTCCCAACCAAATGGAGTAGGAGGATCTTAGGACGAGGCCATCTTACTGGTGAATACTTTGAGTGATTACGAGATTTATATAACCAATTACGAGATTTTCTATATTATATCTGTCTTTCAATTACGAGATTTTGAGTGATTTTTCCCTTTAGATATTTAGAAATATTAGAGCACGCCATATATGTAACTGGTGAATACTTTGTCTTATCAGAGCTTTAGAATCAGAAACTAAAATTACAAAATTAAAAACAATTTAATTAAGATCTAATAAAATAAATAAATAATTTTCTCGTAATTTTTCATTCCAAACTCTTATAAAAATCAAATGCTAAATAAAATTGGTTTTGGATTTGTGGAATATATCAACCCTCAATCTGAAAAGAAGGAATTTGGTGCATGTGACGCAATAAACTTGCAAAACAGTGACGTAAAGGCCAGACGTTTAGGGACACTAGGAAAATCCTACCACATTAATTAATATATTATTGTTATTGCTAACCCGTACGTATAATAATAGGAAGAAAATTCTATAAATTTTATTTTATGTATTGGTTGTTGTTGATGGAGAAATCTGGTAATCAACAAAGATCGAAGTTCTTTGCCGGAAAAAGATCTGACGAGACTGAGATGCAGTGGAGCGTGGTGGTTTGTATGAGATTGGGGGCTGAGATTGCTAGGTTTCAGAATAACTAGAGCTTTGTGTTCTCTGACGGCTGTGAGCTCTAATTTTTCCGACCCCCAACAATGTGCCTACGTACCTCTATTTATAGGCAAAATAGAGGATCAAGCCCACGTAGTTCTTGGCAAAGCAGAGGCCCATTAGGAAACCTGAGTTTCCTTCTTCGAATCGAATGCAGAAAAGGCAAGTGGAACCTTCCTGGAAGAGGACTCTACTTTTGGGCTTGTTTGGATAGGTCAAAGCCCAGTATAAGGTCCAAGGACTTCATGGATCCGACATTGACCCGGAAACCGTGGGCTCTAACTGGTCCACTACAGCTATTTCCAAGGATACCTTGACTGGAGGCAAGCACTAGATCCACCACAAATCGTAGGTCACGTCCTAAGCCCCCAGACGAGGGCAACCCGCCTGAGTACAGGGAAAGGATCTTCCAAGATTAGGCCAAATATGCCTTCATAATTCCCCTATGAGGGCAACCCAAGGAATATGGAGCTATGACCTTTAATACGTATAAATACTGACAATTGACCCGACTAGGAACAGCTGACAATTGACCGGACTAGGAACAGCAAAGCTCGACCAACCTCCATATAGGGCGCGCCCCGACATGTACTATAGCCTTGGGCGCGCCTGATATTATCCGACATTAGGCACCAGCAATTGATCCTTGCTTTATCGATTCCCATCTACCAAACCTTGATGATCATAGGCTCCGACGACATCAGCCTGAACCTCGTTCGTCATCAGCTCTGATCGACTTTACTAGAGGACGCGCCCATTGCAGAAAGGGAATGAGGGCGCGCCTCCATACCGCATAAAATGGTGTACAACAACTACCCCCAAGTCTTGAGATCATTGTAAATGTTCGAAAGAATTTCCCCATGTCCTCATACTTGGGCGCGCCATACCCTAAATTGGACTTATACATTTATTTGGGAAATCCTCAACTCGAATTAGTCACTATTCTGGCTGATCACGGCGCGCCCCAAGAACAAGGCGCGGCTTAAGGAAGTTCATTAGTCAGTTTATAAATACATATACACGGACAAGGCTAATGATGATGTTTTCCTCGATCCTCGAATCGAGGACCAATAACTAGCCGCCACGTGTCCTTCATGTCCCGCCTATATATATATTGTTTTACCCTTTGTTGTTCTTTTTTTTTTGTCTTTATTCCTCATATTTCAAGACTCTCTTTTCAACCGCAACAAACTTCTAAGGATCATCCAGGGCGTCTCCTCCGCTCAAAAATCACGATTCGGGGTTCAAAAAGCTCGCCACTTTAGTAGGTATGTAATGCCACTTTTTTTTGTTTAATTCCACCCAGTATTGCTCTTGGAATTCAAAAAGGTCTGTTCGAGTTCTTGTATGTTCATCAGTGTTCTTCGTGTATATAATTGTATATATATGTCGTAGATCTTATTTACTCACTATCCTATTAGTTAGAATATGTTCTTGGAATTAAGTCATAGAGTTAGGGCGCGCCCTACATGTTACGAGGGCACCTTTGCGTCAATTTAGACCTATTATAGTTTTAATCGCCCAATTACCCTTGGAGTATAGCCGAGTATGCCCCAGGCGCGTCCTATTTTTCCTTTTTTAACTTTTGTTATAACGCGCCCAATACCACATTGGCTCCTGTTACCCTACCTTCGAGACGCGCCTTTTCAAGGACGTACTAAGTGTTGATTTTGTCTTCATTTCAGATGGTCCGTGAAGGCGCGTCTCAACTCCCTTTCCACCCTTTTCGCGAATTTGTCTTCGAAAGATTCGGCGAGACCATTACACCTACACGAATTCCCCCACCTCTTTCCTCGAGAACAAAAAGAGCGGTTCAAAGATTCATGGAGCACCTAAGTAAGAACAGACACGAGTTAGACTTCAACGAAGAGACGCCTGTCTTACCGGTCATTCCCGAGGCCGTCCCCCAAAAGACGGCGTCCCGTGATGAGGCGCGCCCTATCTCAGTGAACATAGATCCTGAAACCGAAATAGAGGAAGAAGAAGTAGCAAAACTCAACAAAAGAAGAAAAAACAAGGAGCCAATGGAGGAACCAGCAGAGACCTCTCTTACAAATCAAGGCGCGCCTGAAGAGGATGACTCACTCCTATCTCCTCCTCCTTCGTCCGTTCCCTTCCGTCATTGGAAAGTTGCGGATTACGAGATTGATCTTGATTGGGCCGGGAGAGAAGCGACTGAAAAAGAGAAGGACGTAATTAGAGCGCGCCATGGAAAATTGGCATGCGTCGGACTAAGGTCAACAGTCACTGATGTTGAAGTTGATTGGACCATGAAGTACTTTGATCAAGAAGGCATGTGGGCGATCCCCTCAAGACGAATGCGTCCCCATAGATTTGACCTTCAACCTATGAAGATCCCCAGGATGGTGATCACGCCAAAATTGGTCGAGTTGGGGATTGGCGCGCCCCTTCACCCTTACTTCCGAGCAATTTGCGAATGGTACGACATAGCTCCTATCCAACTATCTCCAAACGGCTGGAAATTCGCTATTGCTCTGTATACTATGTATCATTCCCTCAACTTTGGCGCGCCTACAATGGAAGAATTCAGCCACTTCTTTTCCTTGAGGCAAAGCAGTATCGGATATTTCTTTTTGGTGGTATGGAAGAAGCATAACAAACGAGGTTTTTCTGAGGGAAAAACCTCGAATGTCAAAAAATGGAAGGAACCCTATTTTTACGTCTATGACACCGAGCGTGTCCGGGTTCGTTTCAACAGAGTCCCAAGTAAGTCTTGTAGGCGCGCCTTACCTATACCAGTTTGCGCCCTTTTATTTTCTTATTTTAACATATTTCTTTTCCTTAGTTACTAGGACACAAGTCCATTTGAGTGGCGACGCCCTTACTAGGGCAGAAACTGTCTTGAGCCTTCCCCAAGACCAAAAATATTTGAAGAATTTAATCACTCTTGACAAACTAAAAGAGGTCGGGTTTCTTTCCGAGAAGGTGGGTTCAATAGAGCCTGTTCCGTATGTTGAGGACGCGTCCTCAGGTGACGATGATTCCCAAGGCGTCTCCTCAAATGACAGCGACCTAGAAGGTGTCCATAAATTTCTGTAGTTTCTAGGTCGCGTCCTAAGGATTCTAAAAAAGCTGAAATTTCATCTCAGCTTTGATGTTACATGTTCCTGTATTCTTCTTTTCAAGGCGCGCCTAGAGTCATGTATTTATTCCTTTGCACGTTTTTTACTGACATTTTCCATTTGTGTTGCAGGTATGCCGAAAATTCCACGGGGTTGGGGCTCCTCGAAGCCGAAGAAGGTTGAGGCTTCAAAGAAACAATCTGATCCTCCTGCAATCCTCAAGAAAAAGTCCCCTATCAAAGCCTAGACTTCCTCAGGGCACCACCTGCTCAGGACGCGCCCTCTTCGAAGAAGCAGAGGATTGAAAGTTCGGCCTCTAGTCTGCTAGTTTCAACAGTTGTTGGGGAATTGGCTCACCCCCTGATAACGGATGACGACTTGTCATTTTGGTCTTCTCTGAAGGAAGATGAGGCTGATAACGCCCTTATCCGCTCGGCTGGAGAAGTATATTTCCATGTGATGAACAGATCACGCTCTTGGAAAAAAGACAGAGCGCGCCTAACACAGTTGGAGAAGAATGAAGAAACCCGTTAGATAGAGCTGACAGTTGCAACCCAGGCTAAGGCGCGCCTAGAGGCTGAGTTGACTTCCGTCAAGGCCAAGCTTTCCACATCTGAAGCCAACCTTGCCTTAGCAAACACCTCCTTGGAGCAGGTCAGAAAGGACAAGGAAGATATGGTGAAGATCATTGACGGTTTTCACATAGAGAAAAGCGCCTGGCAAGAGAAGAAAGAGGCAGTCAAGGAAGAAGGCAAGGAGGAAGGCAAGGAGCTGGGTTTTCACGACTTTTTACGCGGGTTCTTGGCTTTTGAACCAAACTTTGATTGGTCTAGGTGGGGTCCCTCTACAAAGACCTTTATAGAGGAGTTCAAGGCGGAGGAGGCTGAATCCATCGCAGCCAAGAAATCAGAGTTGGAAGAAGACGTCCAGGCCCAGCTAGCAGAGGTCCTTCAATCAATTGAGGAAATTCCAATTGAAGGAGGTAAGGCGCGCCCTGACCAAGGCGACGCCCCCATAACCACTGCTCTTGAAGTTTCTCCAATCAACTCCTTTGCTCCGCAAGAATGAAAACATTTACTTTTCGAGGTGTGGGTCCTCTGTAAAACCCTACAAATTGTAAACATTTTGACTCGTTTATCTTTATGAATGATTTTTATCTACTTTGTTGGGCGCGCCTTATTTCCCTGTGGTCAAATTACTATTCTTCTCTTTTATTATTCATGCAGGTGTTAGTGTTGTGCAGAAGGGTGGAGGGCGTGCCCTCCTTACGTAGTTTATCAATTGGACATTATATTGTCACTTTAATGCATACTTTGTTTAAAATTTGTTCATCGATTTATGACTTAGGGTGCGCCTTATCCTTCTTGTTACCTTGGATTATTATGAAAATATTCGCACCTCTTGGATAATTTTCTCCCTTTGATTCCTGTGGTAAAGTTTGACAAGGCATGTGACAGCTTCTGGCACACATATTTGCCTTAATCCAGCACGCATAGTTAAGATATTTCAAAGAAAATAGTTTACCATACATCAAAACTAGCACACCATATGCCTGTTACCCCCCTAGAGTGGAGTAAATTTAAGTTTTACTTCTAATACTGATAATTCAAAAATTGTCTTTAGAAACACAAAACATAAATATAGAGGGTTTGCCCTATTGAAAATATCTCTTCAAATGCTCCACGTTCCATGCTCTTGGAATGGATTTGCCCTCCAAGTCTTCTAGGTAGAAAGTACCCTTCCATAATGCTGCTCTGATTTTGTATGGTCCTTCCCAGTTAGGTCCAAATACTCCATGACTTGCCGTCTTAACATGAGGCATCACCTTCCTTAGCACCAGGTCACCTACTTGAATTGACCTTTCCTTAACCTTCGAGTTGTAGTATCTTGCCGTCCTCTGCTGATACGCTGCTAACCTCACCTGAGCATTAGTTCTTGTCTCTTCCAACAAGTCTAGGTAGAGTTTGTGATTCACCTCCTGGATCTCTTCCTGAAAAATTATGGGGTTCGACTACTATAATAATCATGATTTCTTCAGTGGAGTTCAAATAAAACTTTGTATTTACTACCTGAAATTTATCCCTCCTCAAGGACCCGACTCCGATCTCAACTGGCACCATGGCTTCACATCCATATGTTAGGACGAAAGGCGACTCCCCTGTGGTACTTCTAGGAGTAGTGTTGTAAGACCATAACACCTGGAGTTTGAAAGTGTTTAACATACACCATCTTTCCATAAATTACGCACTGAAAAGTTTTCGTATACCTGGGGTAGTTCTTCCGGCCAACTTCCCTTGCTTTTCTCTAACTTGGCTTTCAGGGTGTGCTTGATGATTTTATTGATGGCTTCGGTTTGTCCATTGCTTTGAGGGTGGTATACTGCCGTAAAATCTTTCTTTATAGATAAGTTCTCACATAGGGTCCTCAATTCCTTGCTGTCGAATTGCTTTCCATTATCAGAGACCAGCTTGTATGGGATGCCAAACCTGCAAACAATGGCGTTAAATACAAAGTCTGTTATCTTCTTGGCTGTTATGGTTGCAAGAGGAGCGGCTTCCGCCCACTTGGTAAAATAATCCACTGCTACCACGGCATATTTGACTCCTCCTTTCCCTCTCGCTAATTCTCCTATTAGATCGATCCCCCACATGGCGAACGGCCATGGGCTTGTCATGGAGGTAAGAGAAGCCACAGGGCTTGTGATGTAGTTGGCATATCTTTGGCATTTGTCACATGCCCTAGCAAATTCATAGGCATCCTTCTTCATCGTAGGCCAATAGTATCCTTGCCTGAGAATTTTCATGGCTAGGGAATTACCCCCCGAGTGGTTGCCACAAATACCCTCATGTACCTCTCTCATGATGTAAGTGCACTCTTCTCCATCTATGCACTTAAGTAAGGGTTGGTTGAATCCTCTTCTATATAATGCCCCATCATACTCCACATACCTGGCTGCTTTGTACCGAAGTTTCCTAGCTTCTCCCTTGTCCTCTGGAAGTTTTCCTTTCTTCAAAAATTCCCAAATAGGTGTTTTCCATGTGATTTCTTCTAGAGTTTCTCCATCAATTGCCATAACCTCTTCTCTTGGAATGCTTGGCGCTTCCCGAATCTCCAGGGGGATGACTCCTAACATTGTAGCATTTTTTTGTGATCCCAGTTTTGCCAGGGCATCTGCCTCGAAGTTTTGACCTCGGGGGATCTGCTCTATGCGAACCTCTGTAAATTTCATTATCAGGTGCTTGGCACATTCGAGATACATCTCTGTCTTGGGACCTCTTGCCTGATACCCTCCTTTCACTTGATATACTACCAACATCGAATCACTTTTGACAATTAAATGAGTTGCTTTCATTTCAAGGGCAAGTTTCATTCCAACAATGAAGGCTTCATACTCCGCATCGTTGTTAGTGGCTCGAAAGGCAAAGTGAATTGCGCTCATAAGATGATGTCCTTCGGGGCTGATGAGGAATATGTCGGCCATGGCTCCTTCATTATTCACTGCTCCATCAACATGCAATGTCAACCATGCCTTTGGAATTTCCCTTTTCCTCCTTAGAGAGGTGTGTGCCGCTTCTACCGGAATCATGGCTCGTTCATAATTTTCAAAGTCTGGTGGAAATTCTAAAACAAAGTCTGCTAGAGCCTGTCCTTTAATAGAACTTCTTGGCTTATACTCGATGTCAAATTGCCCCAATTCAACTGCCCATTTCAGCATTCTCCCTGATGTCTATGGCCGATGCATGACTTGTTTGAGTGGATAAGCTGTCCTGACCTCGATTTTGTGAGCCTGGATGTAGGGCCTTAGCTTTCTTGCTGCCAGTATCAAGGCATAGACCAGTTTTTCCATGTTAGAGTATCTTGTTTCGGCGTCGAGAAGTCTCTTGCTCACATAGTAGACTGGGGACTGCGAGTCGTTCTCTTCTTTTACTAGGACAACACTAACTGAGTATTCATAAATGGCCAAGTAGAGAATCAATGTTTCCCCTTCAGTTGGCTTAGCTAACAGAGGCGGCTTCCCCAAATGTTCTTTTATTTTCTGGAAGGCTTCTTCACATTCTGGAGTCCACACAAAGTCCTTAGCTACTCCCTTGATGGCTTGGAAGAACTCTTTGCATTTGTCTGATGATTTTGACACAAACCTGTTGAGAGCAGCTATCCTTCCAGTTAAGCTCTGTACCTGCTTCACGGTGGTTGGTGACTTCATGTCGAGTAGAGCTTGGATTTTGACAGGATTTGCTTCAATTCCCCTATGATTGACTATGAACCCAAGGAATTTTCCTGATTCCACCCCGAACACACACTTCTGAGGATTAAGCTTCATTCTATACTTCATGAGAATATTGAACATCTCCTCCAAGTGTCTTACATGAGTGCTGGCTTCTTTAGATTTCACCAGCATGTCGTCCACATACACTTCCATTGTCTTACCAATTTGATCTTTAAACATCATGTTCACTAGCCTTTGATAGGTCGCCCCAGCATTGATCAAGCCGAAAGGCATACCAATGTAGCAATATAGTCCTCTGTCTGTGATAAAGGAGGTATGTTCTTGATCTGACTCGTGCATTGGAATTTGATTGTACCCCGAATATGCGTCCATGAAACTAAGGAGTGCATGGCCAGCCGTCGCATCTACCAACTGGTCAATTCTTGGGAGAGGGAAGCTATCCTTAGGACAGGCCTTGTTCAAATCAGTGAAATCAATGCATGTCCTCCATTTCCCGTTGGGCTTTTCTACCAAGACGGGGTTCGCCAGCCATTCAGGGTAGTAGGATTCCTTAATTAAGCCAACTTCCAATAATCTGTCCACTTCTTCCCGCAATGCTTGAGCTCTTTCACTACTGACTGGGCGACGTTTCTGCCTCATCCCTTTCTTTGTGGGATCAATGTTAAGATGGTGGCACATTACTCTAGGATCTATCCCTACCATATCAGCATGACTCCATGCAAAAACATCCAGGTTAGATCTTAGGAAATTTATCAACTCTTCTTGTAAGGCGGGCTCAAGGTGTGAACCAATTTTCAAAACTTTTGAAGGATCCTTCATATCTACTGGGATGGATAATGTATCTTCTGCTGGCCCTGATCTTTCTATCGCAAGAGGCATTCGAGGGTCCAGGTCAAAGTTGACATCGTCTTCTTCCTTCTCACCTTTAGAGGGCGCACCCTCCTTTCTTGGAAAACTGAGACAATCTCCTTCTAACTCAATGACGGGAAGAGATTCGGGTACTACCGCTTTGCCCTTCTTTTTTCTGGCCAAAGTTTTTTCTTCAGTCTCTTCGTCGTTAGCGTCTCCCACCATCTCTTCCACGGCCTCCGGTGTGGAAGGCGCTCCCAACATTAGAATTTGAGGACATGGTTTGTCCTCGAGGTACAAGGCCTCTTCTTCTTTGGGGAATTCCATAGTATACAGAACATTCACTATGGCTTCTCCTTGGTTTTCCATCATGTTGGTTGACTGAGGTTGTCTTAGACTTCTTGTTTTCTCAAACACCTTTAGTGATTTGTTATAGCATTCCCTTGAATCGAATTGGCATCCCTTCACATATCCTATCCCAGCAGGTGTGGGAAACTTCATAGATAAGTGGTAGATGGAAGTGATGACTCTCATCTCTTTCAGGAGTGGTCTTCCAATCAGAGCGTTGTGGGTTGACTCATGATCCACTACTAAGAATTCGACGACCTGGGTTGATGAGAGCGCTCCTTCTCCAAGAGTAACAGGCAGACGGATGGTTCCCTTAGCAGGGATAGACACTCCTCCAAAACCATATAGGAAGATGTTTTCCATAGTCATGTCCTTGTCAAGAAGTCCCATTTTTCTATATGTGCTGTAGTACAGGATGTTTGCTGAACTTCCATTATCCACGAAGACTCGATGGACATTCACCGTCCCGATCTTTACCGCTATTACTAGGGCGTCATTGTGTGGATGATGTACCCATTTGGCGTCCTCCTCTGTGAAGGTAATGTCTGGGGATTCTCCCTTGAAAAGCTTTGTCGGCCTTGAAGAAAGGCTATTGACATTAGTGAGAGGTCGGTACTTGGCTTCCTTCGCGTACCTTTCCATTGCGTTTTTTCCATCACCTGCTATATGGTGTCCGCCGAATATAGTGTGTATGCTGTCAGCTCTGACAAAAGCGGATTCTGAAGTTGGTTTCTCATTATTTAATCCTAAGCCGGGCTTACTCTCCTTCCTTGGAACTAGATGATCAACTCTGTATTTCTTTACCCACTCGGTGAGGTGCCCTTCCTTTATTAGCATTTCGATCTCGTCTTTCAGTTGCCGACATTCATGAGTGTTGTGCCCCGCAGATTCATGATATTCGCAATATTTCTTCTGATCCTTGCTTTGCCAAGCCGACGGGAGAGGAGGTCTCCTGAACAGCCCCTTATTTTTGTTGACTTCATAAATATGCTCTACTCCGGCTACCAGGGGAGTATATCCATCTCTCCCTTTTTCATAGGATTGCGGAGGGCTCCAATTCCTTCGACTATCCGTCATATTCACCCGATTTGGACTTGTAGGCTTCCTTCTATAGTTGGATGGTGGAGTTCTGTCCCTCCTCTTCAAATTTTTGGACTTTGAATTCGATTGATTGTTGTCTTCCAAAGATTGTTCGATTCTTTTGAAGGGTTCTGCCTCGGCGTACAAGGAGGCCAAAGTTGGTGGCTCCTTTCCTTGCAAATGCTTCCAGAAATCTGTTCCTACCCTCAAACCTGCAATGAGGAAACTCTTCAAGGTATCATCCGTCGCTCCCCTAACTCCCGTAGCCTCAGAATTAAATCTTTTGAAATACGCCTGGAGGGATTCATCGTCCCTTTGTTTGACATTAGCTAGAGTTGTGACTGGGGGAGCATATTTCACCGCGGCTTGGAACTGTGTTAGGAAGAGAAGTTGCATTTGGTCCCAGGTTGTGACTGTTCCTGCTCCCAACTTCTGAAACCATATTTGAGCGTTATCCCTTAGCGTAGCAGCCAAGAGCCGACACCTAGCCAGAGTTCGTACCTGATAAACATCCATGTCTGTGTTGAACTTTCCCAGATATTCAACCGGGTCTGAGTTTCCATGGTAGCGGAGATCAGTAGTACTTCGATAGCCTTGTGGGAGTGGGGCATCCTTTACTGCTTGAGAGAAGGGAGATGGAACTTGCATCAAGGTAGTAGGCCTCCCTCCATCGAGGAATGTGAGGATCTTCTTTAACTCATCAACATTTATACAACCTACACCAGGGATATTTTGCATTCCTGAAAGTTGAGATAAAAGGCTTACCTGGGGAGCGACGGCGGACGCGCCCTGAGGTATAGGTGTGGCCTGATGGAGAGCATGAGGCACGCCCGGTTGTGTATGGAGAGGCGGTGTGACTTGAGTGACAGGTACTGGAGGGAAGTCTGGTGTTGCATCAGGAGTAGGCGCGCCTTGAACTTGGCCAATAGGAGGAGTCATACTTTGATTTAACTGAGTATTATGCGGCGCGCCCTCACTGGGATGTAGGATGCTTCGATTGCTTTGGGTATTTTGCCCCCGAGGAGCGTGATGTCTGCCTTCGGATGAGTCTTCAGAATAGACAGGGGTGATGATGGGTTCGGCGTGGTGGCGCCTCCAACGAGGGAGGGGCCTCTCACTCATGTAACCATTCTCTCTCATTCCTTGTTGATTTGACACAGCCTCGCGATTACGTGGGTTTATTCTTCGGGGAAAGCCCTCATCTGGATGGACTGATCTTAGGGGTAGGGGATTGATGACGGGTCCTCCCTTTGTCTGCCTCCCTCTCCTGTGAGGTTGATTCTCCTCTTCTCCCTGCAAAACCAATCTTCCATTCCTATCACGGATAAAAGGTCTACGGTGCTCCGAGGTTACCTGGATATTGTGCCTTCGATTGATAGCATGACCCAAGCGACGTGGGTGTGGAGGACGTTGGACTTCTCCTGCTAGGACTATACCCTTTTCAACACTCTCCTGATGATCCTGATTGGTAGTACCGCTCCCAAATTCTAGCCTCCTGGGGGTGACTCCGTGAAACCTTCCATCCCGATTATCTTCAAGCCTTCTGCCTCTTTCATCAAGGGTATGACTGCTCCCTTCTATCAGTACTTCTTTCCCAGGGCGCCGCTCAAGGATGCGCAGGCGCTCGCCAAATCCATTGAAGTTCTCATGGAGGCTCCTGACCGTATCACCGATCAGAAACAGCTGCTCCATTATCTCAGAGTTAGTCATCATAACGGGAGGAGGTCCTCCAACAATTCGCCCAACATCCGTGTACTCAGGAACATATTCATCATGGTTATGGTAATTCCTGTTATTCTGACCATGACTCTGGAAAGGCGACCGTGTTTCTTGCTCCCTTCCACCTTTCGTCTGATGATCTTTTGGTTGAGACATCTTTTCTCCTTAGATGTTGGGAATCCCCTCCTTCTAGCGCCAATTTGTTGATGGAGAAATCTGGTAATCAACAAAGATCGAGGTTCTTTGCCGGAAAAAGATCTGACGAGGCTGAGATGCAGTGGAGCGTGGTGGTTTGTATGAGATTGGGGGCTGAGATTGCTAGGTTTCAGAATAACTAGAGCTTTGTGTTCTCTGACGGCTGTGAGCTCTAATTTTTCCGACCCCCAACAATGTGCCTACGTACCTCTATTTATAGGCAAAATAGAGGATCAAGCCCACGTAGTTCTTGGCAAAGCAGAGGCCCATTAGGAAACCTGAGTTTCCTTCTTCGAATCGAATGCAGAAAAGGCAAGTGGAACCTTCCTGGAAGAGGACTCTACTTTTGGGCTTGTTTGGATAGGTCAAAGCCCAGTATAAGGTCCAAGGACTTCATCGATCCGACATTGACCCGGAAACCGTGGGCTCTAACCGGTCCACTACAGCTATTTCCAAGGATACCTTGACTGGAGGCAAGCACTAGATCCACCACAAATCGTAGGTCACGTCCTAAGCCCCCAAACGAGGGCAACCCGCCTGAGTATAGGGAAAGGATCTTCCAAGATTAGGCCAAATATGCCTTCATAATTCCCCTACGAGGGCAACCCAAGGAATATGGAGCTATGACCTTTAATACGTATAAATACTGACAATTGACCGGACTAGGAACAGCTGACAATTGACCGGACTAGGAACAGCAAAGCTCGACCAACCTCCATATAGGGCGCGCCCCGACATGTACTATAGCCTTGGGCGCGCCTGATATTATCCGACATTAGGCACCAGCAATTGATCCTTGCTTTATCGATTCCCATCTACCAAACCTTGATGATCATAGGCTCCGACGACATCAGCCTGAACCTCGTTCGTCATCAGCTCTGATCGACTTTACTAGAGGACGCGCCCATTGCAGAAAGGGAATGAGGGCGCGCCTCCATACCGCATAAAATGGTGTACAACAGTTGTAATATGACATTGGTTGTAATTAAATTGTTAGTTATGTTTTTCCTTAATCAAATATGCCATAAAATTTGAGAGGCTACATTTTAGATTTTTTAAGATTCTTAAAGTTTTTATAAATTATAAATTGTGTCATTTTATAGAGAAGATTTGTGTCTATTAAGGGGTGTCATAAATGTTGGCTTTTTGGATCATTTATTGGTGTGTATTATATGTCCTCAGTTGACGAATCTGTTGATGAATCTATATCATTTTATATGACTTCTTTATCTATTATGAGAAATCGGCAATTGATAAAAATAAGAATATTATAGGATGTTGGGAAGGAACAATAAAAGGGAAGTACATTTACTCAGAGTTTTATGTGTCTAACTAAAGGGGACTTGTTTGGTTATATATATATATATATATATATATATATATATATATATATATATATATAATTCTATATATATATATATATAAAATTCTATTTATTAAGTATATTGAACATAATAGATATTAATTAATATTTTGGTAATGTTACATTTACTCAGTTTTGTGGTTGATTTGGTGACTTTTCAGGACAAAGAGAAAGTGGATGGAGACATGAATTTGGATTTAATGGCAGAAATAACAAGATGTGATTAGCTTTTTAGCATTGAGGACTCACAAAACTTCAAAAATTTCTAGTCTTTGTGTTAGGAGCTACCAAGTAATTTGATAATTTTATGATCGTTTTAGGACATTCTTTTTCTCCTTTTGAGGTTTTTCCCATAGGATTTTACTCAAATAGGTTTTTAACGATGTATGTTTTGTCGAATATAAAGGTTTTTTATTATCTAAATTTCCGGGGAATCTCTTTCTTATGGGTCGTTCGATCCATGGTTAAACATACATTTCGGTTAGATGATAAAATTTTATTATCTTTGTGATGTATTATCACATATTTTATATCTTTAAAACGATCTTCGTTTTTCTGACAAAATAAATAAATCTATCCATGTTATATATATACATGCGCACGCAGTCACGTATAGCTAGATATATATTTATAATTGTTGTGTGTGAAAGAAATTGATTGTGCATATCAACAATTTAATTTGTATACACTAAAAACTGAATTTATTCTCATTTTTAATTATTTTAACATAGAGTACTGTCTGAATTATCAATCTACAAAAAAATAATCCTCATCTAAAATTAAATTTGAGAGTAAATCAAATTGAAAAAAGGTGGTAGGGATTTGTAGAAAAAAGGGTTGGGCTGAAGAGGATAAAATTAATGTCATCCATAATGATGGACATTTTAAAATAAATATTTATTAATAAATTTGGAAATTTTAAAAATTCATGAGTATTAAAAATGATTAACAAAATAATTTATAAATGAACGAATCACAAATTAAAACGTTTTAATTAATAAATTTCGAAAATAAGAGCTTATTTCCGGAAAATAAGTGCGGCCAAACAGGGCCCACGAAGTATAAGATCGATGTACCTTACTTCTCAACAGTGTTAACTTCCTTGACTTGAAGCTCTTGTGGAGTCTGTTTAGTACTAATATTACTCACAGAAAACTTGAGTTCTATGATGGCCTTCAAAACTGTCTTTCTGCAGTTAATATATATAGTCATTATTAACCTGACGTTTTGCAAGGCTTTTGATATTTTCATGAACACAACTTGTAAATAAATTTTATAATTTTATTTCTAATTTCGTTCCATTCCAATTAGTCAATTTTAACAAGAGCTCTGACCCACATATTAAAGGAAATGTTTTGTTCGATCACCGTTCTATATATTAATTTTAATTTCTTGAAAATCCTCATCATAGAAATCCTATTTTTTTTTCTCTCACTTTAGCATCTTCCCTCCACCTCTAATTTTCTATATAACCAATCGTTTCATTCCTCCCAACCAAATGGAGTAGGAGGATCTTAGGACGAGGCCATCTTACTGGTGAATACTTTGAGTGATTACGAGATTTATATAACCAATTACGAGATTTTCTATATTATATCTGTCTTTCAATTACGAGATTTTGAGTGATTTTTCCCTTTAGATATTTAGAAATATTAGAGCACGCCATATATGTAACTGGTGAATACTTTGTCTTATCAGAGCTTTAGAATCAGAAACTAAAATTACAAAATTAAAAACAATTTAATTAAGATCTAATAAAATAAATAAATAATTTTCTCGTAATTTTTCATTCCAAACTCTTATAAAAATCAAATGCTAAATAAAATTGGTTTTGGATTTGTGGAATATATCAACCCTCAATCTGAAAAGAAGGAATTTGGTGCATGTGACGCAATAAACTTGCAAAACAGTGACGTAAAGGCCAGACGTTTAGGGACACTAGGAAAATCCTACCACAGAATTAATATAAAAATTTGCTACTTGGAAAAATCAATAAAATATATCAAATTAGAACTAGTTACAATTTTGTTACTTTGTGATTTCAATTGGAATCAAATGCTTGGTAATTTCCTAAAGGGAAACGTGCGACTCTTTTCATTACTGTGGAACTTGTCAGGCCGCCTGAGACAAGTAGGCAACGATGATCGAGATTTTAGTGTGTGTTTTTCTTTTACAGTAGGTAGGTAGTTGTCCTTTTCAGTCAACCCGCCCGAAATAAACAAGTCCCCATAACATAATCCCAACCCCGTTTCCAAAGATGCTATATATAAAAACTGGTGATCGATCGACTAGTACCACAACCATATATAATCCCTGCAGCTCATAACATTAACATTCTACATTATATATTGTATATATATACGCAGTAATAGAAAAAGCAGGATTAAGATTATGAAGATGGGCATATTTAAAAAACAAGCCGATAAGAAAGACAAGAATTTACTGGTAGCAGCATCAGTAATAGCTGCCATGGCTTACCAAGCAGCTCTTAGCCCTCCTGGTGGCGTCGCTGGAGTAGATGCCGCAGAAGCTCCAGTTCCTTCCGCTGACTCATATGAGCTTCAACCTGGAGCTTCGCTTCTAGCTTTCTTTTACTCACGTTTGAGTAACGTGTTTTGGATAGCTAATACCATCTCCCTTGTGTCTGCTCTAAGTGTCATCTTTCTGTACGTCAGTGGTTTTAGTCTCAAACGAAAAATTCAAGTTTGGATCATCCGGGTGGCCATGTGGATAACTCTCTCATCAATGACACTTGCCTATGTTTGTGCAGTTGTAGCCACCAGCCCAACTACTGAGTGGGATAAAGTTTCCAGTACATTACAAGCACTTATATATGCAGTAATAGGATGGGTGCTATTGCTTGCCCTTTCCTTTTTTCTTCTTCTTATCCGCCTCGGCATCTACATAGTGAGGAAAATCATAAAATGCTTCTTTCCTTGATGATAGGAATTAGCTTCCATGGATAGCTAGATATACTGATCGATATGATCTGATAATAAAATAAATGCTCTCTAATGTCGAGTCCATTTTAAATTTCAATTCGTAGCTGCATGTTTTTTTGTATTATATTTTAAATTTGAACCTTTACATATACTTTGCGGTTTGTACTTGTATTTTATTAAAGTATCTCCAACCATGGTTGCTTTTAATTATGTTAGTGGAGGTGACCTAAATCATAGATATTTTCTAAAATATTTGTCATTCGGGGCATATGGAAGTTAGTTATAATTATAGATATCCTAGATAATTGGTAGTCTATATTCGGCTGATTTCTATTACAGTATCGACTCGTGAGTTAATTCTAAATTAAGCCAAACTGACATTAGAAACAATTAGGAGTAAGGCAACTTTCCCGGGTTCCATATGTTGTGTTTGGTCCAAAAGAATGGAAGTGAATGAAATAGATGAAAAGGAAAACAATGGATGTTGGAAGGAAGTTTTAAAAAAAATAAATCATGCAAATTTTTTATGATAAAAATAGTGAAGAACATGAATATATTGATCAGTAATGAAGAATTACTACTAAAATTATAGGGTTTGAGCTTTGTCTAGTTAGTTATAAGTGAAATAGCGGGGAAGTAATTTCTGACCAAACACAAGTATTAGAGTAATTTAAAGACACAATTTTACATGCTTGCAAGGTAAAATGTTTATATATATTTGGTACGTATAATATGTAGCTATGTTCCATAAATCTAATTTTACATCTTTTTAATGGATTTATGCTTACTTCAGATAATTAAATATCTAGTGACGAATAGAAGTGCAGTACGTCTGAACGTGAATGCAATGAATAACGATGGTGTCACACAGGCCGGTTCTCGGGGCAAGCAATACAATGAATGCAATGAATAACGATGGTGTCACACAGGCCGGTTCTCGTGAATGCAATGAATAACGATGGTGTCACTCGGGGGTAAATTTTTTTAATAAAAGTTTATGGAATAACTTAGAAATAAAAATAAAATTCAAAACTTAAGCCTATTATTAGAAGTTAAAAATCAAAGTAGGCAAGTTAGTAAATAGAAAAAGGGGCATATTTTTTGTCCATCTTTAAAAAAAACTAGGCCTATACGACTATAATTTTTACAAATCATGTAAATGTCATATTCAGTTATAGTATGTCACAAAAACGGTTGAATGAATTGATTATGTTATCAATTTGAAAAGAAAATCCTAGCAAATTTTAATTTTGAAGACTTGATTAATAATTTTGTTAGTAAAAATGTGAGAAAAATAAATTTTAAGTCATGAGACCTTAATATCTAGTAACGAGGAGTTTCCTAATTTTGTTATGAGTATCTAACGAGGGGCAAAAATTTTTGAGATGGCATAGGGTATCTCAAAGCTTCGGTGCCGGTCCTGGTGTCACAGCTTTGGACGTAGTAGAGCAGATGCCTAGCTATTGATGTAAAAAGCATGGAAAACAAGCTAGGAGCTTCTTGTATCAGCTGTGTTATGGATTAAAAACTAGGGTGTATTAATTGTGATGTATGTCGGAGTTTATCGAGTTTTAATGGCTGCACTTGTGTTTCGTAGCTTAGTTCTGCCCTCACAAGATGCCTACGTATCTTAGTGCGTACGAGAATCAAGCCAGACGTAGTTCTAAGAATGAGGGGTTAGACCCTTTATATAGACATTGATAGTCTTACAATCATAATAGGGTTGAGAGCCTTGATGGACAAACTACCTCCTTGAAGAATTCTAGTTCCTTTCTTATGATAGAAGTAGTTTCCATGTAGGAATGTGTTTCCTTGTTGATCGATGTGTTTTCGGGCTACTCCTTGGAGTAGTTTCCTTGTAATTGGATATAATTAATTAGCTGAATATTTAACTAATTAATTAATTACGAATTTATTCAATCATTAGGGTTTCCGACCTCATTAAATGCGCCTCCCTTTTGGGCCAAATCAAGTCTAATTAATGCCACATTAATTGTGTCTTTAGGTTGTAAACTATATTCGAATATAGTTTTAGATTTGGTCTGATTTTTATATTTGATTTCGATTTAAAATATAATTTAACAAATAAAAATTTTCATATGCCTTTCTTTTTTACAAATAAATGAACTGATTGCATGATACAATTTGCTTTTAGCATTAGAGCTAAGATACAAAAGGCATATGCAAGAGTATCTGTTCGGTATGGTCCACCAAACAAATGAATAAACAAAACAAACAATATGCTGAACAGAAAATACATCCTTAATGTGCCCACCGAGTACATGACCTTTCTTTTATCTACGGCTAATCCTAGGACCCTAGCAACTACAGTAATTTATTTGAACTCAAAGGGAGAAGGAAAGCCAAAAATTATTAATCAAGTATAACAAAAATATTATCTATAATACTACATTAACAATATATTTGAATTTAATATATAATTTCAAAATTATTAATATAAATTTAAGATAACATTACATTAAAATTTAATATGTATATGGTTAGTTCAACGAGAACTATTAAAGATTTGTAATTTCAATCGTTTGAACAGTATATTAAAATTTAATATTTATATTATTAATAGTAAAAATAAAATAAAAAATGGGATTACAACTAAACAACTATAAAAGATCCAAAAAAAATTAAATATAAGAATTTTGCATAAGTAATAAGTTAGTGTATATAGATATAATAATGGAATATTAATAGATAATTAGTCGGATGTAAAGAATATTTAAATTTGTTAATCCTAAAATAAGGCATTTATATATACTAGCCTATAACCCGGGAGGGGAGGAGAGTAATAAATAATATATTATATATTTTAAATGAATTAAATATTTAATTTGATTATTTATGTTATTAATATTTTTTATGTAATATTGTACATGAGATAAATTATTTTTGAATCATATTTATATTATATGTTTAAATTCTCATTAATATATTGTTATATATTTATATTAATTAACATAGATTAATAACCCGTGCAAAGCATTAATACATTTTTTATTAACAAAAAGAGTTTTAAATATATTAGAAAATATTTTAATTAAAATTTAAATAAAAGAGTATATTTTAATATATATATATATATATATATAATTTTAATATTCAAAATTTTTTATTATAAAATTACAATTTTTAATAAATTAAAGTGTTTGAGCATGAGAAAATTGAAACATGCTATTAGATGTGAGTACAACTTTATATTCTAATTAAAAAAGAAGTCCGTTTAGAGTAATATAATATAAAAGTATATATAATATAGATAGAGCACAATAATAAAATTGAATTAATATAAATAAAATAATATTATTATTTTAATATTCATAAATTTTAATCAATAAATTATGATATTAAATAAATTAAAGAGGTTGATTAATGAGGAAATTAAAATATATATGATTGTTTATTGATTAAAAGAATGTGTTTGAAATTGAGTAAAAAATTGAGTATGAGACACATGTATTTGAAGTTAAGTGAGACACAAAAGAGAATCAGACGGCGACTTTAATAATAAAGTACAGATATCCTGCCCAAATATATTTGCACAAGAACAACGCTAGCTAAGCTAGCAAACGTCAGAAGAATAATGTTGTAGTCGTATGCACATTGATTGAAGTGGGAAGAATTGACCCTCGAAAATTTATACCACAAATATTCCTTCATCATTGATTCAAATTCTATATTTATGTGAAGTCACTAAAGAAATGATTAATGTCCACTACACAATATGATGAAGTTGCATGTATTACTTAAGAAAGAAATAATATTAAAATATGAGAGCACTGATGCAAGAAATATACATACATTGTAACTATAGTTTCATTCTCATAATGACATGGTATTGAATCTTTTCTAATCAATAATAACAGTAATACTTACTTGGCCCCCGTAGGGTTAAAACCAATAGAAAATGCAGCAGTGATCTCATTCATAATCATATGCCCGATAAGTGCACCGCAACTGCATTAGTAATCAAATACAACCATCAGGAATTTATTATGAAAGAATATATTCGTTGTTATGGATTAAAAACTAGGGTGTATTGATTGCGATGTGTGTCAGAGCTTATCGAGCTTTAATGGATGTGCTTGTGTTTCGTGACTTAACTCTGTCCTCACAAGATGCCTATGTATCTCAGTGCGTATGAGAATCAAGCCAGACGTAGTTCTACGAATGACGGGTTAGACCCTTTATATAGACGTAAGAAGTCTAAGAATTATAATAGGGTTAGGAACCTTGACGGTATTAATCATTAGGGTTTCGAGTCTTATTAAATGGGCCTCCTTTTTGTACCAAATCAGGTCTAATTAATGCTATATTAATTATATTTTTAGGGTTTAATTTTAGCTCATATCATCCGTATACTAATGAAATTTGATTAAGCGAAAAATTCAAACAAATGAATATCATAAAGTGGTAAACACCAAATATCCAGCAAAATATAAGCACCAGATATCCAGCAAAATATTAAAAGTCGGTTTAGTGTGATGGCAAATTATTATCACATAAGTTTCAGCACGGCCCAATACATTATCGGCTCTCGGATGGAGTTGATAAAGTTGACTAGTATTATTATTTAGAGTATGTTAATAACAATGACTTAGCATATGGCCTGAAGCAGCATTCCAGAGATGTATTGGATGGTCACGAGTAGAACTCGCAAATACACATGTAACAGGATCTGTAATAGTAACAAACCACAATTAGGTCATTGCCAGTGTATCTTTGTGTAGATTATGTTTGACAAAACAATCGTCCTCACCTGAAGCAAACATGTACGGGGACCTGCAACACAATGAAAAATCCATGATAACAAAAAACGCTCTAAAGATAAATCTGTCCTCGTAAAATAGAAAGTTTATCCTAGATCACAACCATTTAGCTCGAAAATAATAAGAGCAAAATCATAGACTTACATGCATTGACTTCAAGAGCATTCACATAAGCGCTACTCTCATCATTTGGTCTAAAGAAAAGTAAATGCAACACAATATATTAAGACACAACAACAAAAAAGCAAGAAAAATTATTATAAAAAAATATAGGTAAGGGGTAAGGCTTACAGAGTGAATGCATGGAAGGTATTATCATGAGTAGAGGTAAGAAAAAAAGACCCATCTGGAGACCTAGATAAATTCATTAATATTCTTAAAAATGGGTAGCACATAGATATCAAGAATGTGAAAAAATGGGGAGGACAACCAAAATACAGGGGCACAAAAAGGCAAATATACATATACATCCCTGCTTAAGTACTCAAACAACATAAGATAAATTAAATATCATATACCCAAAATCCAAATCAATTAACCATAATATTAGACGACAATCAAGAGCCCTAAATCTAAAACTTTAGAATGAAATCCCCAAATTTAAATCACCTACAAAATTAAGACCAAAACGACAAGGATTAACTTACTAATATCGCCTCTATGATCGATAGGCCCTCCAATCACAATAATAATAAGACCAAAGGTAGCTCTCCCAACAGGCACCTACCATATTCAAGAACATCCAAACGAAAACGAATACCAAGTATTGATAAAAGAGACAAACCAATCGTACCATAATGATATTGGACATGAACAATTCGTAGCCTCGAATCAATTAAAGAAGATTAAGCCCTTTTTCAAACCAAATCCCTAATTCGTAGCCTCAAATCGATTAAACGAGAGAGATGAAATGTGAGACATATGTACTTGAGAGATGGGAGATGGAGAGAGAAAATCTTAAATTGGAAGCCCTAGAAATAAAGCCCCATGAAATCGAGGAACAAAAAAGGGTTGTATTCAAACAAAAATTTCAAGTGGAGCGGGAGGCAAGCACGGGAAAAGTGGAGTATTTGGGGAAAGAATGTACAGAACTATTTCATTTTGGGGGGAAATATAAGCACCCATTTTTTTATTCTTGTACACCGTGTTATTATATTAGTGTTATATTAGTTTATACAGGTACATATAAATATTTAAAAAATTATTTTTTATATTTTATATTTGTTAAAATTATTTTAAATTTTTTCAAAATGTTATATAAAATTTTATTAAAAATAAATATAAGATTAATATTCATTGGGTTTAAATAATGAGTTGCAATTTTAAACAAATTAAATAGTTTGAAGAATGGTTAAATTGAGATGTGTTATATTTGGTATAACCTTATTAATTATATTGGAAATAAGATATTTAATATAAGTATATAAAAGGCTTAAATACAATTATAACCCTGCGTTCTCAACAATATACAACTAATACCCCCTTTTAATATAATTAGTAATTTTAACCTTGAGTTTTTAATTCCGGAATAAAATGAACCTTCTGGCTAATTTTTGAGTAAAGTTATTGACACATGCGAGTCACGTGACTTGGATGAGGGCTATATTCGTAAAATACAATATTATCCTTTTCTTTATATATATCGATCATGATATATGCAAGCATCATTACTAGGGTTTTTCTTTATCAATTATCATTTACAATTATCGGCGCTTAAGATGTCAATCAGAGATGTTGAAGATCCAAAATCTCCTATATATGGTAATTAACCTTCTTCTTTTCAATCATTATATAGGTATTTGATGTTCATTATTTTTTTTAGATAAATGATATAGGTATATTTATCTATATACCTCTTCTATGTCTTAATATTATGGGTTCATTTTATGCATTTGTTTTAAACTGATCTCAGTTTTATATTTTGTATATATTTGAGTAGATGAAGGTGGTTCCTTGTTGACAATCAGGGTATATCATGGGGGTAAAATAAAGTATTATCCTAGTGTTGAATATGTGGGTGGTAATTGCGTTGTATATGATTATTGGGACATTCATAAGCTTAATTTAAAGACTTTAGATGGTAAGATGAAATCTCTGGGGTATGGAGGGTTAATGAGATTTTACTGTCACATACCCGATGTGATATTAGATAGTGAACTAAGTTTGTTATCTAAGAAGAGTGATTTTCAACAAATGATAAGATATGACCAACAAAATAACAACCACATCAATATGTATGTTAAACATGAAGAGAGGGCCTCAGCTTCTAAGTCAGAAATTTATTTAAGTGGTTTGTATGAGGAGGACTTAATGGAGTCTAATGTCAACAAACAGATTGCACATAAGAAACGCAGACCACCATGGAATTAAAATTTCACCAGACCAAGATGAGGAAATGGCAATGATCCATCAAACCAGGAAAAAAAATTGAAGAAGATAAAAGTTAATGTTGGCGATGTAGAAGTCGAATCAACATTTGGTGTCAAATTCTGCACTTCTTCTTCCTTGGCTGCAGTTGCTCATGAGGCAAGACAGAAGTTAAGTGAGGTCTAAGGCTAAGAAGCAAGTGCAGTGAGAGCACTTGTTTTAATATCTTTTGTTAGTTGACCCCATAAATGAACTAGCTTTTAAGTCTTTTGGTACTTGGTTAAATATTGCTAGCATGGAGTAGTTGGCATGTAATTATGGAGCAACATCGATGGGGCACTATTTTGATTTGTCATGTAATTATGTTACAACTATTTTAGATGGTAGGGATAATCTTTTGTATGGAAATCAAACCCAAAACAATTATAACTATTTTGGGTTGCGGGCAAGTTATGTAATCTTAACTACTTACTGCATTTTCGTGATATTTATATTTTGTTTAGCTGTAAGTTATGTAATCTTTTGTTTGTTTTAATTTAAGAAAAGTTATTTACGTTAAGGTTAAATTTATTAAATGTGTTAAAATAGGGTCTTAATTGTACATTGTTGAAAACGTAGGGTTATAATTGTATTTAAATTCACCGGAATTTAATTTAATTCCAAGAATGTCCTTTTGTAATGAACGGAAATTGGACCAAGGTTTAATTTAAAAAAGTCATTTAAAGTAAGGTTAAAATTACTAATTATATTAAAAGGGGGTTTTAGTTGTATATTGTTGAAAACGCAGGATTATAATTGTATTTAAGCCTATATAAAATTTAGGATATGATTTAGATATATTTAATTAATATTAGAAAAAGGTTAACCAAATCGATTATAAAAAATCTCAAGTTCGGTTATAATAATATAGTATAGATAGATGTTTTTATTTCTAGCGTTATATTATTTCTTTTATGATAGTGATATAATTATTTTATATTCCCTCTATCCCACCCATTTATTTACGTTTTGCAGAGAGGGTTCGTCACGCATTTTAAGGTGCATATAAAGTATAGTTCCGTAACTTATTTTTACAATTTTTTGTTTTTGAATAAAAATTGAATGTTTAAATTTTTATTCAGAAAAAAAATTAAAAATAAGTTATGGAACTATACTTATATGCACCTTAAAATGTGTGCCGGACCTTCTCTCCGAAACGTAAACAAATGGGTGAGACTGAGGGCGTATTAGTTTTAATTTATTTGTTAAAAATTTTATAATTTCAGAAATTAAGAAACATACAAATCAAATTTTAATATTTAATTTTTTAATATATCACCAATACAAATTGATCGAAAAAATAATTTAATTTATTATAGAGCTAATTATAGTTTTATAACAAACTCAATATCCACATCCTAACTTTTAAATACAAAATCATACTAATAACAACTATAAAACTATCTACTTATTACTCGCAAACTATATATATATTTGTATTATCCATAATATAAATATAATTTTCTAGGTCATATGTTAAAAAAAAATCAAGATTCATAAAAAAAATAATAATTTTTAACTATTTTAAAAATTAAGAAAGAATACAACAATTTTTATATTCAAAGTTGTTGTCTTCATTAATCTCATACAATGATTTTTTCTCAAAGTATTGTGTTGTGTCATTTCATACAATATTTAATTTACAATGGTTTTATGTAGAAAACTGATGTGTTATTTTAACTCGTACAACACAATTTCTAATAAAAACGTTGTTTATTTCACGCTAAAGAACAAAAATTAACTTTTTATAATAAGACAAAAAAATATTTTTAGACGATTTTTTTTACTTTTGTTTTAAAAAATACATAAAATAAAATTAAAAATTCTAGTTTTTTGTTGAACATTACTAAAATCGGAAGATCATAACATCAGTACGGTTGAATCATCGTAAAAACATATTTTTAATTTAATATGAAGCTAATTATAGTTTTATAACAAACTTAGTGTCTACATCCTAACATGTAAACACAAAAGCATACTCATAACTTGTGTTCAAACTATAAAGTCATCTACTTATTACTACCACACTGTATACATTTATACGTATCCATACGGTTGGAGATATAGAAAATAATATTTTAATTTAATACGGTTGGATATAATTTAAACACAAAAAAACATACTCATACTACATTCGTACGGTTGGATGATAGAAAATAATATTTTAATTTAATACAAAGATGATTATAGATTTATCACAAACTCACTATCTACATCCTAACTCGTACATATAAAACACATACTCATACTCATGTTCGAACTATAAAACTACTGACTTATTACTAACAAACTATATACATTTGTACGTATCCATGAAATAAATATATTTTTTGAAGTCGAAGGTTAAAAAGACCAAAACTCATAAAGAAAATGAATATTTATAACTATTTAAAAATATAAGAAACAATACAACAATTTTTACATTCAAAAGTATTGTCTTCAGGTTATGAGGACAACACAATAGAAACAATTTTATGTCATGTGCCACTTAGACAACACTATATCATATCATTGTTTGAAGACATCTTACATAATACATGGTATAAAACACTTGTCTAATTTCAACAACGGTTATTTGCAGCATTGTCCGAAGTCTATTCAAACAATTATTTTAAAAACCGTCGTATAGAGCTACTAGTTTGCACAACACACCATTCAAAATGTCATGTCTGATTTGATTTTATAGACAACGGTTATAAAACAGTTGTACAAATTCTGGATTAGTCAATAGTTTTTCGAGCAAAAAAATAAAACATTGTATGTTAATTTTGGGCAACACTTTTTCGTCCGAGCGTTGTCTCATAAGTGTTGTCTGTTTGTGTTTTTCTTGTAGTGAATATTGTACACTCAGCAGGGGTTAAGATGGCGAGAAACTTTAGCATCTTTCAAAAGAAAGAGTGAAAGAGAAACAAAGATTTACTAATAGCAGCATCAGTGATAGCTGCAATGGCTTACCAAACAGCTCTGAGCCCTACTGGTGGCATTGCTTCAGTGGATGCCACAGAAGCTCCAGTTCCTTCCCATGACGGCCCTGATGACCTTGAACCTGGAGCTTCCCTTCTAGCTTACTTCTACTCAGATTTGAGTAATGCGTTTTGGATAGCTTCTCCAGTGGTTTTAGTTTGAAACGAAGATTTCAAATTTGGATCATCAGGGTGGCCATGTGGATAACTCTCTCTTTAATAGTGCTGGCCACCCGTGCGGGTTGGCTCGGACCGCACAGGACCGGCCCGGCATATCGACACGCACGGTTCGCTACAGTAACGAGCAGTGCTGAACCGGGGCACGAACCGCTAATCGAACGAGCCGGATACGAGTTTAGATTCTGAAAACCGGGACCGGCACGGCTCGGCACGGCTCGGCATGGCCCGACACGCACGGCTCGGCACGGCTCAACACGCACGGCCCGGCACAGCTCGGCACGGCCCGACACGCACGGCTCAGCACGCACGGCACGCACGGCTCGGCTCGTCTCAATAATTGTTAAAAAAAATTAAAAGACATCTTTTGAAAATTATTTTTTTGTTTTTTTACAAAAATATGTTTATTTTATTTTACTTTTATAAAAATATGATTTTGATTTTTTTACAAAAATAAAATTTTGCAACTAAATAAAACTTCATGCAATTAAAACAAAACAAATACTTCGTTGGTGCCATTTGCCAACTTAATTGAACTATTTATTTAATTTCGTATACTCAAATTGATAAATTTTAAAATAAGTCGGGTATATAATAATTATAAGCTTTTCTAATTATATAATACATATAATTTTTAGTTAAAATTTAATTAAATTGAAATGTAGGAAGTAGATATTCTAACATTTTTTTAGAAAAAATAGAAAACTTACTACCATTGGTAGTAGTGTATAAAATTGTATTAATTGCATGAAGGTGCACAACAAACACAACTCGGTAGTTTCATGACTTCATCGCCTGCATGTCTTCCTTATATTTTTGGTATTGCATGTCTTCTTGACCATTGTGTTAGAAAGGAAGGTTTAGAAAACATGTTAGAGTATTATTATGACGTGTTAGGAGTTTCATATGACCATGTTTTATATGTAACTAATTGTTTAAGTTTGTTGCATCGTCTTGTAGATATATATGCTCCTAGAACTCAAAATGCAGAACCACCTAAAAGTAATACTGTCAGCAGGTTTAATAGTACTATTTCATCTATATTAAACAAAAGACAAAAAGCGAGGATTCATGAGCCTTCTTCTACTTCACCCTCTTCTTCTTTTCTTATGGTTAGAGAGTTTTTTCTTATAACTATGAGTTAAGTGATGATTTTTCAATACTAACGTGGTGGAAGAATCATGAGTTACAATTTCCGGTTTTAGCTAAAATTGTAAGGGACATCTTAGTAGTCCCCGCCTCTACAATTGCGTCTGAGTCCGCTTTTAGTGCAGGTAGAAGAGTGTTAGACGAGAAGAGATCGTGTCTTTCGCCAGACGTGGTAAAAATTTTGGTTTGCAAAAAGGATTGGGATCAAGCCGCAAAAAGACAACAAGGGATGCAAAAAGATGATTCGGATGGCGAAGACGATCCATGGATGACAATGGATACTACTTCAGAATCGGGCACCTCAACCAACAACGACGAACAATTATAAATCAAGTAGTGGATAGGTATTTTTTGTTTTATATTTTTTAGATTTGTTTGGTTTGTATTTTTTTTATGTATTGATGCGGTTTGTTCCGTTTTTTTAGAGAGGAGTCCTTTCAAAATTAATTATAAATTTTTTTAATCAATAAAATTTATACGAGGTACCGTCCTCTTTGAAACAAAAAAAAAACTGCAACTCAACCCGCCCAACCCGCCTAACCCGGCACGGCACGACCCGCCCAACCTGCGTGCCGGTCCTGGGTTGACTTCCTACGAGTCAAACCCGGCTCGGCACGGCATGCACAACCCATTTATGCGGTTACGAGTCGAGGTGTGCTGAGCCTAACCCGTGCGCGGCACGGCCCGGCACGGCACGACCAGCACGGGTGGCCAGCACTACTCTTCAATGACAGTTGCCTGTGCTTTTACAGTTTTAGCCACCTCCCCGGCCAGCTACTGATTTTTATAATAGTGAAAATACACTTGACGCACATGTAATCGCAGTAATAGCATGGGCGGGATTGCTTTTCCTTTGCTTTTTTGTTCTTGTTTATCGCTTCATCCGCTGCACAGTGAGGAAAATTACAAAGAAGAATACAGGTGCAGCCTCAGCCTCAGTCCCAGGCCCCCTAGATATTGATATTGTCTGAGATTTTTCATTAAAATAAATATAGTCCTTATAATATATATGTGGAACTTCACAAACACTATTTATCACCCCATTCAAAATAAAATATATATCTAACCCTTAAAAGACTTATCTTGGAGCTTAAAAGCTTTTAGTTAATTACCTTCTCAAAAATTTGTAAAATACTTTGTATAGACCATGTACGTGTATACACCATTTTTAGTTATGCATCATAAGTCGTAGGTCTTGCGTCTTTCTTTTATTGTCTTTCTTATATAGCTATAGGCATGTATCTCTAAGACTTCGAATCTTTAAACAATATTTACCTCGATTTACTTCACCTTACAACAAGAGATCGATTAAATATAAGCATTATGACTTGATCAACCCTTTCTATAAGACAAAAAAAATTAACAATTACAAGTGCTACAATATATCCAGATAAAGCCATGTAACTACAAGTACTCAGTTGCTTTGCGCATTCAACAAAGATCGACCTGCGCTAGCTAATTAATGCGAGGCAATAATTTGGAATTAGTATGCAATCTTTGTGTTAGCATTACAAAAGGCGATAAAAACAATAGTAGAGATGAACATATTTCGATACAAATTAAACTAGTCTCTGCCATGTTTGTTTTACCTGTTATCTAGCTAGCTATATCCGTAAAAAAAATTATATAATCACCTTATCTATATCTTTTTATATTAGAATCGAGTTAATTAAGTGTAATCTATTCACACATGCTTAAACTTCAATAATAATAACAAACAAATAACAACACATGCAATTAGAGCCGCTTCGGCTCGCCCCGACTCGTTACTAAACTCGTAGGAGGCGCCTGAGAACCGGGCCGGTTCAGACAGCACAGACTGACTAAAAGACGTGCCGTACACGAGTTGGAGGAAGGAGAACCGGGACCGGCATAGACCGGCACAACTCACTCGCGTAACTCGCGTGAACCGTGACGGCCCGGACCGCCCGGCACGGCACAACACGCATGATGGATCCATAGTATATGTTTTGTAGCATTACTCAACTTTTAGTATTTTATTTGGTAACATACATTGCATGTCGTTTTATTAAAAAACTTAGTTTATACTAAATTTTATAAATGTTTAGAATTTTTTTATCGGTATAAGATGTGTAAACAATAATTCTAAAATTTCAATAAAATATATCAAATTAGAACTAGTTACAAGTTTGTTACTTTGTGATTTCAATCGGAATCAAATGCTTGGCAATTTCCCAAAGGGAAACGTGCGACTCTTTTCATTACTGTGGAACTTGTCAGGCCGCCTGAGACAAGTCCCCATAACATAATCCCAACCCCGTTTCCAAAGATGCTATATATATCAAGTGGTGATCGATCGAGTAGTACCACAACCATATTTAATCCCTGCAGCTCATAACATTAACATTCTACATTATATATTGTATATATATACGCAGTAATAGAAAAAGGAATAAGATTATGAAGATGGGCATATTTAAAAAACAAGCCGATAAGAAAGACAAGAATTTACTGGTAGCAGCATCAGTAATAGCTGCCATGGCTTACCAAGCAGCTCTTAGCCCTCCTGGTGGCGTCGCTGGAGTAGATGCCGCAGAAGCTCCAGTTCCTTCCGCTGACTCATATGAGCTTCAACCTGGAGCTTCGCTTCTAGCTTTCTTTTACTCACGTTTGAGTAACCTGTTTTGGATAGCTAATACCATCTCCCTTGTGGCTTCTCTAAGTGTCATCTTTCTGTACGTCAGTGGTTTTAGTCTCAAACGAAAAATTCAAGTTTGGATCATCCGGGTGGCCATGTGGATAACTCTCTCATCAATGACAGTTGCCTATGTTTGTGCAGTTTTAGCCACCAGCCCAACTACTGAGTGGGATAAAGTTTCCGATACATTACAAGCACTTATATATGCAGTAATAGGATGGGTGCTATTGCTTGCCCTTTCCTTTTTTCTTCTTCTTATCCGCCTCGGCATCTACATAGTGAGGAAAATCATAAAATGCTTCTTTCGTTGATGATAGGAATTAACTTCCATGAATAGCTAGAGATACTCATCGATATGATCTGATAATAAAATAAATGCTCTCTAATGTCGAGTCCATTTTAAATTTCAATTCGTAGCTGCATGTTTTTTTTGTATTATATTTCAAATTTCAACCTTTACATATACTTTGCGGTTTCTACTTGTATTTTATTAAAGTATCTCCAACCATGGTTGCTTTTAATTATGTTAGTGGAGGTGACCTGAAACATAGATATTTTCTAAAATATTTATCTTTCGGGGGCACATGCAAGTTAGTTATAATTATAGATATCCTAGATTAGGGCTGTAAATGAATAAAGCTGTTCGTGAACAAAACTCGAGCTCGGCTCGTTTAAGTGAGCTCGACTCTGTTCCTTTATTAAAAGAACCTGATCTTGAACATAAAAATTCGCTCGGTTAGTAAACGAACCCGAGCCGAGCTTTATGCCTGTTCGGCTCGATCTCGGCTCGAGTTCGGCTCGAGCTCGTCTAGCTCGGCTCGGATAAAATTTATATATATTATAAATAAATAAAATATTATGAATAATTTAAATATTTATATCATATTTAATATATTAATGTTTATATGAAATTATTCATATTATATATATATTGTTAATGTTTATTCATATTTAATATATTAATGTTTATATATACCGCCTAAAATATTTATAGTTTGATTATGTATTTGTGTAAATTGTGAATCTGTGATGTACTGATGTGTCTTAATTCTTGAACATTTTATTTTTAAAATCTCTAAATATAATAATTAACACAAATTCAAATTTTATATTATGTTTTTATTATGATATGTATAAATATATACACACACGCATATATTATAATATATTTATATTTAATTATTTGAATCATATTTAATATATTAATTTTTATGTGACTATATATATATATATATATATATATATATAACATACATAATTTTATAATCTTTTAATTTTCTTAAATTGATTACAATCTCATTTTAGTAAATGAATATCAATTTTATTTAATTTGTCAAAATTAAAAAATTGATTAAATCATGTCATTTTTCTCACAAGTCACAACACAAATTTGAAATTTGGAATTCAACATCAAGAATTTAAAAAAACAACTTATGACCACTTCGATCACATAGAGAAATTGACCATAATTAAATATGTTACATTTGTATTATTATACATTATATATATATATATATTAATAAATATAATACATTAAATTTGGGAATATCATTAAATTAAATATATCTTGACATCTGTACGGTTGGATCGTCGAGAAATATTTTTAAAAAAATGGAAAGAACAATTCGTGACAAAACACTAGTTACGAATTCTAGTCAATATAGTAGTGATATACTAAGATCTCCAACCAAATTAATTTTATATTTTTTTAAAATTTGAAAATATCATTATATTAGATATATCTTGACATCCGTACGGTTGGATTGTCGAGAAATATTTTAAAAGAATAGAAACAACAATTCGTGACAATGCACTAGTTACGAGTACTAGTCAATATAGTAGTGATATACTAAGATCTCCAACAAAATTAATTTTTTATTTTTTTTTTAAATTTGGGGATATCATTATATTATATATATCTTGACATTCATATGGTTGGATTGTCGAGAAATATTTTTAGAAAAATAGAAACAACAATTCGTGACCAAACAATAGTTACGAGTACTAGTCAAGTAGTCAATATAGTAATGATATACTAGAATTTTCAACCAAATTAATTTTTTATTTTTTTAAAATTTAGGAATATCATTATATGAAGTATATCTTGACATCCGTACGGTTGGATCGTCGAGAAATATTTCTTAAAAAATAGAAACAACAATCCGTAAAAGTTATTTTTATTAATTGGACTTAATTGAGTAAAAAATATTTGTTTTGTTAGCGAACAACTCGATTCGGCTCGGACTCGGTTCGAATTCGACTCGACTCGGACCCGACTCGATTTGTTCGCGAAAAACTCGTGTTCGGCTCGTTTATTAGGAAACTCGGCTCAACTCGGTTTGTTTTAAAAAAAAGTCAAACTCGGCTCGGTTCGGTTCGTTTTAAAAAAAAGTCAAGCTCGGCTCGGCTCGAGCAAAACTCTGCTCGACTCTGTTCGTTTACAGCCCTATCCTAGATAATTGGTAGTCTATATTCGGCTGATTTCTATTACAGTATCGACTCGTGAGTTAATTCTAAATTAAGCCAAACTGACATTGTTAGAATACAATATAAGATCCTGATAAGTTAGTCTCCTAACACCTTGAGGTTTTAGGAGAACTGGTAATTTAACAAGGTATCAGAGCTCCAGTCGGCAGGGTCTAAGGTTCGACTCTCTGTCACCTCCAATATTCTCATAATTAATTATAGACACGAAAGGCTTATTATTGCCCCAAAGATGGGCACCCGTGATCCACTCTCGACCCATAAATGAGCTTTCGAGTGAGGGGGAATGTTAGAATACAATATAAGATCCTGGTAAGTCAGTCTCATAAATGAGCTTTCGAGTGAGGGGGAATGTTAGAATACAATATAAGATCCTGGTAAATCAGTCTCCTAACACCTTGAGGTTTTAGGAGAACTGGTAACTTAACAGACATTAGAAACAATTAGGAGTAAGGCAACTTTCCCGGGTTCCATATGTTGTGTTTGGTCCAAAAGAATGGAAGTGAATGAAATAGATGAAAAGGAAAACAATGGATGTTGGAAGGAAGTTTTTAAAAACATAAGTAATGCAAATTTTTTATGATAAAAATAGTGAAGAACATGAATATATTGATCAGTAATGAAGAGTTACTACTAAAATTATAGGGTTTGAGCTTTGTCTAGTTAGTTATAAGTGAAATAGCGGGGAAGTAATTTCTGACCAAACACAAGTATTAGAGTAAATTAAAGACACAATTTTACATGCTTGCAAGGTAAAATGTTTATATATATTTGGTACGTATAATATGTAGCTATGTTCCATAAATCTAATTTTACATCTTTTTAATGGATTTATGCTTACTTCAGATAATTAAATATCTAGTGACGAATAGAAGTGCAGTACGTCTGAACGTGAATGCAATGAATAACGATGGTGTCACACAAGCCGGTTCTCGGGCAAGCAATACAAGTCATCGCATGGGACATCCATCACTCGGGGGTAAATTTTTTTAATAAAAGTTTATGGAATAACTTAGAAATAAAAATAAAATTCAAAACTTAAGCCTATTATTAGAAGTTAAAAATCAAAGTAGGCAAGTTAGTAAATAGAAAAAGGGGCATATTTTTTGTCCATCTTTAAAAAAAACTAGGCCTATATGACTATAATTTTTACAAATCATGTAAATGTCATATTCAGTTATAGTATGTCACGAAAACGGTTGAATGAATTGGTTATGTTATCAATTCGAAAAGAAAATCCTAGCAAATTTTAATTTTGAAGACTTGATTAATAATTTTGTTAGTAAAAATGCGAGAAAAATAAATTTTAAGTCATGAGACCTTAATATCTAGTAACGAGGAGTTTCCTAATTTTGTTATGAGTATCTAACGAGGGGCAAAAAATTTTGAGATGGCATAGGGTATCTCAAAGCTTCGGTGCCGGTCCTGGTGTCACAGCTTTGGACGTAGTAGAGCAGATGCCTAGCTATTGATGTAAAAAGCATGGAAAACAAGCTAGGAGCTTCTTGTATCAGCTGGTACTTTGAGGGCAACTGATTACTGATCAAAACCAATAGCAAGTGGGTAAAGATGTGGGATAAGTTTACAAACTTCACTATCTTTCGGGAGAAACGAGAAAAGAGAGACAATGCATTACTAGTTTATTGTTATGATTACTTAATGTATAACAGGAGTGACTTGGTTTTATAACATGATTTTATTGTTATGGGTTGTAAACTACATCACTTAAAAATCATATTTCATCGAATATAGTTTTAGATTTGGTCTGATTTTTATATTTGATTTCAATTTAAAATATAATTTAACAAATATAAAATTTCATATGCCTTTCTTTTTTACAAATAAATGGACTGATTGCATGATACAATTTGCTTTTAGCTTATAGAGCTAAGATACAAAAGGCATATAGAGGTGGCCAAACGGGCGGGTTGAATCGGCCCGACTCGCCCCGACTCGCCGAAATGGATCATCTGAGACGGCTCGAACCGGACCCGTTCAAGAACCGGCACAAACCGTCTGTATAACGTGTCATTCACGAGCCAGCAAATTGGAACCTGTAACCGGCTCAACACGGCTCGCCAAACTCGTGTCAACCCGTGACGAGCCGGCACGGCTCGGCAAGGCCCGAACCGGCACGTCCACTCTGCTGTGTATACAAATGTGGAAATTCATGTTCCTTACGCGTGTCCAAAGCGTGTGACGAAGGACAAAGAAGTTAACATACCAGAACATGGGTTTTCAGCTATGCATAATTCACCTTAATTTAACTACGCGTGTGTTTCGTTTTATTTAAATTGAAATTTAAATGAATGATTAATTTTTTAATCAAATAAATTAAATTGGTTTCAATTTAATTAAATCTACTTTAATCTAGTTCAACTGAATCCAATTATATTGGGTTCATATTATATTATATATTGTTAATTTATAAATATAAGTGAATTATAATATAGTTCATATATAATAAATCTAATAATCTTTTTCCCAAAAAAACTTAATAAATTATAATTTTAATTTATTTATATAAAAAGGAAATGGTTGATCAATGAATTATAATAATAAAAATTATTTATTTATTTAAAAATTTAATTTAATCATGAAGATTTGCTTCGTATTTTTTTAATATGTTTATTATATACAAGCGGTTTGTTCCGTTTTTTTAGAGATGAGTCCTCTCAAATTATTTGTAAAATATTTTTTAATTAATAAAATTTATAAATTTACCGTCCTCTTTTATTCCAAAAATATTCATATAATTTTTTAATACTTTTAAAATATTAACTAGAATTAAAATTAAAAAAATAATAAAATGCCTAACACGTCGAGCCGCACACGAGTCAGTTTTTTTAAGAACTAGCCCGACTCGGCACGGCCTGGACAGCTTCACATGCCGTCCACGAGTTAGGAGCTGACTAAACCGGCTCGCCCGGCCTGCTCGTTTGGCAAGCTCTAAAGGCATATGCAAGAGTATCTGTTCGGTATGGTCCACCAAACAAATGAATAAACAAAACAAACAATATGCTGAACAGAAAATACATCCTTAATATGCCCACCGAGTCCATGACCTTTCTTTTATCTACGGCTAATCCAAGGACCCTAGCAACTACAGTAATTTATTTGAACTCAAAGGGAGAAGGAAAGACAATTCCCGTTTGTCTCAGCTTAAAACTTCTGAATTTAAATTGATTTTTAACTTTAAATTAAAAATTGTATATTTGATCAATAAAATTTAAAAAATATGTGAATATGATTAGCTTGTAGTTTTTAGTTTAGTTTTGTTAAACTTGATCATCGATTATTTATTATATTCTAAATATAACAAGTATAACAAGTATAACAAAAATATTATCTATAATAGTACATTAACAATATATTTGAATTTAATATATAATTTCAAAATTATTAATATAAATTTAAGATAACATTACAATAAAATTTAATATGTATATGATTAGTTCTACGAGAACTATTAAAGATTTGTAATTTCAATCGTTTGAACAGTATATTAAAATTTAATATTTATATTATTAATAGTAAAAATAAAATAAAAAATGGGATTACAACTAAACAACTATAAAAGATCCAAAAAAAATATATAAGAATTTTGCATAAGTAATAAGTTAGTGTATATAGATATAATAATGGAATATTAATAGATAATATTCTAAAAGAAGGCATTTATATATACCAGTCTATAACTCGTGCAAAATACAGGAGGAGAGTAATAAATAATATATTATATATTTTAAATGAATTAAATATTTAATTTGATTATTTATGTTATTAATATTTTTTATGTAATGTTGTACATGAAATAAATTATTTTTGAATCATATTTAAAGCATGGTTGTTTATTGATTAAAAGAAGGTGTTTAAAATTGAGTATGAGACACACGTGTATTTGAAGTTGAATGAAACACAAAAGAGGATCAGACCGAGGACAGACCAAACATTTGTCTTGCAGCATTAATAATATAGTAGAGATATATTGACCAAATATATTTGCACGAACAACGCTAGCTAAGCTAGCTAACGTCAGAAGAATAATGTTGCAGTCGTATGCACATTGATTGAAGTGGGAAGAATTGACCCTCGAAAATTTATACCACAAATATTCCTTAATCATTGATTCAAATTCTATATTTATGTGAAGTGCAATATTTTGGAATATAGAAGAGAAACTAAACTTCTCTACCTAAATGAAGATAAAAAATTAGACTAGTGAATCCATCTGCACTTCTTGAATGATATCAAGCCCAAACTGAAACACCCCCATCTCTCCTCCAAGTAGTATAAATTAAAATGGCACAGTATCACAACTATACTCGCAATTAACTCATAACATCGCATATTCGCATATAATCACTACAAAAAAACAGAATTAGACAACGGTTTTTGCTCGTTGTCTGTTACCCTCGGTTCCCGTTAACTATTGAGGCGCCGTCTGTTACGCGCCTCAGACAACGATACACAAACCGTTATCAACAAGTGTGCTAGACAACGTGCCTTATTCTGGAAAACATTGTATAACACCTAGAAAACAAAAACAGCCTGTAATAAAACTCTTGTCTATAATCATTTCAGTCAAGTATTTTCTAAATATCGATTGTTGTTGTTCAAGAGGGAAGACAATAATTCTGTACATATCAACAGTTGTTCCATTGAGTGTTACATAACGTTTTTGTTGAGCATGACCATTGTTTCATAGGTGAGTCCTCAATTATTTTTAGAAACAAATGCAATACTTTATGGACTTTCACACAACTGTTTCTAACTAAGAACCCTATTGTTGTAATGTTATACAGACAAATCTTTTCATATTTTAAAAGTATTGTTATAACTCTCATATACAATAGTTTGTTACTTCCACCTGTTTGTGTCTGTTATAGTTAGATAGGTAAATTAGATATGTAAATTATGAATAGAAAATGTTGTCTAAATTAATACACAATGGCTAATTTTAATTTATACACACAATGGTTTTCTGTATTTCTTCCCCAACAATTAAAAAGACTTGTTCTTGAATGTTTTCTTCCATAATTGCACCTTGTCCTCGATGGTTTTTCGCCTCTTCTTTCACTAGGAAAGTTGTCGTATCAATAGCCAACATTTCTTCACTTGAGGTTGTGGGTTTGGATTATCCGGGGATAGATTGTATTGCAGTTGATTTTTTTTGCATTTATTGCAGCAACAAGTCCTCAAGGAAAGCCTCTCGCATAACTCATGCAGAAAAGCTACTCTGGCACCCAGACAAATAATCACAGAGTCGTATTCCCCTAAAGATAAATATGTTATCAGATTTTGGCAACATACAATTATATAGGTACTAAATACTTTGACTAATTACTTAGAATCAGTCAACTCAAATCAACAGGTTAATTATAAAATAATAACAATATCTTAAGATTTCTTGTGCAAGAATCTTGTATGACAGGTTAAAGGTCTGCAACTGAATAAGATGTGGTATCAACCTTTAAATTTGACCACAAATAAGTAATTGATTAGACAAGATATAACTTATTTGTCACTCGTACATCTTTCATGTTAGCATTTGGTAACATCATGTGCTCGGTTGAAATTGATAAAAAATAAAGCATTCGTCGTTTTACTAATTACCACCCAAGTTGAGGTATCACTACACTGAAATTGGATCTTGCAAGTCACTAAAGAAATGATTAATGTCCACTACACAATATGATGATATTGCATGTATTACTTAAGAAAGAAATAATATTAAAATATGAGGGCACTGATGCAAGAAATATATATACATTATAACTATAGTTTCATTCTCATAATGACATGGTATTGAATCTTTTCTAATCAATAATAACAGTAATACTTACTTGGTCCCCGCAGGGTTAAAAGCAATAGAAAATGCAGCAGTGATCTCATCCATAATCATATGCCCGACAAGTACACCGTAACTGCATTAGTAATCAAATACAACCATTAGGAATTTATTATGAAAGAGTATATCCGTATACTAATGAAATTTGATTAAGCGAAAAATTCAAACAAATGAATATCATAAAGTGGTAAGCACCAGATATCCAGCAAAATATAAGTACCAGATATCCAGCAAAATATTAAAAGTCAGTTTAGTGTGATGGCAAATTATTATCACATAAGTTTCAGCACAACCCAATACATTATCAGCTCTCGGATGGAGTTGATAAAGTTGACTAGTATTATTATTTGGAGTATGTTAATAACAATGACTTAGCACTTGGCCTGAAGCAGCATTCCAGAGATGTATTGGATGGTCAGGAGTAGAACTCGCAAATACACATGTAACAGGATCTGTGATAGTAACAAACCACAATTAGGTCTTTGCCAGTGTAAGGTGTAGATTATGTTTGACAAAACAATTGTCCTCACCTGAAGCAGACATGTACGGGGACCTGCAACACAATGAAAAATCAATGATAACAAAAAATGCTCTAAAGATAAATATGTCCTCGTAAAATAGCAAGTTGATCCTAGATCACAACCATTTAGCTCGAAAATAATAAGAGCAAAATCAGAGACTAACATGCATTGGCTTCAAGAGCATTCACATAAGCGCTACTCTCATCATTTGGTCTAAAGAAAAGTAAATGCAACACAATATATTAAGACACAACAAAAAAAAAAGCAAGAAAAATTATTACAAAAAAATATAGGTAAGGGGTAAGGCTTACAGAGTGAATGCATGAAAGGTATTATCAAGAGTAGAGGTAAGAGAGAAAGACCCATCTGGAGACTTAGACAAATTCATTAATATTCTTAAAAATGGATAGCACATAGATATCAAGAAAGTGAAAAAATGGGGAGGACAACCAAAATACAGGGGCACAAAAAGGTAAATATACATATATATATCCCTGCTTAAGTACTCAAACAACATAAGATAAATTAAATATCATATACCCAAAACCCAAATCAATTAACCATAATATTAGACGACAATCAAGAGCCCTAAATCTAAAACTCTAGATGAAATCCCCAAATTTAAATCACCTACAAAATTAAGACCAAAACGACAAGGATTAACATATTAATATCGCCTCTATGATCGATAGGCCCTCCAATCTCAGTAATAATAAGACCAAAGGTAGCTCTCCCAACAGGCACCTACCATATTCAAGAACATCCAAACGAAAACGAATACCATGTATTGATAAAAGAGACAAACCAATCGTACCATAATGACATTGGACATGAACAATTTGTAGCCTCAAATCAATTGAAGAAGATGAAGCCCTTTTTCAAACCAAAACCCTAATTCGTAGCCTCAAATCGATTAAAAGATAGAGATGAAATGTGAGACATATGTACTTGAGAGATGGGAGATGGAGAGAGAAAACCTTAAATTGGAAGCCCTAGAAATAAAGCCTCATGAAATCGAGGAACAAAAAAGGGTTGTATTCAAACAAAAATTCAAGTGGAGCGGGAGGCAAGCACGGGGAAAGTGGAGTATTTGGGGAAAAGAAAGGGGGAAAGAGTGTACAGAACTATTTCATTTTGGGGGGAAATATAAGCACCCATTTTTTTATTCTTATACACCGTGGTATTATATTAGTGTTATATTAGTTTATACAAGTACATATAAATATTTAAAAAATTATTTTTTATATTTTATATTTGTTAAAATTATTTTAAATTTTTTCAAAATGTTATATAAAATTTTATTAAAAATAAATATAAGAATAATATTCATTGGATTTAAATAATGAGTTACAATTTTAAACAAATTAAATAGTTTGAAGAATGGTTAAATTGAGATGTGTTATATTTGGTATAACCTTATTAATTATATTGGAAATAAGATATTTAATATAAGTATATAAAATTTAGGATATGATTTAGATATATATAATTAATATTAGAAAAAGGTTAACCAAATTGATTATAAAATATCTCAAGTTCGGTTATAATAATATAGTATAGATAGATATTTTTATTTTTAGTGTTATATTATTTCTTTTATGATAGTGATATAATTATTTTATATTAGTTTTAATTTATTTGTTAAAAATTTTATAATTTCAGAAATTAACAAACATACAAATCAATTTTTAATTTTTAATTTTTTAATATATCACCAATACAAATTGATCGAAAAAATAATTTAATTTATTATAGAGCTAATTATAGTTTAATAACAAACTCAATGTCCACATCCTAACTTTTAAATACAAAATTATACTAATAACAACTATAAAACTATCTACTTATTACTCGCAAACTATATATATTTGTATTATCCATAATATAAATATAATTTTCCAAGTCATATGTTAAAAAAAATCAAGATTCATAAAAAAAATGATTTTTTTTAACTATTTTAAAAATTAAGAAAAGATACAACGATTTTTATATTCAAAGTTGTTGTCTTCATAAATCTCATACAATGGTTTTTTCTCAAAGTATTGTGTTGTGTCATTTCATACAATATTTAATTTACAATTGTTTTATGTAGAAAATTGATGTGTTATTTTAACTCGTACAACACAATTTCTAATAAAAACGTTGTCTATTTCACACTAAAGGACAAAAATTAACTTTTTATAATAAGATAAAAAATGTTTTTAGACGATTTTTTTTTACTTTTGTTTTAAAAAATACACAAAAAAAATTAAAAATTCTAGTTTTTTTTGTACATTACTAAAATTGGAAGATCATAACATCAGTACGGTTGAATCATCGTAAAAATATTTTTTTAATTTAATATGAAGCTAATTATAGTTTTATAACAAACTTAGTGTCTACATCCTAACATGTAAACACAAAAGCATACTCATAACTTGTGTTCGAACTATAAAGTCATCTACTTATTACTACCACACTGTATACATTTATACGTATCCATAATATAAATACATTTTTCCAAGTTGTACGTTAAAAACACCAAAATTTATGGAGAAAACGAATCTTTTTAACTATTTTATAAACTAAGAAAAATACAATGATTTTTATATTCAAAATTGTTGTCTTCATTAATCTCATACAGTGGTTTTTTTAGAAAGTATTGTATCGTGTCATTTCATACAATATTTATTTTACAATAGTTTTATGTAGAAAACTGATGTGTTATTTTAACTCGTACACCACAATTTCTAATAAAAACATTGTCTATTTGACGTAAAAGGACAAAAATTAACTTTTTATAATAAGACGAAAAGTGTTTCTACACGATTTTTAGTACTTTTGTTTAAAAATAACAAAAATAAATTTAAAAATTTTAATTTTTTTATACATCACTAAAATCGAAAGATCTTAACATCCGTACGGTTGGATCATAGAAAACAATATTTTAATTTAATACAAAGATGATTATAGATTTATCACAAATTCACTATCTACATCCTAACTCGTATATATAAAACACATACTCATACTCATGTTCGAACTATAAAACTACTGACTTATTACTAACAAACTATACACATTTGTACGTATCCATGAAATAAATATATTTTTTCAAGTCGAAGGTTAAAAAGACCAAAACTCATAAAGAAAATGAATATTTATAACTATTTAAAAATATAAGAAACAATACAACAATTTTTACATTCAAAAGTATTGTCTTCAGGTTATGAGGACAACACAATAGAAACAATTGTATGTCATGTGCCACTTAGACAACACTATATCATATCGTTGTTTGAAGACATCTTACATAATACATGGTATAAAACACTTGTCGAATTTCAACAACGGTTATTTATAACATTGTCTGAAATCTATTCAAACAATTATTTTAAAAACCATCGTATAGAGCTACTAGTTTGCACAACACACCATTCAAAATGTCTTGTCTGATTTGATTTTACAGACAACGGTTATAAAATAGTTGTACAAATTCTAGATTAGACAATAGTTTTTCGAGCAAAAAAATAAAACATTGTATGTTAATTCTGGGCAACACTTTTTCGTCCGAGCGTTGTCTCATAAGTGTTGTCTGTTTGTGTTTTTCTTGTAGTGAATATTGTACACTCAGCAGGGGTTAAGATGGCGAGAAACTTTAGCATCTTTCAAAAGAAAGAGTGAAAGAGAAACAAAGATTTACTAATAACAGCATCAGTGATAGCTACAATGGCTTACCAAGCAGCTTTGAGCCCTCCTGGTGGCATTGCTTCAGTGGATGCCGCAGAAGCTCCAGTTCCTCCCCATGACGGCCCTAATGATCTTGAACCTGGAGCTTCCCTTCTAGCTTAATTCTACTCAGATTTGAGTAACGCGTTTTGGATAGCTTCTCTAGTAGTTTTAGTTTGAAACGAAGATTTCAAATTTGGATCATCAGGGTGGCCATGTGGATAACTCTCTCTTCAATGACAGTTGCCTGTGCTTTTGCAGTTTTTTCCACCTCCCCGGCCAGTTACTGATTTTTATAATAGCGAAAATACACTTCACGCACATGTAATCGCAGTAATAGCATGGACATGATTGTTTTTCCTTGGCTTTTTTGTTCTTGTTTATCGCTTCATCCGCTATACACTGAGGAAAATTACAAAGAAGAATACAGGTGCAACCTCAGCTCCAGCCCCAGCCCCAGTCCCAAGGCCCCTAAATATTGATATTGTCTGAGAATTTTCATTAAAATAAATATAATCCTTATAATATATATGTGGAACTTCACAAACACTATTTATTACCCCATTCAAAATAAAATATATATCTAACCCTTAAAAGACTTATCTTGGAGCTTAAAAGCTTTTAGTTAATTACCTTTTCAAAAACTTTATAAAATACTTTGTATACACCATGTACGTGTATACACCATGTTTAGTTATGCATCATAAGCCTTAGGTCTTAATGGGGAGTAACAGATTGTTGAGTAAGGGCACGATAATACTTTCACATAGTTACTAGTTGGTTAGGAGTTTGTTACACAGAATGTAGAGCAAGCTAGTTATATTGGCACTCGTTGTAATACATCTGGTATACCAATGTATCATATATTCTAGAGTTGCTTAATACAATTACTTTATCTTCAAGAACTCGATCACTTTAATCTTTCTTTATGCTATCAGAGCAGTGATTTTATGAGTTCTTCGATCAAGGTAGAGAGATAAACTGTGTTATTCAACTTGCAGATAGAGTATGACATGAGCATTTGTTGATAATTGTTGTTGATTGATGAATTAAAGTTTGAATCGAAGATTATCAATGGCGACTAGTAGTAGATTTTCATTTGCGGATATGCAAAATCCGTTGTTATTACATTCAAGTGATGGTCCTATGTCCATCAATGTCACAAAATTGCAAGGCACGGAAGATTATCGAACATGGAGACGATCGATGGAGATTCAGTTAGCGTAAAAAAGAAAGCTAGGGTTTGTAATCGGATCAGAGACTCAAAGCTTAACAGATGCTACAGAGGCCGTACAATGGGACACATGTAACAATATGGTAATCTCTTGGCTCCATAATAATATCTCTGAATCCATTAAGAAATCTGTACTTTTTGTTAATTCTGCTGTTGATGTATGTAAGTTGTTAGAACAACGTTTTCAATTGACAAATGGCTCTCATAAGTACAAACTGAATAGGGATCTGTTTAGTGTTAAGAAAAATGGATTATCTCTAGTTGAATACTTTACATCTATGAATGCTATCTGGGAAGAATTAGATGCGGTGAACATGTTGCCTGTAATTAGTACAATTAGACCTGAAATAACTACATTTCTTGCTGTTCTGGAGACTCAAAAACAAGAATCTAAGCTATTTCAGTTTCTTAATGGTTTTGATGATACGTATGCATCACAAAGAAGCCAGATCTTAATGAGGAATCCTTTACTTGGGGTTGAAATGGCGTGTTCTGTGATTCAACAAGAAGAATCACAGCGAGAAACATTGAAATTGAATATGAGTTCAGGACATGAATTAGCTGCTATGTATAGTAAAACAAATCAGTCAAATGGAAATAAAAATGTGTGTAGTGAATGTGGAAGAAAAGGACACAGTAGAGATGATTGTTGGGGTGTTATTGGGTATCCTAAATGGCATAACAAGCACAAAAGATCTGCACAGACTAAAGGCAATGTGACTGGTCAATGGCAACATAATAAAGACAGTAAAATGGTGAATGTGGCACAAAGTTGTGACTCCGATGATTCACAAATATTGATAACAACAACACAGTCGGAGCAACTGCTAAGGTTGTTACCAGGAAAAGCACATTCTAAATCTGCAGGATCAATGGTTGAGCTTGAACTGGACAGTCCTTTTTCAGGAATGGTGATATGCAATGCTGCAATGCAATCTCAACAAAATGAATGGATAGTGGATTCAGGAGCAATAGATCATATGATAACAAATTTATCCTTGCTATCTAATGTCAAACTGGCTCCATCACACTACACCATAAAATTGCCAACTGGTGATATCGCTGTGATTTCACACATTGGAGACATGGAGTTGCAGAATGGCTTGAAGCTATCAGATGTTCTATATGTGCCCAAGTTCAACCACAATTTGCTTTCAATACACAAACTAGCTTAAGACAATGGGTGTCATGTTGTGTTTCTCCCAGAGAAATGTCTGATCATTCATACAAATTCGAATGAGATAAAAGGAATTGGGGTGGTCAGAAATGGTCTTTACTACATTGTAAATGAGGGGTTGAAGCAGTGCACCATCACAAATCATGTGTCTACAATTCATAATGAGAAGTTTGAATACACAACCTGGCATAATGGACTTGGGCATGCACCATTGGCTAAAATCAAGCTGATTTCATGTTTGAAGAACAAGCTCAAAGCCCAAACAGAACAAGTGTGTTTGATATGCTCCATGGCCAGGTTCACAAAACTTCCTTTTTCTCTTAATAACTCACATGCTAGTCAGTCTTTTGATTTAGTTCATTCAGATATATGGGGGCCGTATAAAGTATGCACTAGAAATAAGTACAAATATTTCTTAACTCTAGTTGATGATTGCACAAGGATGATCTGGGTTTATCTGTTACAATAAAATCTGAGTTCCTAGCTAGTCTAAAGTGTTTCGCTGCTTATGTGGATAGAAAATTCTCCTCAAAAATCATAACATTAAAAACTGACAATGCTCTAGAATTCAAAGACTCTATGTGTATCTCTTATTATATTGCATCTGGTATGACACATCAGACTTCATGTATGTATAAACCATAACAAAATGCTAGAGTTGAACGCATACATCGTTACATATTAGAAATGTCAAGAGCTTTAAAATTGCAGTCAGGACTACCAATTGAGCACTGGGGTGAGTGTGTACTAGCCTCAGTTTACATCATTAATAGACTGCCATCTTCAGTTCTCGCCAACAAGTTTCCATATGAGGTTCTTTATCAACAAGCACCTGTTTACGAAGATCTTAAGACATTTGGGTGTTTAGCATTTGTTGCTACTTAACCGACATCTACAGATAAATTCCAAAGTAGAGGCATTCCTTGTGTGTTCATTGGCTATCCACCTACACAGAAAGGCTACAGATTGTTGGTCATTGCTAATAAGTCTGTTATAATTTCTAGGGATGTCTTATTCCAAGAATCAATATTCCCATTCAATGAAAACTCTGTAGATAAGTATCTACAGCATCTTCTCATACCAATGCCTACTACATCTGTTCCCTCTCCTTACATGGCTTATGACATCTTTGACTTTCCTGAGTCATCTCAACATCATCATGACACTCACCATGCTGAGAGTAGTACTCACACAGATAACTCCACAGATCAGCTGAGAAAGTCTACCAGACTCAAGAAAACTCCAACCTGGATGGAATCATATTCTAACTATGCTCAAATGGTTGTCACTACCGTGATTAATCAGCAAATTGAAGCTAATTTTTCTTGCCTCCTTACTTCTCTCGCAACAAGTGCAGATCCTACAACATTTAAGCACGCTGTCAAGTATACACATTGGATTGCAGCAATGAACTCAGAATTGGATGTTTTTGAGAGAAATGGTACCTGGACCATTACTGCTCTACCACCTGATAAGCAGGCCATTGGTTGCAAATGGTTATACAAAACCAAATTTCATTCAGATGGTACTATTGATAGGTTCAAAAGCAGGCTGGTAATTTTAGGTTGCAATCAAAAGCAAGGCATTGATTATGGAGAGACGTTTGCACCTGTTGCAAAACTGACAACATTAAGGACTCTTTTGGTCGTAGCTGCAATTCAGATGGATGTAACCAACGCTTTCTTACATGGCGACTTAGATGAGGAAGTGTACATGAATTTTCCACAAGGCTATACTGGAATGGGGAGTAGAATAGGTGGAGAAATTCAGCAAATATCTTCACATCAACATTCTCCATTGGGTGGCAGATTGGTGTGCAAACTTAAGAAGAGTTTGTATGTGTAACGCCCCGGAAAATTACGTATATTTTATAATATTTAAATATGCTTTTAATATAATTTTTGGTGTGTTAGGTTTTTTTATTTTTATTTTATTTTATGCATTTATTTGTGTAGGATTTTTTTTAAATAAATAGAAAAATTACCGGTTATATGTTATGTGACTTATGTGTAGCATAAAATATTTTATTCTATTTTGCTATAATTTTTGTTTTATTAGAATAAGGCTATTTCAATTTGTGATTATCGGACCCAGACCCTGCAGAAGACTAGAGACCTTATTTTTTATACCTTTATTTTTATGGAAATGATAAAATTCTCAAAATAAATTTATCTTATTATTTTTGAATCATTCATAATTTTTGAGGAATTTTGACATATATATTGTATTTATTTGAAAATATTTATTTTTATATTTTATCCCGTAAAAATTATTTTTGGGTTTTTTATTTTAATTATGGGGTGAAATTACTTTTAATCAAATTTAAGCTCTTGATTTTTCAAAAAATATAAATAGTTTGTTTAATAAAATTTTATTAAAATGAATTTACTGCTATTTGGTAAATTGGGAGAAATTGGGAAAAGCTAGGGTTCATATTTGTTTTGCAAATCAAAGACACTTGCAAGGTGATTGTGGTTACTGTTTTCATGTATGAGTATCCGAAATGAATCTCATGATTTATTTTAGCTGTTTATCCTTTTAATTTCAAGCAACCATCAAATTTATATAAGTTCATGTATAACTCGGTTTGCCTTGATTTTGCAAATTGAAATTAGTTGCTTGTGTGCTTAAATTGAAGACGTGAACATGTATATCGTTGTCTTGTGAACCTGTACATATTTTTAGTATAATTTTTGGAGTCTGATTCATGTTGGTCGGAGTTTGGCCGGAATATTTTCCGATTTGGTTCGAATAGCTCGACTCTTAGTTTGTTGCTTGCGTTGGGTGTTGTTTATATGCTTCTGGTGACTATAGCTTTGTGTGGCAGTGTTTTTATTGAGGTTTGATCATTTTTTTGGTTATTGGAGTTTGAACTCGCCGGAGTTTTCTCCGTTTTGCCGGAATAGTGATTTCCAAGCTTGGTTCTTGATTCTGAATACATGGTTGTGTTGTACAAGAGTCCAGAAATGTGTGGATATATATTTTATTAAGCTTTCTATTTGTTTTTGGTCTTGCCGGACTATGATTCAAATTGAACGGAGTTTGAGTCTCTAGCTTTGTTTCTTGATTCGGTTGGCATGATTTCGTTGTGTGTACACAATCCTGTAGTCTGCAGTTTTGTTGTGTCGTTGATTTGATTGAATTTGGTCAAGTTTTCCGATCACCAGAATTATTTCCGATTTGATCGGAGCTTAGGTTGCAGGCTTGGTTTATGTGATTGAATTGCTTGGCTGTAGTGCTGGGTCTTATTTTGATTAGTCTAGTCGAGTTGTGGTGAGTTGCCCACTCTTCCCACACTTTGAATTGTCATTCTTAAAAAAAAAAGATTAATACTTTTGCAACAAGTTGTTTCACAGTGCTGTCATAGTTCATGTAATTAACCATTTGCACAAAATTCTTGATACCAAGCTTGCATCAGGTGGGAAACATATGTGAGGTCATAGACACCTGCTGCAAAAAAAAATTGGTTTTAAGAAATTGAGCACCCAAAATTGGTTTCATTGGCTTCTGACATTACTAATTATGACACTAGTTATAGCATTTGAGTTTGTTTAGTCGATTTTTGTGCTTGGATTAAAACACAAACTTCTCTTAACAAAATGTTTTAAAATTTAAATAAATTATTTTGATTTCAAAATTGATTTAATTTAATTATTTTAATTTATTTAGTTAATAATGTAATTAATCTAAATTGATTGATTAATTTATTTTAATCAATTAATTTAATTAATTAAATATAATTTAAATATAATTAAAAATAATTGAATTTAATTATATCGAGAAATAAAAATGATTTATTTATCTAATAATTCTTTTACCCGTTTTAAACGAAACTAGTTGGTTTGAGACCCTAAAAACAATCCGGAAATTTTAAAATATAGTTCCAATCCCCTAATTTATTTATAAATCCGGATTAATATTTTATTAAATATTTTGGGATCCAACTATTATCCGGAGTGGATAATAATGGTTCACTTCGACTCAAATAATATTTTAGAATCTACTTTTAATTCTTTGACTGCTCTTTAATTAGTGAGTCTTATCTGCTATATGATTAATGTGCTTACTTGTCTGCTAATTGATACTACTTGTTTATTAATTATTGTTTGGTGTTCGTTATTAATAGAACGCATGGATAGACACTAAAATCTAAATTAGAATATTTTATTTGTAGATACAAGCGAGGTACTAGATAAACGAGCAGTGTAGTCGTTCCATTCCAGCTTTAGGACAGCTTCGATATCAGGCAAGTATTTCCTCCTTGATCATCCTAAATACTTTTGTTTTACTATTTCGATTGTTCATGTCATAATAAATAGTTATTGTTCAGAACTATTTATGATTCCTGTATTATTCTTTGCATCAGAGATACTTGTTATTCGTACTCTGAATATTGGAAGTTGATTATAATAAACTCATCATATCCAGCGAATTATTGTATAAATAACGAGGATATGGTCTGTAGTTGAAACTAAGCATACCTTATTTTATTTGGGATTGCTCTATTGGATTGGAATTCTAGCATAAGAGGCTCTGAAATAATAGTCCAGCATTTAAGGAGGATATGGTAACCAATCCATCTTCCTATAGGCTAACATTACTTGCCTATTTTGGTACCTATATTTTGAGAATCCTTGTTATAACTATAGGTATAGAAATGTACCGATAGGGTATAAAGAGGTCCTATTACTTTTAGACTGATCAGGGAGCAATAATGTTTATTTGTGTTATCCAATCCACATTGCCAGCATGACTATTATATATTGATTTTGAGCAGTTGATTCATTTTGATGACATACTGCATTGTTTTAATTTGAGATAAACTGTGATTTATTTACTGTTCAGTTTTTATAATAAACTGTTTTATATTCCGTTCTCTATACAGATCTCATATTTTGATTATATTTTGATTGTTCATATACTTGCTGAACATTTCTTTGGCTCACTCTTGCTTTTTATCTAAATCCTGCCAGACTGTCAGTATGAGCCATTCCAGCGGTTCTAGCAGGCGTAGCGAGAGACAGGTATTGGGACCGCTCGTTTCTCGGGCCTCCCATGTATTTAGTTGTTTTAGTATGTCTGTAAATAGTGTTTGTAATAAAACTGAACCTAGACTTAAAACATATCTAGACTTATGGATTTGAGTTTGTGGATTAGTAGTGGGCTTGTAATAAAGTATTTGGATTTACTTTTAGTTTCAGCTGCTTAATTTCATACTATAACCTGTTAGCGATCCTTAGTTGTTGGCGGGGTCAGTGCGCCTCTGGTTTATTATTTTATTATTGTTGGTTGTTAGCGGGCCAGTGTGCCTCGGGTTTATTATTTTATTATTGTTGTTAGTTATTGATTGTTTGGTGACCCCCAGATCTAGACCCCCGGTTTGGAGGCCGTCACAGTATGGCCTGAGACAAACACATTGGTGCTGGTTTAACAAGCTCACCTCAAAACTGAAAGCAGACATATATGTTTAGTTTAGAGCTGACTACAGTTTATTTACCAAGGTTGTAGGTGATACTATCTGTTAGGAATTATGAGTTTTGATGATAACAAATTACTTAGAATTTCAATAGGGACTCAAAATTATTTTGTAACTGATCAATGGATATGACTTATAAATATCCATTGACTAGGAAACCAGTTATCAGTTGAAACTTGTTTATCAACTGATAAACTGGATTGTAGCATTGATTTATGTTTCACTATCAATTGATTGTATTACCTCGATGGATGCTATGATGTAGTCAACTGATGTTATTGACTTCAATTTCTAGCTTCTCAACAGATGTGAAGAATGGCTGATCAATTGTAAATATTCTAAGTTAGAATTCTCACAAGTGAAGTGATCAACTGATGTTGAAGTCGATGGATGAAGACACTACTCAACGGATGAAAGCTATCAACTGATACAAGTCATCAATGGATAAAAACAGTCAACGGATAAGGAACCATCAATGGATAGGGAGTCGATGGATAACTCGATTATCCATCAACACATCAACTAATCTCCTATTACATCGATGGATAAGCACAGAAGAATCAATTGATAAGTTAAACAACATTTATCAGTTAATTAAAGTTTCCCAATTTAGCTAAAGACAAGAAATATGGGAACTGTGCAGAAACTAAATTATTGGAAGACAGTCCTGTCAGGATTGTAAAGACTTTCAAGGCAACACAGTATTCAAGGAATGTATCAAGACAAAAATACTTCCAGGACTAGTCAGTTCAAAAAGAAGACTGTGCAAGTAGCTAGTTTCTATTTTCATGTAAACAATATATAAATTGTACTTTTATATTGCTATCTGTCGATAGAAATTAGGTGTGAAGAAAACTTCTATAAGAAGATAGAAGTACACAGTAGCAAAGTGTGGCAAGAGAGAAAAAATAACAGAACTCACTTTGTAAGCAGCTTGGTATTCGTACTAAGATCAATTGAAAGCAAAAACATACTAGTGGAAACCCAATCCACTAGTAATTTTAAAAACATTGTTGTGATTTGTTTTCAATATTTTTCTTGTTAAGTTCTTAGTTACATTAGGTCTCTCAATATTCAAAAACACTGTTCTTGAAACAATCTTTATTCCGCAAGAATTAAACTTAATTCTTAAGTTTGTATTCAACCCCCCCTTCTCCAAACTTATTGTACTTAAGGGCAGATAACAATTGGTATCAGAGCAAGCTTTCAACATAAAGAAAGTGAAGATCTAAAAGTACATCAAGTATGGGTCAAAAAGACACAGGAGTTAAGATTCCAGTTCTAGAGAAAGATGAGTACTTTCCCTGGAAAGTAAAAATGCACTTGCATTTGCTATCCATTGATCCTTCCTATGTTCACTGCATAGAGAAAGGTCCACATGTGCCTATGAAAATAGTTACAAGTGTAAATGCAGATGGTACTCAGGCACCAGACAAACTCATTCCTAAACCAGTGAGTGAATATACAGATGAAGATGAGAAGGAAGTACACAAGGATAAAAAGGCTATGAACATCTTGTTTAATGGTCTTGACAAGGATATGTTTGACAATGTTATCAACTGTACAACCTCCAAAGAAGTCTGGGATACTCTTCAAACCCTCTGTGAAGGCACTGAACAAGTAAGAAAGAACAAGATGCAACTCTTGATTCAAAAATATGAGGCCTTTCACTTCAAGAGTGGTGAAGCAATCAATGATACATATAGTAGGTTTCAAAAGCTGCTGAATGAGCTTAAACTATATGGAAGAGTATATGCTGTTGAGGACACCAACCTCAAATTCTTGAGGTCCTTACCCAAGGAATGGAAACCAATGACTGTTTCTATAAGACAATCTCCTGACTTTAAAGAATATACTCTTGATAAGTTGTATGGCATCTTGAAAACCTACGAGTTGGAGCTACAACAAGATGAGGAAATTGAGAAAAGTCAGAAGAGAGAAAAGTCCATTGCTTTGGTTGCTAAGGATAAGCAAGTTGCAGAATCAGGTGAAGTTGCTCCTGTCAAAGAAGGAAAGAAAGAAGGTCATGGCAATGGTGCAAATAATGTTAGATATGATGAATCTTCTACTGGGAAAGGAAAAGAAATTTGTGAGGATGATGAGTCATTCACTAAAGATGAAATGGATGAAATAGATGAGCATCTAGCTTTTCTATCAAGAAAATTCTCAAAACTCAAGTTCAGAAGGAATCCTATGCAAAGGCCTGGATCACAGTTCAGGAGAGACACTCAACAAAGCAAAAATCTTGTTGACAGGACTCAATTCAGATGCTTCAACTGTAGATCGGCTGGTCATTTTTCAAGTGAATGCAGAAAGCCTAAAATAGAAAAGAAGTCAAAGTTCAGTGATGGTATTGACTATAAGAAGAAGTACTTTGACTTGCTTAAACAAAGAGAGAAGGCTTTTGTGACAGAAGAAAAGGACTGGGCTGTTGAGGAGGATTCTGAAGAAGAAGAAGAACACACCAACCTTGCACTAATGGCCAATCAAAATGACCAGGAAGCTAGTTCATCTAGCAATCAGGTAATATCTACAAACCTATCTGAGTTATCCAAAGATGAATGCAATATTACTATTAATGAAATGTCAAATGAATTATATAATTTGCATGTCACTCTTAAGTCCTTGAACAAAGAGAATACTAGGCTCAAATTAACCTTAGAAACTCTCACTGAAAGAAACAATTTCCTAGAGAGTGAGCTAGTGCAAATGGACAGACTCAGGGTAGAAAACAAAGATGCTAGAGATGAACTAGTTAAGAGCAAAAAGGAAATAGAGAATTTGAAAGAAAAATTGGAAGAAGAACTAAGAACCATTGACAAATGGAACAGGTCAAGTAAAGCCAGTAAGAAGATGAATGACATTCATGGAACAAATTCTTTCACCATGTTGTTTGAAACTCTTGAGAAATTAGCCATTGATGAAGATCAATCTGTGGAAAAGAAGCAATCGATTGCTAATTCTGAATCAACTGATAAGAATTATCCATCGATTGATAATGTTAAATCAATGGATAATCATCCATCGACTGATAATGTTACTCAAACGGATAATTATCCATCGATTGAGGAATCATCAACTGCTAAGAAGTGTGTTGTTAAAACCAAGCTTAACAGACCTGTTAAATTTGTCAAAGAAAGTAGCTCCTCTAAATCTCAAGTCAAAATTGAACAGGCTAATATAGGGTTCTTATCTAAAGATCAGCTGAAAGAAAAATTGGAAAAGATAGAGCCTAATATTCAGTCAAATAAAAAGAAGAAGAAAAACAGAAATGGTAAAGTAGGCATAAATAAGCACAATAACTACACACCTGACAAATATGCTCCTAGAAAGATATGTGCTAAGTGTGGCAGTAAAAATCATTTATCTGTGCAATGCAAACTCAACATGCCTACAACAACCAATATGCCTGTTATACCTAACATGCATTCTAATTCTGTTTTTCCTCAGTTAGTTGATTCTCATGCTATTCATGCTCAGTATGCATCAATGCCTTATATGTTTAATCCATATCTTGCATTTGCCAACATGAATATGCCTGCTATGCCATGGAATATGCTTAACAATCTTCATGTACCAAATTTTTCCAATTCTGCAAGCATGAGCATTCCAAATATTAGCACTGAGAATTCTGAGGTAAGGAGACCAACACCTAAGGTTGAAGTGGAAGTAAAACCACCCAAACCAAAGGTACAAAAATTGGAAACCAAGCCAAAGATAGCAACTAATAAGAAAGGACCCAAGGCAACTTGGGTACCAAAATCAACTTGATTTGTTTTGACTGTGTGCAAGGAAAAAGAAGAAATCTTTGGTACTTGGACAGTGGGTGTTCAAGACACATGACTGGAGATAAATCCCTGCTCACAAAGTTTGAGGAGAAAGCTGGCCCTGGAGTAACTTTTGGAAATGACAGCAAAGGGTACACCATGGGATATGGCTTGATTTCAAAAGAGAATGTCATCATTGAACCTGTTGCATTAGTTGATGGCTTAAGACATAACTTGTTAAGCATGAGTCAACTATGTGACAATGGAAATAAAGTCTGTTTCACAACAGAAGCATGCATAATTTCCAACAAGGTAGATGGAAGCCTGGTCATGACTGGGAATAGAAAAGGGAATGTGTACATAGCTGACTTCAACTCAACAAATGCAGAATCAATGACTTGTCTTCTCTCTAAGGCAAGTACAAATGAAAGTTGGCTGTGGCATAAGAAATTAGCTCACTTGAATTTCAAAGCCATGAATCTCCTGGTTAAGAAAAATCAAGTAAGAGGCTTACCACAAATGGAATTTGTCAAGGATGGACTTTGTGATGCTTGTCAGAAAGGAAAACAAAGGAAGGCATCATTTAAGTCAAAATTGGAATCTTCAATTGAAAAGCCACTTGAGTTATTACATATGGATTTGTTTGGTCCTGTAAATATCATGTCTATTGCAAAGAAGAAGTATGCTCTAGTCATTGTGGATGATTTCTCAAGATTCTCATGGACTTGTTTTCTGCATTCAAAGGATGAAGCTAGTCATCTCATCATCAAGCACATAAGAGAAGTTGAGAAAAATCTTGAATTGGATGTAAAGAAGATAAGGAGTGACAATGGGACAGAATTCAAAAATTCCACAATGAGAGAGTTCTGTGAGTCAAAAGGAATCATACACACATTCTCTGCACCAAGAACACCTCAACAAAATGGGGTAGTTGAAAGGAAAAATAGGACATTGATTGAAGCAGCTAGAACCATGTTGGAGGATGCCAAACTACCAACATATTCCTGGGCTGAGGCCATAAACACAGCATGTTACATTCAAAACATCTCCTTAGTAAATCAAACTCAAGGGAAAACTCCTTATCAATTGATCAAGAAAGACAAAAAGCCAAAAGTGGGGTTTCTTCATGTTTTTGGCTGCAAGTGCTATGTGCTAAGAAATCAAGGTGAAAACCTAGGAAAATTTGAAGCCAAGGCTGATGAAGCTATATTTGTTGGGTATGCACTATCAGGCATAGCCTATAGAGTCTATAATCTCAGACTACACATTATTATGGAATCTGTACATGTAGTATTTGATGATAAAAAGATTCAAGGCTTGTTTGATGAAGGAAATCATGACACACTGCATTTTGAGAATGAATCAAATGATGTAAATGATGATGAAGAGGCAGAAATTATAAAACCTCAAGTGTTCAGAAACCCAATATCAGTTGATGTTATTGCATCAATGGATAATTTATCAGTTGACAGAAATCCATCAACTGATAATGCATCAACTGATAACTCCTCAACGGATAATCAACAATCTACATCAAGGGTATCCACTTCAGGGGGAGGGTTTCAGAATCAATCTACAAATTCAGATCACTTTGAGTTCAATACAAATGATCATGAAACTTCATCATCAAGGCAAAATTTGCCTCCTCAAAGAAAATGGACAAGAAGCAATCCATTTGAACTAATCATTGGAAATGCAGAAGATGGTGTCAAGACAAGAAGTGCTACTCAAAATGAGTGTCTGTATAGTAGTTTTCTATCTCAAGAAGAACCCAAAAGAATTGAAGAGGCTCTCATGGATCCTGATTGGGTTTTGGCTATGCAAGAAGAACTGAATCAGTTTAAAAGAAATAAAGTATGGAAGCTGGTGCCCAGACCAAAAGATAGATCAGTAATTGGTACAAAATGGGTATTCAGAAACAAAATGGATGAAACTGGTATTGTGACTAGAAACAAAGCAAGGCTTGTGGCAAAGGGATATTCACAAGAAGAAGGAATTGATTTTGATGAGACATTTGCACCAGTTGCAAGACTAGAAGCAATCAGAATCTTTCTAGCTTATGCTGCACATGCTAATTTCAAAGTCTACCAGATGGATGTGAAGAGTGCCTTTTTAAATGGAGTACTAGAAGAGGAAGTCTATGTGGAACAACCTCCTGGCTTTGAAGATTCAAATTTCCCTGACTTTGTCTACTATCTACTCAAAGCACTCTATGGTTTGAAGCAAGCACCAAGGGCCTGGTATGACACTTTATCCCAGTTCCTCATTGAGAATCACTTCACAAGAGGTACTGTTGATAAAACTCTATTCAGTAGAAATGTTAATGGCTCCATTATTCTTGTACAAATTTATGTGGATGACATTATTTTTGGCTCAACTAATGAGGGACTTTGCAAAAAGTTTGCCAAATTAATACAAAGCAAATATGAAATGAGCATGATAGGAGAGCTTACCTACTTTCTTGGGTTGCAAGTCAAACAAGTTAATGATGGTATTTTTATAAGTCAAACAAAGTACATTCATGAGTTATTAAAGAAATTTAACTTAAGTGAATGTTCTTCTGCAAAAACTCCCATGGCCACTGCCACTAAACTTGAATTAAACACCAAGGAAGCTAAGGTGGATATTTCAAGTTATAGAGGCATGGTAGGCTCTCTTTTATATTTAACTGCAAGTAGGCCAGATATAATGTTCTCTACATACTTATGTGCTAGATTTCAGGCTGATCCTAGAGAATCTAATTTAGTGGCTATTAAAAGGATTTTTAGATATCTCAAGGGTACATCAAATTTAGGTATTTGGTATCCTAGAGATTCTGGTTTTAATCTAATAGGCTACTCAGATGCAGATTATGCAGGTTGCAAAATAGACAGGAAAAGTACTACAGGCACCTGTCAATTTCTGGGAAACAAACTTGTGTCATGGTTTAGTAAAAAGCAACATTCAGTATCAACTTCAACTACAGAAGCTGAGTACATTGCTGCTGGAAGTTGCTGTGCACAAATTTTATGGATGAGGAATCAACTATTTGACTATGGGTTCAACTTGAACAAAATTCCCATCTTCTGTGACAATACAAGTGTCATTGCAATAACAGAAAATCCTGTGCAACATTCCAGAACCAAACACATTGACATAAGGTATCATTTCATTAGGGAACATGTAATGAATGGTATAGTTGAATTACATTTTGTCCCTAGTGAACAACAACTTGCAGACATATTTACCAAACCTCTAGATGAATCTACTTTTAATAGATTAGTCTGTGAGTTAGGTATGCTTAATTTTGCTCATGCTTAAAATGTCTGTCAAGTTTTCTTTGTTTTGTAGCCATTGTTCACAATTATCTGTTGAATCCAAGTAATCAACTGATAAATGTGTTAATTATCAATGGATATTTATCTATCGACAGATAATTACCTAAGTAATTGTTTATCAACGGATAAATCCCTTCTTATTTGATCAACAAATAAATGTTATTCCTATCGATGGATATTTATCTATCGACAATTAATTACCTTGGTAGTTAGTGATCGATCGATAAATGATTAACTCTTTATTTTATCCGTCGATAGTAATAGAATTTCTACAGTTTTATTCATCCGTTGATCAGATTATAGCCGTTGGATAATTACCATCTAGGGTAATATACTCCCTTCTTTCATCAACGGTTATATCCTCAATTAAAAAGACTTTTCAAGTCATTTTAATATCAGAAAATATAAATAGCATTTGCAATTAACAATTCATTTTCACTTGCTATTTTATTTTCTATCCCTAATCTCTGCAACTCTATCTCTCTCTCTCAAGCTAATTTTCTCTAACTTTCTCGATTTCTCTTAATCTCTTCCAAGTTCTCTTTAATCTCTAAAGAATAAACTGACAAATGGCACCACAAAAGAAGATTGTTTCCTCCACTGGGTTCATCTATGAGCAGAACAACTTCATAGCATGCCTGACATTAAACGATGCTCCTGTGGATTTCCATCCCTTGATGCGATTCCTGGGTAACTGCAAAGTGTCCAAAGCTCTTAGTGAAGCACCCATAATTGTGTGTTCATTTGTTGAGGAACTGTGGAACTCTGCAGAAGTATCACCAGACGGGAAGGTAATCACTTACGCTTGCAGAGGTAATTCCTACACCATTACTAGTACTTCTTTATTTGAATGCTTAGAATTACCTGCAAATAATTGTGATAAGCCCCCAACTGAAGAAGAAATTAGGGACATGCTAGAATCTGTTAATTATGCAAATGCTGAAACAGGTTTAGGAGAAGTTGTTAGGAAAAACCTTAGAAAAGAATGGAGTTACTTCTTTGATGTCATTATTAAAGTATTTTCTGGAAAAATAAGTAATTTTGATGCAATTACGATCAGTATGCAAGAAATTGCTTATTCTATCCTATTTGATAAATACTTCGATTTTGGCACACTACTCCTAAATGAATTATCTGCTAAGTTAGGAACCAAGGCATCTAGGAAAAATAACATTTATTTTGCTAGATTTTTCATGATGATTATTAATGCCTCCATTGGAGAATTCAAGATTAGTGCAGATATGGAGTCATTAGAGCCATGGATGCAGAACAAGAGGGTCTTCAAGGATCTTGTGAGAATCAACTTACATCCTAGGTTGTGCCTCATTTATCCTCCTCTTGTGCAGGTATATCTCAAGAATCTCAATCTCTTCACTTCTTCCTCAAATACTCAAACTTCTTTGCCTTCTGCAACAATGGAGGGAGATGGAAATACCTCCATTCCTCCTACCCAAGTTGCACAACCTTCCAAACACAAGTCTGAACAAACCACCTCAGTAGTTTCTCAAAAGACTACTGTTGTAAGATCTAAGAAAAGAAAAACCACTGAGGGGAGTGTGAAGGTGATTGATAAGGATGAGGGAACTGTCCAACATCAAGAAAGCCAGAAGAATAAGGAGAGTGAGATTGAGAGGAACCAGCTAGCCACCAGTCCAATCTCCCAACAGATTGAGGCTGTAGTAAAGGACTTGAACACATCCTTAGTTGCATCTTCTCAAAAAGATGTAACTATTGAAAAGAGGTCTCAACCAGGACCATCAGATGGGGATAAGGGTCACCAAATAATACAGCCATTCAAAAGAAGAAAGAAGGTTACAAATACTGCACAGGGCACACACACACATGCAAAGTCAAATGAAAATTTGGTGGAGCCTTCAGTTTCTTCTTTTGATGTGTCTCAGAATCTTCCTGAGGCACAGCCCCATTCTTTATCTGAATCTTCTCCTCAATCTCCTTCAAAATCTATTTCTTCAGAAACAGTGTTGATTGACAACTTCATTGTTTCAAATTCACCCTCTTTGCAACTCAGGGTGGAGCCAACACTCTCACCTGCATCACCAAATAAGGTTAACACCTTGGTTGATCAGGAAAATACTGTAATTTCTCTCCAATCAATGGATATTATGCAATCAACTGATAAATTCCAACATCCATTGACTAGTTCACTTCCATCGATGGATATCCTTACATCCATCGACGAGCTCCCATCAACGGATATTCATCCATCGATTGATCCCTTAATGTTAATTCATGAATCATCCATTGAAACACTTCAGGTGGCCAATACTCTACTAGGATTGAGTGGAGTGGGTGAGGTGTGTGAGAGGCAAGGTTTGCATACCTTGGCAAAAGGAGAGTGTGTGAATGAGGTGTTGGTGTAGGTGCCCTAGAGGCAATACAATGTTTATTTTGATAAACCTTTATGTCAATTGATTATTCAATAAACATATTTATTATGATTTTAATTACTGCGATATATTTGTTAGCATAATAAATGTCCTTAGAATCATGATACACATTGTATAGTTTAGTACATGACTTGAACTTGAGATTATAAAATATATCATATTCTTAAATGTCCCTAGTCGAGTATTATTATTATAGGACAATAATAATACATAAATAGACTAGTATGTTGTTTGACTGATAACCACATCTCATTGGTTATAAGTATGGGGATACTAAAGTCAATACATAGGTACATGTAGGAGTACATGATACTGGACAGACCCACAGTGAGATTCTTCATGTTTAATAAAGTCATAAGAAAGACTCACAGTGATAATGGTGTAATGATCCTTTGACTTGAGATCATTATATTTCTATACGAGGATTAATATACTTTGACTACATTAAAAGTTACCTTTGACCGGGTGATGATAAAAGTGGACATCGGGTATATCATGAGTCGTATGAGAAATATGAATGATAGATAAAGGATTTAACCCTCCTATAATTAGGAGAGATATTATTGGCCTCTTGATTGAGTGAGACTATAAAATACATGGCCATGCTCAAATAATGATTTGTTTTCATAGTCTACTCATGGATCAAGTAAACCCGGATTAAATGTTGAAGAGGATGACTAAATACATGCCTCAAGTTTAATCTATAATATATATGGTTAAAGGGATTATATTACACGGAAACATTAATCACGAAAGGTTTTATCGAATCATGATTTAATTATTATTTAATTGGGTAGCAATGATGTATTACTAGATACCGCTCATTGTTTATAATTTTATTGGAGAATAAAATTATTGCTAATTAAATAATAGCCTATAGGGTCACACACATAGAGTACTTAGAGGAATAGTTAATTTAAATTATAGATTTAAATTAATTGATGATTATTTGAATTTTATTATATTAATTAAGTGAGACTTAATTAATTAAAATAATATAAATTCGAATTCGAATTTGAATTCTGCCCTTAATAATTAAGTGTGACTTAGTTATTAATTAAATAATAAAATTCGGTTTTATTATTTAATCCTAAACCTACATGGGTTAGGTTTTGCTGTTATGGGTTGCTATTATGGGTCTATTAACCAACCATTATAAATAGATAATGTAGGGTTAATAAGTATTATGTTTTTAAGAAAAACGAACCCTAGCAGCAGCAAAGGCAGAGAGAAAAGGCAGAGGCAGAATTCGAAATCATCAAAGGAGGCTAGTACATCCATTCCGTAATCAAGATCGTGAGACGTTCTTGAAGGTGCTCGTGTGGATACCATAGAGGTGCTTTCGAGAGGAAGACACAAGTCGTGAAAGCTAGGATCTCCGTTGAGTTCGTGTAAGTCAAGACCAGACAAAGGTATGATTCCGTTTCACCATAATCAGTCAATCTTATACATGATCCTGCGTTAGGGTTCCGAAATTTTGTTATATTTACGTTTAATCCGCTGCGTTTTATGCCTCGGAACCCAACAATGGCATCAGAGCTACGTGTATAAGGGACTGATTTGGTTACGTGTTTTATGTATTTGATGCATACATGCCTGTTTTGGTGACTGCCATGCCATGCTACTGCTTTGTCATATTCTGTTATGAGACTGCCATGCCTGTTATGAGACTGCTATGCTTCTGCCAATATGTAACTGTCAGAGAATGTATATTCTATGTCTGATCAGAGTTTGTGAAATTTGAGCCGGGTTAGAGTTTAACAAACTCTGATGGACTCGCTCAGAGTTTAATAAACTCTGATGGTCAGGTCAGAGTATAGAGCATGGTCAGAGTTTAATAAACTCTGATGGACTGTGCTGATCAGAGTTTAGCAGTAAACTCTGATGGACTGTGCTGATCAGAGTTTAGCAGTAAACTCTGATGGACTGTGCTGATCAGAGTTTAGCAGTAAACTCTGATGGACTGTATAAATTGCAGTGGGGAAAAAGGCCAATAGATATGATCTGTAGTTCAGAAATTGATGATTTCTGAATAGGACTGGTCTTCGAAAATAAAAAATTTCCAAGCTCGACCCCAGCTGGGGGCTGCCGCCCCCAGACCCCGCCCGGGGGCTGCCGCCCCCGGACCCCCGCCCAGGGGCTGCCGCCCCCGGACCCCCATAATATTTTATTTTATGTACTTGAGCATGGTGCTGGTTATGGCCCTTAGACCCCTAGATTAATGGTTTTGGTTTTTGCATGTCGTTTTCTTCATTCTTGTAATTGTTTAACCTCGAATGTAACTCGAGTTTTCTTATGTAAGTACATTAGTATAGGTTGTATTCTATTATTCCATGTAATGTACTTGAAGATTGAAGGATGATCCAAGAAGAGGAGCAAGAACCCATGGATACAAGAAGAATGAAGACATGTAATTGTATTTATATTTCACCACCATAGATTGACTTTGATCCTTTCATTAGCTCGAAAGGATCACATAGGAAAAGGGTCATAACCAAGCACGTTTACATACTGCACTTTACATATTGATGTATGAATGTATGTGTAGAGTAGAAGATGTATGCTTTAATTAGATTAATGATGTATGCATGTATTAGATACGTCACCCATGTCATGCTTGCCATGCTAAACAAGATAAAATCTGTAACGATTTAAGATTTTAAAATTAACAAACGATCATGAGATTCTTGTGTTTATGAAATATGGATTTTTTAAAAACACGGAATTGAATATGGATTTTGATGTCTATAATTGGGATTTTCTGACAAAAACGGATATGCGTATTCGTAAGGCTGATGGGTTTTAAGTGTGACCACTGGTATCCTCCATCTACCTGGGAAATGAACAATTTAAGATGTCAATTTGAAATATTTAGTTCAAGGAAAAATTGAGGATCTCTTCATGATGTGATCATGATCGTCGTAAATTTTATAAACCCCTTAACAAAATATTAAGTTTTAATCGGATGCTTTCCAATGAATGAACACTCATCGAATCCTAGATCGATTAGGGGAAAGACTGTCAGTGAGAGGGGACTCCTATCTATCGTGGTGAGATGCGACGAATATAAACGGTTATATTCGGCCGTTGTATCATTGGGTCAAACTTAACTGAGTCGTCATAATAAGGTGAAAGTAAACGGTTATATTCAACCATTATGAACTTAGAAGCATAGAGTTTGGTAAGATCAATCGTTGCTCACCAAACTATCCAAGAATTATATATGATATAATTGACAAATGTTGTCTACCTAAATAATCATTCTTAAGGACTTCCAGTGGTTGACTTAAGACATGACGAAATATGGATCTTGGCTCACTAGAAAGAATTATGGGATATACTTTCCAAACTAATAGTAAGGGCTATTAATTTGATAAAAATAGTGGGAGATATATTATGAATGTATCATAATCATTTGAACATAATAAATAACTCAGACAATCTAATGTTTAATTTTGTGCTTTTATCATTGTAGATACCAAATAATGACAAACAACACAAACACACTATCCGTACGATCTGTCCTTGAGAAGAATAAGCTGACAGGAGGAAACAACTTCCTAGACTGGCAGAGGAATTTGAGGATTGTCCTCAGGCAGGAGCGCAAGCTTCATGTCATTGATATTCTTCCGGCAGGTCCCCTTCCTGAGGGCGCTACTGTTGAGGAACGAGCGGCCCATACAAAGGATGAGAATGATGCAACTGATGTTGCATGTCTTATATTGGCAACTATGAGTGCTGAGCTTCAAAGACAGCATGTGCATATGGATGCATATACTATCTATGAGCACTTGCAAAGCATGTTTGCAAGCCAAACTCGTCAAGAAAGGTTCAACACGAGCAAGTCACTTTTTAATTGCAAACAAGGGGCAAGTGAACCAGTTGGCCCACATGTTCTGAAGATGATTGGTTACATTGAGTATCTTGATACTTTGGGTTTCCCGATTATTCAGGAAATTGGTATTGACCTAATCATGAATTCTTTGAACAACAAATTCACCCAGTTTATCATAAACTACAACATGAATGAATTTGACAAAACACCTACTGAATTGTTGGCTATGTTGAGAACATATGAGACCAACATGAAGACGGCTGAACCTGCTCCCATACTGATGGTGGGCAATAAAGGAAAGGCAAAAGGGAAAGGCAAGTGGAAGGGTAAGAAGAAGACAGGTTCTGATTCTACACCCAAGCCAAAGTCAGGTCCCAAACAGGCTTTAAAGCCTAAAGGTGGGGTCGCTAAGGGTGAATGTCACTACTGTAAGAAAACTGGTCACTGGAAGAGAAACTGTTCAGTTTACTTGGAGGATCTGAAGAAGAAGAGGGCTGAGCAAGCTTCTACTTCAGGTATATATGTTATAGAAGTCAATCTTTCTATTTCTACATCTTGGGTATTGGATACCGGATGTGTTTCTCACATTTGTATAAATGTGCAGGAAATGCAGAGAAGTAGGACATTGGCTAAAGGAGAAATGGACCTACGAGTTGGCAACGGAGCAAGAGTTGCTACTTTAGCTGTAGGAACCTATTATTTATCTTTGCCCTCTGGGCTAGTTTTAGAACTGGATAATTGTTATTACGTGCCTGCGATTCGCAGAAACATTATTTCTGTTTCTTGTTTGGACAAGAAAGGTTTTTCGTTTACAATAAAGGACAACAGTTGCTCTTTTGCTTTGAATGATTTAACCTATGGTGTTGCGCGTTTGTTTAATGGTTTATATGTTCTTGACTTAGATAATCCTGTCTGTAATATAGAAAACAAACGACTTAAAGTTAATGACTCAAATCCGATTCTTTTGAAAAGTTCAAAGAATACAAGGCTGAAGTAGAGAAGCAAATTGGCGGAGGTGCAAGTATTAAAATCTTACGATCTGATCGTGGAGGGGAATACTTGAGCACAGAATTTAAAGATTAATTAAAGGAGTGTGGTATTGTATCACAACTCATTCCGCCAAGTACACCTCAATGGAATGGAGTTTCAGAGAGGAGAAATCGCACCTTGTTGGACATGGTGCGATCGATGATGAGTCATGCAGATCTTCCAATTAGTTTCTGGGGTTACGCTCTAGAAACAGCGGCTTTCACACTTAACCGTGTTCCTACTAAGAAGGTTCAAAAGACTCCATATGAGATATGGGAGAAGAAACGGTCAGGCATGAACTTTATGAAAGTTTGGGGATGCAAGGCGTTTGTGAAACGTCAAGTATCTGACAAGCTTGGACCTAAATCTGAAGAGTGCAATTTTGTGGGATACCCTAAAGAAACAAAGGCGTATTATTTTTATAGTCCTTCTGAGCAGAAGGTGTTTATTGCTCGAGACGCTGTTTTCATGGAAAGAGATTTTGTTTCCAAAAGAAACAGTGGGAGAACTATAGACCTCGATGAAGATCGAGAACCACAAAATAGCATTGAACCTGAAGTGGAACAGGAGCAGGATAATATAATGCTCAACAAACACAGGTTGTTCGTAGAACTGGTAGAATTCGCCATGAGCCAGAGAGATATGGATTTCTCTTGACTCAATGTGGTGATTTGATGCTCATAGATGAAGATGAGCCTCTCACATACCAAGATGCTATGAACAGTCCAGACTCTAAGAGATGGCTAGAAGCCATGAAATCCGAGATGGATTTCATGTACGAAAACCGAGTATGGACTTTGGTTGATCCACCTGAAGGGGTAAAACCCATAGGGTTCAAATGGGTTTTTAAGAAGAAAACTGACATGGATGGAAATGTTCAGACCTATAAAGCAAGGCTGGTTGCAAAAGGTTTCAGACAAATTCATGGTATTGACTATGATGAGACTTTCTCACCAGTGGCTATGGTCAAGTCCATAAGGATTTTGCTTGCTATTGCAGCATTCCATGATTATGAAATCTGGCAAATGGATGTCAAAACAGCCTTCCTTAACGGAATCCTTGATGAGGATGTGGATGTGTACATGACACAACCTGAAGGTTTTGTCGATCCAAGGAATGTTAGCAAGGTATGTAAATTACGTCGATCCATTTATGGATTGAAGCAAGCCTCTAGGAGATGGAATATCCGTTTTGATGAAACAGTCAAAGAGTATGGCTTTGTTCAAAACGAAGATGAACCTTGTGTTTACAAGAAGGTTAGTGGGAGCCATGTGGCATTCATAGTACTATATGTTGATGACATACTACTAATGGGGAATGACATATCTTCTCTCAAGGCTGTTAAGATTTGGTTAGGGAGCAACTTCTCTATGAAAGACTTAGGAGAAGCATCCTACATTCTAGGAATGAGGATCTATAGGGATAGATCTAGAAGGATGATCGGTCTAAGTCAGAGTACATACATCGATAAGGTTTTGCATCGTTTTGGTATGCAAAATGCAAAAGGGGATATGTCCCCGTGTCTCAAGGGATAACGATCTCTAAAGATCAGTGTCCGAAATCATTGGATGACAAGGACCGCATGAGTAAGGTTCCATATGCCTCAGCAATTGGATCCATCATGTATGCGATGGTATGTACTCGCCCAGATGTTTCGTATGCTTTAAGCATGACGAGCAGATACCAATCTAATCCAGGTGAAGGTCACTGGACGGCTGTCAAGAATATTCTAAAGTACTTGAAAAGGACTAAAGATTCATTCTTGGTGTATGGAGGAGAGGAAAAACTGGTTGTAAAAGGTTACACCGATGCAAGTTTTCAAACAGACAGGGATGATACTGTATCACAGTCTGGTTTTGTGCTTTGTCTAAACGGAGGTGCTGTAAGTTGGAAGAGTTCAAAACAAGAAACAGTAGCTGATTCTACAATGGAGGCTGAGTACATTGCAGCTTGTGAAGCGGCTAAGGAAGCTGTTTGGATTCGAAAATTCATTACTGATTTGGGAGTGGTTCCATCGATCGCAGATCCCATTGATCTATACTGCGATAATAATGGAGCCATTGCACAGGCTAAAGAACCTAGAGCTCACTCCCGAACCAAACACATACTCAGGAGATATCACCTCATTCGAGAGATTAATGAAAGGGGTGACATACACATATGTAAAGTGCACACAAATGATAACATTGCAGACTCACTGACCAAAGGCTTGTCGCAGAAGAAGCACGACGGTCACACTAGTTCCATGGGTATTAGATGCATGGGTGATTGGCTCTAGTGCAAGTGGGAGATTGTTGGTGTAGGTGCCCTAGAGGCAATACAATGTTTATTTTGATAAACCTTTATGTCAATTGATTATTCAATAAACATATTTATTATGACTTTAATTACTGCGATATATTTGTTAGCATAATAAATGTCCTTAGAATCATGATACACATTGTATAGTTTAGTACATGACTTGAACTTGAGATTATATAATATATCATATTCTTAAATGTCCCTAGTCGAGTATTATTATTATAGGACAATAATAATACATAAATAGACTAGTATGTTGTTTGACTGATAACCACATCTCATTGGTTATAAGTATAGGGATACTAAAGTCAATACATAGGTACATGTAGGAGTACATGATACTGGACAGACCCACAGTGAGATTCTTCATGTTTAATAAAGTCATAAGAAAGACTCACAGTGATAATGGTGTAATGATCCTTTGACTTGAGATCATTATATTTCTATACGAGGATTAATATACTTTGACTACATTAAAAGTTACCTTTGACCGGGTGATGATAAAAGTGGACATCGGGTATATCATGAGTCGTATGAGAAATATGAATGATAGATAAAGGATTTAACCCTCCTATAATTAGGAGAGATATTATTGGCCTCTTGATTGAGTGAGACTATAAAATACATGGCCGTGCTCAAATAATGATTTGTTTTCATAGTCTACTCATGGATCAAGTAAACCCGGATTAAATGTTGAAGAGGATGACTAAATACATGCCTCAAGTTTAATCTATAATATATATGGTTAAAGGGATTATATTACACGGAAACATTAATCACGAAAGGTTTTATCGAATCACGATTTAATTATTATTTAATTGGGTAGCAATGATGTATTACTAGATACTGCTCATTGTTTATAATTTTATTGGAGAATAAAATTATTGCTAATTAAATAATAGCCTATAGGGTCACACACATAGAGTACTTAGAGGAATAGTTAATTTAAATTATAGATTTAAATTAATTGATGATTATTTGAATTTTATTATATTAATTAAGTGAGACTTAATTAATTAAAATAATATAAATTCGAATTCGAATTTGAATTCTGCCCTTAATAATTAAGTGTGACTTAGTTATTAATTAAATAATAAAATTCGGTTTTATTATTTAATCCTAAACCTACATGGGTTAGGCTTTGCTGTTATGGGTTGCTATTATGGGCCTATTAACCAACCATTATAAATAGATAATGTAGGGTTAATAGGTATTATGTTTTTAAGAAAAACGAACCCTAGCAGCAGCAAAGGCAGAGGCAGAATTCGAAATCATCAAAGGAGGCTAGTACATCCATTCCGTAATCAAGATCGTGAGACGTTCTTGAAGATGCTCGTGTGGATACCATAGAGGTGCTTTCGAGAGGAAGACACAAGTCGTGAAAGCTAGGATCTCCGTTGAGTTCGTGTAAGTCAAGACTAGACAAAGGTATGATTCCGTTTCACCATAATCTGTCAATCTTATACATGATCCTGCGTTAGGGTTCCGAAATTTTGTTATATTTACGTTTAATCCGCTGCGTTTTATGCCTCGGAACCCAACATGAGGGGCCCTCAAATTCTTCTGAGGTGGCAAAAGGAGAGGGTGTGAGAAAAGAGAGTCCCACCTTAGCAGGTGATGAAAAAGGAGAGGTGAGAATCCAGGATGAGATCCTGATGCAAGAAAAGAGAGAAGAGAGTGAGAGAGAAAAGAATAGAGAGAAACCAATTTCACCATCTCATGAAGCATCAACTTCTAAAACTGAGCAGTTTGAAGCAGGACTCACCCAGGAGTTGGGGCTAGAGTCAGGGGGAGTTGTAGACTATGGAGTTCCTGCAGGAGTTGCAGAAGTCAACATGGAGGTGGAGGATGAAATTGATGTCAATCTTGATGCTTCAACCTTTCAACATGAAGATCCTCATTATCAAGAACTAGCAGCAGCAACTAATCAAATAGCTGAGCAAATGCTGGGTTTAGTGCAGACAGAAGAGCAATTCAGGAGTGGGAAAGAGTTTTTGGCCAGTCAACCTGATGATATATCCCACATGAATCCTGAAGATTTTGATGATAGTTCTGATGATGAACTTCTAGATCCACAAGTTGCCAGTGATGAAACCAGTTTGGCTGACACAGAAAGAGCCATCATCTCTCATTACAGAAGATCAATGGCTGAAGTAGATGTGGTGGATCCCTTGCACAGAAGAATTCTGAACTTCTACAGAGACAACCTGAAGATCCAGAAAATGCATGTCACAGGCTCCAAATATGAGTTGAAGAAGATAAGGGAGGAAATTGACAGTTCTAGGATGCATTTTGACACCACCATTGACTCTAGACTCAGCCTCACAATGTTAACTAGAATCAAACAAAGGTTAGATACTGAGTTTTCAGCCAAGGACAAGGTAGTTGCATTGGAGAAAAGAGTAGCTGTCATGGAGCTCAACATGCAGCAAATCATGAAGAACCAAGTCACTCAAATCAACCTTCTGAGTCAAATCTTGAATACCCCTCTCCTTTCACAGTCATTAGCACAAGAGCCAGTTGCTGATAACAAAAAGGGGGAGAAGCAGGAAAGTGAAGCTGTGGTGACAAACTCTACAGATCCAAAGAAGGAGTTGGCTCAAAATATTGTAGGGCAATTTGATTCAATTGCCAGCAAAATCAAGGAGACCAGTTCAAGTAGCTCAGAACCTGGTGACAGTAAAGGAAAGGGCAAGCTGAATGAAGATGGCAAAACGAAAGTGGAAGCTGTCACAGGTGGAAGTGAAAAATTGTTGAACAAAGCCATAGAAGTTGGCATAAAAGAAAGGGAGCAACAAGAAAAATCTCAAGAAGAATTAGCTATTCAATTGCAAAGGGAATATAATGAGGAGGATAGACTAATTAGAGAAGCCACAAGAAAAGAAGGTGAAAGGAGGCCAAGAATGAAGCAAAGAGCAAACAAGCCTGTAGATGCACCAAGGAATTCTGGAGTTAAGAGAAAAGTGGTTGAAGAAAACAAGGGAGACAAAGAAGAGAAGCTAAAAGAAGACAAGATTGAAGGTCAAGCTTCTGGGAGTAATCAAGTTAAAGAAATAGAGGTGTTCAAACACAAATCTGAAGACTTTGTACCAATCAAATCTGAAGGGATGATTGCAACAAAAGGACAAATGAAGAAGGATGTTGATCTTCTTCACATTGAGTATGAAGATGGATCACATTCAACTTTTACATTCAATCAAGTTCTGGATCAAGGATATGGCATCTTAAGGAAAATCTACACTATGCTCAACAGGAAGTACTTTCTAACTGAAGAGCTAGGAAAGGCCATCCTTGAAAGAATGAAGAAGATGAGGGAGGCACCTGTTCAAGAAGAAAGAGATGACAGGATAAAGATTTGGAACCCTGAAGGAAGAAAGGTGCTTTATGAGCCATTCTACTTGATGATATATAAGGACAGAGAAGGCAGAGAAAAATGTATTGACATTTGTCAAGAAATAGACAAACTGCCTAATCTGGAATTGAATCATCTAGCAAGTCAATTGGACTACAGGATTAAAGATGAGAAGATCTTGAAGGGAACTCTATACAGGAATATGAAAGAAAATGAAGACAAGATGAATGAGTCAAAGGGAAGAAGAAGATAGAGGATTCAATCTCAATCATCAAAATTATCAGAATTCATCTTTCACTGGTATCTGATTACTCTGTCTCAAACTATCTCTGTCAATATTGTAATTCTTGCTAAGAATGAAAATGTTCAGGAGTTTTGTTATCATCAACAGAAAATTTGTGCATATTTAATATATTTATAAATAGGGGGAGATTGTTAGGAATTATGAGTTTTGATGATAACAAATTACTTAGAATTTCAATAGGGACTCAAAATTATTTTGTAACTGATCAATGGATATGACTTATAAATATCCATTGACTAGGAAACCAGTTATCAGTTGAAACTTGTTTATTAACTGATAAACTGGATTGTAGCATTGATTTATGTTTCACTATCAATTGATTGTATTACCTCGATGGATGCTATGATGTAGTCAACTGATGTTATTGACTTCAATTTCTAGCTTCTCAACAGATGTGAAGAATGGCTGATCAATTGTAAATATTCTAAGTCAGAATTCTCACAAGTGAAGTGATCAACTGATGTTGAAGTCGATGGATGAAGACACTACTCAACGGATGAAAGCTATCAACTGATACAAGTCATCAATGGATAAAAACAGTCAACGGATAAGGAACCATCAATGGATAGGGAGTCGATGGATAACTCGATTATCCATCGACACATCAACTAATCAACTGATCTCCTATTACATCGATGGATAAGCACAGAAGAATCAACTGATAAGTTAAACAACATTTATCAGTTGATTAAAGTTTCCCAATTTAGCTAAAACAAGAAATATGGGAACTGTGCAGAAACTAAATCATTGGAAGACAGTCATGTCAGGATTGTAAAGACTTTCAAGGCAACACAGTATTCAAGGAATGTATCAAGACAAAAATACTTCCAGGACTAGTCAGTTCAAAAAGAAGACTGTGCAAGTAGCTAGTTTCTATTTTCATGTAAACAATATATAAATTGTACTTTTATATTGCTATCTGTCGATAGAAATTAGGTGTGAAGAAAACTTCTATAAGAAGATAGAAGTACACAGTAGCAAAGTGTGGCAAGAGAGAAAAAATAACAGAACTCACTTTGTAAGCATCTTGGTATTCGTACTAAGATAAATTGAAAGCAAAAACATACTAGTGGAAACCCAATCCACTAGTAATTTTAAAAACATCGTTGTGATTTGTTTTCAATATTTTTCTTGTTAAGTTCTTAGTTACATTAGGTCTCTCAATATTCAAAAACACTGTTCTTGAAACAATCTTTATTCCGCAAGAATTAAACTTAATTCTTAAGTTTGTATTCAACCCCCCCTTCTCCAAACTTATTGTACTTAAGGGCAGATAACACTATCACAGCCATTCTTGTGTATGTTGATGATCTGCTTATAGCAGGTAATTCAATATCTCAAATTGATGAGCTCAAACAAATGTTATCCCAACATTTCCATATGAAAGATTTAGGAAATGTCAGCTACTTTCTTGGTCTGGAAGTTCATCAATCAGAAGAAGGTTTCTTTCTGTCTCAGAAAAAATATGTTGCAGACCTGTTAGCAGACCTGTTGCATGTCGTTTTCTTGCTACAGGTTTTATAAATACGACTTGCATGAATAACCAGATACACATTAAGTAACAATTTTAATCATACATCAACATGACAGCATGCATATTAAATCTTATACATAGGCAGTATCAATATACATGCATGGCAGATCATATACATACTGGAATACATTGAAAAACTGTTAAACACATAACCAAATCATCATATTATACACGTAGCTCTGATACCATTGTTGGGTTTCGGGTATGAAAACGCAGCGGAATTAACGGTAAATACAAAAAAATCGTGAATCCCAAACGCAGGATCCGTGTATAATTGACTGATGATTATGGAGAAGATGATGTGTACCTTATTAAAGTTTTCCTTAGGATGATTATGGAGGTCCAGAAGTGATGAATCACAGCAGCCCCTTCTTCAAGAACTACTCTCTAATGGTATCCACACGAACGTCGTATCGTCTAACGATCACCGGAGTTAGGTACTAGCCTGCTTCTGCCTCTTTGTCTCTCTCTCTCTCTCTAGCCTCTCAAAAACGTAGAGCTGCTAGGGTTTTATCAAAAACGAAAATTATAAAACTGATTAACCCTAAACTATACATCTTTATGTATATATATAGGGGAGAGAGGACTTGGGCCAAAACCCTATTCTGATTGGACTTCTTAAAACTCATTCAGATTTCAGATTTATATTAATATTAAATTTGAATTCTAATATGTATATAATTAATCAAGTCTCACTTAATTAATTAAATAAATAAATTTGAATTAATAATAATAACAGTATTTAAATTCATAATTTAAATAACACTCCGTTTAAACGTTCTTTGTGTGTGACCCTTTAGGTTATTATTACGTTGGCAATAATTTTATTTTTCAATAATAAAATTATAAACAATGAGCGGCATCTAGTAATACATCATTGTTACCCAAGTAATAATAATAATTTGTGATTCAATTAAACCTTTCGTGAATAATGTACAACGTAATATAATCTCTTTAACCTTATATTATAGATTAAACTCGAGGCATGTATAGTGTCATCCTCTTCAACGTTTAATCTCGGTTTCCTTGATCAATGAGTAGACTATTTAAACAAATCAATATTTAAGCATGGCCATGCATTTCATAGTCTCACTCAATCAAGAGGCCAATAATATCACTCCTAGAATTGGAGGGTTAAATCCTATATCTATCATTCATATTCCTCATACGATTCATAGCATACCCAATGTCCACCTTTATCATTACCCGGTTAAAGGTAACTTTGAGTGTAATCAAAGTATATTAATTCTCGTATAGAAATATAATGATTTCAAGTCAGAGGATCATTACATCATTATCACAGTGAAAATTTCTTATGACACTTATTAACATGTAGATTCTCACAGCGGGTCTGTCCAGTGCCATGCATTGAGACATGCACTTATGTTCTTGACTTTAGTATCATCATACCTATGACCAATGAGATGTGATCATCAGTCAACAAACATGTTAGTCTTATTGCATTATTATTGTCCTTAAATAATAATACTCGACTAGGGACTTTTAGGAATAAAATATTATTCATATAATTTCATTTTTAAGTCACATACTTAAAGACATATATTACGTATTAATATTCCAAGGACATTTATTATGCTTTCAATTTATAACGCAGTAAATAAATATATAATAAATATTAATTAAATAATCACATAACATAATTGTTTTCAATAAAATATTAAAAGTATTGTCTCTAGGACACCAATACTAACAATCTCCCACTTGTACTAGAGTCAATCTCTCATGTATCTAATACCCATGAAACTAGTATGACCTTCGTGCTTCTGCTGCGACAAAGCTTTGGTCAGTGGATCTGCAATGTTATCATTTGTATGCACTTTACATATATGTATATCCCCTCGATTATTAATCTCTCGAAGAAGATGATATCGTCTGAGTATATGCTTTATTCAGGATTGAGACCTTGGTTCCTTAGCCTGTGAAATGGCTCCATTATTATCGCAGTATAAATCTATCGGATCTGCGACCGAAGGAACCACACCAAGTCCTGAAATAAAATTCCGAATCCAGACAGCCTCCTTGGCTGCTTCACAGGCAGCAATATACTCAGCCTTCATTGTAGAATCGGCAACCGTCTCTTGCTTTGAACTTTTCCAGCTTACAGCACCTCCATTTAGACAAAATACAAAACCAGACTGAGAGATCGAATCATCCTTGTCTGTTTGGAAACTAGCATCGGTGTAACCTTTTACAACCAGCTTTTCCTCTCCTCCATATACCAAGAATTGATCTTTAGTCCTCTTCAAGTACTTAAGAATATTCTTGACTGCCGTCCAGTGACCTTCACCTGGATTAGACTGGTATCTACTCGTCATGCTCAAAGCATACGAGACATCAGGACGAGTACATATCATTGCATACATTATGGAACCAATTGCTGAAGCATATGGAACTTTACTCATACGGTGCATATTCTGTTCATATTTTGACTCAGTTTATGCAGTCACCAACATAAGTGCACATACAGGCATCAAAGAAACTACTCATATATCTAGCTAGCAATCCAGGGCAAGGCATTTTACTAGCCTCCACTTCAGCAGCACAATTAACTGCATACTGTGACTCTGACTGGGATAGCTGCGATTACTCAAGAAAATCAACATCAGGATATTGTATTGTGCCGGGGAAGTCACATGTGTCCTGGAAAACAAAGAAACAAACAGTTGTCGCAAGGTCAAGTGCCGAGGCAGAATACAGGTCTATGGCTTTTGCTAGTTGTGAGGTCACTTGATTTCGAACTTTATTGACTGATATGGGCATACATGATCTTCCACCTGCAATGTTGAATTGTGATAACCAAGTTGCATTGGCAATAACAGCTAATCCATTACTACACGAACGCACCAAGCATGTGGAGATAGACTGTCATTTTGTCCGTGATAAAATTGCAGCTGGAGACATTGTTACTCAGCATGTGCCAACATATGCTCAGGTGGCTGACATGTTTACTAAGCAGTTAACAGCTAAGCAGCATCGCTTTCTTCTATCCAAACTCGGTGTGATCACATCCAGTTTGAGGGGGAGTAATGAGGAGTAACAGATTGTTGAGTAAGGGCACGATAGTACTTTCACATAGTTACTAGTTGGTTAGGAGTTTGTTACACAGAGTGGAGAGCAAGCTAGTTATATAGGCACTCGTTGTAATACAGCTGGGATAACAATGTATCATATATTCTAGAGTTGCTTAATACAATTGATTTATCTTCAAGAACTCGATCATTTTAATCTTTCTTCAGGTCTTGCGTCTTTCTTTTATTGTCTTTCTTATATAGCTACAGGCATGTATCTCTAAGACTTCGAATCTTTAAACAATATTTACCTCGATTTACTTCACCTTACAACAAGAGATCGATTAAATACAAGCATTATGACTTGATCAACCCTTTCTATAAAACAAAAAAAATTAACAATTACAAGTACTACAATATATCCGGATAAAGCGATGTAACTACAAGTACTCAGTTGCTTTGCGCATTCAACAAAGATCGACCTGCGCTAGCTAATTAATGCGAGGCAATAATTTGGAATTAGTATGCAATCTTTGTGTTAGCATTAGAAAAGGCGATAAAAACAATAGTAGAGATGAACATATTTCGATACAAATTAAACTAGTCTCTGCCATGTTTGTTTTACCTGTTATCTAGCTATATCCGTAAAAAAATTATATAATCACCTTATCTATATCTTTTTATATTAGAATCGAGTTGGAGGAAGGAGAACCGGGACCGACACGGCTGACTCGTGTAACTCACGTGAACCGTGACGGCTCGGACCGCCCGGCCCGGCACGGCACATCACGCATGATGGATCCATAGTATATGTTTTGTAGCATTACTCAACTTTTAGTATTTTATTTGGTAACATACCTTACATGTCGTTTTATTAAAAAACTTAGTTTATACTAAATTTTATAAATGTTTAGAATTTTTTTATCGGTATAAGATGTGTAAACACTAATTCTAAAATTTCAATATATATATATATATATATATATATATATATATATATATATTCAATTTTTATATTTGTTTTTAAAATATTCGAATTTTTAAAACATTCAATTTTTATGTTCGTTTTTATAAATTTAAGTTTGATTTGTTTCATATTTTTTTAAAATATTTATTATGTTTGTTCCCTTTTTTTAGAGAGGAGTCCTCTCAAATAATTTATAAAATATTTTTTAATTAATAAAATTTATAGAGGTACCGTCTTCTTTTATTCTAAAAATATTCGTATAAAATAAGTATTTTTTTTAAAATGAAATAAAACCTGACCTTAAATTTTTATTTATTTTCAATAAAATATGTACATATGAAATAAAAGAGTAAACAGATTCTTTTTTAAAAAAGAAAATTTTAAAAAATAACCCAATTCAATATATATTATATAAAAAACTGAATTTAACCATGTATATATGACTTTTGGTGCTTCAGCCAGTCAGCCTCGGCCCGCGGGCGGGTTGGACTGCAATGATTGAAACAATAGGAGTACAGTGCACAACTAATAAATTGAATAAAGATTTAAAAAAATAAAGAAACAAAACCGGCCGAACCCGACAACCCGGCGAGCTGTAAACGAACTTTACTTTCTCCGACTCGGCACGGTTCGCCATACCCCGCATGCCGTGCCCGAGTCCATCGGTGGCCAAACCGACTCGCCGACAAATCAGCACGACTCACTCAGGCCGCTCGTTTGACGACCTCTACATGCAATTAGAGCCCAACTCCTAACTCATATATATGCACATGCAAAACATCTCTTAATTACATATATGTATAAGGTATGAATATTGAGTTGATGGAGAAGAAGCTGTACGATGCATGTTTGGAAGGAGATGTAGAGACGTTAGAGGCATCGATGAGAGAAGATAAACTCATTATTTCTCGAATTTCACTTTTTTCTTGCTTTAACCAAACACCTTTGCATTTAGCTTGTATGTTAGGACACTTTGAATTTACTAAATCTCTCCTTTCATGTAAGCCTGATTTTGCAAGCAGGTTAGATTCACAAGGTTGTTCTCCTCTTCATTTGGCATCTGCAAATGGTTATGCAAATATCGTTGCACTTCTGTTACAGCATAATCTGAAAATGTGTCGAGTTCGTGACGAGGATGGAAGGACTCCTCTCCATTTGGCTGTGATGAATGGACAATATGAGTCTGTCCGCGAGTTGATAAAAGTCGATTCTGATTCTTACAATGAAGAACTAGGGACAGCATTGCACTTGTGTGTTATGTATAATCGTTTCAATGTTCTGGTCCTTGTATCGGAATCAAATGATCAGAATATCTCAAATTTTAAAGATGACAAAGGCAACACCATTTTACACTCTGCAACAAATTTGAGACGGGTGCAGGTAAAATACTTTTTATAAAAAAATATATCTCAAATATATGATTGGTAAATCTAAATTTACTTTTTATAAAAAATGGCTTAATTGCATTCTTAGATAATAAAATACTTGGTCACGAGTAGAAGTGAAGTACTGGACGTGAATGCAGTGAATAAAAGTGGTCTCACAGCTTTGGACATAATAGAGCAGATGCCAAGAGATGTGAAAACCTTGGAAATTAAGGAGCTTCTGATCTCAGCATGTATTATTGGAGTAACCGACAACAATAGAAAACGGGTAAAGATGTCGAAGAATTCGAAAAACTTTAGCATCTTTCCAAAAAAACAAAAAAAGAAAGACAAGAATTTACTGGTAGCAGCATCTTTAATAGCTGCCATGGCTTACCAAGCAGTTCTTAGCCCTCCTGGTGGTCTCGCTTCAGTGGATGCAGATCATTTAGCTCCCATCCCTTCTTATGAAACATATGATCTTAAACCTGCAACTTCTCTTCGCACAGACTATAGTGATGAGTTTTGGATATGCAACACCATCTCGTTTATTGCTGCTCTATGTGTGATCTTTCTATATGTATGTGGTGCAAGTCTGCAACAAAGGTTTCTTGTTTGGTTTGTACGGTTGGGCATGTGCATACCTCTCTCAGCAATGACATTCGCATATATATTTGCAGTTGAAGCCACCAACCCATATGGATGTATTATAAATAAATCATTCTGTATACTTGATCAGGCATTTTCAATTGGAATATTAGCATGGATTGCAGTGACTTCCCTTCTCATTTTGGTTCTCGTTTATCGCTTCCTCAGATACACAGTGAGAATAATTATAAAGATCATTAAATGGGCTATTAAGAAGAAGAAGAAGAACAACACAAGTGAAGAAGCAGAAGCAGCTGCCAGGTTCAGAACCCCAAATACTAATATTGTCTAATAGAGTATTTATAGTATTTTGTAGTAATTCACATGTAGTCTACTACTGTTTATTAATAAATGTAAGGTTTAATATATATTGAAACTATAAGGCAAAAAACACTTGAATTATTCTATCGATCATTAGATAAACCTCAACTTGTTTTACTGTTAAATTAGTTTTTAGAAACGATTTCACTGCATGATATAAGCTCAATTTATGAATAAAAAAGAAAAATAACTTTTTTTTGTCACTTAAACATCTAAAAAAAGAGAATACAAAGGAATATTTTACTTTAACTGAAGGCAAGCTAGTTTGGACAGTTTCTATCTTATTTTATTTTTTTGAAACAAATGAACATTTTATTCGAGATTTTGAGAAATCACATTGATGAGAAAGGAATGTACTAAAAAAAAAAAAAAAAGTTTGGACCATTTCTTCTTGTCTGAGATTTCACAATCCGAACTAATTTGAGATTTCTGTTTTTGGGTAACAAGAATGTTGACGAAACACTACTTTTATGTTTTATTTTTTCCCATCGATAGCAATTAGTTCAAAAGTTGATGTCGTTCAAGAAATAATCGTACATATCATTAGAAATATTGTTTTTAGTTTTTATTATATATCACTTAATTTTAACATATATTATTATATATTAAATAATTTTATAAATAATGTTTATACACATGATATAATTAATTAAAATGTAACTAATATTTATACATACATATATTTGTATATAGAAATCAGTCTCGAGCCAATAATGTTGGACATGAGCTAACAAACATTGCAGAACATCATAAATTTCGAATGTTTCGGTTACACAAACTCACGATGAAATATTACGTAAAACGGCACTTTTCTATTAAAATATTGCGGAAGGTGATTCATATCCAATATTAACCAGAAACAAGTCCCTATATATATCAAGTTAGACTAACAAAATAATAATTTAAAATTATTTTCCGATTTGCTTAATATTAATATTATATCTAATAAACATTAATTATATTAGTTAAAAATAATAAATTTTTTTATAAATAAGTAAACAATAAATTATAATAAAAATTCAATACATTTATTTCAAATTGTAATAATTCGATCATATTTGAATCTTAATTATCAAAACTAAATACTCATCAAGTATTTTCATATTTAATAATTATTGAATCAAATCGAATTGACTAGGTAAAATCAATATTATAAAAGATAGACCGGATAATCGGTGATTAATTGAAAACAGTTTAAGATAATGAACAATAATATATAATTATATTTAAATATCATCGAATTATCATAATATTTACAAAAAATACTACGTATCATTAGTGCATATTAGTATCTAAGTGATACGATTGGGGGCTGTCATCAACTTCTTGGTTTTTGATAAACCTCTCATTTTCTTATTTTTCTTCATTTCATATCTATTTATTTAAATAAATTTCTTTTTCTGAGAGTTTTTAGTACTCATTTATTGAGTTCTGTTTTTCCTCGTGGGGATTTAGTGTATTTTTCTCTACCCAGTTTTTGAATTTTATTCTTATTTTAATGTGTTTGATGTCCGAAATATTAATAAGTTTTACAAAAGTAATAATTCATTGAGACCACAATATACGATCAACATGACCATGATAGTTTTAGTGAGGAAACATTAATTTGATCTATATGATGTATTCGTTAAATTTCGATTATTTTTATAGATGTCGTATGATTTTTAATAAATGAATTATATACCTCTAAAAAAAGTGATAAAATTTTTAAAAAATATTATATATGTAAAATATACATTGGTTTTTTTATAAAAAAATCGATTCTTTAATTATTTCGTGACCGATTTTTTTTTAAAATCATTTTTTCCATTTTACCTGGTTTTGTCCACTTTTTTATAAAAATTATTTTTACCCCGATTTCCACCTAATAATAACGTAAACGATTAATCACCGTCTATTAAAATAATAATAAAACAAATAAATTATGATATAAAAAACTTCCGACCAATGGATAGCATGGTCAGATATGCCACGTGGACGAGGAGCATATGTTTCCTCAACAACGGCCCACAGACAAACAAAATCAAAATCAAATTCTAAAAAGAAAAAGAAAACCTGATAAAAAGAAAAAATATTCAATTATTCAAATTCATAGAGACCTTTACACACACATTACCACAATACAAAAAGCTCTCTCTCTCTCTCTCTCTCACTCTCTCTCTCTCTCTCACACACACACACACACTCTCTCTCTCTCTCTGTGTGTTTATTTTTATTTCAAGTTTCGCGCTTGTTAGCCCCCAATTCTCACATTCACATATACATACACATATATACACACCGTAAATTATTATCTCTGATTCGAATCGCGTGCTTGATTGTCGCTAAATGCTTCCAATTCAAACGAGCTTCAATTTGTAAGTAATTAGCTCAATCGTTTGCTTAAATTGTGTCTTTTTCATTTTCAAGCTTTGATGTAGGGTTTATGATGAGATTTTACTCGATTATATGTGTGTGTTTATTTGACTCTTGTTTTGTTGTCTGAATTGTATAATTTCAGTTGATTTCGTCGGTTTTGCAATTCTAATTGCTGATTCATGATTGTCAAAGTCGATTTCGATTCGTTGCTATCTGATTCTAACTCGATTTTTACGTATTGGTATAATATGTATAGAGGATTATGAAAGGAACTCAGTAAAAAAGAAGACAAGATATTTGAACTCGAGTTACCGTTTAGTAATAATTTGGTTTAAGGAATCTTATGTCTTGGTTAAGAGATGCTATAGAGATATAAAGGATAGAAAGAGGTATCTAATTAAAGATGTGAATTGTGTTTCTTCTCGGTTAATTTTTAATAATTCATTTTCTTTTGATAGATTAAATTATAGGCAGTGAATCTATAAATTATAGATTCACATGGAATTACTCTTTCGTTCACCTCTTAAGTGTAGATACAAACTCTATTTGGTGCTTACCACAGATATAGTACATTACACTCTTATAAACATATGTCTTTCTTGCATTTCTAATTTAAACATTATATATATATGTATATCGTACTGCACTTGCTAAATGGATAAGTTGACCCGAGTTGTTCTTATCCGTGTAGGTAACCACAAATTGGTTCGATGGGCCCTCCAAGAAAGTCCAGAAGTGTGAACAAGCGGTATTCTGATAGTTTTGTGGTCTCTCCTATTAAACATGAAGAGGCTGCTGATAAAAGGACCCCCCGGGTTAGTTTAATATTCATTAATGACTCAGCTTACTGACAATATGTTTTTTCTTTATCTATATGATTCTATTATTCTCTTTGTTAGCATCCAATTAGAGAAACTTCAGTTATTGCATGCTAATGTCAGCTTTAGTTTTATATCTGGTAAATTTAATATTGTCTTCAGGTTGAATTCAACAATATGAATACGAGCTTATTATGTTATAAGATGTGGCCTTCTACGTAAAATTTCAACACTGTAGATTCTCTGCAAGTTTCATAGTGTTAAGCTGGTGCAGAGGAATTTTCTACCTCTATTCCTTTTGTGTAGTTACTTATGGTGATATCTTCTTGCTCGATCATAATGTGCTGTCATAGATGAGAGAGACGATGTGTTCAGGAACTTCATGTTATGAACATGGATGCCTGATTCTGGTTCTATGGTTATGGGATAATTTTCCCATTGGATAAATTCTTAAAACCCAACTTGAGTTTGTAAAGAGATTGGGCTTTTCAGGAAATGTTTTGGTTACAGTTCAACATATTTGAGATTGTAAATTAATGACATGAGTAAGGTGTTTACTGTAAAAACAAATTAAAATTTCTGTTTCATAGACAGTTTCACATCTTTATTATACCCCACTTCTTCTTTTTCTTTTTGATAATTAAGACACTCATGCACACATCTTTTCTTTGACAAGATTCGAACCCTTAACCTTCCATAAGGGGAGCGAGGGAGTGGTTTATACCCACACTTTTTATCAAAGTAAAAGTTCACGTTTAGTAGTATTTGTTATAATTGCTGACTGTTGTCCTCTTAAATGCAGAAAAGGAAGTTGTCTGACATGTTGGGGCCTCAATGGAGTAAGGAAGAGCTGGAACGCTTCTATGAAGCATATCATAAGCATGGAAAGGACTGGAAAAAGGTCAGTTCAATGGTAGATCAGAGTCTGTTATTCTTTCTGGCTCAAAGTCAATACTTAAGATTTTATTCATGATTGTTTTGTTCAAATTTCCTCAAGGAGAGGTATCGTAAATTCCTAGTAACAATTATAGTATTTACTGGGAATCACTGACAATGACTTATCTTAAAATTTTTATAGTTTTATATCATCTGTTACTTATAGTGATTGATTATATAAAGTTTTCAAATCTTATTGATTTGGTCTACTAGGTGGGAGCTGTCTTGCGAAGTCGATCTCTTGAAATGGTGGAGGCCCTTTACACAATGAATAGAGTGAGTATGATTCTATACGGTCTACTTAAATGATTTGTTGTTGGTTAAATACTGTGCACATTTCGAATTTATATGCTTGCTTCTTGTATTCACTTATTCTAGTCCATGAAATACAGTGTAAAATTATGCCCCTCATGATTCAGGATAAATGTTTTGTTGGTTCTTACCAGAATTATTAGTTGCGAGACTGTGAACATAATAAACGACATAAAATTTACTACGTAATAAATTATTAATTACCTCTGAAGTTCAAAAATATGAAAATCCAGATCAACAAGTTCAGTGTTTTGTTATACATGGTTAATTCTAATGAGTTCTTATGTTGGTCATGGTCCTAAAGTCATTTGACCATAAAAGTCACATAGAACATTTATTTTAGGATCGAGGGACCAACATGATGGCATCATGTTCTTAAGGACTCTATATATGTGGTCGGGGGCCTGATGCTTGAACTTAGGCCTTCCAAGAACTAATGGGGTGGTTATGTATGTTCCGTGCCTTCGGTTATTAAAACTTGTATCTGAGATTGTTGCTTGCTTTTCAGGCCTACCTGTCTCTTCCAGAAGGAACTGCTTCTGTGGCTGGATTGATTGCAATGATGACAGACCACTATTGCAATATGGTAATATTGGGATTCACTGTGTTTATCGGGAAATGCATTCAATTATTCTGAACTGAACTATATGAAGATGGTTAATAATGCTCTTAAAATATGAACATGGTTAATGACATTGTGCTATCAAAGACTCCCCAAGTATGGTCTCCAATGCCAATCAATGAAAACTAGAGAATGTTAAAGTAGACATTTACTTGAAGAGTTTATTGCTTTATGAATGAATGGTGAAAATCTTATAACTGTTTGAAGTTTCGTGTATTTAAAGATAATGATCATGGGGAAGAACTTGATTTAGTACACTAACTTTGAGCTGGTAATCATAGAAAAAAGTTCTCGGTAATTATATTTGCTGTAGATTAGACCAGACCATAACTTATCAATTCCTTTTCATTTGATAACTGATGGTTCTTCAGGATATAAAGAGTGCACTCTTGTACCACAAACTTTTTCTTTACAGAAGTCTGAAAACAAAGCTAATAATTTTTTCCTCTTATAAATATCTATCTATATATTTATTGCAATGATCGGAAGATTGAGAGTAATGTAATCATAACTGAATATATATGAATCTTAAGAAAGGCTGAGCAAATATTAAGGGATTTGTTGTATAGGTTTTTGGTCTTTGCCTCGAAGGAAAATGTATGATTGGTGCATACTAAAGTTATACATAGTATGCTGGCTGAGGGACTTGCTTTTTTTTTTCTTTTTTTCTTTTTTGTTTCGGTCGTTCATGAATCCTTGTAACTTTGAATAATTCATTATTGACAACTTATCCTTGAAAATAATTACTCACAGAAGAAAGTGAGTACCTTGACTTTTTTTCTAAAGAAACCATGAGAAGAAATGATGTGATCTTATCTATAACATGTCCAGTGAAAGAATTTTGGTATGATGTTATAGATCATGGGTTAGATATATGAAACTTAATACAGATTTATGTCACTATACTTGTGGTTTCTTAAGGTAACTCTTTATTAGTCAACCTTTTGCATTAGGTCTAACTTTATGGTGCCTACTGCTTATGTTCCAAAGATGTTTCGCTTCTTGTATTGCCTTCATATGTATACCTGTTATGGCTGCTATTGGTAATACAATATAATCTAATTTGATTTTACACACCCTTCCAATATTTGTATTTGTAAAATGTGGTCCACTATGTGCACTCAAATACATGAGCTGGAGTATTCTAGTTGCCTGTATAGAAGACTTGATGAAATGCTTTCTTTTAAATTTCATCTAACAGGCTGGAAGTGATAGTGAATACGAAAGCAATGAAGGTGCAGGAACATCTCGAAAATATCAAAAGCGTTCACAGGCTAAAGTACTGCCTAAGAGTTCTAAAGGATCTGAAGGGCGTTTGACTTCAAATTCCCAGGCAATTGCATCAAGTTATGAGTACCTACCCTTGTTGAAAAAGAAGCGTTCTGGTGGTATGTAATATGTATTACGCTTATAGGCTGATGCTCTTTTTCTAAATAAAAAATAAAAAATTTGCTGGTTAACTGTTGGCTCGATTATAATATAGTTAATGGGTATCTTCAAGATAGTCTCACAAGGGATCGACCTAATAAGGATTTTTTTTTCCTCTGTTGAATTGCTTGTAGCCAAACTTTATATATTCAATTTGTGCGCCAAACTTCTAAAACTGAATTATACCAAGCACAACAATAAAACATGTTAAACAGTGAGTGAGTTGTTGAATATATCATGTAATTCATGTTATTATATTTGGTCTTCACCTTCCTCCGGTATAAGATTTTCTGCCTTTTTATATAACAAGAATTGAGTGCTGAGACATTGCCAGACTCCTATTAACATAGTCCGCTGAAATTTATAGGAAGCCGACCTCGTGTTGTTGGAAAAAGGACGCCTCGATTCCCCGTTTCCTATTCTCATGAGAATGTAAATGGGGATAAATATTTTTCTCCAACTAGGCAAGGTCTGAGATTTGATATGGATGGTAATGACAGTGATGTTGGCCATGAAAATCTTGTAGCACTGGCTGAAGCTTCACAAAGAGGAGGATCTCCACACTTATCGCACTCACCGAAAAGAATGGTAATTATTATTTTAGTGTTCTGCTGTTTTTTTTGGCTACATTCATTGGAAGTTGCTATGGAATTTTTTTTGTTCGGATTGACGCGCTGACTTAATTTTATATTTTAACTTTTTGACCTTGGCAAGGTTGTTGATGGTGATATGGATGGAGATGATTTAGAAGGGAGCATGGAGGCTGATAATGGGGACTATCATCGAGCGAAGAGATATATGATGAAAGCGGGAAATAAGAGTACTTTATCTCAAAAAGGGCAAAGACTTTACGGGAAGAGGCTAGAAGTTGATAACAATAAAAACAGTCAGGATGAGATTAAAGAAGCCTGTAGTGGGACAGAAGGACAAAAACTTGGAGCGGCTCCGGAAAAATTTGAAATTGAAGTTACAAATGGGAAAACTTCTATGTATTCTCAGGGTCAGTGGAAGAGAAGTAAAAAGGTTCTTTTTGACAGAGGTACCTAATTTTCTTATTGATTATTACATCTCTTTTCTTTCTTTCTTCATTTAACTAATACTTATCAGCCCCTAAAAGAATTTTATATGAACAGTGCTATGTGCAGTTTCAAAATCAATTTAAATATAGTTTTTTTATACTTTTGGGTATGCATGCATCACAATAAAGTTGGACGTCCTGTAGATATTCTTTTGAGGACGGAGGGATGATGTTTCAATTCTTGTTATGAGGTGTATGATTAACGAATGATCTAATATTTAATGTAGCAATGAAGCATTACCACAAATTCCAGACCAGAACTACATTAGGATAGACCGGCAATTTTGTACTCAACACGATAATTTAGTGTTTGTGTATATTCTTTGGGTACAGAAAATGCACGAACACGAAAGTACACAGACAGATTTAGTGTCGTGTTTGTGTTTAGGGTACACGACATGAAAGTACGGGATAAAAATATAATTATATTATAATATTTATAATAATTATAAATATATATATACACATATATTTCATACAAAATATTACATATTTTTATAAAATTGTGTGTAAATGTAATGTGATAATGTGTGTGTGTATAAATTTCTGTATTTAACTATGTATTTATTTCTAATGTGTCCCACGAAAACACGACATGAAGTACACGAAGTCACGAACCCATTTAGTATCATGTTTGTGTTTGATAGCCAGCTACACTAAACGCGAAAGTAGACGACACGACAAGAATTCGGACTAGTTCTAGGCAATACATGGCATTAAATGAATACTTTACGTTTACATCTAATTGGAAGTTGTGAATCCTTTCTCGGACAAAATAGTGTCTGGTTTTATCTTTAGTTCAATGTCTCATCCAAATTGCCTGTAATGTGCTACTATTAAAAAACACCCTTCATGTTTTAAAGTTATCACATTTATATAGATTGCTTGGATGACTTTTTTCGCTTGGATTCTACCTTTGTACAGATGAAGGCTCCGCATTAACTGGCCTGGAAGCTTTGGCTAATGCAATTCTCATGCCTGAATCAACAAATTATAATGGTAAGTCTATTAGTTTTTTTAAGCAATAGACGTGGCATATTGATGTGGTTATTTTGCCCTTAATGACATGTAATATCTACTTGCTATATAATTACTTAACCTAGTATGAAGATCTTACCTATGATGGGTGAATGAATAAAATAATTTAAAAAAAAAAAGTTTCATTATAATTAGTTGAGTGATTATTTGCAATTGGTCGAAAGCTCAATGATAAATATCATTCTTTGTGGAATTTAAGACGTGTTTGCTGAGTTGTTAAGTGAGGTAGCACCACTTAACGGTCAGCCGTTAAAAGGCAAAGACACGTAACGGTTTTAAAGTTTTTTAGGTCACATGATGTTGCATGCTTTAGTACCCGGTGGCCGACTGGGATGCATAGACTCTTCTAAAAGGTTGTCGTATCGGATTCGGCTGACTCGGCACCGACTCGGCTGAGTACGTGTCCGACTCCGACTTGCTAGGTGGCGAGTCGATGCACAAACAGCTGTCGACTCGCCACCGACTTGGCACCGACTCGGCATCGACACTTCCATGGACACGGCCCATACAAAAAACAGCCCAACCCACGTATTTTAACCTAATTTGAAAGTTGTTCTATACACCTCAATAACCGTCGTTCTCAATATATATACATAATATCTATTATTTGTCATCGTTCTCCTATATATACATACTTAAATAGTTCTTTTATTAGTTTGTCAATCAATTACCACTTATTATGAATGAAACTTTTATTACTATTGTTTGAATGAAATGAAACTGTTAAGTGTTTGACGCATACAAATCCTATATATACATATAAATTTTTTTTATAATTTTTTTATTTGCGGAGTCACGTATCCAAGACTCTTTGAGAATTGACGAGTCCCTGTGTCCCGTGGCGTCGTATCCGAGTCCGTGCTTCCTAGGTGACCGATTAACCATTCAACCCTTTTACATTGTTAAAGCTCATTTTGAATGTATTTGTAGGTTTGACTTTGAGACAGAGTATTGTCATGTAATGTTGAATTTAAATGCAATATCTCTTTTGAGTTTTGTTTTATGATTGCTATTAGATTTTGACTATTTTTGTTATTATACAAAACACGATGTCCGGCTTTTCAAACCTTTGCTTCAGTGGCTGTTTCAGCACTTTTCTGTACATTGATTTATACACTTGATATTTTAATTAGTATCATTCTCTTTATTTTCATTGCAACTGAAATTTTCTGGAACTTTGCTGTCTTTTGCCCTTGGTCAGATTCATCTGCCCTGATCAAAGAAGAAAGTAACGAAGTTGATGAACCTGAATCCCTTGAAACTATACATACAAACCATCAGATGGAGAAAAGATGGATGTCAGAGACTAAAGGAAATCAAATAAATTCAGGGTCTAAACATGATACAAATCAATTTTCTAAAATAGGAAAAGATTATATTGACAGTGTTAGTCGTAGTCCTGAGGCTAAGCTGGACGCTCCTTATCCTGTTACTAAGGTGTCAAGAAAAAAGCAGAAGATCGTGGCATCTAAAGTAAGATGGCAAACTTTTCATGTCACTTGTACTGATTGCATTTTCATTACTTATCATTCATCTATACTATAGATTCATACTATGGATTCTATAGTGAGGTATGCTGAGCCTTTCTTACACCTCAGATTTTACCAGCTGAAGGTCATAGTGATACTCATATGAGTGAATCTCAGGTAGTTGAGGTAAGGGTTTTGTCATTGTTATTCCCCCTCTTCTCTTTTAAAATACCTTATCTTCTGATAATTGAGTCAGATAGCATGTTTAATAAAATGATAAGAAGTCTTTCACCATATGTCCATATATAATGTGAAGACCGTGGCTGTGATTTGTAACTTCTTAACACATAAGATAAATTGTTCTGACATTTTAGATTGGTGGAGAAATTGTGAATGACTATGTTATTTGGTAAATAAGAAACATTGGGTAATCGCTTTAACTTCTTTTGTTTTTTTTGAAGCTGATAATCAATCTTACTCGTCTTGCTATTAACACTCATAGGATCTCTTCATCTATGTGGCAATGTGATTAAAAAAATTTCTAAAGGTACAACAATGAATGGTCTTGCATATGTTATGCTGAATATACTTAAATAAGGGTAGCTTCCTGAAAATAATATTATTATATTTTAATTTGTAGAAATTTAAATGATCATATTCCGTGTGTGAAAGGAATTTTTTAGGCAATAGCAGGAATTTGCAATATTGATTGTGTTTCAAAATTATTCTCTTATTTAGCTAGATGTGCATAAGGAATTTATGGATTTATAGGTGTTTTCTTATATGCAACTTAAATGGGTTATCAAAAATGTACATACTATACTTGTTGCAATGAATATATTTCCTTTATTTTGTGGTTAGAGAAATCCTAGCGGTAGTGGGTATTTTTCAATTTATTGACCTCATCATATCTTTTATATAGTCTCTTTATCTTCATTCTCACATTTTTCAGATTCATACTTAAACTATTTCCCAACTAGATGACATTCTAAAATCATTGATAAATATTCTAAATCTCAGTTTTTAGGTTTAGTAATGGATTATGTCAAACACTCTCCATGTATAGTGATTGTTTTGATAATGAAATTTATTAAGTTCGTAGTTTTAATTCTTAAATGCATTCGCTATAAAATGAGATTCAAGATAGAAGCTTCCAAAAGTATAAAGTGTGTGCAATAAACAACTGTGTTCAGTGCACTGCCTGTTATAAATTTCTATAACAATGTGAAAGTTGTATTGGATATCAAGAGATGCATAGGACCAAAATTGGATAAACATATATGTTTTCAGGTAAATTAGCATGTTTGGATAATGACAGGTGAATGTTGTTAATATGTGAAATAATACATTATACATCTATAAGCTGAAACTAATAGTAATAATGTCAGTGGAATTCAGTTAAGTAGAATGGTTTAGTATTTTAGTTCAAGATCATAATTATATACAGTATATGAGAAGAGATGAACTGCTTTAACATAATTCATTCATCTGCCACAGAAACTTGAGTAAGGCCGACTTGAGTTGTAGTGCATTCCCTATGGCTGTCAGTGTCATGTACATGTATTACTAATGCAAGCAGAAAATCCAAAGCTTTCAATTACTAATTTTTTGTGAAATGCAAGCTTGTAAATTGAGACAAAATACCTTGTGTCATGTTAACGAAATTGAGACATCTGGGTGTATAGGGTCCAAGTGAGATCCTTATTTCTTCACCCATCAGTCAAATACCTTGAGTAATCATTTCTACTATATTGAAATTTGATCTGCATGCTCTTCATTTCTTGTTTAAGTTCATCTACTAAACATGCCTCAATATCTTTAAAAACAATCCATTCCAAATATTTTACATCAAATTAGTAAATCACACGTACTTGATTGCACTAAGATTGTACTAAATTTAACAAGATTGGTTGATGTGTTTTCGGATCTATATCTATATATTTTTTTTATCAAGTCCATGCAAATACCTATAGCTTGAGTTTTTAAACCCGTATCAAAGTCTCCTAAGATCATCCTGTGCATCTAACTATTGATTGAAGGACTTTCTTATTCATTATATCAATAAAATTTTAATAATGAAATGCTCTGCTTGACTTTATTATAGGATAGAGAGGTGGGGGTGAATTTAACAAACAAGGGTAAGCGTTCACAAAGTGCTTCACTGATGTTAAATAAACACCCAGAGAATTCTTCTTCAAGTACTGGTCCAAGAAAGGAAGCTGACGATTCAGCAATGTCAAGTGTGCATCTTCCTGGTGCAGGCCAGTTTGATGTAACTAATAAAGCAAAGAGCAGACGTAAGATGAAGATTCACAAGGTCTATACATATGCAGATTCGGAATTATCGGATAGAACGGTATGTGGCTAACACAGAGCAGTCTTCCATGTGACAAAAGCACATTACCTACAACGTTAAACTATTTTGTATCATCCTTGCTTCCAATATTTGCATGCTTTGAAGTTATAACTACTTTTACAATTTAAAATGCAGAAAAAGCTCTTAAATTGCTTTTCGAATGATGGAGTACGTAGGTGGTGTGCATTTGAGTGGTTCTATAGTGCAATCGATTACCCTTGGTTTGCTAAAAGGGAGTTCGTGGAGTACTTGCTTCATGTTGGTCTGGGTCATGTTCCAAGATTAACACATGTTGAGTGGGGTGTCATAAGAAGGTTGTGTTTTTATTGCTTAAAGTTAAGGCCAAGCTTTTGGTCGACAAACATTGAGCCTTGAGATTGAGCAATTGTTTATACAGAATACTTACTTTTAGCTCTCGTGTTGGTGCAGCTCTCTTGGCAAACCGCGGAGGTTTTCTGAACAGTTCCTGAATGAAGAAAAGCAAAAACTTAATCAATACAGGGATTCTGTTAGAACACATTATACAGAACTCCGTTCTGGTACAAGGGAAGGACTTCCAACGGATCTTGCAAGGCCTTTATCTGTTGGACAACGTGTAATTGCTATTCATCCAAAGACTAGAGAAATTCATGATGGCAGTGTCCTAACTGTAGATCATAACAGGTGTTGCGTCCAGTTTGATCGTCCTGAACTTGGTGTGGAGTTTGTTATGGTAATATGCATATTCCCTAATAACTTTTTCTTTTTTGGCTCCAGTTCTCATTGTAGTATGGTAATACTTTATACTTTGGTTAATAAAACATTTATTTTATATAGCCGGCATCCAGCGATAGCCAATATGTTCTTTCATAACCAAAGCAAGAAACAGTGCCACCCTCCCATCAGAACTTGAAAATTTTGGTTTGCTTGTTTTCGTTTCTTATATCTAGAAGTATAGAACACATGAAAATTCCCCAGAAGCAATACTTGCCTTGATACTGTAATCTGTGATTATAATGATGGGTTTTTTAGTTTGTGGATGAAGTATTTTCTCTTATGAGAAAAGAATACTTGTAAACTTGAATCTGGGGTTTATACTAGAAAATAAAGATAAATATGTATGATTAAAGTGTTTGTACCATTACCATATCTGACTTCTGGGACTGATAGCAGAAAGGCTATGAGATTATATTTGTGATTAATAGTACCTGGAGTGGGGATGAAATTATATGCGCCCCCCCCAAAAAAAAAAAAGGAAAAAAACAACTTTAAAAGGGTAAAATAAAATAGTTAGTAGTATTATTTTAAAGGATCAAGTATGACAGAATGAGAAAAATTCTGTTTAGTACCAGGATTACAATTCTCGCAAACATTAACCAAGTGTCTTGTCCATTCATTATTGTAAGTATGTTTGGAGCCCATTCCCCATATATGAGCTGGGGCATTCATGCACTACATATTTGGTCATTCACATGTATTCTTCATTTATATCTACCACAGTTAATGATGTACTACATGTCTTGTTTCCATCTTTATTTCTAGTTAAGTATATTTACATCCACATGCTTACTCATTGTTGTTTTATATATCTTGTTCAGGATATTGATTGCATGCCCTTAAATCCATTAGAGAATATGCCAACATCACTGACAAAACATACTAGTGTTGCTGATCTCGACAACTTGAATAAGTTCAGAATGAATGGGCAGGTAAAAGATCAGAGAGCAGAAGGGTTTATTAAATTTTCTCCATGCGACAACCTGCAAAACATTGATTCCTCCTCTCTTATGTCACCTACTTCTTACCCAATGTTTTATTTATTACAGCCGGAAAAGGTCAGTAGTTCTTTGCTCTGTTATATATTCTAAATCAGATCTTTTGTAAAAAAATGCAAATTCTAGCTATCTTTTTAATTTCTATATAGACGGTGGAAATTAATTATTTTGGTTTTTTAGTCTGACATTAATCATACGACATTTTGCAAGCAAACTTTTCTGTAATAAGAATAACATATAAAGTTTTTTTCTTCACTTTGAATCCTCAGCTGGCTATTCTGATGCAAACTTATGCCTGATGTTAAAATTCGAATTCAAAAGTCAAAATTTTCTTTATTTATGCCCCCTGCATTGAAAATAACTTATTTATTATAGGAGAAAGGTCAACTCTCTTATTTGTTTTAAATTATATATATATTTTTGAAATACTCAATTGTGTAGACTTGCGTAATTAACTTGCTCACTTGCTGGACATTGTACTGAACCTAGAAAACTTACTCTCTCTCTGTGTTCTTTTCTGTTGATTTATAATTTGGTTGTACATCGATTTCCTTTCAGATTTTTTACAACACTCTTAGTGCTTATGATAGGAGTAAAAATTGAAGTTAAAAAACTCTTTGTAAGGTAGTATAACACTTGAGGACTTCTATTTTTTTCTTTGAATTAGATGGGATCTGCAGTTGTTGATTCACAAGCTAAAATGGGTGCTAAAGATAATGTTTCCGGTCAACAGATATCGTATTCTCAGCCTTGTTCACTGGCACATATTCAGGCTAAAGAAGCTGATGTTCAGGCCATTGCTGATCTTAGTCGTGCTCTTGAGAAAAAGGTTCTAGTATTTCCACAATAGATGCAGACTATGTTTCTATGTTTTTTCGTGATTCAGGCTTATTTTCTATTAATATGAAAAAAAATGGATATGTTATATGTTCTCTTCCATCCTGATCTTTCCAGTTTTGGGGAGAATTTTGTTATCAAAATCTATAATATCTTCGCTTCCCTTCTTTCCCTTTCTCCCCTCTAAAAAACTCTGGAGCTCGGGTAGGGAAGAAAATTCTAAAATTTTCTTTCTTCTCTTCACTCCCATTCTCAACTCGAGAGCACAGCGTAAAAGTATCTTTTACAAAAATGAACTTCTTGTTTGATGAGCTTGCACACTGTTTTAATTGGCACATTGACATAGTTATCTGAGCTAGATTGGTAGATCCCATTGGGTGGGTGGGTGGGTGGGTGGGGGAGGGGGGGGGGGAGTGGTTAAAGAGACACTGTAAATCTGTTGAAGTTTCTACGAACCACTTGCTACTGTGCCTTTGTATAACAGGCTAGTCATATTCATGAGAAAATTTCATGTTCTGTTAATCAATCCATTAGTTTGTTCTTTGGGTTGGTTACACTTCATTTTTGCAATCTTTGTAAATCATATCGTACTCATATAAAGACACAGATTAATAGATGAATAGCATAATGATTGGTTTGATATTGATGGCTTGTCTTTAAACTTGTAGCAAGTGCTGGTCTCTGAGTTGAGGGAAATGAACAATGACGTGTTGGAAAATCGGAAGGATGGTGTTTCAACTCTAAAGGACTCGGAGCCTTTTAAAAAGCAGTATGCTGCTATTCTCGTACAGCTACGTGATGCAGATGAGCGGGTTTGTAGATCCATGCATTTATGTTCATTTTTACTCTTCTTCAAGTCGCTTTATTTTTATCACAAATGAGTGAGCAGCTTACCAATTTGCATGTTCTTAGCAGGTTACTTCTGCGTTGTCTTGTCTGAAGCAACGTAATACATATCAAGAAAATGTATCCCTTGCATGGCCAAGGTCCATGGCCAATTCTGGTGGTTCTGTTGCTGTATTAAACTCTCCCTATTGTTCTGAACTTCAAACTGAAGAATCCGGGTCCCAAGTCAATGAAATTGTTGAAAACTCCAAAACAAGGGCTGGTATAATGGTAAATGCAGCTATTCAGGTATAAAAATCAATTACAGCCTGCTGATTCCCTCTTTCATGACTTCAATTTTTCTTTTGTGTGCTTCTTTCGACTTCCATGGATTATGATGAAACAGAAGGATACCATATGCTAATTGTAACCATTAGATAGCATCATAATATGACCATTGATCACACCTACCTTACGTATTGCCTAATACATCTATTAATTTCATGTTCATGTTAACAATTTGTTGAAATCATGCCCATCTCTGATAACCATCAGCATTTATTAAGGTGATCCGAGCCCATACCTCTAGCTCGTCTTACATGCAGAACTGACAGTTCTACTCGAAACTGAGTTCATGTAATTTAAGTGTGATGTAAAATGTAGCTTGGCATAAAACTGTAAGTTCAGTGTAACGAGCTTTGTCGCTAGCTCTTTGGGGGACATCTTAAATCCTGTACAAGCCTATTTATCACTGCTTCTTTGCTTTTGTGGTTCATGTGGAACTATTATCTTTTGCTTATTAAATTTCCAAATATGTGATCCAGTTACCAGTAGTCATTATTTCATGTATAGTATGTACAGAAAGATGCTTTTTACAATACTTTAGGAGTCCCAAGATCCTATCAGAATTTTGACAGTGTACCTATTGATAAGCATGTGATAGAAATTATTTATTGCAAGACCATTGAAGGTTCCAGTGGCATCCTAGTATTACTCGCGAATTTGCCAAGTTGACTCAACCATCATTGCATAGAAAAATATCTTCAGCATTTATATATTAAGTGCTGTATTATTTACTTATATTTGTTACTTTCTGATATGAAAAAGAATAACAAGATCGTACATATATTCAAGTGATATAAATTTACCTGAAGACCTCTTTAGTATCAAGTAAATGGTAATGAAATTAGTTATTATCTGCATGAAACAGCCTGCACCTTCAAGTCATGATCGATGTCCATTAAAACTAAGATTATTTATAGAAATTTGATGATTTTAGTCTTTTCTGCTAGGTTTATTTGATTGTGATATACTCTGCAATTTGATGCTTTCTTCCTGGTTTCTGAGGTGCTTCATTGTGCAAAAATCCTGATTCCTTTGTCCTTTGTCAACATTGTCAGGCATTTTCTTCCATGAAGGGTGATGGAAACACCTTTGAGAAGATTGAGGAGGCTATAGACTATGTCTATGGTCAGCTACCGTCAGATGATTCTTATGTACTATCTGAGAGGTCGTTTACTGCGATGGAACGTGTTGATATGCCTTCTGAAGAACAACTAAAGTGTGGTACATTTGGCCCGTTGCAGGCTCTACCTAATCCATTGTTAAAGAATCCATCCGGAATCCCTTCAGAACTTATCACTAAATGTGTAGCAACTCTGCTGATGATTCAGGCAAGGAAATTGGAGAAGACTCTTATACTACTCCCCCCCCTATAAAAGCAAATGTTACAAATTATTTTTATTGTATTGACTCTGTACTGAGATCAGTCAGAAGCATTGCAGAACCGGTCTTCTTGTATCCTTTTTAAACTTGTTCCTGACATCTTATCTCCTACAATATTTGCAGAAGTGTACAGAACGACAGTTTCCACCAGCAGATGTAGCACAAATACTAGATTCTGTTGTTTCAAGTTTGCGGCCTTGCACTTTGCAGAACCTTCCTGTTTATGCTGATATAGAGAAGTGCATGATTATGATCAGGAATCAAATAATGGCGCTAGTACCGACTTAAGCCAACCTCAGCTCCTTATGCTGAATAAGCTCATACATCTTGTAAATGGGCAGTATAGATTCAGCCAGATAGTTTTTCGAGCCCCAAGTAGCTAGGCATGAATTATTGCCCATTCTTCTTCTTTTTTTCCCAGTTTTAAAATGGTTTCATTAGGGGAATGAATTTACTGTAAGGTCCTGTGTATGAAGGTTAGTTTGACTAATCCTGTAACTCATATCATATGCTATCAATAGAGCAAGTTTCAGTTCTATATTATCCCTGTATGTTTTGTGAAATTAAATGACGAGAATTTTCCATTCCAACAATAGGTTTACTTGAACAAATTTTAAGCTCGACATACCGGGACATTTTACTCAAATTTCATTAGAATGGTGCTGTTTTCTTATATCAACTTCATGCATAATTTTATTTCTCTACTCTTAAAATCTTGTCATGGGATTAAGCAATATATATTACTTAAAAATTTTGAGTATTTTTTTTTCTTGCAAAAGTATTATTATTTTTGTTTTTTTGGCAAAATATTATGCATGATATGATTTATTTACCTGCTCGTATATTTTTAATTACTTTGTTTTACAAATTTAATTAAATATTACCAACTTACAAATTAACGTCTTTTGCTTTCCACTTTAGATATTATTTTTTTTCTAAAATCTTGTTGCAAAATATTTAACTTTAGAAAATTGTACAAAAATCATAATAAGAAACTAAAATATCAAACAAAGTCATCATTTTAGAATTCCATAATCTATATATTCACATGAATATTGCAGAAAATGTAGACTTGCATTTAGACAATTGCATAGAACAAGAACAACAAAGCATTTTCAATCACATAATGATTTTTAAACGATAAAAATAGATTCCCTAATCCCTGTTTTGCCATCCAGTCAGCAACTTCTTCGAAATTACAATTTCACCACACGTTAATGTGTCGAAAAAGGTGAAGAAAGACCAATACATTCCACGATCCTTGATTCTTAAATTTACAAGCCTCTTCTTTGGGCCTAATATCCTAAAAATCAGATCATGAAGTATACGGCGTACCAAATTGCCCAATTGTACAATTTAGAAAGAATTGAGGCAGAAACACCACGATTTACTGCAACTGCAGCTTCCTAGCCAACAAGGAATCTGACAACGTCAGTCAGTGAAATTATACCTTCTACCCGTTTGCTCCCAGCCTCCACAATGATAAGCCGTCTCACACCTGAGAACATGATAAAAGAGTTATCATGAATGATGTGGAGACGCTCTAGCACAAACATCTATTATAAAAGGATGCTAGCTTTGAGAATGTAGAGGACAATTATGGTTTCAATTAACAAACATAGAAATGTATTCCTTCAGTAGGACCACCAAGCCTTGCATGAGCCCTATATCAAGAAAACTCTCCAACAGTCCAACTTCACTTGCATCTGATTGATCAATTCCTTAAGAATTGGATATAAAGACAGTAATGCAAGATCCTAAACAAAGACATTTAGCAACTCCTAACCAATGAGCTAGCAAATAATTGGCCAATCTTTGCTTATGATGCTAAACACAGGCCCGATGAGAAGCAGTAAACGAATCAAAAGTGTTAACTTCCACTCAACACCTACCCCGATCTGAACTTGATTAATGAAAGGAACCCAAGACTTTCCAACAAGCACATTTGTAAGAAAAAATAGAGGATAACTATAATTGTCCTAGTGCAAGTTAGGCCATACACATCTCAGTTCCACATGATTTAGTGATAATACTTGAATATAACTGAGAACTAACAGAAAGTGAGTGGAAAAGACAAGACATAAGATGGCGATGAAAAAGAGAGAACCTGGTGTTGCCAGGCGTTCCATCACTTTATGTAGTGAATCAGAACCCAAACACATGTGACATCTTTGGTTGCTACTTCCGTAAGGAGAATATGATTCTTGTCCTAGCTGCAAAGCCTGAAAATAAAATAGAAACACGGTACACGATTTAATGAAAACCGACAAGAAAGTTACCAAGGCAAAAAACAAAGGATTGGATTGAGTAGACATTGTAATACATGAATTTAAATACTGCAGGGTACTAAATTAGAAAAATTAGAAAACAGCCTGAGTTTTAATTAGAGGCCATATATGATAACTAGTTTTCAGCATCTTTTCAATTCATTTACAATGTGGGAAACAAGATTAATGCTCAACAACAGGCCATCCAGCTATAGTTGTTGCCCATTACAGTTATCACACTACTTACAAACCAGCGATCTATTTACAAGTCGACCATTAGGATCATCACGGTATGCAGCTCTAACTTGAAAGGTAACACCTATTAATATACGTGTATATATATATATGGAATGGAACAAATAAAAACATTTTTGAACATGTTGAATCTTACTTGCATATGTATTATGTGTCAACTTACTTGGATAAGTATAAATTTCTGTGTTCGAGTTTAATTAATTATATTTAACTAGCATAAAAATCTGTATGAGGCACGGGCCGGTAGCTTAAATAGTTTTTTTGTCATATATTCTATTTTGATTATAATTTTGTATTCTTAATTTCTTTAAAAATTCACTTTTTGATCCAACATTTATTTTTAATTAATTCAGAGTTTAATTGATTAACCGATCAAACATCATTAACTTAACTTTTTACATAAATAAAATATTTTTTTAATACTTAAAAAATATTTTTTTAATAGTATATATGACATAGATATATATCATGCATGATCCTAAATTTGAAATTTATTTTTTTAGCTTAACTCTATTCTTTATATTTTAATTTAATAAAATATTATTATATGCATTAAAATCTGATTAATTTATTTTTATTATAGTAAAAGATATAGGGAATTGATAAATAAACTTCAATTTTTACTAAGTAAACTCAAATTGTACATATTGGAGATTGATTAATAAATTGTAAAATTTATTTATCAATTATTATCATATAAGGTTATATTCAGTGGAGTACCTTAAAACGGAGTATTAATTGGAGACCTATATGTCCTTCATTATGCTCTGCACTAGTTTTGCAATATATTATAAGCACATGATGCAGGACATATATGTAGTATTTTTATAAACAAATAACTATAGAACTAATAACCAACTCATCACTTCACATTATCTGGATCCAAAGAACCAGTCAAGATGTGATATATCGGTCATATCACTGTAGCAACTGAAATCTTTTTGCATAAACAAAAGAAAAATAAATCTAATTCTAATGTGTGAAGCAAAGAAGAAAGATGCGGATAAATGGAAGGGTGAAAGAAGGGGAGAATAAAAAAAACTAACGATATAAAATTCCATCCAATATGTAAGTTTTATGAGTCATCTCATAAAAAAGCATAGATCGCCAATTAGTACTCCGTATAACTTTTGCCAATGGTTGTATATATGTAAATTGGCACAAGTTTTTATATATTATACGAGATACATGAGTAAAACAATCATTTTATCATAAATGAAAATAAAAATAAAGATTTAAAAAGAGATATAATAAGACCATCTCCAATGCATAACACTAAAATAGTGTAAAGATTACGCTAGTGTGTGAATACTAAAGTTATGTGTCAATATAAACCAAGGAAATAACTGACCTGATGTATGGTCATTTCTTGCAAATTGATGTGTGCATAAACTTTGTCTTTTGCCAAAGAGGTAATATCACTGCCAACGCACAAGAAATTCTGAGCACAGTGCACATCGACAAGAAGCAGGACAAACAAGGAACAGTCTGTTTACCTTCGAGAGTAAACATCCAATAGGGAGTCATTATCATCCACTATTGGGATTGAACTAACTTGGGCTGCAAAAGCAAGAATTCTAGGTAAGAATTTAAGTATCATTAATAATTTACATAACAGACAGATTCGCTAATCGTAGCCCCCATCCATCCTCATTTTTCAAAATCAACGGATGCATGTCATACAAATATCTACCATCATACATTTAAAATTTTGACGTGTCAAGTGAAAAGGACAGACTCCAACTCTCCAATGTTATAACGAATACTATGTCCATAACAAGTTATAATCGTACACAATTGCTGCAGTCGCCTGATTCTAGTAACATGGGCAAGGAAGTGGACCAAACAGCTGCACAGCTAAAGTATGAATGTGGAACATGCTCTTTTGTGCTTAAGTTGGACTTCAATGGTTTTGGGAAGAGTACCAGTACATAACAATGGCAAAATAAATCATAGGTCTTGAAAGCTAATGTTTAAACTGATTTAGGTCAATATGAACAAATCAATCTGAAGTCGATCTTTCCAAATAATACAATCTTCCACTCTGGAGAAAAGAGGTTATAATGCTCAAACAAAGTATGACGTAATTCAGGGACATCAACTCTACCCTTTTTACTAAGATACTCTTGACAGGTAAACTATAGCAATAACGCATATGTTGTTTTCTATTGCACAATATAGTAGTTTAAAAAATGATTAGAGCAAAGAGAAATGAATGCGTTCTTCAGAAAACAATCTCAAGAAGACACATCTCTACTTGCCATCAGTTTACGCAATCGATTTTTAATTGAAAAAGAATCACACCTTGGACTAACAAATTTAATGCAGCATTCAGAGAGGCACTTGGTCTCAACATCGCTAATGGTCGTCGATTCGGCTCTCCAATTCTCGGGACCCAAGTGCCCAACGGAATAGCACATATTGGTAATTGAAGAATAGGCAACAATCCAGATGAATTCCTAAAATACCTGCATATACCTGAAATTAGCAAATCCGACGTCAGTATGCAAATTCCTATCATCACTTTTGAAGTTTTTCATATTCTTACATTTTAATATTTCGGATAGTGATGCAAGATATAACAACTGTGGATATAAGCCTTCCTCTGATGATGAATGAATAATGGGCACTGTAGCAACACCGCTTTGCAAAATCTTTAAAGAAACATCTTTCAAATTCTCATCTGGCCCTGCCTGCATAAGCAGCATTACGTCAGTGGAAATCAATCTGTGTTTCCTTCCTTGACATGTCTTCCATATGCAATTACTGACAAGTCCGGACAGTGCATATGAACTTGAACATAAACAGGTTAGACATCGTTTTTTCATAGATGAACATAAAAACTCAGATTTTTTGTATTCGAGGAATAAATCGGAAAAACTAGTACAGATAAAAACAGCAAAAAGAAATTACACATACACTAACAACCCAAGAAGATTAAACAATCCTGACATCAGTTGAGCATTACAAGTATTTTTCTTGAATGGAATGAAATTGACCAATTTATCACTAATAAAACCTAGAGGAAGGCCAAGCCACCAACAGACGAGTGACTACTAACAGTACCTAAGTGGCTTCAATGATCACAATTATAAATATTAGTCATAAAATCATATAAATTTAACCGCAATATCTAGAGCTGGCATAATTCTAAACTGACCCTTAAATTTTAATTATTTTTTTGAGCCCTCCAAGTATATTAGGAAGTCACAACCGTGATGAGCGCAAATGGACATCGAAACATCTATCCAAATGGATAGGACAGTGGGTTCAATTGGATCAGTAACAAACTTGGAAAACTCACTATTCCTCCTTCGGCTTACTAGCTTCAGCGCCATGTAATCTATAAATTACACACACACACACATATATCTACATACAAAATGAGAAAAGACTTGAAAAAGTACAAGTAACACATTTCCAAACTTGTTTAGCAAGTAGCAATGCCAATTTAAACAAATATGATACATAATCATGCTGAATACTGAAGATAGTCACCTGGACAAGTTGGCTAGGAAACTCACTGCGATGCTCATTAGTTTGTCTGTTCAAAAATAATTTTGCCTGTTTCCATGCAGATATAGTATGAGTTTCAAGTTCTTCCTCTGTCAGATTGGACCCTCGATCACCAAGCTGCAACAGGAGTAATTAGCTTAAGAAAATATCAGTAAGCACATCTCTAAGCTCTATATTTTTCCCAATCACAAACAACAAACGATTTTAGAAATCTCGTAATAAGAGAACAGAATTTTTTTATAACATTCAATGATACTTAAAGAATAAAGTTGCAAGTAAAACTTAATTATGTTGAGAATAATATGAAGTTGATTTGAATTAATTTCGAATTTTCCCCTAATCTAAATTGTTAGTTAGTGCTCAGTAGGATAAGTAGAAGTAGAAAATATATTAGATTCTTACATATCCTATTTTCGCTAATCATTGTTACCCTATATAGGCTTGTTACTTGCATTATCATATATGACGAAATTAATATGCAAATTTTATATCAATATTAGCACCATTATTCCACTATTTTATTCTTTTCAAGTGAAAAAAAAAACAGATCAAGCAACACAAAACCAAAAAATACTTGATTAGACATTTGATAGACAAAAAACACCAGTCCAGAAAACTAGTTATATTTCAAACTTCTTTATAAACACCAGCTTGGACAGCTCACTAAAATGAATCAATGCATTATAAAGAAATCAAAATTTAGTTTGAAACTTTCCAACCATGATTACAAAATTAGTCAATTAAAATATGCTATAAGTTGGCCATGCCTTGCTGTTTTTAGTGTATAGCATGTAATTACAAAATATCAAACACTCTTGTCAACTTAGTGAACCATGTTTGTACTTGCATACGGGGAGGATGGCAATCTTCCATAACATACATGGCTTAAACTTAATTACTTTCTTCATAGATCTTGACAGGTGTATACACTGAGAACATTCCTATAGGCCCTAAACTTAATAATATTTCTTTTATTCTTTGATAGATCAGACGATTTGATGAACCCAACAAGATAGAGTCCAAAAGAAAAAGACTTGAAAACGATCATTTTTACGTTATAATTTAGCAGAAACATGATGTGAAAACATCTATAATTAGAAATTTATAACTAAAAATCGAGATGTGAAGGAAAGAATGAAGACTTTTCTTGTCAACAGGAGCTTCGCTGACTTCTTTTAATTACAAAATTCTCATGTTCAAATATTTACAAAAAAATTAGTATAATGGTATGAGTAAACTTCTCTTTGACTTTTACTGAACAATTAATATAAGTCAATGGTGACACTAGTGTCAGAGGTCATACCTCTCTCATAATCAATATAAAATCCATAGCACTTAAAACTCCGATAAACTGCCCCTTGCCAAGGTCCCAAAGAGGAGCAGTAGTAATACCCTGGAAATAACTTGAATCAGAAGAGTTGTGTCTAATATCTTGAAATCATAAAGAAAAAATTGCAAGGAACTTTAATAGAGCTTCGCCTCATAAGATACTTCCTGAAATTCTAAGCCTCGGGCACCTCTTTTCTGACGAGACCATTAGGCAACAGAATGTTTACGTCAGTTTATACTTTGCTTAATAATTAAAATTAGACAAAAAAACTATGTATTTCCAAAGTAACAATTAAAGTAATATCGTCGAAACTCATAGGAAATTAACTCTTTCATAGAGTTCAATTTCAATTCGAACACTAGAAGTACTGATGAGTGATGACAATCAATGGTGATCCTATGTTAGTAAAATAACGCATCATCACTAACACAAGTAACCGACAATATTCAGACCTCGCTCTATGCAATAGTTTCTTTGTTAATGCTCAGTTCTACTCATAAATGGAACTATTTTATGCGGCTAAGAGTGAAGAGGCGGTTACTTTCCCAGCCCACGGGAAGCACATGACAAGCAATCCTTTTGTTTTTAAACAACCAGCAATCCTCCCTTGATATGGGTAAGTTCACATATAAATGCAAGCTAAAGTACTGCAATTAAAGAACTAGTAGTGATTAGCAGGTATTCTAAAACTATTCATATAACATGTGTAAATAAAATATGTTCTAGTTGCCAAGGTACAGACTTTGCATGTGTAAGTTCTTTTTAATGAATTATATAAAAAAAGAATCACAAGATTGGATGCAAAATGTGGAGGTAAGATAAGAAAGGAGACAGGCAAGGGTGAAAATGGCAGTTATCAAGAAAGGTGAAGAAGTGGACCAGTTAGAGTTGTTTGTAATCAGTAATTCTTCAGAAAATACACAAATCTGTTCTTTTCAACTTTACACATTAGGAGGGGAGAAGAAGAAAAACTAGTACATAGTACCGCTGTCCTATGCCCTTAACTGATACATCTGCAGACACATATTTCCAGTTCTGAAAGAAGAACATACCTGTTCATGCAAAATATGAAATGCTTGTTTTACAGGTAGTTCAACATCTAGTGCAATAACCTGCAAGCAAAAACACACCGAGGGAGAAAAATGCAAAAGATGTCCACCGTAAATGTCCGAGCTTATGTGCCTAATAACTGCAATCTTAAACTTTAAAAGTTAAAGATAAGATGTATATTTAGAAGTAGACAATGATACCTTTCCGGACTCTGGAAGCAACTCATAAGCTGTGTGTGTAGACAAGAATGCAGAAACACGATGACGGGAGACCTCTAAATCTGTTTCTGATATCCTAGGAAGTGCATCATTCATTGTATCATTAGAAACTTTTACCTGCAAATTATATGGGGATTGGATACCAAATTCAGCACAGTAAATCAACATCAAAGCACATAATAAGTCGATTGAAGTATATAAAGAGAGGAATTGGTGGATGACTGGACCCTAGGCCATTATATCCAGTAATGCATTGTTTAAAAACTTAATAAATGAGTCATACCACCCGCTGAAAGGCAGCATTATCAACATCCATGCTAGAACCAGAAGGTATTTGTGGACTCAAGATCATATGGTTATGACCAGAATCTCTTGTCAACGTGACAGTACCAGAATCTCTTGATAACATGACAGTATTCACTGTTCCATAGTTACTGCTCACACATGGTTGGCGCTCATCATGTCGCCATTCGCCGTCAACAATGAATTTATACTGGTAGGAAATGAAATATTGATGTGAAGGCCTTCAACAGATGAGATAAACCATCCAATCTTATGTATAATACGTACATAAATCAAAGCATAACATAAATATTATAAAACCGATGACCCGAAACAAATTACAAAAATTGCAGCTTTCAGCATTAAGGATTTTCAGCGCATTTCAAAACTTATTTTCTGTCCCATCTTTTCTAGCCTTCATTAACACTAAGAGAAAGATAATTGCACGCAACCTCTAAGTGCATCCACCAATCATATTGAGAACCCAAATATCAGCTTCAAACCTAGGAAAAAAGGATACCAGGGTCACCCCATGTTACTGGGACACTCAGATCCTTGCACAATCCCAATTTTAAATTTTCTTTTTACAAATTGTAGTCAAAATTAGTGTTAACTAACTACTTTCACAAAAGTAAAGTATTGATATGTATTAGCAAATAGAGAAGTATCGATGTTCATAAATGAAAACTCTAACATAAATTCTTGTATTTTTTATGATTAAGTTATATATTGGATTCAATATGCATATAGTTTTAGTTTTGTCATTAGGTTTTAATATGCATAACGTCAACATATATATAAAGAAATATTTTCATATATGCCGTATTTCCTGCCACCGCACCCGAATCCCAACTGTTATATATTGCTATCTCCCTGAACCACACACCCATATCCTTGCATCTTAGATCAAACAAACTTTGACTGATGACTGACCACAGCCAAGTTACTTAGTCTATCAGAAGGCAATCAGATTCCATTTCCATCCAAACCCGGAAATTTACAAAAAGAGAACAAGTTCACCAACATTCTCAAATTTCCTAATTTTGAACGAACTATCAAAGTCGGCTTTCAACCAACTAGACCATTTCTACTTCTTTTTTTCATCTCTAGTCAGAACCCACTTTGTAGACTAGGTCCAGTTAAACTTAAAATTTAAAAAACAAGAAGAGCTAACGTGTTCATAAATTTTGACATATTATAATTCATTACATATTGTACTTGGTATCACGTCAAAATACTCTAGAATCAATTAACTAGAGAGATTTAATACTCTAGAATCAATTAACTAGAGAGATTTAACAGCCTTGCACTATCCATTACACAATCAAGTGGTAATGAGGTTTTGTCCTAAAAAAAGTAATCCAATTTTATCCTTTTATAAAAGTCAAGTGCCCAGTCATATTTAAGGTAATAATGCGGACGAGACTCGTCAAAATGGAGATGACATAAATTAAAAACTGAGCATAGTTATTAATTACAAGTGAAGGTGTTAAAACGAAAAACGTTCAAGTAATAAATGCAAATCTATAACGTTATTGTCTGAGTTCCATTAAATGGGAAATGGACAATGAATATGATGTCTCTGAAGGTCAGTTCAGTTAATATTGACAGCGGTGAAAATGCATTACTATAACTGCAAAAACTTATGTAAAGATCATTGACCACGCTCCACGCATCCTCCATGCTTTCAATGCATCTGATCATTATAATCTTCTTTTGATGCGTCTATCTATTCACAAAATTATGAAGCACTTATTAAATTTGACTAACACCACAACAACCCATCTTTATTTTTAGGAGAATTAAATTTTAAGAAAATATATCATGCATATCTGTCGCACAAAACTAAGATCCAGATATCTACAGTCTAATACAACTGTTAACTAATTACTAGCATTCCTGATTACTGCAACAAACAAAAAATGGACGAAAACTACTGGATTGCGTCATTAAAAGGACTAGGACGATGACCAAACCTGGTGGAAACCGGGAGGTAAACTGCAAATTGTTTGAAATACAGTAGGGCAGCCCTCAACCGGAGACATCTGAAAATGCTCAGACCACCTTAAATAAATTCAGCACACCATCAATCAGTTTTAAAGCAAACGAACAAAAACTACAACAATTTAACCACATTTCAAACCACAAAAATAAGTAACACTAGTTACAAACATAAATCCTAAAGTCTCACCCCGTAAACGAACCACTGAGATAAACACTTCTCCCCCCATAAGGCCACACAAATCTTGTTGGTATCAGCACTGTCCCAGTAGCAGCAACACTTTCTCGGGCATAATCCATACCAGAAGGGAACATAAAAAAAAACCTCTTGTAACAACTAATTAGTCAAAAAATTGTTGGGTGAAGCCACAAATGTTAAAAATTAAAGATTTGCAATGCAACCCAGATCCCCAATTATACATCACTAAATTCACAAATTGATCAAACACTTAGTGGTCAAATGCAACCCATGTCCTAAAAATTCAATCTTTTTCAACTTGTCAGCTAGAAACCCCAACAAAACAAAACCAACACACTCAAAACACAAAAAAAGGCTTAAAGATAAATAGATACAGACCAATTCCACCAATTTTCTTCACAAAAATACAGTAACCAAACTGTATAAATCCCACTTTTTAGATATATAGATACAGACCCACAAACATATATAAATAAATATTACAAGTAAAACATTTGATTGGGTATAGAATTGCAAATGCAAAAAAGCAAAATTAATTAAAAATTAAAAAGATTAAAAGGGAATCTAAATTGGGGAATGAAAGCAATGGGGGTGTTGAATAAGAGAAGAACAGGGGAGTGTGTGTATGTGTGTGTCTAACCCTTAAATAAACTTTTTTATTTATTTTTTAATTTATGAGAGAAGAATATAAATATTATGTACTAAAGTAGTACTATAATTTTGTAATTTTGGCGTTTATATGCACGTATGTAATTATGTATATATTTATATAGCGACAAGAGCAGGCAGCATTCTTTTTCATCAACCAACACGTAGCCGCGTACAGTTAAATACACAGTTGTTGTGTATATAGAAAGGCCAAGGCCCGATACAAAATTTAAGTTTTTTGGTAGGTGAAGTTTCTATTTATATCTTAGTTTTGAGCTCACCTTCATGTTGGAGGTTAGGTGTGCACTCAGATTTTATTAGGAAAATTTATTTTAAAAAATTATTCGTTCTTAACTTATTACAATTTTTCGGTTTATATTTTTAGATTAAATAATCAACATTTGAGGCTATTTGTTTTATTACATGGGATGTTCGAACCAATTTTCGCGCACCTCGACTAGTTTAAGTGGTCTCACCATCAAATCGAACTCTAAACACACAATTCTGCACACACGTCCTTATCATTTGTTGTATAATTATATTAAATTGTATTTATTGGGATTATATAATATTTTTTATTTAAGAAAATTTTAATTTAATATAAATTAAGTGTCATAGTATTATAATTTTAATGAAAATTATTTTGTAATAGTGTACTACTAGTATTTTTTAATATTAAGACCAACAATATTGCAAAGGAATTTGGCATATTTAAAGTCGAGGCTTTTCCAAAATCGAATAGCGGACTTTATTGGGCCATTGTTTGTATTCAGCTCATGTAAGAACTTGACAATTTCTATTAAATATGGTCATGCTTCACATAAATTATGAGTAGTACTTGTGTCTTCTGTAACAACTCGAACATCATGTCCTTAAAATTTGTAAATGATAATAATCTTTCCCCGGCCATGTATAAAGACATAGGCCTGGTTCAAAGCTCTGCACCAGCAATATTGGCTATTAAACGATTAATTAAGAATTACTATAATCTTAGGACTTCTATTAAACCAGGAGCTGATTAAGATCGTCAATTTCAAGTTCCACAAGTGCACCAGTAGGTCCAGTACTATGCATCATATAGTCACATTGAAATAAAGGACCAGCAGAAACTACCTTATTCGATCTCTCCTAAAAATATTTTACCAAAAAAACCCAAGTTTCGGTTAAGGACCATTAAGTCACCAATTCTCCGAAAATTTTGACATACTCAGATTTTATATTACAGTATATTCTAACAAGGACAATCACCTCAAGCTGACACTATATATACGTACCCAAGTGTCGAGATAAAAGGACAAGCAAGCAAACTCAAAATCATTAACATGGCAATGTCAGTCCAAACAATTGTTGTAGAGAAGACATCATAAGAGGACCAGATTGGATTCATTTGCAAGCCTAACAATACAGCACCCCTACATTTAATTATAGGTATAACTAGTTCAAAATCAATTTCACAAAATATTCATATTTGTCCGACAATGATATATGCATTCAGTTAAGCTATCACGTTTCAGCCACTGTACATTGTATACGTCGGTGACAATTTTAATTCCAGAGTAACATTCGAATATTCGATCGTTATTCCTTACTCTCAACATTCTGCATTCTGATGATTAACTGATGTTGCTCAACATACAATGACTTTCATGGCAACGCATCAGGTATATCTAAGTTAAGTTGTTATAATGCAGGGAGTAATATTCCATCCTTGCTGTTTAATTAAAGAATCATTCTCAACCTCAAAGACGATTGTGTAACTCTATTGATTTGTTTTAGTACAGAAGATGAGCAGACAAAATCACTGTAATAATAACAAGAAACCTGGAATCTTGCTCAGGTGAAGTGGTTGAGTGTCACAAAGAAACCTGGAATCTTGCTCAGGTGAAGTGGTGAGTGTCAACTCACAACTCACAACTCACGCTAGCTTCAACCCCTTGCAGCTTTTTAAGTATTGTTAATTTCCGAGATTTCTTCGTTATAAACTTGTCCTCCTCCTCCTGGTTCACAACTTAATATTGAACGTGGTCTTCTTGCTAGCTTCTGCATTCTATTTCGAAAGGTTGCTGCCTTGCTGGTGCACACAAATCTGCTCCCACAGTTAAACATTCCTCCCGAACAGTCTCAACCTTTACCTCACTATCTTGGCACAGTAAAACTTCTGACAATAGCATTAGTATCACTCATTCTCTGACTGCACCCCTGTTTTGACCAGTTAAATCAGATTTCATGCAACCTCTCTTTCTAACATCAAAGTTTACGGGCAATCGGCCATGTACAGGTTCAGTATAATTAGGTTCCACAAGGACCACAAGTACTTTAAGCCCGCTTAGAATTTACATGGTTGAGAATATGTAAACAATTTGTAAATCAAGTGTCTTTTGGCAACAAGTAATGCTACGTACCCAAAAAATAATTCCAAATTTTTTATTAAATGGTGTGACATAATATATGACTTATTTTGATTTTTCATTCTATATTATTATTAAAAAAATTATCAATTACACACATAACAACTCAGCATTTCTCGCCAACACTCGAATCATACAATCACACTTAATAATCAACTTCTGACAATTGAGCACTCCAAGTTTCCATTTATTCAAGCCGTAATGATAGAGAATAAAAAGTGAACTGAGGACGTGAATTTTTCCTTGAAAAGAAAATTTTATTTTTGAAAAATAAGGGAAATCAAACGAAGCTTAGTGAGAAACTTTTGGTGACTTCACCTGAGACGATAAAAGAAGAGCGTCAAAAGAGATTATTTTTGGTTTACTTTGCAGCACTCCCTCCTCGCTGTCCCTCTCATCTCACATTTAATTTTTATCTATTTTCTTCATTTCCACCCCAATATGAGATGATTGTCAAGTTCATGTCTCTTTCTATCACCAACTCTTTCAATATTCTACTACTTCTATTTGATTATAAATAAAAGCAAAGTAAATATTCACAGAAAAGAATTTTTCAAAAGTCTGAGCACTAATGGTCATGCAAAATGCTATATTCACCTTTTAGCACAAGTAAGCATAGACATAGATAGGAGTTTTTCCAACATTAAACAAAGTACTATTTAGCTATTCTCAGTCGCCTAATGTTTAGGGATAAAATATACAAGAACTCTCAACATTATCGTTTCCTGAGTAATTGTCAAAAAAAAAAAAACACCGTGTATCACCAACATAAACAGCCTACTCACTACTATCATGCCAGTTCTGCAATGGCAACCAGCACAAGCTTAGATGAGTTACATATCTGTTGAAATCTGAACTTCATAAAATCATGCCAAATATCTAAATAGGTTGGCATTGTCCTTGTCTCTTTCCAGATAATCGCGTGTTATTAGATCTTCAATCCTCTTCTTAATTGCTTTGACATCAGGCTGTATATTTTACATTTAACAATGTCATTTGGTTAAAAATAGATGTGTGCAGTGAAGTATGAAATAATAAACAGAGGATCTGCGTGTCAGAATATATACCTTAAACATGCGTCCCAACTGCTCAACACACTCCATAACCAACTGCTGGTATCCCAAAACTTTCCGGCTCTTCATTATGCGGACAATAGAGGCATCAATGGCATATCGTCGGTCCTTGTCAACATCTTCAATCACCTTTTTCTTCTCATCAACCGGAGGTAGTGGAATCTGCATCCACACAAGGAAAATTACAAACTTCTAAAGCACAACAGCAAAAAATTGACTCAAACGAGATATAGAAGATTCAAACATGAAACAAAGGCCAACCTTGATTCTCCTCATTTTGTCAGTAAACTTCGAGTTGAACTCAAAGTAATCAGTTGGGGAAATTGTTTTGGTGTTTGGCTCTTTAATAAGAATTTTGTACTTTGCACATGAAAGAGAATGAAGCAGGCGAACCACATCATCATCGGACAAATTTAACTGACTCATAATTTCTTGATAACTCAATCTATCAGAAGAATTAAACAGCAGAAGAGCAGAGGCCTAAAGAAGAAGACAAAAAATATATCAGATGGATCCTCCAAGATAATATCATGAAATTAAGAATTTAAATATTTGTATGACATGTAACCTGGTAAGTTGTGACAATCAATTCTATGGTTTTGGGTTCGAACTTTCCAAGGACATTACAAGTACCCAGAGAATAAATCCATGTGAGTTTTCTATGTTTCGTCTTTGTCTGATAAAATTCTCTAAATACTTCAACACACTTGACCTGGTTCATAGGTTTCAGAAAAGAAAATATGTCAGTAGCAAGTTACAAGCATCCCACAAGAAAGCTCACATATTTACACTGACAAAAGTCATTAGGAGTTTAGGACTGATAGCTAGAATTTTACCATCTCAGCGGGGAGGTTCAGATCAAAGGACTTGTAACTTGGCCAGAAACCAGTAGTCAGAACTGTAACAGTCAAGTCGATGCCAGGACTAACATTAGGATTATTTGCCAGGTATTCCTCGAAGCCAGATTGATTTTCCTTTGCTAAAGTCAAATCTGTGACCTGAAGGGATCAGAGGAAGATTACTTTAGTATCCAAATTCCAAGTAATAGCTAATATATCTCATTTACCAAAAGAGACTACTATAGTTACCATGCCCTCCATCTTAGATGTGAACTGGCCACCACATTGCTGCTTAAGTTTGGTCAGAATACTTCGCTCGTGCTCATCATTAGCACTCTTGTCAAAAAGAAGTCTCCGTGCAAGCTTTTTTCTGTCATCAACCATCAACCATTATAAGAATGAGATAACACTAAATTCCTCGATATTCAAGCAACCACAACTGAAATATTATTTGGATAGTTTACCTATAGAATTCAGCAAACAGATCCTTATCGCTAATGTATGCAAGCAGCTTTACTACCTGAAATATCAGATAAATCATTCAGTAACTATTCAAATTCTTCTAACCCACAGCACCTCATATCCTGACAAAGCAACCTACCTTCTCAAGTGTTTCTTCAATAGCTTCATCACTTAATTTCTCGGTACCACCCTTTTTGAGGATGTTATCGCAGAAAGTAGCAAGTAGTTCAGCATTAGAGCTTCCAGCAACACCCTTGTTGCAGAAGATTTCAAAAGCCTCTTTGAGAGCCTACAAAAAAAATGAACAATATTAATACAGAAAAAGACCTCATAATGCAGAGATCACACTAAAACGCAATGAAAGAACTTTAAAACAATCTTACCTTGTGGAAGAGAGTATGGTTTGTAAAGCAGTCATTCACATAAGTGAGGTACTTGTCATGCAATTCAATTACTTTCCTCACAAAAACCTGAACATTCCATATTTCAGTCAGTGCATATAAGAAACATATCTCAATTTTGGAAAGTGAAACAAAGCATTCTACAATACCTGCTCTTGTTGACCAACCATATCTCTCTTCTCTGCCTGTAGAAGTATATCTTAGTTAATAATTAGGGGACAAGAATATATGATTTCTCTCCAAAGAATGCATAATAAGCAAAGTTTCTTTGTATATACTAAAATTACATCAACTTATAGGTAAAAACGTGAAACATGGAGGAACTTAGCAAATGACATGTCATCACTGAGGGTGTGGAAAATTGTAGACCATCTTCATATGAAATACCACTAGAAAAGTGCATTTCAATTATATACCTCACTGAGTGTATAAAACTTGGAACACGTAAAGGTAAAGCAAAGTATAGGAATAGTGTAATACAGAAATAGATAGCTGTGAACTTTTTTAAGTTATATGAGCATATAATGATCTAATTGTATCCGTGCATACCCACACTTGTAGCATTTTCAGCTTCTACAGTATAGTGAGAAAGGACAGCGCTTGATACACATTTGTTAGTCATTCTAGTCTTTTTGTTTAATAAATATATATGTATATATGTGTGTGAGTAAATATTCTTAGTTGTTGACCGGTTGTTAAAATTTTATAAATATTGGCACTGGTCAGTAAGGCTACTGCTGTGACTTGGTACTAAGTTTTCTTAACTTGTTTTTTATTTTAATAGTATGGTTTAATTTGAATGCTACTTCTTGTTGTTACTAATTAATTATATATATAATATATATTTTTAATATTTTAATATTTGCCGAATCCCCCCGCACCCGAATCCCCATATTCTTAAATTTGCTGAATTTCGGTATCCCCGCACTCCCGCACCCATACAATCTACATCTATTTCAACATACTTTTCAGTTTTAGGTTGTAAAATGGGCGGTAATACACAACTTGGCGGGTGAGGGAAGAATCCCCACCCCCCAAGAATCCTCTGCACAGTGCGGAAGGGATTCAATCCCTGCTTCCTATATTATATACATGATGTATCCTCCAAAAGAAATGAGCCAAAGTCTTACTGCAAGTGCGGCTCTATATCCACAAAACTTTTGCAATAATATGAAACCATATTAATATTTGTTTCCCTCTTGTTATAATTCCCATACTCAAATACGGTACTAGAATGCTACTGCTGAAATCATAGCAGATTGGGTGAGGTCAGGAAAATCCATCAACATTCTAGTAAGATTCACCTTTGAAAGATTTACACAGATTTACAACTAAAACATTCAAATAAAGACGTTAAAAGACCAACCTTCTTATTGCTTGCTGCATCCTCTGCTTGTTTTACCAATGTTGTGCCTTCATTTGTAACATGCTGTATAAGAAAACAACAAACAATAATTGACCTAAAGGGTAAGGTACACTATAATAACCGTTGATGCATGATTGCATGCCTTGCTGAAACCTTGCTTCTAATCAAAATAAAATCGCCATTTAAGTTTACTAACCTGCTTGAAAATATTAGAAACTGGATCTAAGCCTTTAGGTATCTTGGAAAAGAGTCTGTACATCCTAGACAAATCCTCCACCTAAAAAAGTAAAGATATAATTAGCATACCGAGCTAGACACATATCATACACTTAAAATCTTAATCAATAGAAGTCCAGGCAGTACCTTGTCATCCCTAAGCAACGCGTGACAACCAGAATGTTCCTTCTCAAGTAATTGGGTTGCATATACAGATAACAGCTCATTTTGGACTTTCTAGAATATAATAGCATATATAATAACAGTTGATCAGAATAACAAGTGTGTCATCAAAACTTGAGAGAAATGCAAAAAAGAAGATCAAGGAATTTGGTCCGCTGCATCTGAGAGCAATGAGCTACCACAACACCTTCCATTTTCAAGACTAAAAAATTAAATAAATAAAATAAAAATATTTCTGGGCCTTCTGGCTAGTAACTATAAAAGAACATATAAGAGAGAACCACACCTCAAGCAACTTTGGCTCACTACTGAAATGAAGGTAGTGGGAGACCCTTTCTTTCTCTCGTCTCAAACACTCTTCTGCCTGAAGTTGCAAGGATCATTTTAACAATCGTCTAGGATATTAAAGCATGTCTGTAAATTTTGGAAAGAATAGATAATGCTAACCTTTAACATATAATCAGGACAAGAATCTTCAAGGATCCAGTTTGAAGCTTTTCGAGAATAGTAATCTGAAGTATCTTTAAGCATGGCTGCTTCAAAGTCATTCTCATATTGATCCATTTGACTCATTCCTATTTCTACAAATATATCTAAAACATTCTTCAATAGGGCCCGGTCAATCTGTTCCCCCTCACGCTCTTGATCAATCTGTATAAGACACATTATTACGTAAGCTCATCAACTAAAACTGATGAAACAGTGAACATGTGACGAAAAAGAACAAAATATACCAGAGATATGACAGCATCCCTCACTTTCACCTTCAACTCTTGATAGACCTGAAACAAAGATCGGGTTTCAGAATGCTTAAGAGCTGTACAACTTTCTAATGACATATGCAGTATCTTAATGCATCAGAACAATAACAATCATGTTACCCATCTCAAAGAGAGTATGTCAAGCAACTATAAGTATTAAGTGCTGGAAACACAAGTGTAGAAATATAGTTACCAGATCTCGGAAGCATGTGAGCCCAACTTCATGAAGTCCAGGAAGTGACCTACGTGCGATGAAGTACCGATCAAGATAGTGAAAGAATCGAGAAAGCCACCTGACCATGACTTTATGGTTTATCCATCTATTAACAAGCTCTCTCAACATAAACTCATCATGCTTCTCTCTCAAAGAAGGCAATACCTGGATCAGAACAAAACATGTTAAAGCTCGCCATAAAATAAAATATATAATTGGTGAACTTAATTAGCTTAGCATTGAGTAATAGAGTCATGATGTATGCTATCAAGCAAAGAGGAAAGCATGCTACTTTAAATGGGCAAGGGGGTCTACAAGGCTAAGTTGTGGTCTTATACAATTGTGGAATTGCTGCGTTGATGAGGCTGAGGCACAATGTGAGGACAAGGATTAACTCCAAGGAACCGTCCTAAGTGTAATTGACCTCTATAAAAGGGTGAAGATAAGAAAGGAGCAGTGGTTTACTACCATGTTGGCTATTAAACTACCGAGTTTTTTACTCAGGAAAATGTATATATCTGGATTTTTCTTAGCACTTGTGTCATAACAGGAAAAAATCATTTTAATAATACTTGTTGATTGTCACTCCCTAAAATTGTGTTACCATTCCCTTACTCCTTCATTCTTTCATAATATGATAAGCTCTCTGAACTTATTCAAAACATAACTTCACAGATGCATGTGTATTTTTATAGTAAAAGAATTTGTATATGATTCAATTTCACTACAGGTTTCTTTTCTGAATAAATATACAATTACTAGATCCTGATGGGTGACATCGTTCCCTATTCTAACTTCATAAGAGAAATAACTTGAGCTTCAGAACATCTTGCATAGGATAAAGATAAAGAAAGTCCATTTAACTTCTTTTGATTAACGACATAGAAGAATTGCATTAGATTCCATTAAACAAGGTAAATTATTAATATTCACACTTCCATATAAGTCATACATCTAGCATCTAACATGAGTTCAAACACTATTGTACTTCTAAGTGCAATATATCAAATATAGTTTCACACTAAACTACAATAATAAGCATCACAACTACAGGAATCGCCTATAATTATGTAGTAGCTTACAGTTGAGGTTATGTACTCCTGGAAAGCTTCACGGTATCTATCATACAGCTGTTGAGAATAATCATGTGGAGGCTTCTGGGTACACATATCGTAGATGGTTCTGTTCACAAAAGGAAACCCGATATAATATTGCATTTAATAAGAACAGGCAAACCAAAAAGTAAAATAGTAACACACACACAATTAATGTACTATAACAAATATAGAAATTAAAAACATACGTGTAGAGCATCATATAATCTTCAGAGCTGAATTGTGGCTCCGGAAGACCTTCTAGAATCCTCTTAAGCTTCGTAATCCCTCTCTGCATAAACTCCCATCCATGGTCCAAATCGACAGTCTTCCGATCATTCATTGTAACCGATTTACAACTCCGAATCTGCAATTCATTTCAAGATTCACTTCAATACTTCATACCACAACTCTCACAAACCAAAAATCAAAACATAAACCCCACAACCGAAAAATCTCAATCACACGTCGAAAACAACACAAACACAAACACAACAACATCAATCAGCACTAACAAACAATCACAACATATAATCAATCAACAATAACCATCGCACAAAGTAACCCTAAGCATTCAATCGGAACTAAATAGACACACATATAAACGAATTTATATTTAATTCAATCAGCGCTAGTAAACAATCACAGCGAACAGAAAATCAACAATAATCTCAAGCAATATAGTATTTCGAAGCAATTCAATCGGAAGTGCATACTTACATGTACATATATTCGTACGCATATGCATATATGTACGGATTATAGATAGATATAGACAGAGAGATTAGAGAGATAGAGATCTACCTGTGAAGGTGGATAAAACCCTAGAATCGAACAACAAAGAGGATGATAGCCTTTTTGTTTTCCAACTCTCAAGTCTTTTCTATTTATAATAGTTTTAATTATTTATATTATACACGTACACAACTGTTGTGTATGTCAATTCTTACGAGTTTTGTTATTCGTACACTACTTTTACCTAAAATTTTCATTTGTATGATGTACGGGTAAATTAAAATGGATTAGAATAATTGAACCGAAATTTATGAAATTGAATTTGATTTTATATTTTAATTACATAATTTGATAAATATTTGAAAATTGATTTAATTAGAATTGATAATTTAATCAAAAATAATTTAAAATATTAAAATTGATAATAACTTGAAACCGACTAAAACTGAATACGCAATCATCTTAATTGAATATGACTCGAAATAGGTGATCAAATTCGATATAAATAAGAATTATATCGAACTAAAAAAGAGATAAATTGAATTTTAATATAATAATCATAGTTTATAGTCTTTATTAACTCACTTTTTATTCATTAAATTAATTTATTTTTAAATAAAAAATATATTTAAAATAATTTTATATCAAAAAATTAAAATGATTATACGATTAAAAAGTAAATTTTAAATAAAAAACTATATTTTTTTAGAAGTAAAAAAAACATATTTAATACAAATTATAATCAATATAAAAATAAAAAATAATTTAAATTAGAGGGCGGTGACTCGACCACTTTTATGTTAATTTTAATGCTTAATAGTTAAAAAAAGGTTTCAATTTAAATTTGATTCGAAGCCCTGAAATAATTGGACCGGCCCAGAACACAGCATGCATCTAATGTATGTTTGTGCAGTGCAACAAAAGCACAAAAATATACTTGGTTAGCATATATTTTTTCTTTAAAGTAGGTATTTATATTTTTTTAAATAAAATTTAATTTTAAATTTCTATGACAAATACTTATTTTCAATATATATATATGAAAAAAATTTAAAAAATAAGTTATTTATTATTTATTTTAAATAATCCCAAATGGGGCATGTATCAACCTTAAATTAAACTTCATAATTAATTCTGCTTCTTTATGAAATAGAGATGAGTAATGCTAGAGAACCAAAAAATATCCTCAAAATATATTCCAAAATGGCGTGGCAGTAGTAACATGGCAGAATGAAAAGTTTTAATTCGTGTGTTAATGTGAATGCATGAGGGGTCCATTTCATTTATTATTTTAACAACCAATTAAAATTAGACAAGTGGATTTTGGAAACTTTTTTGAGAAATTTTTTTGGGACTCTAGCATTTCTCAATAGAGATATACCGATAATTTTACGACTATTTTTTGACAATTTATGTCATTCTATTCTCCTTTAGTGTATAATAATGGATATATAGATTAGATTATGAAACATTATTATTTAAGAAGCCTTAGATTCCTAGTTTATGACATTGCAAATTTGCAACTATATACATAACTTTTACTCTTGTCAAGTTTCAAATTCATAATGAACACCAGGGTTGCTCACGGCACCGCACAAACTGCCACACGGCACCGAAACGCGGTTTTTAATTTTCGTGGTATGGTTGCAAGTTAGATTTTTATCAAACCGCGCGGTGCGTTGCGGATTTTGGTTTTATATTTGACTAGTACGGTTCAAACCGCACCGCATATAATATTATAATTTATATATTATATTTATATAAAATATATTGATTTTTATGCATATATTATTATGTTTACAAACTAATTTAGTAACATAATAGTTGATATATAAATATTATGTTGGGTTTCTAATCTTCCATATGGTTGGAACATCTTTAATAGATAATCAAAGTTAATTGCATTTCTTTTAAATGTATAACTTTATTTGATCGAACTACTAATTATCTAGAATTTATTTTAATTTCTACATTAATATTATTAGAACAGAACTTGTATGAATTAGTTCATATACAAATATTGTTGTCGATGTTCATGAAAATGATATATTGAGGGAGACTGTAAAATTTAAGCTTATTAACAAGGTTATTTCTCAAAACTACATCAGATTGGCCCCATAAAATGTGGAACTAGCTTGGAGATTCGAGAATATCCTATTGTCAGCACCAACGTTATTAGGATACACATATTGATTAACATGTGTAATGTGGACTACAAAATTATAACTATTTAATATATATGAAGAGACTGTGCAATGACTTTTTACCTTTAGATCTTTTGTGTCTGTGGACTAGCTAGGGTTCATTACATTTCTAAACAGGAAGGAAGAAGAGTAGGAGACACTTGGGACTAAAGTCTGCAACCATAAATATGAAGACTGTAGAGCGTACAAACTGATTTTCATACTTGTTTGATAATAGATAAAAGCCTTTTATGTGGAGATCATGCAAATGTCTTCCCAAACCCTACTTCCGAGTGAGACATATCGGATATTTTTTTGGTTTGGCCTAAGAACATGCATTAGTCGGGCGTCGGATGATAGAATTGCAGGTTGTAATTATTTGCAGTTTTTCTCCTACCATACAACTTGTCATGAGCTGCATGTGGAGATTAGTTGCTCCAGAGCTGATTTAAACCTGGTATCAGCAAAAAACAAAATCTGTCGAATAAATCTTAGAGACTCAAAACGGTAATATCATTAACACGAGCGTCGAGCAAAATATGACTTGTAACTTAAACACTTGAACCATCCTCCTAACACCTTAAGTTTTTGAATAGTCGGCAACTCAACAAGGTATTAGAAGCATAACACATAAAATTCGTAAATTCATACAGAATTAAAAGAAAAGAGATTCCTTCCCTATAAATGAAAAAACTAAATACTAGCCGAAAGACATACATGATACTACCTAATCTCTTCCCTAAAACACACTCACACAAGAAAAACCTCAATCTAAAGTTCTAAACCTGCTGTCCTGAATTTAAATCTTCACCCTGAATCCCTTGCTTTGATACAACTGTATTGTACTAGTTCTTCATTGATGACAACTTATTCTTGATTAGCTCTATCTCCTTCAAATTGTCTATACTTGTGCAGATACCTCTTCAGTGGTTCTGCAAAGTTGTCAAAACCAAGTGTTTGCATAGCCCAACAGATGTCATCTCCACTCAAGATCTTACGCTTCTCCCTCTGACATCTCTCTGATGCTTCTTCAGTGACAAAACATATAAACTCAGAAACACACTCTTGCATTGTTTGTTTCCCTTCTTTAGAGATTTTTGCATTAGGTGGCAGAATCTGCTTCATGATCCTCCCAACGTTTGCTATCAGTAACAAACGATCTTGTTCACCAATGACTTGATCATTATTCGAGGCACTAGCACCAGAATTATCAGCCATTTTTCAGGGCAAGAAATTGAAAATATTGATATTGACTGGCTTTAGCTATATGTCACTGTTATACCCTTATATATCTATATAGTATAATGGATGTGTCCATCAATGTACACATGTTGGATACTTGGAAATTTGGAATGGTATCATTTATCAATTGTGGAATGATTATTTCTTATGTAAATTTTGGAGGATTCAGATTCTAAATTGTGTAGTTAGGAATCTTCTATATAATTAATTGTTCCCATGCATGGATTTATGTTCCAAGCAGAGGGGAAGGAGGCTGGAAGGTGACCATATATATATGTAAAGCATACTGAATGATATTACAGACATTAGTCATTACATACTGCAGGATACTATAAATGCATGCGGGTACAACTCTTTATATAAAAATATTTTTGATCGAAGAGCTACAGATTTAAGAACAGTAGCTTTCTGTCTTATTTATGAAACTTGTGCGTCAAAACCGAAAATTTTCTGATTAAAATACAAGGCATAGCATATCAAAGGAAAAAACAAGCTTGTCAGAAATGTTGGATAGTATACCAATGAAATGAAATCAAGTAAAAAATGAAGGATCACAATAGCTTTAAAGTGGTATGTTCCAGCTATGATTTAAATTTTCGCTAGAAACCATATCAATGTTATTTAAGATTCCATAGCTAATAGAATCTTTAAGATTCCATAGCTAATAGAATCTTTAAGATTCCATTAGAAGTCAAGTTATTAAAGTATACTTGCTAGCAAATGAAGTTACTGTCTTTACGGATGGGTTGTCTTGTTACTTTGGCTTAGTAAAAAGCTTAGATTTCTTGCATAATTTTAAGGGTTACTTAAATCTGCATAAAGTTTCAGATAAATCCTCTGCTCTCTGTTGCATATATACAGTTGGTGACAGTGAGGTACTAGTTACTAGTGACAGAAAAACCAGTTCTGAGAAACCAAATTTTGGATCAAGGCGTTTCCTAGACTGCTAGACGTAATAATGTCTAAGAAGGAACAGCAGTCCATGGCATGAGAAATAAATTCTCACGTTGCTGAGTTGGTACTAACATCATTAAGAACGACCTCAAAACAACACCACCACTGTGGTCCACTCCTTGATTAGTAGACAAATACAATCATCATCAAGAGGGAATAAGTAATAACACAATAACAACCACCTTGCAAGCCAAGTGCCTAGCCTTTTCGTGGTCGCCTTTGTATTTGACGAGCTTATAATCCCCGTTTCTAGTGAAAAGTTCACGTGATTAAAAATTAAATTCTAATAATCGTTCTTGACAGTTTCTTCACATATTTGCCTCAATTATTAAATCATAATCAGATCCTTGTAGTCGGAGACGAGTCCTGCCAGCTTGTTGCTCTAAAATGTTGGTGATTTTATAGTTCAGAAAGTTATTTATCATCCCTGCTTTCTAAAATTAGCAAACTATCATGCAACCAGATGCTCATTCCCCTGTACTCCCAGTCTGTTCGATAGCAGATGCAAACTACAACAAATATACTAACTGCTGTATCAATGCCCGAGCAAATGCAGGCTGAATATCACCAGTGCAGTCAACTATTTATTTCATTCACTCAAAACAATTTAACCGTGGTACAATTTCATTCCTAAACCTTAACAGTTATTGAACTTGTTGTACAATAACTTCCCATTTTCCAAATAAATCCAACTAAAAAATTTGTGATGCCCCCTGAGAGGATGGATAAATTTATAAGAATAATGATTAATGCAGCGCCTTGCTTGGGACATTGCAATATATGTAAAACACAAATTGATATAACTGTAAATATATAACAGGTTTGAGAGGAAAAGAAATATGTATAAGGTCAAGCTTTAACTAATCCGGGAAAAAACTCAGTGACAAATGTTATGGCAGGTGCAGCCTTTACGACAAGGTGACAATGCCCTTATAGAGTCCATCCCAAGTTCCCAACCCTCTTTTTGCAGGATTTGATAAAGGGTGTCAACCATATTTGTGTAGGTTCATGGCTCAACCGCTCAAGTACATCTCCATATCTAGCTAGGATGTCTTCATAGTCCTTTTATCTGTGAACAAGCAAAGCAAAACTAAAATTAAACTAAAGATTTTCACCGGTATCACCAACGACTCTCGTCTGATTTTGGGACCCTGGCAGTGACAGTAACAAAATTAAAATATCATTTGGTAATACTTACTCTGATATTATACTGTACTTCCTAACTGAATAGCTAATGATTTGGCAAGCTAGCTAGGATAGATGAACTACTACTAGTATTTTTATCTTTCTCAATAGCGATCTTAACGTACACTGCATGCAACACTCGATTCAAGTAATAATCTGGGCTCTCTTCTTGATCACGTCAAGTGGATGCAGGGCCGGTGCTGAGAAATCGGAAGCCCAAGCTATTCAAAATTTTGTGCCCAACAATTATATAAATTAAATATATATAATTTATTGTTTCTGAAAATTTATTTTTCTAACAACATTGTTAGCAAAATCATTCACGCGTTTTTCATATATTTGTGCCTAATTTGTTGTTTTATGCCCTTAATTTTATGATAAAAAGGGAAAAAATGTGCCCCTAAAATAAATTTTATTTTCTGCGGTACCCCTGTTCGAGATCATAAGCGGCTTGGCTATGAGCGGATGGCAGACAGGTTTAGCTCATGTACCTGCAGCTCGCAAATATAATGCATTAGAAGATATTGAACTGTTTCAGGCCTGGAAACTAATATCTTGTTTTAGCTTTGAACAAAATCAACCTGTATACTTTCGAAATAAGAATACATAAACCCTCAAAATTTGTAACGAATATTAAGTTCTTTGATATGAACGTTCTATTGTTATCAAGTAAAAAATTCAAATTGTTGTATAATTATTTGTATCACATTATATTATTTCAATAGACTAATAGTTTCACTTATTATATACCATTACAATATGTTTCAGATATTTTTAACTAGCTGATATTTAAAGCTAATCACCCGCAGCCACAAAAGAAATAGAATCCACCTAAAATGGACAACCATGCATTTCAATAGTTCATTTTTCCCATTCTCTTTCATGTCTATTTGTTTCTACCAAACAATTAAAAAAATGTATACCTAAACGCTTATATTGTTGTAGACAAAGGTGTAGCAAGAAGAAAGCCGGGGTTCACATTGGGCCCTGGCATTTTAACGACCAAGAGGAAGCTGAGGAGGGTGCACAACTACGCCTGACAGGCGTAGGAAAAAATGGGAGACTTAGAGCTCACATTGGAAGAAGCTAACAGAACCATTATATGTTATTCTGAAACAATATATAGAACTAATGGAGTTTGGGAAGGACCTAACCCCTTGTCTCCTATTCTTCCCATCTTCATTTTTCAGTTACCTGTCGCCATTTTAGGGACTCGCATTTCCCTCATCTTGTTGAAACCCTTCAATATGCCTCCCTTCATTGGAGAACTTATGGTAAGTTTCATTTGTGTTTCCACATCCATTTTGTTGTTTATTTGATGAGGGACGCTGCATGCTCCCAAATATGTACAAGAACCTGTACTGAAAGATATCGTGACAGAATATAAGAACAAGTAATTAAAACATGTCATGTCGTCGTTTTTAGTTAGATATTTTGGGGCTAATAACATGCATTACTCTTATTTGATGGTTACGAGAATATAAAACATACAATCTGGAAACTAATTTTACAAACATCAACTTAATGTCATGTGTTACTACTTCATTTGTGAAGTCCACTTGGCTTATAGTCTGCTCCAATTCTTGCATGCATAGGAATTTAGTAAACATTGCAGATAGATGATATGTAAGACATGTTGTGTACATAAACTTATTATTTACTTTAGTAATATTACTCTTAGTTTATGGTTAAGAGCATTTGATAGTACTGGTTTACCAGCATTTTTAGTTTAGTGGTTGAATTAGAATTTTTTAAATTTGGTGATTGAAGTTTAGTTCTTTGTTCATACTTTAAATTTTCATGTCAAATTTGTCTGACAACCTATTGAAATGTGAAAATGAAAAATTGTTTACCTTGTTTGACAAATCCGACAACAACCAGTCAACCATCAAAGTGTGCACAGCTTGTATCGATATGAATAACTTCTCTTTTTTTGGCTGGAAATGCAGGGTGGTATACTACTTGGACCAACTTTCTTCGGAAGAATAGCACCATCGACCTACAAATGGTTCTTTCCTTCCTATGGTTTCGCAGTTTTAGAGCCAATGGCACACTTTGCTCTTGTTTATTATGCATTCCTCGTGGGGTTAACATTGGACACCCAAACAATAAGACGAACTGGTACAAAGGCCATGGGCATGGCTATAACAGGAGCTGCAATCCCTTGTTTTATAGGTTGTGTCTTATTCTTCGCCATCGTTAGTGACGACACAAATTACTCTGGCTGCATTTTCTGGGGATTTGCGCTTACTGTCTCTAGCTACTCAGCACTTGGTAGCATTCTTGAAGATCAATCACTCATTCAAACAGAAGTTGGTAAGTTGGCCATGTCTACAGCTCAAGTCGGAGAAACCATTTCATGGGGGCTTCTTGCGGTAGGACTAGCTGTAGCCAACAACACAGGTTATTGTTTCGTTGCCATAGTCTTGACAGCTGTGTTTGCACTTATTTGTCATCGTGGCATTCGTCCAGCTCTGTCTTGGATAATTAAAAAAACTGGTGATGGCCAAGGGTATAGTGAGTTCTACATTTGCTTTATTCTAAGTGGGGTTGCTCTATGTGGAGTTATTACTGATGCCATTGGTACACACCCCATGCTCGGAGCATTTATCTTTGGAATAATTATGCCTAATGAAGTGCTTCAAACTACTTTGGTTGAGAGGCTTGAAGACTTTGTGATGGGAATTTTTATGCCAGCATTCTTTGCAGTTTGTGGCATTAGGACTAATTTGGATTCTTTGGGCATTAATAACACTTCTTTGGTAGTTGTGCTGGGCATAATAATTATTCTCTCTGGATCAAAAATTATTAGCGCTTTGCTTTCCTCTTTTGTTACTAACATGACAGCTAAAGACGGAGCTACCATTGGACTACTTACAAGCACCAAAAGCATCTTGGCTTTGATCATTCTTGAAATTGCCCAGGAGCATGGGGTACGTACACACGCATGCATACATACATTGCATACAGAAGAGGTTCTGTTAAAATGTAAAATTAGAAAGACTAGAAACCTATTGTAGTGAATCTTACAAATGTAGCTACATCTTGTGTATAAAACTACAAATTTAACCAATCCATAGGTTGCTGAATCTTATGAACAATTTTGGTGAATATGGCCAACATAAATTTGTAGCTTGTAGTTTAGTTGAGGTTAGGAGTGAATTGAAACGTGACCATGCACATACATATATACTGTACTCGCTATATATCTAGTTTCAGACTTGTCGAAATTAGCCACATGTACATTAACACTTGTGCTTTAAATTTCAGGTTTTGACCACTCAAGAATATACGATCATGGTAGTTTCAGTTGTTGTAATGACTATGCTTGTGCCACCTATCATATTACATTATCATCCCAACAATGATGGCACACCTTACATGCGAAAGACAATCGAAAAAATAAAATCTGTGGAAGAGCTGAGAGTACTTGCCTGTGTCCATAAATTGAACAATGTTCCATCAATTATCAATGTACTTGAAGCTGCTAATGCAACCCAACAATCTCCAATCAAAGTCTACGCACTCCAGCTTGTAGAACTGATTGGCAGGGCCTCAGCAATGCTAGTTGTTCATAATGGTCGTAAAGTTGGCTCAAAAAATCCAACTAAAGAAGAAGCACAGACTGATGAAATTATAAGCGCTTTTGATAATTATGAGCTCAGATGTGATGGTGTCAATGTCCAGGCACTCACTTCTAGGTGCCCATACTCTACCATGGATGAAGATATTTGCAACATTGCGAGAGACAAGCGAGCAGCTTTCATCATTCTGCCATTTCACAGACAACAAAACATAGATGGAGAAATGGAAGATATTAACCCTGCGATCAGAACTGTAAATGAGAATGTATTAGCTCATGCTCCTTGCTCTGTGGGCGTGCTTATAGACCGTCGAAGTACTGACACCATCACATTCCCTAATCGCGTTGCTGTTTTATTTTTTGGCGGGCCTGATGACAGAGAAGCGTTGGCTTATGCTTGGAAAATGTCAGAACATCAAAATGTGATGCTAACAGTTGTAAAATTCGTGCCCGGAAAAGATGCATTGCAAGTGGATCCTACGGAATTCATGACTACAACACCAGGGGCCATAACTTTGCCAATTGATGCTGAAAACGAGCGACATCTTGATGATCAGTTCTTAAACAAATTCAAGATGACTACAGCAGATGACAAGTCAGTAGTATTACAAGAAATAGTGCTAAATGATGAAGAAGAAACTGTGAGAGCAATTAAAAATATGGAAAATGATTATGATCTGGTTATAGTAGGTCGAGGGCGTGGCATGGTATCACCACTCACAGCTGGACTTGCTGATTGGTGTGATTGCCCTGAGCTCGGTCCTATTGGAGATCTTTTCGCCACCTCTGAGTTCTCATCTTCATTTTCAGTATTGGTGATGCAACAATATTTTAGATCCGAGGGGAGTGAAAACGAGTCAGATTCGTATACTGAATCTGCAGAACCAGAGCATGATATGAATTGGAGACCATCAAATGCAAGTAATGAATATGAACCATATGGACATAGAGAAACAGAGTTTGGTCATATATCTTTTAACCACAAAAGAGACCATAGCCTTGGCATGATGAGATGAATATTCTTAGTGAGTTAGATTATATTTTTGCTTCACCAACTTCTTAAAAAATTATTTCACTCCTTTGTCTTCACAATATAAAGAATGGTATCACCAAACATTATGCTGTACTTTTCATATACATGCTGTGAAAATGAAAAAAATATTCAGGTATGATTTTTCGAGGCATATTTTGAACAGTATCTCTGCATGCTTGTTCTGAATACACAATTACATTTGTATTCTGCACGAAGATGTTATTCACGGAAACATCCTCTCTTACTCTTTTTTATTCATACGCTACTTCCCTATACAGATTATGTTTAATGTATTTACTCTGAAACCACCATACTATTATACTAATATGAGAATTAGATACCAGAGTGCTAAAAAATATTGAGACAACTTTAAGTCTTCAGAGTTCAAAAATCAGAAGAATAATAATCTTTGTAAAACAGTTATTTGATTCTGTCTGAGTTTAGGAACGCGGGAGATTAATTTTACAAATTTTGACCACTAACGAGAAATCCAAATTTTTTCCTAATAATATTACCAAAAATTTATATGCGTGTGCCTTAGTTATCATTGGTTTTACCCTCATAAATAAACTAATGTACTGTACATACATATTAACACCGAGACGTAAAAAAATGTATACTTTTGTAACGCAACTATGTTTATAAAAAGAGCAAAATTTATGATTAAAAAAGAAAGAGAGAGAAATAGAAGTTTAGTTCTTTTTTCAGAAAATTTTATTTTCACATATAGAAGGATTTGAAGAGGAAAATTGTTTTTTATTTCCTTTTCCAAAGCTTCTTTGTTTCAGTTTCTTTTTTTTCTCTACCAGGGAACAAAAAGAAAGAAAATTGATACACAATTTGTTTTCTTTCTATCAGACTCCACAACAGATGAGAGGAAATCATTTGACTTTCATTTCTTTCTCTTCCTCCCACCTTTCAAATGATTATCTTTTCAAATTTTGAATTCCATTGCTTTCTCTTCCCCTCAGCTTTCAAAATGATTTCTTTTCAAGTTTCTTAAACACAATGTTAGTCACTACGTCGTCAGAATGGAACGGCAGTCCATAGCACTAGAGGATATAGAACCCCTCAATGGTCTCTCCTAATCTTCCTCATTTCACCTCCTTTGCTTTTATTATTGGATCAAAATCGGATCCTTTAAGTAGTTGGAGCCGAGTCTGTTCAATATCAGATGACAACTACTACATCAAATGCCAAACAAATGCACGACAGATTTTGCCAGTGCGGCCAACTGTCAATTTTATTCACACGAAACAACTAAATTATGGTACAAATCCAATCCTAAGACCCCAACAGTTAACAAGAATGTTGTATAATAACTTCCCGTTTTCCTAATATTCCTAACTACAAAATCTGTGATGTACCATGAGAGGATAACTAAATTTATAAGGCAGCCCCTTTCTCGGGGCATTGTGATATATGTAAAAGCTAAATTGAGATAACTGTAAAAGAAAAAAAAAAGGTTTGAGAGGAAGATTCAGCTCAGGTTCAAGTCATAGCGGATTCTAACCAATCCGAGAATAACTCATAAGTGACAAATGTTACGGCACCCGCAGGTGCAGCCTTTACAACTGAGGGGACAATACCCTTGTAAAGCCCAGCCCAACCCTCTTTCTGCAGAATTCGATAAAGAGCATCAACCATATTTGTGTAGGCTCGAGGTTCAAGTAGAGCTCCATATTTAGGGTGCCTTTGTAGTCCTTCTATCTGTAAACAAATAGAGCAGAATAAGAACAAAACAAAAAAATGTTTTAGCTAGACTGGCAAACTGCTACCACCAAAATGTATACAAGTGACAGAACCATTCCTTGCTTTTTGATTTTAACTTTTTCACTTAATTGTTTTATTACCATCAAGTACAAGTTCTGTCCCTTATCAGTGACCAACACGAGAGCCCTTGGCGGGATACTGGATCGCCAAGGACTCTCCTCTGGGTTTCGGGACACGATAGTGACGGCAACAGAAATAAAAATCATTTGAAAACACATATTTTTCTTCCTACCTGAATAGCTAAAAATTTGTAAACTAGCATAGATAGTTACTATTAGTACTAAAATCCTTCTCAATAGTAATTGTAACAACTTATGGAGTGCTTGCTTTAAGTAATCACCTGGAATCTCTTCTTAACCACATCAAGTGGATGGCAGACAGCTTTAGCACATGTGCCTGCAGCTAACCCACAAACAAACAGCTGGAAGCTGGAAATATAATCGTCAGCTTGATTTGCATTAGAAGACCTTGAACTGTTCCAAGCCTGGAAACAAACTCTTGTTTTAGTCTTCAATAAAATCAATTTGAATATTTCCGAAAGAGAAGACATAAATAGGAAAGAAAGAGGAGATTTACTATTAATCCATATATGAAAATAAGCGCCATTTATTCACAGTACAGCCTACTTAAGGCAAAGCACAAGGAGAAATATATTGGGCCACTGTATTTAATTTCCAATACAAATTTGGTAGCTCGAAACCATATCACCGATGGCAGCTACGTTTTATGATGTTGTGATGAATAATCTTCTCTCATATTAACAAACAGTCCTCATCTCCTAAAATACCCCCACAAAAAGGAACTGTTTGGAGATAGCACCTTACCATGCACCACCTCTTGAACGTATCATAAGTTCCAAACTGAAGGCCAGCATAAGGAATAATTTCAACCAATGTAGGTGATAGGCCGGCATACAACCCTCGAAAGCCACGATTCTTAAATATATCAGCAAATGCTGATCTCATATTTGGATGCACCTGTTAATGAAAATCAAGAAAATCACTTTAAGACATACTTTGATTTTTAATTTAACAAACGGTTTATAGAAAACGACTTTTCAGTAGGAGAAATTGTGAAAAGATATAGAAAGAGATAAGAGAGTTCAAACTGATACAGTCATAGCACAATATTTATACCATAAATTTTGTGTGTGTGTATGAGTGAATATCTTTGTGTCTCCATATAAAAATATGCAAAATTGTACTAACATCAAGTTGTTTTTAGCAATATTACTTGCTAATTCCAGATATATACTCTATCCATAACAATGCTAACCCAAGATGATAATTAAACAAAATCTGCAATAGAATCCATCAGTCTATAGGCATGTCAGTTTCCTTTTAATGTAGTTATGGATAAGGGATGCGTTAAAGACATGCCGATTGAAACTCAGATAACATAAGCTTTAAGGAGTGGATACCCCATGAGTGTACCTAGCTTAACAGGAGTGGGGGCAATTGATCCCGCTGGACTTGCAGTTATATATTAAATATATATATCACAATTATTTTAAAAATAAAAACCGGCACCCACTTTATTAAAAAATTTGACCTTATTTTATTAATATATTAACATCTGAAATTTGACCCCACTAATACTGTGTGTCATGGTTTTAAACCAACATAAATAGGTATCAAGACATCAATAACTAAAGATACCAAGGTTCTGCTTCATGTTCTTTTGTTTATTTTGTAAGGTCAGTTCAGCTTTAATTCAATATTTTTCACATGGGATTTGACTCACGCTTTACGGCCAATTTGAATTCAAAAAAAAAACTACCTCTCGCTTGCACCAACTTGCGCTTCACTGCACATTTCAGAACGCTGATCCATATGTATAAGTATCTAACATAGAGCATGCATCAGACTCTTTAAGGAACCCATTTTTGACTAGACTCTCATTTTGAAGTGAAAACCTATCCGTAACCCCATTCAAGTCACTAAAAAATAACGAAGCACGATGTACACTCATACACAGAAGATCAAATCTAGAAAGGTGCCAATAAAAAGATTATATCTAATCCAATATTAAGTATTTACCATATGTGTGGCGAGATTGATTCGGAAGAAACCTAATGATATCCTCGTGTAGAATAGCTCATTGATCTCACAAGCAGGTAAAATGTGCCAAAATCGCAACTATAGGTTACATAGACAAGAAAATAGCTAATAGCAATGATGTTCTTAAATGATTTTTATTTAATTATTTACGACTAGACGTTGGCAACAGGCAAACTAGAAAGAGAACAATGATATATCCTCCTAGCTTAACATGCCAAAATTGCTTACGGAGGAATTATCTGCATCGAGACCATCTATGTATCACTGCTGACTCACTATAAAAGTGATAGGTATTTCAGTCCACTTGTATGGTTAAGTCAATCATTTTTTATTCAACTTGTAATATTAGCATTAGTATGACGACTCGTGGTGAATATCTTCCATTTTCTATCATACAGTTTAGCCCAAAAGTTTTATAACAGAGCCACAATGTCTATAGCAAATACATAAAATGCATATCTAAGATTCTATTATAAAAACAGACAACCATATCGTAAAAGCTTAATGTTCCAAACAGTGTCAGATATACATGTACCAAAACCATAAACATATGTATGATTGTATGCATATTCACACACAGGGGTGAGCATTCGGCCGGTTCAGTTAGGTTGAAAACCATACTGAAATCCAAAATTTTCTAAACCAAACCAAGCCGTACTAGCCTCAAAAGAGAAGCAACGTGAAAAAGTTCAGTTAATTCAGTTCAGTTTACAAATAAACTGAAAATGGTCAGAAACTGTAAATAAGTTATTATTAAACATTCAAGCATTCATATTTTAATAATGAAATACGGAAATTCAGAAATTTGTATAATTTGCAAACTACCGAACATCATAAAATGTGATCTTCAAAGACAATCTGGGTATGAATATAAAAAAGAAAATTTGATTGAATGAAAGAAATTAAAGAATAATTCGACTTGCCAATTAAAACAAAACTAGAAAAGAAAATTAAACCATGATTTCGTATACATGAATCCTACGATAAGAATATCTGGGTATGAATTAAGAGAATAAGATCTAAATGGGGATTTTCAGTGCTGATCTATTCATTAAGAAATCCGGGTTTAAGTATTCAAACAACACATTCATACATACATACATATATATACAAAAAAGAAGAGATGGTGTATAGCTGGAAAGGGGTTAACAGAAAGAAGAGTGAGTGCGGTTAGGTATTCAATAGAAAAGGATATATGTTTAGTGGCTCTCCTTTCAATACATTATGGGGCTGTTTGGCAAAACAGACCTTATGAAAATAAGGGCTTATTTCCGGAAAAAAGTAGGGATGTATGTACTTTCCAGAAATAAGCCCTTATTTCCAGAAATAATTAAGTTCATATTTGGTTTTAAAATTCTAAAACAAATATTTATCTTTAAAAAAAATATGAAAATATGTTTAAAAAAATAAAAAATAAGCTACTTATTTTAAGTTTAAGGAACCCCAAACACCCCCTATATATACGTAGTTTACATAAAAATATAAAATCTTATATATTTACCATAAAAGTCCAGTCAGTTCATTTAAATCGATTTTTTTTTGTTAAAAAGATAATTGAACCGAAATTATTGAGTTTACTATAAATTTAAACTGGACCAAATTTGACGGTTCGCTTCAGTTTCAGTTTTTCTCATCCCCCTGCACCACACACTCCCACAGTACATAAGTTACTGCACAAAATTGCCACTATAAAGGTTTAGGACCAAATACCTTTGGCTCTCCTTGTGAAGCTAAAAGTGTCCTAACAAGATCAAATGGATATGATCCAACTGTTGCTGCACAGCCTGCTGCAGCGCCACTAATGTAAGACAGGTATGGACTTATATGAATGAGATATTCTGCACGACAAAGAATTTGTACATAGCACATGTGAGCACCGGAAAAGAGAATAACCTGAGGAGATGTATGATACCAGGAGAAAGACCACTACTTCAAAAATCAATAACTACAATACATAATCAGAATAATCGCAACAAGACAACCAAATTGCAAGAGGATTTCGATTTCCCAGGTGGCTCCCGCAAGGTAACGACTTCAAAATTCCTAAGGAATAAAGAATCAGCCTGCTGAAGAACAACAAACCTGCTTTAGAAGAACCAGCTGCCAATGTTTTCAACTTGTGCAAAACTGTAAATTGTATGGCTGTATATGGCATAACCATGAGAAGTGCTGGGACATTACCACGCCAAAATCCCTACAAGATGCAAAAACCATCAACTTTGAATAAGTACTAAGAATTTGTAAAGAGCTTCTGTAATTAACTGACATGAGATGACAATGTTCTTAATTTTTAGAAGAAAGCTAGATATAGTTTTTGGAACGGTACAACGCCTGGCAGCCATATACCGACATGTAGGTAGGATTAATTTTTTTGCAGATCGAGGTGTGCATGTTTAAGTAAACAGAAATATACCGGAAGGCCTTCCTCTTTAAAAATATCCTTTGTTGCCTGCAACATTCCAGTATATTTTGATGTCCCGTGCAATTGTTTACGGAGCAAGGCCCATGAAGAGGTGGGCTCCAGCTGAACCTGCAATAAATATCAAAAAATATATATTGAACTCTTACTGCGTGTGTGCATCATCCCCATGTCATTTGGCTACTCCCTTGCAGAACACCCTTAATGTGTGTGTGCATCATCCCCATGCCATTTGGCTACTCCCTTACAGAACATTCATATAGATAAACAAAAACACGTGGTTTCTTGCCAAGACAAATTCACTAAATCAATCACTTTCAAAGCACGTAACGATGTCCCCAAAAATGAGTCAAAGTAAATATTTTGAAATATTCACTGTACATATCCTTATGACTTGAAAAAAAGTTCAAATTCCTAAGAGCAGATCCACCCAATTGGTTGAAATATTTTGATTGTATGATGTAAAATATGAGAAATACATTCACTCCGTCTCACCTTCACTATTTCCAGCACTAAGCTAACACCACCTCTTACCACATCTACTGCTATATCATTTCACAACACAAATAAAACGTATGTGAAGACAATAAAAACCTCTTAAAAGGAAACCAATCGAGGGCAAAGAAAATATTTTATGTAACACGTCGAACAACCAGTGATGTATTAACCATCTCCCAAACATAACTACGAAGGAAATCCAAATATATCACCGCCATCGTGGAGACTGAAATAACTTGTCCATTAAAAAAACTAGAAAGGTACGTAATTCCACCGGGATTCAAACAACTTATATAGAAAGACGACCTAGTCATCTATAAACTCTTATCGGATTACATTTCTGAATAATCACACATAAATTTAAAATGACGTAACAAAGCAACTAGAAACCAAATAAACATCAGCATCACTCATCATCATACCACAAAAAACAAACATAAAAGCTCGATTACAAACAAATAGGCAATTCACAATTCAATACTACAAAAGCCGAGAGACACAACGAAACATTGAAGAACAATACCTGGAATCTAATCTTAATAACATCCAACGGAGACGTAACCGTTCTCGAAACAGCACCAGAAGCAGCACCAGCAGTAGCATTAATAAAAGCCTGTTTTAACTGTCCAGGCTCTTCCATACTCTCAACTAGCTCAACCTATAAATAACATCCCTCCCTAAATGTTCAACAACACAATTAAAATAAACATGATGTATTTACCTTTCCAATCATTAATTTTGTTTAACTCAAACACATATAAATTCAAATAATATAATGTGAAATTCATATGCTGGTACAATTAGGGTTACAGAATGAATTGTATTGCAATTGTGAATAAACAATGGTTATGAATTAAAAGTTAAACATTATTATAGATATGAATAAATAAGTTACCTTTAGAAACAGCTGGAGCGATGAACAGTTAGAAAGATGTGCCTGTATGTATACGTGTATGTATATACAATACAAATGCGTGTGTGTTTTGATTTGAAGGGTAAAAGAAAGGAGATTGAATAGGGGCGGCGAAGAGTCATGTAATGCGTACATCTACATTTATATATGGCGACCATTTATTAGTGGAAACTTGCCCAATGTCTAGAAGTGGGAATAATCAAACGGATATTGCATTTAATAAAAAAATTGATTTTTTTTAAGAATAAAAATTGATCTTAGTTAGAATAATAATTGAATGTGCTTTTATAATAATTTTTTTATTATAAGATATATTTGTTTTAAAAAAATTATCTAAATTAATTACTCCATTCGTCTCTAATTAGTAGTTCTTTTTTGATTTTTCGTGATAAAATTGACTAGTCATTGACTAATAATTAAAAATTATTCTTTTATAATTTTAAAAAATTTAAAAATATATTTTAAAGTAGATTATATATATTTTTTAACAACATAAAATTTTAAATTTTTTCAATTATATATTATATTTAAATTGCAGTCAGAGATGAGTTAGTTTAATCTGAAAATAAAGTTGATAACTAAAAGGGGACGGGGAAATAAATATTAAAAATTGAATTTAATGAATGTTTTGTAATGGGGAGTATAAAAAATATGCTCATGCATTACAAATCATAACTCAATGTGTATTATTTTGATTTTTTTTATAAATAAAAAAATTTAACAAAATATTTGTGATTCATTATGAGTAAGATATTTCATGTAATACATCATGATTTTACTTGGTTCCGTATAATTTTTTAGCTAAGTTTTTTTTTGAAAAATATTTTATATTCATAAAGTAAATAAATTATATACTCAGTATATTCTAACTTGGTCTTATTGAAATACTAAAAATATTTATTCTTTTAGAACAAAATGACATGTGCATCTAAGGGCTTGACGTGTTTCAGGATACCCTGATATTAGAATATTTTCTAATAAAAATATAAGGGTATTTATGTAAATGTAAATGGGTGAATTTAATATTTACAAAACTGTCACTCGGAATTTGTACCTCATGCTACATCCTGAAGATGAGCTCTGAGCCAGTTTTCTCTCTAACTAATAGTATTAATGAACCAGTATAAAAAGAAGACTTTATTACACTGTGGTCATCAAAGTTTCATCTAATATACACATTAATTATTAAACTTATTTTATAAACGGTTTAATAATTTATATTTGGGTTTTGTATAGATATGAAGTTTTAAACGGAAAAGTGGAGAGTGGCATGCACTCTCCGGCTAGAGAGAGTAACTTGCATGAAAATTTTCATGAACAGCTTTACCATCAAAATTATATGAAATGTTTTCGGTAACCATTAATTAGTAAAAAAATAATTTCCTATTTTATATGAAAAGTATATAATACAAAAATATAAAAGTTTGTAACAAATAATACATCATAAAATAAAGATTTAAAGATTGATATGGTAAATTTAAACAACCACACAAGTAATATACAAAAATTAAAATTTTAGTGGATATTAGGAATTAGAGTTATAAAAGTTTATAGATGGGGTGAATGTATACTTCAAATTCTTTTTAGCTTTTTCAATTTTGATGAACTGTTTGATGTGTTTATAATTTTATTAACTCACAAGTGTTTACTCTATTATAAGTGTGGAAATATAAAGAACACAGTGAATTAACCTTCAATCTAATTGTGTATTAGAATGAATTAGCTACAATCTGAAATTTAAAGTGAATTTCAGCTTCTTGTTCTTAGAAGAAACAATGTATGAATACTTGATACAAAGTACTCTCACACTGACTAATGAGGCTGTGCAATTGCTATATAGACAACATGTCTTTTGGCATATGCAATCATTAATAAGTTAAGCTGAAACTAGAAATAGACAAAAGATACTTTACATTTGACTACTATCTATTTCTAACTAACATAAACTATGACCATCTTTTTGCTTCCAGCCTTATCCTTTTTGTCATTTGTCTTGTTCTTCTTCTAAGTTTCATTGTAGACCCATCTCTATCATCACAGGTTTGAATGATCCTATAAATGACAGAGCTTCATATGTTGTCTTGTTCTTCTGCAAGTTTCCTAGAATTTAGCTCCCTTGAATCATTCGAATACTCAGTCGTGTTGTCATTCGAGAACTCTTGAAATATGTTGCTCAACCGAATACTCAAGAGACTTCTCGATTAGTTCTTTGCAATGGTTAGTTTTAGATTAGCTTAGACTTCTCGAATGCTTACTTTTCATTTATGACATCTCGATTGGACTAGACTTCTCGATTGCTTTGTTTCCTTGACTTGTCAATTGGCTCCTGACTACTCAATCAATCACTTCTCTAATAACTTCTCAACTAGACTTCTCGAACAACATTGTTGTTTGATTTCTCAATTGGTATGATTCCTTAACTTCTCGATTGATTCCTTTGGCTAACTTCTCGACTTGTTTCTCCTTGACTTCTCTATTAGGCTGCACATTCCAGACTTCTCTACTAGAACAAATCCTGACTTCTCTACTGGCTTCTTGACTTAGAAATTTTTCATCCTGCAACTCCTTATTCTCCAAAAGCCTTTTTGACTTGGTTCATGATTCATAACTTGAATCTTCTACCAACTTTATTTTTTACTATCATTATTACAATTTGGAATCTACAGTAGAAACATGCTTCTAACTACAAGAATTATAAGAGATAACATAAGTCACATGCCTTAGTACAGAAAGTTTAATAATTCTTAAATAAGACAAGCATTTAATACACAATAGGGTTGATTTATTCTAACAATCTCCCCCAATTTGAAAAAAAACCATTTTTACAAATTATCAGCAAATATCAAGCCTACCTTACATTCTCCTGACATTGATCATACTGAGCTTTCTTCTTCTTGTTCGATTTCAATAATAACTTGAAGAATTTCAGCTTTAGCCATGATTTCTTCAATTAGAATTGAGTCCTTCAATGCATCAACTACAATTTTGAGTGTTAGAATGGGATAGTCCCTGACATACTTAAGTCTGATTTTGGTTGTTACTTTGTTGGTCAATTTGATCTCAACTCTGTCAGGATCTTTGAAAGCTCTACATTTTCCCATTCTTCTCAATTCCTCATATTTTCTTTCAATTTCAATCTCTTCCCTTAGTTTCCTTTCAGCCATTTTGTTTCTTGTAGTTCACTTTGTCAATGTTTGCTTGATATTTCATTGCCAGACACTCAGCCATATCATACATCTTTAATTTGTTCTCCATACTCCTTTTGTCATAGAAACTGATCACTCTTCTTATCATGTGAGTAGTGGAGTCTGAGCTGCCATAGAAGAAAGGTCTTTCTTCCCCATCAATTTGTTATAAAAATTCTTCTATTTCTAATTTCCACTTTGCAGATTCTGTTTGCCTTCCACTGCTTGACCTTTACCTTATCCACTTCAACAATCTCTTGGATATGCTTGATGGATAGACCCTTGTCAGGAACAATGATTTGTTTCCTCCATTTGGATGGTCTTACCAACACTAAGATTGCAACATGCTTGACTTTCATTTTGATTGGTTGTACTACATGGATTTCTTTGCACTTCTTCAAATGTCTCAATGAATCATTTATGTTCAGTTCCTTCCTTATCACTCCATTTACTGTTGCTTTGATGAATACTTTCTTTGATGGTTTTGGTTGAAAGATTTTAGCAGTTTTAGAAATTACTAGAGTTGCACTAACACCCTGAATAATTGTAGGTGTGCTAGCCCTTCTCTTAGTAATTTGCTGCTTCTTTGATGGTTTCTTTCTTTCATACTTCTTTTCTTTCTCAGAGCTCTCTCTTTTCTTTTTATCATCACCATCTGTCTTTTTATCATCTTTCTTGCCTCCATTATCACTCCTTGGATCAGGCTTCTTGTCTCTCTTTCCTTGACCCTTATCTTCTTCATCTTCCTTCTTTTCCTTCAATTCCTCATTTGCAAACTCAGAGATTTGATCATTCATAAATTTATTCACCGTTTCAATAATTATCTTATCCTATTCTTGCATAACCTTTTTTTTTCCAATTAGGTTAATAAGACTTATGATTTGACTTCTATTTTTAGAATTGAGGTATTGAGGAATTTTGAAGTGAAAAAGATTGCTTCCTCTTGACATGTACATCACACCATCTGGATTGTAGTATGTCTCAGGTAGTGCATTGAGTAGGAGAGGACCCAATATTTGATTTTTCAATTCTTCATCCTCCTGACTGACTAGCTTAATTGCTCTGTGCAGACAGTCCAGTTCAGTGAATGACAGATTTTGAAAGAGCCCAACAGAAACTTTAAAGTAGCTAGACTCCATATGCACTATTGGCTCTTTGAATATTTTGTCATTTTTCTTAAACTCGATTCCCCTTACTGTGATAATAGCATTGTCAAGCATCTTCTTGTAGCTCCAATGATTTCCTTTGACTTGCCTTTTGATATGCTTCAGAAGGTCCAAGAACTCTTTATCAGCATTGAGTTTGAGAATTTCTCCCATTAGCTTCCTCATCACTGCCTTTTGCCTTTCAGCCTCTATTTCATCCCTCATTTCCTTCTCCCCCTTAGGGTTGATATCTTGATTTTGTTATTGAGGAATAAAAGTAGAATGACTGGGCTTGAGTTGAGTTGGCACTTGTACTGAAGGAGTTTGGGAGGAAGTTGTTATGTTGGAGAACAAGCTTTGCATAGAGGCCAACCGATTTGAGATTTGGGCAAGTGTGTTGCCTTGAATGGTATTGGAGGTGTCAAACTCCTGCTTTAGAGTGCTCACACTTGCCACAACCTTAGAAACTATTGAGGTTAGAGAGTCAACTTTGGAATTCCACTCAAAGATTGTGTTTGCCTTTTTAGCTTCATCCTCAGCCTTGGATTGATACTACAAAACCACTTGGAGTAGTGCCAAGTCATGGAGAGGAACATTCTCAAGCAATCTGTCTGCATGCCTGTTTGTATACAATACTTTGACCATGTTATTTATTTTCAGTTGATTTTCTTGGATGGCTGCATTACTTTGGATCATTTCTTTGTATGCCTTCTTCATAGCATCCATCTTGGTGTAGAGGAGTGATGATTTGCCTGACTCAGTCCTAGAGAAGACATTTCCATATATACCTCAAGGCTTCATCTTTTCCTCAATGGCTTTTAAAGTGCCCTCCACGTTAGTTATGTGATCATTAAGCTCAGCTTGAAAGCCTCTGGCAAGATAGTGATTTGATTGAAATTGAACCTTAACAGCTTCATGAATTGCTTCATAGATTATACTTTGAGTAAAGACTTTATAACTTGAACTCAGAGAAGTTAAGTACTTTTCTCTCATCCACTGTAGCATCTCCTCCATGCTCACAGTATTTTTGTTGTCTAACCAAGCATTTATATTGGCTTCTCCATCTTCAGCCATTTGAGCAATTTTGTCCTTAATTTCCTCTTGGTCCTTAGCATATGTCAACATTATTTCAGCATAGTCTTGGTTGGGTAGATGAGATGTGAAAAGTTGTCGAACAATGTGATACCATCCATCCAACTAATCTCCATAAATTTCTCTTAATTTTTCATCTGATAGTGAACCACCATGAGATAATGGTCTTGATTCCCTGTCATGTTGCACAGGTTTCAGCCATTGTTCCATGAAGTCAGAGCTAGGGCCACTTGTTACAGTGGTCCCCTCAGCATCAACTTCATCATCCAATTGCTCAGATGAATCCTTCGATACTGGATGTATATGTGATCTCTCTCTAGGAGACAGTCTTTGAATGACTGAGGAGTGTTCAGGAGATGCCATTTGCATGGTGTGGAGGTCTCGTGGATTTCCCAATGTTTGTGAAGACACCTGGTGCTCCAATGGCTCATTAATGAGACCAAAGGGAAATGATACATCTTCAGCCACCACAGAGTCTGAAGTAAAAACTCTTGAAGCCTCTGTGGCTTTGATGGTGTCATCGGGATATGCCTCAACATGCATTCCCTCACCATCTAACTGTGGTTCCTGAGTGGTGAGCACAGTGTCATGCACTATGTCACTTGAAATTGGCTCATCAGGAGAGGTAGATTCCTGATGATCAACAACCTTTTGTGTTTGGCTAGACACAATTGGTTGAGAAGAAATTTGAGTAGAAAAAAAGTAGAGTGTGTAGAAGTGAGTGTTGACAACTCCCTCTAAGAAAGTGGGGAATTTTTAATAGAAATTTCTATGTACTTTTGTGTCTCCTTTTCAACTTCACACCTGGCATTAACATGAGTGGGTTCCTGTGATGGTGCAGACTCTATACAGGGTGGAGTGGGCTAGCTCCCAAGTTCAATAGGTACATCTTGTTCAGAAAGTGCACCTAGAAGCATGTTTAATCACTTATGTACATCTATATCCTGCTGGGAGGATGCATAGTGGTCTAGAGTGACCTCTTTATTTTTCTTTCTCATTTTTAGAGGTGCCACATGTGACTCATCTTCAATTGCTTCTATAACTACCTCTAACTTCTTCTTAGGAGTAATTTTCTTCCTTTTCTTCTTTTCAACCACACTCTGTTGAGAGGATGTGGAGGTTGGCTCACTATCATCTATGAATTTCAAAGAAGGGTCTACAGTTGGGTTCGAGGTCCTTGGGTTAGGTGCATTTGGTTCTCCTGCAGCCTTAGAACCTCATACTGTTTCAAGATAAACATATGTAGGTTGAACAAGTGGATACCCTTGAAATACACTCCTCATATGAGGTGTGATTTAAAGGGGTACATTCACTGTGGTTCTCCTATTCAATGTTGCAAAAATGATTTTTGACATGGATTTGGAGGAGCCAATTCTATTTTTGTTCATCCCAGGTAATTCAATTAAAGTAGGATTTTTATAATTAAGAATTGATTGAATAAAAATAGGGAAGAAAATCTCATTACCTTTCTTGGGAATCCTGGTGATGAGCTCCCCAAGAATCAGTTTCCCAACATTGAGCTTCTGGTTGTAAGCCAATAAGTAGGCCAGCTTCAAGGCAATCATGCTTATTTGGTCAAACTCTGTTTTCCTGCAAGTGAACACCCTTATGATTGTGTCAAACAGAAATGACCACTCCTTCCTCATATACTTCTTGTTGATTTTGCCTAACTTGTATTTCTTGTCATCAGCTCCTTTCTCTACAGTATCTGAGTACCTAATGAACTCTAGGAAGTCTAGAAGATCACTCTCAGATGGCTCAATATCAAACTTCTCAGTTGACAACAACTTGTTCACATCATTTTCATTAAAGCTAATTATTAAAGTGTTTGTTTTATTAAATAAATAATTTAGAACAAAACTCTCAATGAGAGTCGTTTTTATTTTCTCTCCTTTCTCCCAACTCTAGCCCCCTTCCCTTCTTCTACCTCTCAGCCGCCTCCTCCCCTTCGTCTCCTTCTCTTTCTCTACTTTCGTTTCCTACTCAGGGGCGGATGCACTGCCAATACAGTGGGGGAAAGGCCCCAGGGAAATTTCCAGTTTACTCAAATAAAATTCATATTATTATATTGATACTCCTATTAAAAATAGTATAATGTCCCACTGAATTTAATTTCAAAAAAATCTTATTTAATAAAATATGTAAAAGTTAAATTTAAAATAAAATAAAATCATATTTTTTTTTAAAAGTAGGGACTTCTATATTAAAAAATATATTATTTATAACATAGAAATTATATATTGCATTAATATTTTATTTTTACAAATCTTTATCCCTAACTGCTTGATTTCTATGCAAGTAGTTATAAGTTATATATATATATATATATATATATATATATATATATATATATATATATATATATATTTTTTTTTTTAATTTACAAGTGATTTATAAAAAATTCCGAGGACCTGTTTTCTGAGACAAAAAATTGAATCGGTTTACACAATCTTATTGCAAGTAAAAAAAAAAGATGAACATACCTATATTATTTTAATATAATAAAAGTAAGTAATTTAGAATGAAATAAGCTCTTTTTTACTTTTTTATTTAAATAAATTAATTTCAATATTGTAATTACTTATATATTGAAAATGTAAGTATTATATTATATGTATATCTATAAGTTTATAAAATTGATGAAGTGAAAAATCTATAAATTATTTATAATTTTATATATAGATGATCCTCAATTTTATAAAATAACTATAAAATTATATATAAATCTATTTGAAGAAAAAATTTATATATTTGAATTTGTTATTTATAATTAAAAATAAATTTATTAATTAAAAAAATATTAAAAATTAGAACAAGTCATTTCTCTTCGAATCGTTAAATCAAGAGTGCCGCTTAAATTTTAGCCCGCATCCGCCGCTGTTCCTGCCCCCTCTTTCTGAGCTTGGGCTCCCGGTACTCCCTTGTTCTTCCTTTGCCCTCCTCTGTTGTTGTTGGGCTTAACCATAGATTCTTGCAAGCTTCTTGTTTTCCTCGATCTACCCTTACCAGAAACTTGGACCCATCTCCTTGAACCCTTTTGGAGAAAAATCTAAGTTTACCTCTGCTCAAGACCCTTCCCACATGGCAGGACAATCCCCGACTTGTAAAGGCCACACCTGAACATCTTGATTTACAAGAATTGAACGATTCCAAGGTTTGCTTTGAAGCAATTCGACCTCACCCGGAGAAAGTTCATTACAAGTCAAGTGGGCAGGTAAGCATTAAGCCCTCCAATGAGTTATTCGATTTGTCTCTGATGATGTTTGGAATCAGTGCTGCTTAGGTTATTTTGATTCTGTTAACAATTTGAGCTTTCAAGTTATCCATGATACCCTGCTTAGAGATTATGTTGGCTTAGGTTTGATTAAGGTGTTTAATCACTATAATGTCAATTATGTGCTTATGTTTGATTCTTATGAGTCTTATAGGAAGACGTTGTGGTTTAGTTATCTAATGATAGGTAATTTCAAACTGTTCTTGAACCCTTGGTATGACTATGTCCACAATTTGGCTGATGTTAAGCATGATGTTTGGATCTCTCTGTCAAATGTTCCTTCTTCTTACTGGACTTCTTCTTACTGGACTGTGGATGGCCCTTGTGCCATTAGCACTGCTGTTGGTGAGCCTAAAGCTTTCTCTAAACAAACATGGTCACAAATCCATTAAAAATATTAAAAGATTAAAATAGTACTCGTAATTGTTGTTGTCGCTTCCCCAGTTCTTCTTCTTGTAGCTATCCCGGATGGTCAACTTGTAGACATTAAAAGATGTTGTCATATGGCTTTCTTGATCAAATTTCCTTTCAACCATTAACAATTCTCCGTTTTTGGATTCCACCAGTTGGATGAAGCATTCACGGAGATATACATTATTGCTATAAGTACTTAATACAACCTTGTTTCCAATCACTGGCCAGGGCCAAGTCCTCCTAATACCTGTGTTGGTTGTGCCGCTGCTGTCATTAATAATGAAGTCAGTAATGCCACTGTGGACATAAAGAGCACAATCATCGTCCATGGTGTAAAAATTTCCTTTGTGAAAAATCATGGATACAACGTAAAATTTAGAACATCTAGGTTTCTCTGACAACACCCATAATGATGATGCAACACAGGGGAGGAGCATCCCTCAGAAGGTTTACAGAAGGCAATGACTTATTTATTTGTCCGGACGCAAATGATGCACTTGGGATCACTAGGAGAAGTTTCGGACATGACAAATTGTGAATAATCATTAAGCTTTAAATGCGAAGGCAGTGGTGGAAGTTTGATAAGAACTGTTGACATGGGATTATAAAGATACACAGGATGTTCTACTCTGATTGATGAGTATTCAAATATAGGCCCTAAAAGCAGCCATCCACAACGAGAAGCATACGTTATTATTCTCTGATCAGCAATATCTGTAGGTAGGCTGATTGACAATATGCTACTATCATTGAAAGCAATGCTAGTTTTGTTATGGGAGTTGTATAAACTAGTATCAAATACTAGTTTATTGGGTTGTAGCCGCGGGATCAACAACCATGGAACTGAGTAGCGGCATAACTCCTTAGCCACGCGACGCCACAAGCTACAGACGTGGAGACATTGGTAAAGATGAGGCAAGTAGCAGATATCGTATGTCATGTTTTGAAAGATGGCAGAGTGTAGATCTTTTGGGAGGTCACCCCAAGGCATGGTTTTGTAAGATGATGGAGAGTAGCTCTTTCTGGGATTAGGGTGTGTCAAATATCAATATACTTATATTGAGAAAAAAATTTCAGTAAGAATTCTGTATCGTCTAATACTTCTATTTCGACAGGTTAATTTTAACTTACTTTTTTTCCATCTGACGATATCTTTTTCGGTTCTTCTGTTGTTGGTAGGTCATTTTTTTATTAACTAATTTTTTATATATATTAAATCTTATATAAAATAACTTTATTGTATATTTATTATATTTAGATGGATAATAAAATATTTAATAAAAAACCATCTTTTTATTTTTATTAAATATTTTTAGATGAGATAATATTTTTGTTGTGTTGATAAAATATTCATTAAAGATATGATTAATTATTCTTATACACGTTATTTTCTTTAAAAAAATTATTTTAAATACATTACCCATGATATAAAATCAACTCGATTTATTCTGTTGATTGTACTGTACCATTTATGTTCCTGCAAATGTTTATGGTTGATTCGTTAAGCACCCATGGCTTGCAAAGGTCTGATTCTTTTAGTTGCAGAATGCAAACAAACCAACCAAAATTGTATTTTCAATTTTCCTTCATATTGTATTATGCATCCTTAACATTGGTTTTTAGTAGAAGATCACATAAATGTTCCCTGATGTAGCATTACTGTTAACTAGAACCAGGAGTGGTTTAAATAAGCTTACTCACATTAACAGGATGCGTAGGGTTTTTTATGGTAATGCTTGTCCTATACGTTATGCTATAGATTTTTAGCAGTATCATTTTGTGGGATTTTAGCTTTGAACTATTGCAAGAGTTAAGATCAATGTTATTAGACGCGAAACGCGCAAAGATGTGCAAAGGCCTCCTGGAGCATAAGCACGGATTCATTGAAGACAAGTAAATATACATATATGCATGGTATATAATGTAAAACATTATAAATTTATAGATATTAATACACTTATATGCAAACCTAGATTATCATAGATAATAAAATAACTGAATCCAGCACATAACTTCAAAGTTTATAATAATTTAAAGTCCGAGTAACAAAGAAATGCATAGCTAATTCACTATTTTTCATCCTTCACACTCAAATTCGGATAAGATAATGACACATTCACACTTATAGCTAATAGGTTACTATAGTCAGTGATGTTTAACTATACTAATTAGTTATAAAGAAACAATTAGATAAAAGTAATAAGCATAAAAAGTGTGTATAATCAGTATATATAGTATATAGTATACCAGTTCATGTGTGTGTATCTAGTATACTGTGTATGTGTGCGTGTGTGTATTAAGTGTGTTTATAATTTTATAAATATCAGTGTGTATGTGTCTATAGAAGAAGAGATTAGCGGTGATTTAGTCGCCATTCATATAAATGGAAGGAGGAGAAACCGTGTATATGAATGTCACCTAAGAAATAGGGTTTTTATATGACCAATTCAAATATAAAGTCAATGTCTGAAAAGAAGCGCGCTTCAGTTGCGCTTTAGATGCGCTTTGTGCACTGCGCATAAGCCCAATAAGTGCACGCTTCATTGAAGGCGCATCGCTTCAGCAGAGCAATGCGCTTCAGCTGCGCTTCGCATCACATCTCGCTTAAGCAAGCGCTTATGCGCACTTTTGATAACACTTAAAATACTTTCAGTTTCAGCTCTTTGTATAGATACAAATAGAGCATTTATTCAGTAATTTCACAGTTTTCCTTTTCAGTTATACATTTTCTTTACAATATAATTCTGCAAAAAGAGTCTGATTAAAAAATCTTTCTTACACTGTTCCTATATGTATGACGACCTTTTTCTGAAATTAGTAATGTTAAGGTTTACATTGATGCTTATGAGTTCTTAACCTATTACATATTACTTTTAATTATAAGGCATTATTTAGTTTTTTACTAGAAACAACACTCTTGGAGATACGTACATAATTTTCCTTATCATCTTCAATTCTTAAGAAATTTATAAATAATACATATAAGTATATATATTAACTAAAAGAAATTACATCTTAAACTCGGAGATTATCTTTGTTCCATCTATTTCTTTAGCTGAAAAACATAGTTGATTTCTAACAGCATGATATAGTAATGTTAAACTTGAGACATCATGTTTTTATTCATTCGTCAATATTCAGTACTGTAATCCTATAACACCGAAATGCTTTTGTGGGACAAAACTTTTTACAAATAAGGATGGTATTTGTGGAATATTATCATCTAATAGGATCTGAAAGAATCAGCCATTGTTGAAAGATGATCTACTGCTTCTGGTAGCTCTGATTTGCATGCTTTATTTTAATAACCGTTTAATGGGGGGATAATTAATTACCTAATATTTACTAAATTGATCACATGGAATTGACAATTAAGAATTTTACTTACCAGGCCATATGTAGAATATAAAGGCTCAGTTCCTCAGGATGAATTGCAAAGTAAGCAAAAGGAGCTAGAGCAGGAAGCTAACAATTTAATATCAAGGGGAGGAAAAGTATGTTTCTAAGCCATCTGTTAGTTTGTCTATATAGTAACCCAGTATTCTTTCAGATATCTGCTGCTACCTTATCATATGAGGAAGCTTGTAAACTGTGTGGTGGATGTGTTCCTGATTACATTTCCAAGGTCTTTACTCAAACAAATAATACATCATTGACCGTTCTTTTGCATTTTTCAAATATTACTTGGCTTTTGGAAAGGGGAAAGGGGAGAGGACCTTTTATATAACTACAGTGCACAAACACACACACACACACACTCTTATATATATTGATGCATTCATGTCCTCGTACTAGTGTGGAAACACAGACGATCTCGTAGAAATAATGTACCAATTGTGTAAAGGTATCTTTATTTTTTAAACTTTTAGTTTGGTGAAGTTTTCTGTGGATGTATTTATGTATTATCTGGGTACTGGGTAGGCTTCCAGGATGTTGAGACTGTGTACTAAATAAATTTGAGATACTGATAAGGAGATCACCTGATGTGCTCTTTCAAGCAGGCATAAATAATTAGACATATTGCAATTATAGGTTAAGTTAAATCCAACAGACCATAATCCATTACTTAAGTTTTAAAGACATTATTTTATTTCCAAACAAATATCTGAGAACGAATTGAAAAGATAACATGCCTATACCGGTATTGGCCAACTATTTCACACACACGTCACAATTTGAGTATGTGAGAAACTTTTCGTCAAGTTCAAGTCCCAATTTCCTAAATAACCTGGTCCCATTTTAAGTTATTCAGTGCAGGCTCTAAGTGCCAACAGTGCATTTGCTTAATGTGATAAACTGCTTTTTTTACCCTTGATACTAATGCAGGAAAGCACTCTTCGAATTGTGATGATTGGAGATAATCCCGGCTGCCCTTGTGGGGGTACACATGTTTCGGATATTTCTGAGATTTTGAGCATTACGGTAATTTTTTTATTTGATCTTGTTTCCAGTTGCTTCATTCCAGAGGTTTTTACTTTTTTGCTTTTTGGTTAATTGAGTGGGCTAGTGGAGTAATGCTAGAGTGCCTAATTGGATCGTAAATATAAATGTCATGTTTTGATTGGTACTCCTCTGGGCCATATAAGATAAACAATATAGGAGCAACCAAGTAAAATATGCTATATATGCATTTGGAATCCATTTTAAGATCCAGTTCGCAACCTCTAGCATTGGCGCATGGATCCATAACTCCATTGATTTGATATTATTTTATATCCTGAACCTGAAATGCACTTCGTCAAAACTTCAAAAAAATTATCCATTGCAAGATTATTGCTTCAAGAGTATGTGAAAATATTATAGTAGTGTGATATATCCTTGTGTAATTTATGTCAGATGTGTGTTTGGATTGCTTGTGTGTGTGTTGCAGGCCAGATGTGATATGTATAACTTTATTGCTTCACTTAGTATTTACCTCTTACTCGTGTTCAGGTTTCACAACTTCGGACTAAAAAGGGACTGACAAAGGTTTTCTACAATGTTGGATCATAATTTAAGTGGCTTGCTTCTGAACCGTGGTCATGAGTTTTTGAAGTTCCAAATCTTATTAGAAAATACATGGTACATGATTCATCCTTTCAGATGCCTGCAAAATTTATTTTTTCATATCAGATGTAGCAAATGTAGCTTTTGGTACTAGTGCAAATCATATGAGCTGGACCTTTAGAAAATTGTACCTTTTCAGTATTTAAAGAACTGCAAATACAAGATTCTTATAATGCCATGTCCAATCATAGCTTGGTTACAAATTTGATGCACATGACTGGAATCATATATTTATCACCCGAAACGTGGCTTAGTCACTCCCGAAGAAATTCTCTTTGGAATCATGGTTGAATAATATATGTTTGGTGTTTTGTCAAGAAAGATGTTATATTTATACATATGTTGAGCCACAGAGATGCTTGCCATGTGAATCTTAAAAATATCTTGATTTGGACTTGTACATTTCTCCAAAGATGTCAAGATCATATTACTAATTTCACAGGGATATGCTTCAAGGGGATTATTTTCGTAAACACTGAGGGGATTATTTTCGTAAACACTCTGAGCACAAAACAAAATGAATGGTCATAAAAGTTTAATTATTCTTAAACAGCATTGTTGGATATTTGAACTCTGAACTGGAAGGTGTATAAATAAGATCAACTTATTTGTGAACGACGTTTTGTTTTCTCTCAATGTCTCGTTACCGATTGTAATTAAGCTACAAAAACTACAATACTTTAAAATTCATTTATGCAATATTGTTACTCCCCGTCCCATATTAATAGTCTATTTTGGAAAAATAACGTATATTAAGAAATATTAATTGTATAATAATTTTCCGTGCGTGTCATATTTATTATGATTATTTTATACTAAATAAGGTAAGTTCTATATTGGAATTGACAAAAAAAGAGGGTAAGTTTGAAATTTTTACATTGAAAATAGAAATGAACAATATTATGGAACAAATTTTTTTTCTTCCAAAGACGGAGTCACGGAGGGAGTATTGAATATTGACAAACAATTAACGTGATGACCAAGTGTCTATTAAAATTTTCAAGCAAGCTTATACTATTTTTTTTACCTTTTTGGGTTAAAGGCTTTCTTTGTCACTGTGAAGTTACAATGGGCTGCGTTATGGAAACTAGTAGTCCCAAGGCACTTCATCTGTTTAGCACTGTACCGGTATCAGAATAAGCATAAAAAAACATGCACCGTAAGTGCTCCCAAATATAAATTATATGATACATTATTATGGGAGTTAAATTAAAAATTATTTTAATTTTAACTTATTTGTTATGGGAGTTTCTTTCTTGCTTTGAGATGCCCATATAAAATGTGGAACTTAAAAAAAACATTATGAAGTACTCTCAAAATTCTAACAGAATTCAAGCAGATGCCTTGCCTTCGTCGATAGAGTTTTGAAGGACTTATCAATAGAACCGCAAGAAACACTAGCCAGGAATAAATATTGTATGATACATAACTTTCTACCCTCCAAGTTATAGCCTATACATAGCAAATTAATAAATATCACAAGTAAGAACCTTCTCAAACTAATTATAATATCCATAGGACAAGTTTTAGGATCCATGCAAGCATCAACTCAAGTTTACATTGTATTTGTCCAACAAGTCTCCATTGATCCAACATGTCTCCATCACAAGCCAAGTGACTCAAGTTTGCATACAAAGCTAAGTTTTGAGATACACTGAAATCCATCAACAAGAGTTCAACTACAAATACTCAAGTAAAATGATAAAGAAGCACAAATAGTGAACAGTCCTCGAATTGCTTCATTCCAGTCCTGCAGCACCACCCATCCAGCAGCAGAGTTAGTTATAGATGCAATAGCGATTCCAAATCCCTAGACAGGCATTCAGTCCATCAAATGAGAATCAAACATATAGACATTACAAAGAAAATATTGACTTAATAATAAGAAAAGTGCATTAGAATGACAAGCCATTTTATATAACAGGATTTTGTTACTAATAATCTTGGTACCTATGAACCATATAGCACGGAAACTGACAACCAAGAGAAAAAATATGGTATATGTTTACTTGTAATAAGAAACGTTGCACGGAGGTGATAAAAAAGCTTCAGTCATTAATAGAAGCGTTTCGTGGAACAAAATAATATACTTGTATAAAAGCAGGTCTTCAGCCACCAGAAGTAAGAATCTTGCTGTAGAGAAGTTGATCACATCAAACAAATATACAGTGGGATGAATAAACCGGATACGAAGTCTGTATGCAAGCATGAGCCATCAGGCCCAGGACACATATTGAAGTGAATGTTTCATAACACAAGTATGCTGGTAAAATGCTTTGTGCCCTTAATCTTTAATGTCAAAATATAATAACGTGTGACTACAAAATACAGCACTGATGCACACATTTTACATTCTTAAATTACTTAGTTTGGCAAGGAAGAAAAAGGAAAAACTCACTACATTAAGAACGTATAAGACAACATCCACCAATAGCCAATAGTAACTAGAAGTAAAAATTGTCCAGCAAAAAACTAACTGATTTATTAAAAAGAATGTTTGACCAGTTTTCCAGATATAAAGACAGAAAGTATATATAAGAAATTCATAACAAGAAACTATTTATTGAAAACAATTTTGCTTCCCTTGTGGTTGCAATTTTATTCATCAAAATAGACTAAATTTATGGTATGGGAGCCCAGGGAAGAAAATGACTTGAGAGAGCTGAAAGGACTAAAGATATTTAAATTGATCAATTTGTCTGCTACACACAAATTGTAAGAAGTAAGTCATGTACGTCAGTCACTTTACAGCAGCATGATCTTATCAAAGCTAACACAGTCCAGAACTTGAACAGTGAAATCAGCACTAACAAGAATGAAATACAGATATAGTAAATCAATAATAAAAAGCGCAAACAAAACCTCAAAGGAGGTAACTGCATACAATGTCATGCAAGATGTAAACAGGAAATATGGTTAGTAAAAAGAAGAAGCGCCCATAAACCTAATACTAAAATTTTATTTATTAATTCTGATAAATTCTGCTGGTCAAAAAAAAATCAAAGAGCAGTACCCTAATATACTACAGTAAACATGAATAGGAAATTGCACAAAACAACTAAAATTGCAGCTAAAAACAGATTTTCCACAACTAAAAATAGAGGATTACCACTGAAATACTAATGCAACTAATGCAGCACTCTATTACTAGTATCTATTACAGATTTGTCGCCAGAACTATGGACAGAGATAAATGCTATGAGTAACAGTAGTAGAGAATAAAGGCTACTCACAACTTTTTCCACTTTAAAGTTGCAGTGCTTCTCCTTCAGTGAACTCTGAAAATCAACTTCATTTAAATTGTAATTCTGAAACAAGGAATGCTCGAGGAGTACTCCTGCGCCCATGGTTGTTACGTCAACGACTAGTCAATAAGTTGTTATTTTTGAATTAGTCGAGGCTCGACTAGTGAGTTTGTTGTCCATGGGTTTTACCCGAATTCGACCCGGAACCCGGCCCAAAACCCGATCTAGAGACCGACCCAGATTAGGAAATATAGGATTTTTTAGGTAACACTTACCCGTTTGTTGAATCAAACATAAAGAAAGGCCGAATAAGCCGATAAAGCCTTATCGGCGACATCTTCCATCTCCGATCATCTCCGGCTGGCGACGGCGACTCGTCTCTGATAAGTCTTTCTTCCCTTTCTTCTCTTCTTCTGTCTTTCTTCTCTTCTTCTTCTCATCTTCTTTTGTCTTGATTTCTCCGATCTTTTGTTTTGATTTCTCTGATCTTCTACCTTTCTTTGGTTTTTCTTCCCCGTCACTCAAGTTGTACCATGTATGTATATATATATATATATATATATGATATATACACATTTTTTTATATTTTACTTTAAAAAAACTTATATTAATTTTGTTGCTTTTAATTATATACTTACATATACAAAAAACGGTTTTTCAATCATTTTTTTATTTTTAAATTATTCTTTTGCGCATAAAACATTTTTTACCCATTTTTTTCATTTATTATTTTTAAATTGTTTTGTTGCACATAAAACGTTTTTTCACTGATTTTGCAATTTTTTTATTTTTTTTTACAAATTTGTGATCAACTTCATAATTTTTTCATTCATCTTTAAATTATTGATTTCATTATTCTGTAATCAAATTAAACAATTTTTACAAATTACAAAACTCATTTCACAATGAACCCAGTTTTACAAATTATCACACTTTCAATACAAGTCTTCAGTTTCACTCTTTACTGCAAGTCTGCAATACTGCTGCTTGCTTCACCTGCAACACTACTCCACCTGTCGGGTGGTAGTGCACGAGAAGAATAAGGGATGAGGATATGGAGGAGGAGATGATTTCGAGATGGATGACTTTTGATGCATAATTATGTTTGTTTAGTTGATTCCACTCTTTAATTATATTTTTATTTGCTTAGACCTTAAAGACTCTTAATTTAGAGTACTACTTATTATCTATTAATATTCATTTGAACTATGAAATTGACGTGTGTTAAGTTAACCTATATTATATATTATAATTACTAAAAATGTATGTATATCGACTACTTGTCGACTTTTACGGCTAGTCGGGCGACTTGTCGATTAATCAATTCCAAGGTACTCGGGCGCCGAGTCTCGACTTGTCGACTTAATAACCATGCCTGCGCCTGCCCTTTCTTCCGGTAAATTGTGTGTGCACCTTGCGACAAAATCAATGAACAATGGAGAAAAGTAGTGGTAGTGATCCAGGACCCTTATTAACATTGTGTGGTTTATCAGTCTGCCACTTATTTGCATATTAGGATTCCTTGATGACCTGGGAATGATGTTTCGGCTTAAAGGCTGTTGACGAGCAGCCCTTAAAAGATGGATAAATTCATCAGCACTGGCATTGGTATCTTGCTCAAGTTCTCCCACTGACATCTCAATGGCAGTTAAGCCGAGATGTCAGATGTCTGACATGGTTGTGTAGGGCTCTCGAACTTCTCCTCTCCGGAGGACAAACCGTCCTGGTTATTCTGCGATTACCTGTTATCCTTTTGTCCACTCTTCTTTGAATTTCGACATCAAAATTGGCTGCCCAACAGTTCAATTTAATGGCAGGAACTTTATCTAGGTTGTAAAATATGGCTCAGGCGTCAAGTTTTTGATGCACTTGGCCTTCCGAGTGCATATAGGCGAGACATTGAAGAACCTCTTTCAGTATGAAAGATACGGTTTTCTCGGGCATCCCATTTCCAAGAAATGGTCTGGTCTTTATTAAATCATGAACTGTTCCATTTATATGTTCCATCACAAGCACCCAATCGTTCCTATAAAATGGTCGTTAACGATTGGGTGCTTGTGATGAAATATATAAATGGGACAATTAATGATTTAATAAAGACCAGACCATTATTTCTTGGAAATGGGATGTCCGAGAAAACTGTATCTTTTATACTAAAAGAGGTTCTTCAATAATATTATATTCACTCGGAAGGCTAAGTGCATAAAAAACTTGACGTCTAGGTCATATTTTACAACCTAGATAAAGTTCATGCCATTAAATTGAACTGTTGGGCATCCATTAAATTGAGAATGTTTATGTGTCTGTGTAAACTAGAAATATAAAGAAGAATGAATACAAAATAATGGGAAATCAAGATTAAGAGAATCAAGAAAACAAGGTGAAAGCAAGTATTTATATTATTGAAATATTTGATAGACTTAAGCAGATATGATAGAGAGATTACTCTGAGAGAGAGATTACGGATACAGAGATTATCGACGATTGTAATGGAGAATCAATGGGAAATCAAGACTAGGAGAATCAAGAAAACAAAGTGAAAGCAAGTATTCATATTATTGAAATGAATGACAACGACTTAAGCATATTATAGAGAGATTACTCTGAGAGAGAGATTACGGATACAGAGATTATCAACAATTGTAATGGAGAATCAATGGGAAATCAAGACTAGGAGAATCAAGAAAACAAAGTGAAAGCAAGTATTCATATTATTGAAATGAATGACAACGACTTAAGCATATTATAGAGAGATTACTCTGAGAGAGAGATTACGGATACAGAGATTATCGACAATTGAAAGCAAAATTAACGAGGAGATTGAGAGAATGTACGATGTGCAATGACGGTAGAGATGCGCAACGACGGTAGAGATGCGATGACTCCGTTATGGCGGAAGCCGACGATCATTGTTATAGAGATACAAGAAGATTAATAATGTAGTGATATAGAGGTTGAGGGAGATGTATATATGGTAAAAAATTAGGGTTTGTGGATTAAATAGATGAAAGGTGAACAAACAAGATATATCGGGGCGCTTGAGGTTACTTATTTTTTTTTACATATTTTCATATTTTTTAAATATAAATATTTATTTTAAAATTTAAAAATCAAATATTACTTTTAAAATAAAAAATAAGTTACTTATTTTCAGAAAAAGTTTATACATACCTATTTTTTTTCCAGAAATAAGGGCTTATTTCAGAAAATAAGTGCGGTCAAACATGTTAATCATATGTTTGTGTATATAGAATATCTTGAATGTGTGAGAAAAGTCTAAGGTCGGGTCGGGTTATTAATTGTCAATTTAATTGACAATTAATTTGAATTTTCGGGATAAACCCTTCTGTTCATTCTAATTGAAAGTTTCTTTTTGCAATTTCGCTTATGTTCTTTGCACGCTGTATGTTTGAGACGGACTCCAAGTTATTGGCAAATGCATGTAATGGCTGGACGATCATATTTTATTTTATTGTTAAAGATTGTGTTGAATTATTTAAGTACTTTGAAGATGTACCGGTGCATTTTGTGCATAGGTCTGTGAATGAAGTCATTCATTTGTTAGCAAGAGTGTCTCGTTCTATGTCAGGCCTACATGAGTGGGAGGATGTTGTTCCCAACTTCTTATCGGATGTAATTACGTATGATTTGATTTAATACAAGTACGTATTATCAAAAAAAACATAGGGATTTGTTTTTTTACGTTGGTTATAGTTTCTATTGATTTGTATCGCTTGAGCTTACCTAATTTGGTATTTTATCAAAAACTAACTCCAGAAGTATCTTGATATATATAATGAAAAGATAATCAGTTTTATAAATAGGAGTAGGTTCCTCGTTAAAAATGGTATTTTCATTGTTTTTATTAGAATAAATAGCACTTTGCATCCCTTATGTCTAATCACTTTTTCGGTTTGGTCTTAAACTTTTTATTTTGACAGATTGCATTCATTAATTTTGAATTTCATTTCATATTGCACTTCTTTAATCAATTTTCATCAAAAATAACAGTCACCGTCATACACACAAGGGTAAAATCGGAAGATTATATTTCATAGTTTAGGTTATGTAACATATCACATCTCAATTAATTATTTTGACTTCATTTTAATAAAAATCGAATTTTAATATAATCAAAATAAATAGTTTTGAGATGTAGTAATAATTTTTTAAATGAAAATAATAATTAGTCCTTATTTTACCCATATACATATTAATGGTAACTGTTATTCTGGACGAAAAAAAGGATTAAAATGGTGCAATATGAAATTAAATTTAAAGTTGAGGGATGTATTATGCCAAAATTATAAATTTGAGATGAAATCAAAAAAATGATTAAAGTTAAGGGGTGCAAAGTGCTATTTACTCTTTTTATTATTAGGGATCGACTCCTCATTGAAAATGGTATAAGCATCATTTTTATTACGAGGGATTGACCGTTATCAACAACGTGTAAGAAAATAGATTCCTCGGATCTTGATATGATATCAAACACATAGAAAAAATTATAACAAAATTACTAAGATATATTTTTACAACATAATTCTCTACCATTGAGGCTCTTAATTTAAACTATAACGCAGACCATTTAAAATGATGCTAGTACTTGGACACATAGACTAATAGATTACAAACTTGAAACGAATTAGGATCATTAGCCTGTCAAATTAATTAATTAGTGTAGAAATTAAGAAAAAACAATAATTAACTGACCAATCAATTAACAAGACAAAACATCAAACACATGATGAGTACTCCTATAAAAAGTGGTAAAAGGGAAACATCCATTACACTCCTTCCAAACGTAGTCCATTGATATTTTTTTCCAGTAGAGGGACAATGATATTTGATTGAATTTAAAGGGCTCAAAAATAGATTAAATGTTAAAAAAACGTCCAGAATACAAGTTAGAAAGTTACACGAGATTCTAACACAAACAGTCGGTACCTAATCTATATTATCTTCAATTCTAAACACTACTTAGTTTTTTTGATAATTTTATGATTTGTTGGTGAAGTACTGAAGTTAGTAGCACTTCTCTTTCTCTCATCCAAATCAATTAAATGTCTTAGAAAAGGCTATATCCATAAACAATTACACTTACGGTTTTTCTAATGTGCACACATGGGCACACATTAAGAACTTATATGGCAAATTTGAACTTTAACAAAAAAATTGAAAAAGTTATGATAAGATCATTGCTGATACATGGTAGCTAGAATGAAGCCTATAACAGAGAATCAAAGCTCATTAGTTAGTTGCAAGTAACAGAATGTGACAGCTCAACAAGTCAGGGTCACTATTATATATATATATATATATATATAGAAGAAAGAATAGAAAGTTAGGTAGTTCAATTTGATCTCAATCGAGTTTTTTTTATCATCATATCTTGTCGAAATTAAATCTCTAAACATGAAAAATAATCCAATTTATCCTTCTCAAGACCCTACGTCTGTATATTACTTACATCCATCAGACAATCCTGGCATGAAACTTGTTTCAATGAAGTTTGATGGTACTGGTTATGCTGATTGGAAACGTTCAATGTTAATTAGTCTTTCTGCAAAGAATAAGACTGGTTTTGTTGATGGAACAATCACAAAACCTAACACAGTTAATGCTACGTCAAAAGCTCGGGATAGGTGTAACTCTATGATGATATCCTATTTGTTAGGTGTTCTAGATCAAAACATAGCAAAGATTGTATTGTATTTTCAATCTGCTAGAGAAATTTGGTTGAATCTTGAAGAAAGATATGGTCAGGCTTTAGGCACAATATTATTTGCCTTACAACAATCACTTGTGGATATTAGGCTAGATTCAGACACTATCTCTACTTATTATACGAAGATCAAAATGCTTTGGGATCAATTAGACTCTATGGATCCATTACCTGCTTGTGCTTGTGCAAACTGCACTTGTGAAATTACTCAAAAACTGCTGAAATCAAAAGAAGATAGGAGGCTGGTTAAATTCTTGATGAAATTGAAAGAAGGGTTTGAAATGATTTGAGGAAAAATTCTTGTTATGAGCCCATTACCACCCATTTCTCAGGCTTATAGATTGTTGTTGCAAGAGGAGAATCACAAGAAAATTTTCCAAACCATAACTTCTCCACAAATAACTAATTATGACGTAATGACTTTTGGGGCTAAAAGAAATTTTCAAGACAGGTACAGGCCACAAAATTCATAGGGTAGGCAAACCTTTGGGGAAGGCAGAAAACAGAATAATTACTTTTGTGATCACTGCAAGATGTCTGGTCACACCATCCAAAGGTGCTATAAGCTTCATGAATACCCTACAAATTCAAGGACAGAGAAGAGATAAGTCAATCCTGCACAATTTGGTGAAGAAGAGTCAAATAATGATACTGGTATTTCCTTCACTCCAACACAATACCAGCAAATTCTGAAACTCATTGGAAAGGAGAACGTTGATGATGGCAATACTAATGATGGATCGGTAAATAACAAAGCTGTCAACATGGCAGGTACATTTTGTAACATGGCAAGTAAATTTTGTTTCACATCATCATCAAGAACAAATTGGATTGTAGATAGTGGTGCAACTAACCACATGTGTTGTGATTTGTCACTTTTCACTACTCATGACATGGTTCAAGAACTGTTAGTATTGGTGTCCTAGAGACAATATTTTTAATGTTTTATTGAAAATAATTATGTTATGTGATTATTTAATTAATATTTATTATATCTTTATTTACTGCATCATAAATTGAAAGAATAATAAATGTCCTTCGAATATTAATATGTAATATATGTCTTTAAGTATGTGACTTAAAAATGAGATTATATGAATAGTATTTTGTTCCTAAAATTCCCTAGTCAAGTATTATTATTTAAGGACAATAATAATGCAATAAGACTAGTATGTTTATTGACAGATGACCAAATCTCATTGGTCATAGGTATGGTGATACTAAAGTCAAGAACATAAGTATATGTATCAATACATGACACTGGAAAGACCCGCCGTGAGATTCTACATGTTAATAAGTGTCATAAGAAATCTCACAGTGATAATGATGTAATGATCCTCTGACTTGAAATCATTATATTTCTATACGAGAATTAATATACTTTGATTACACTCAAAGTTATATTTAACCAGGTAATGATAAAGGAAGACATTGAGTATGCTATGAATCGTATGAGGAATATGAATGATAGATATAGGATTTAACCCTCCAATTTTAGGGGTGATATTAGTGGCCTCTTGATTGAGTGAGACTATGAAATGCATGACCATGCTCAAATATTGATTTGTTTAAATAGTCTACTCATTGATCAATGAAACCAAGATTAAACGTTGAAGAGGATGACACTATACATGCCTCGAGTTTGATCTATAATATAAAGCTAAAGGGATTACATTACATTGCACATTATTCACAAAAAGTTTAATTGAATCACCAATTATTATTGTTACTTGGGTAGCAATAATGTATTATTAGATGTCGCTCATTATTTATAATTTTATTATTGGATATTAAAATTATTGCCAACGTAATAATAATCTAAAAGGTCACACACAAAGAATGTCAAAACGGAGGTTTATTTAAATTACGAATTTAGATATATTATTGTTTATTCGAATTTAATTATTGAATTAATTAAGTGGGACTTGATTAATTATATTAGAATTCAGATTTAATAATAAGTATTATTATTTATTCGAATTTAATTATTGAATTAATTAAGTGGGACTTGATTAATTATATTAGAATTCGAATTTAATACTAATAATAACCCAAAATCAGAATGGGTTTTGAAAACCACATGGTTTAGGGTTAGGCCCAAAATCTCTCCCTTGTATATACATAATGATGTATAGTATTAGGGTTAATCATCAGATTTCGTTTTAGAGAAAAACCCTAGCTGCTCAACATCAAGAGAGGCTAGAGAAAAAAAGAGAGAGACAAGCAATTCGGCTAGTACCGACTCCGGTGATCGTAGGACGATCGGGTGTTCGTGTGGACTTCTTTGGAGAGCAGATCTTTGCAACAAAGGGCTACTGTGATTCATCTTTTCTGGACCTCCATTAAACAACATACGGAAAGCTTTGTTAAGGTACAGACTTCTTCACTATAATCATCCAAAGTTATACATGGATCCTGCGATAGGGTTTCGTTTTTCTTTTATTGTTTTACGTTATATCCACTGCGTTTTCATGCCCGAAACCCTTCAAGAACCAGGTAGTTATATTACCATACCTAATGGTAAACAAGTTCAAGTTTCTCAAACTGGAACAGTTAATATCAGTAATGATATAGTTTTGAAGAATGTTCTGTATGTTCCAGAATTTAAGTTTAATCTGGTTTCTATTCCTAAAGTTTGTAGGGACATGGCATGTAGTGTAACATTCACTGATGATGACTATTTTCTACAGGGCCCTTCAATGAGGCCACATCATCTTGGTAGTTTCAAAATGGTCTATATTATCTAGAAGATGATCAGCACCTCAACAGGACTAGTGCAATCACACAAGGATCTACATCAGCAACAAAGCAGCTTTGCAACACTTCTGTTGTTAGTCTGTGTAATAAAACCAAACTCTGGAATTTAAGATTTGGTCATCTACCTATTTCTATGCTTAGTCATGTTAAGTCTGTATTTGGTCTAAAAGAGTGTAGTTTAGACAGTATTTGTTAAATATGTCCCCTTTCAAAGCAAACTAGGGTCCCATTTCATTCCAGTGGTACTACAACAACAAAGGCTTTTGATCTTGTACATGTAAGTACTTGGGGTCCTAATAGAGTCCATGATCATGATGGTTATAAATACTTTCTGACTATGGTGGATGATTTCACTGGAATGACTTGGCTTTTCCTGATGGTACATAAATTTGATGCAATTCAGTTATTCAAGAATTTCATTGCATATGTTAGAAAACAATTTCATGAAGAGGTGCAGATTGTGAAAACTGATAATGCAATGGAACTATGTGAAGGAGAATTGAAGATTTTTTTATCAAACACAAGGAATTTTGCGCCAGAAAACTTGTGTTTATACTCCACAACAAAATGGTGTTGTGGAGAGGAAACACAGACATCTTTTAGAAACTGCTAGAGCCTTGTATTATCAGTCCAGACTTCCACCACAATTCTGATGAGAATGCGTCATGTGTGCTGCTCATTTGATTAATAGAATGCCATTACAAGTGCTTCATAACATCAGTCCTTATGAAATGCTCTTCAAATCAGAACCAGATGTGGCCTACTTCAGAATTTTTGGATGTCTCTGCTTTGTATCCACTCTTAAACAGAACAGGGGCAATTTTGATGAAAGAGAACAAACTCACATTTTTGTTGGTTATCCCACTGGCCAGAAAGGTTATAAGGTACTCAACCCTGCTACTCTTTCCATTTCTATTTCCAGAGATGTAGTTTTTCATGAACAACATTTCTCATATCATTTGTCTACTTCTACATCTCAACCTCCACCTGCAATTTTCTTACCCATTTCTACTGACCATGTGCCTTACTATCATGACTTTTTTCCTGATGTATTTGATTTACATAGTTCAGTTACTGACAATCACACTACTCTCATTACCTCTTCCACCACTACCTTAACTCCTCCACCAACCAGAAAGAGTACCAGGGTGACCAAACCACCTACCATCTACAATGATTTTGTGTGTAGTACTACTCAAACCACACCACACACTAAAACTCATTGGTGCAACTTAGTAGAATACAATCAAATGTCTGATGTACTTCATTGTTTTATTGCCAAAACAGACATTCTGCTTGAACCAAGTAACTATGCAGTAGCATCTCAGGATCCTAGGTGGGTTGCAGCAATGAATAAGGAACTGGATGATTTACATGTCAATCACACCTGGGATTTGGTCCCATTACCCCTGGAAAGAAATCCATTGGATGTAAATGGGTTTACAAGATTAAATTGAAGGCAGATGGCACCATAGAAAGATTTAAGGCCAGATTAGTAGCAAAGGGGTTTAATTAAAAATGGGGTATTGTTTTCCTGGAAACATTCAGATGTCTCATTGATATAGCTGCTCATAGGCATTGGTCCCTACATCAATTGGATGCCAATAATGCATTTCTCTATGGAGATTTAGATGAAGAGGTGTATATGACAGTTCCTGAAGGTCTTCGAAATCCTTACCACCTAGTCTGTCAACTTGTCAAATCCATATATGGCTTAAAACAGGCTTCTCGACAATGGTTTGCCAAGTTGATGGGGGCACTGAAGCATAAAGGATTTGTGTAATCCAAAAATTACTACTCACTATTCATCAAACATACCAATGCTGGTAAGGTCATCATACTAGTTGTGTATGTAGATGACATCATCCTGACAGGGGATGACAATGAAGGGATACAAAATCTAAAGATGCATCTAAATGATATTTCAGCATAAAAGATTTGGGATTACTAAGCTACTTCCTTGGCATTGAAGTAGAGTAGGTAAATGATGGGATTACATTAACTCAGAAAAAGTTTACAAAAGAGTTATTGTCTGAAGCAGAGATTGAAGTTTGTAAGTCTGTTATAACTCCACTTCCTATCAACCTTAATCTGAGAACTGATGAAGGGGATATATTTGAAGATCCAAGCTTATACAGATGCCTGGTAGGAAAGTTGAACTTCTTGACTAACACAAGACCAGACTTGGCCTTCACAGTACAACATCTCAGCCAATTTCTTCAAGCACCTAGAGAACCTCATTACAAGGCTTTATTACATGTGTTGAAGTATGTAGCATCAACTGTGGGACAAGGAATTCTGCTCAGGGCGAATGATCAACTCACATTACAAGTCTATTCAAACTCTGATTGGGGAGCATGCTTAAACAATAGAAGATCAATTGGATATATGTTGTTGCTTGGGATAGTTGGAAATCTAATAAGCAAACCACGGTATCCAAAAGTTCATCTGAAGCTGAGTACAGAGCAATGTCCAATGCAGCAGCTGAGGTCACATGGACAGTGAGATTATTGGAAGAATTAGGAGTCAGGAATTTGAAACCAGTTACACTCCATTGTGACAATCAAAGTGCTATACATATAGCTAAGAATCCAGTTTAACATGAGAGAACTAAACACATTGAGATTGATGTACACTTTACTAGAGACAAGGTAATGGAAGGTCTTCTACAAATTTCTTATCTTTCAACAGAGTTGCAGATTGCAGACACACTCACAAAGATACTACCATCAGCAAAATTTAATGAGTTACTATCCAAACTAGGCATGACAGATGGAAAGCCTAGTTTGAGGGAGGCTGATAAGATCAGTGCTGATACAGGGTAGCTAGAATGAAGCCTATAACAGAGAATCAAAGCTCATTAGTTAGTTGCAAGTAACAGAATGTGACAACTCAGCAAGTCAGGGTCACTATTACATAGAGGAAAGAATATAAAGTTAGTTAGTTAGAGATGACACGACTCCGATCTCTCTCTCTCAATATCTCTCTCAATTTCATCTCTCTAGCTCTAGCTCTGTGTTTACTTTTTTAATGGCAAATCTTGTAGTTCATAGTCTGTATGTACAGTTCATAGTTACAGCTTGTACATAGTTTCACAGTAATCTCGTGTACGTAACTGAGTTCAGTAATGCATGTATTCACATTTGATGATATAATGAAGTATATTTCACTAATTGTAAGAAGTTAAACCCTAATTTCGACATATCTCTAGGAAAAGGTCGTCTCTCTCTTCGGTGGGGTTTCCACCGGTTTCCCGGCGGAAATCCCCAAGTCCTTTAATATTGCTTTGTTTTAATTTTTTTTCTTTAATAATCTTCCTTTTTGGGAATGATTTCTACGTATTTAGTTTGTTTGATCTATTTTTTTAGATTTAAATCAGTGGAGTTTCAGATTTTTTTTCGTCTTCGATTCAAGCAGAGCTCATTGGATTTGAGAGTGGACCGATTCTCTCTTATTGTGGTTTCGTTTTCAGATTTAAGTTTTTTATTTGATATTTCAGTTTGTTTCCTCTCCTTGGTGAGAGGGTGTTTGTTCTCTCCTTTATTGTGAAGGTTTGTTCTGATTTAATGATGAAAGTTTGTATTGTATTACATTTATGGTCGATAGCTCAAACATGTTGTGGCGAAGTGAGTACATGTACATATATCATCTTCAACATTTCAACATATCGTTTGATTGTATTTGCATGAAGATTGATAATTTGATCTATTTTATGTTTGTTCGATTTGATCATTTTTGTAGATACCATATGGCTTTTCATTATTGAATTAAATCCATTTTTCTCAAAAAAAACTTATGTGACAAATTTTGATTGACTTTCTTATCATTAATAATGATGAACAAAAATCCCCACCAATAAAAATGAACTAAGTCAACAAAAGTGAGTTAGTGCTTAATGCTTATAGTGTGCCGACCCTTATTTAAAATTTTACTCATTCTTTGGGCTTCTGCCAACTTCACTGTACTCTCTGTAAAGGACAAAACAAATATCTCGGTGATATCCACCGACCGACATATTTCCATCTTTCTTTAGGTGTTATGTCCCTTGTTCTTAACCTTCAAAATCAAGCAGCAGCTGCATTACAATTTGGAAATGCTGATCTTTTGTCCCCTTGTACTCGCTTTGATCAAATATGGCTGTCACCAAAAGGTTGCTTCATATGCTTCTCCACATAAATTGTGTCATCAATATGTTTACCGACATCATTTTGCCTATATATTCTGTATTTTTATTCAAGTCCCTGCTCAGTTAAAACTGTGGACTAGAATTGCCCATCTATCCAGGTGCAGGAAATGGAGGCCTAAATAATCTTACCATTTGGAGACCTCGGGCTCCCTCAAACTATGTTGCATTGGGAGATTATGTAACATCAAGGTAAAGCTATTTGTATCTTCGACAGCCCCGTTTTTTTATAGATGTATGAGAGATCAAATTGCATAGTACTTCAGTATGTAACTAATGAATCTCTGCTTCACTATTCCATTTCAGTATAGTTCTCTTGTGAATCTCTCTATGTATATTATTTAATTTTGTTTATTGTTATGTTTTCTAAATTGTTTCCTTGCATCTCTATTAACAATTGTATGAATATAATACTTTGATGGATTAAACTTAATAATTAAACATTCTTCAGGCCAATTCCTCCATCATATGCAGTACTGGCTGTGAGCAGTACATATGGACGTGTGAGAAAACCTCTCAGGTTTGAGCTCATAGGATTATTCTCGGGAGATGGAGGCTTAGAGGGCATTTTCGATACTAATGGTGACTGCTCCATTTGGATACCAATCCCACCACAGGGATACACAGCATTAGGTTGTGTTGCACATAGAGGAAGCCAACCACCACCTACCCACATTGTTCATTGTGTACGTTCTGATCTTGTGGCATCATCTAGATATTCCGAGTGTATATTCTATACATCTGCAAATCAATCTTTCTTATCTGGATTCAGCATTTGGCAGTTAGACAATGTTGTTGGATCCTTCTATGCCCATCCTTCAACTGATTGGCCCTCCCATTAACATTTGTCGTGATCTAAATCATCTTGTTTTAGTAAATTCAAGTCAAGATCTTTTTTTTTGAGAAATCTACCTTCAATTTGGATTCTGGGCATGATATGAATATGGGAACCGAATAGTCAGAGTGCAAATTCATCAAGATGGGATTTAGTCAAATCAATATTGAAAGGAACTAGTTATGTTTCAATTTCCAAGTTTAAGAGAATCTGGTGGGACAAGGGCAGTGATATTGGTGGACCAGTTTCCATCTGGCAACCTTTGCCACGTGCTGGTTATGCTATACTTGGCGACTGCATAGTTGAAGGGTTGGCACTATTCTATATCTCTTTGATTTTGTTTTTTCACACAATATTTCATATCATATAATGCAGTTACTTTTGTTCTTTTCAGTTTTGAACCACCTGCTCTGGGTATAATTTTCAAAATTGATAATCCTGAAATCTCTGCAAAGGCAGTTCAATTTACTCAAGTTGCTGATATTGCAAACAAAGGTGTGGATGAAGTTTTTTTCTGGTACGCAATTGCTCCCCCTGGCTATGCTTCAATTGGATGTGCCGTCTCACGAACAGACGAAGCACCAGCTTTGGATACCTTTTGCTGTCCAAGAATGGATCTTGTGCTGCCAAGCCAACATTCATGAGACCCCTGTATCACGATCTTTAAGTGCACGAGGATCTCAGTGCTTGAGTTTATGGAAAGTGGATAATCAGGTCAGAGTAATGTTTTGGGAGACTGAGGTTTTGTCCACTTGGAGATAATGGAATGCTAAAGGAATGAAATGCAAAATTAGAAACAAAATTTATGGAGAAAGAAAGAATGTATGGGGACATACTTAAGAAAAGGGAGTAAAAATATTTCTAATGATGAAAATTGTAGGGAAAATGAAGAAGAATGGGGCATTCCTCCAAAATTGGTGATTTAGAATTCTATTTTAAATTGTATGGAAACGAATGAAGGAATGAATAAATATTATAAACATTTCTTTCCAATAACCCAAAATAAGTGTACCCTTCCATCCAAGTGAGCACAACCTGAAGGTTTAAGCTGTCGAGTAAATTTTCTATATTTAGGAATTACCGAAAGCATTATCACTCATATTTATTGCAAATATGTGACCATCGTTCTTTCTGTTACATGTAGCCTTGTAGGCTATAATCCTTATTTTATTTATGTTTGAACTTATTCATGTAGGCTAACATTTTCCTTGCAAGCCTTGACATGAAAAGCCCTTCGAGTCGGCTCGCCTTTACCATTAGTGATTTTGTTGAACCTAAGACACAAGACAACATAAATGTTGAGATGAAACTGAGATGTTTGTCTGTGACAGTTTTAGACAACTTATGTGGCACGGTGTGTGTTTGCATTTATTCCTTTCCTAGTGTCTCAATATTGTAGCTACTTTTTTATCTCTATGGCATTCACTTACAATTTCAATTCATTTTCAGATGACACCACTTTTTGATGTTATGGTTTTTAATATCAAGCTTGCAACACATGGTCAACTACCTACATTAAATGCTGTACTTGCCTCTTCTGCAGCTGCATCAACTTTTAACACAGTTAGAAACATGGGAGCCACTGGTGGAGCCGTTTGATGGAATATTTAAGTAAAATATCTTTTATTTAAGTCTTATGTGTAAACTCGTTAACAGCCTACTTTTTAGTGTAACTTTATTTTTGCTAAATAATCTAGTTATTGTCAGTATATTGCTTTAGAAACTTATACTCTTTATATTTGGAGGTTTGAGACGTATACTGTAGATGAGCATTCAACATCAACATTTGGTAAAATAGCACGTGTTGCTGCAACCACTACACTGAATATAAATCTTAGTACAGCAAATCTCAATATGTTTTTGGAATCGGCCGTATCATGGAGAAAACAGCAAGAATTTGAACACAAAGCAATCAAACTAACTGAGGTTATATCATATATGTTACTTTTCCTTAGTATGTCTACTGGAGTGTGCTTTTGCTAACATTGCTTAGTTTTGTTACTATGTTTCTATTGCTGCAGAAACAGCATCATCATGGAGATGATTGATCTTCAAACTGTTATAATTGAAAACAAACTTGGTTGTGATATATATCTAAAAAAAGCCGAGCAGGATTCAGATGCAGTGAGATTACTGCGTCATGATAATTATGTTTCTCTGTGGATTCCACCTCCTAGGTTCGCTGACAGGTTAAATGTTGCTGTTGAAACACGGGAAGCCCGCCGTTATGCTGCAGTGCAAATAATTGAAGCTAAGGTTTTGATACTTTCTGTTTAATGTTTAATGTATATAGTTAAAATTACATTATAAGGGAAACACAAATGTCTCCTCTTTCCCAGGCTTTACCTATTGTTGAAGATGGAAACGGTCACAATTTTTTCTGTGTTTTGTGCCTCTTTGTTGATAGTCAAGAGACAAATCAGCGAAAAATACCTTAAGAGTGCAAGAACTAAATGTGTTATGCCTTCAATTTCAAGAAGCAATGGTGTTGGTGAAGGCACTGCTTGCTGGAATGAACTCTTCATATTTGAAGTTCCTCGGAAGGTAATTAACAATGTAGCCATGTATGAATGGATATTCTGGATTCTCTAATATCCTCAAAGTAAACTGTTATATGGTGTTTAAATATTTTTATTAAATACAAAGTAAACTGTTATATGGTGTTTAATATACAATTTGTCTCTTTACATTTTTGGTAGCAAAATATTTTTATTAAAGCAACTAAGCCTAGGCACATATTAGCTATGTTGCACGGAGATGTGTACGGGGATGGGAAATGGCAATTTGAAAATTAAGGGTACGGATATGCCAATCTATCTATACTATATTATTATAGCCGAAAAATTAAAAGTTTTGGTCCAAGGTTAACCATAAAAAAGATCCTGACCATCCAATTTTAGATGAAAAATAAAAACGATCTTAATCATTTAATTTTAATAAAATCTAATTTTAAAAAGAATATATATCATACATACAACTCTAACCCCCGGTAGTCCTCCTTTTATACAACAATAGTAAAGATCCTGACCATCCAATTTTAGATGAAATATAAAAACGATCTTAACCATTCAATTTTAATAAAATCTAATTTAAAATATATATATATATATATATATATATATATATATCATACATATAACTCTAACCCCCGGTAGTCCTCCTTTTATACAACTCCTCACGGATAATATTATATTTAAATTATATTCTATATTTTCTATTTTAAGAATCATACTTATCCTATAATTTTTATTTAATATATCATTAAAGTTTATGAATATTAATATATAAATATCATTATATAATAACATACAACTCTAATCCCCAAGGCCTCGATAGTCCTCATTTTATATAACTTCTCACAGATAATGTTATATTATATTAACATAAATTCTCTAATGTTGTAAAATTTTATAGTAAATATCAATAAAATATAATATAAAAATAAATTTAACTAAATATTAGTCATTCATCTCGTGCCTCGCACGTGTTATAAGCTTGTTAATATATATATAAAATTATTAATATATAATTTAGAAATAAAGCTCCGCATCCAAAAGATTAAACATACAATACCTTGTGCATTCTCAAATCTCAACATCTTCAAATATCAACCTCCTTTCCATTTCAGGCTCATCAACGGAAAGTAAAAGAGTGGAATGGGTGAAATATAGTAGGCAGCTGAATAAAATTAGGGTTTTAGACTTTTAGTCTAGTGGGGACGGGTATTTTAGTAAATTTGGTGTCCTTGAAATATTCTAGTTTCAAGCCTTTTGTCCCGAAAACGTCCCCTTTATGTGCCCGTCCCTAAAGTTGGGCACGACCATCAGTAGGCATTCCCGTACTTCATAGCCTATTATAGTTGGCCCATTGCAATGTTATAAGTGATGCTATATCTATAATTAGGCACTAAATAAAACAGTCCACTCCAATGCAATACTAAACATGAATGTAAAATAGCAGAAAGGTATACTTCATGCTAAATATAGAACCAAGGGTAGATGTTGCTATGAGAGCATGTCCAATAGTAGTGCTAAAATACAATGACTATTGCTATATTATGGAATCAAAAAATGATTTTTGATACTAAAATAAAACTTGTAGTCCAATGCATAGTTTTAAAATGGTAGCAAATAGATCCAAATTTAGTTATTTTTCTGCCACCTAACCTTTAAATACACAAATATATTTGTCACAGATACAGCTGCTTTAATGGTTAGATACCTTAAAGGAACAGTGGATTTGGGGCTATTTTATCCTCGGAAAAATGATCATATTGTAGTTGGTTACAGCAATGCAGATTGGGGAACTTGTGTTTATACCGGAAGATCTCTCACAGGATTTTGTGTGTTTTTAGGATCGTCATTGGTTTCCTGGAAAACTAAGAAACAAAAAGTTGTCTCCAAATCCTCATGTGAAGCTGAGCTTAGAAGCATGTCACAAACCACAAGTGAGCTCGCATGGTTTCCAGGAATTTTTGAAGATTTGAATGAAGATGTGCCTCAACCTATTACTCTGTTCTGTGACAATCAATCTGTAGAGTACATTGCGCAGAATCAAGTTTATCATGAAAGAACAAAGCACCTCAAATTAGATTGCTACTACGTTCGAGAAAACGTTGATGCTGGTTTTGTTTCTACGTCTCATGTGAAGTCTACTCTACAACTTGCTGATATTCTTACCAAGTCCTTATCTTCACACCAGCATGCTTTTCTTAGTGCCAAGTTAGGACTTGTCGATCTCTCTCAAGTCCAACTTGGGGGGGGGGGGGGGGTAGAACTATTGGTTTTTTTAGTCTTTGTTCTGCCTTATGTTTAGATGTGTTTTTTTTGTATATAATTGTGGACCATCAGTTTTGTCCGTTTGTACTAGGAAATGAGCTGTACATAAGTGTTTTTGGATTGTAGTAGTCTGACACCTGTATATATACTTTGCAATGAAATTATTTTAGGGTTGAAACTCCCAAATATTTTTCTTCCGCCTCCAACAAAGTTATCATTACAATACATTGCATTCATTTTGATAATCTGAGTGCTAGTTTTTCTCAGTTATACTGTAGTTTCTCTTGATTTGTATCACTTGAACTTGCCAAGATTTGGTCTACTATCAAACACTCAGCTCCAGGAGTGTCTTGGTAATATATATAATGCAAAGATAATCGGTTTTATAATAAGGGGTCGGCTCCGCACTGAGGACAGTATGATCATTGTTTCTATTATTAAGGGTTGGTTCCTCACTAAGAACAGTATGATCCAATTAGGTTTGAATGCTTCCCTTTCTGTATATCTTCTTTCCTCTGATTTTTTGTGTGCCCTTACTCATATGCTATTACACTAATTATGTTATGGTACTTTCACCCTTTAGTTTTTTGGTTCAGGTTTTCCAATGGTATTGTGACGGCAATTGCAGCTTTTACAAGCATCAAAGTGGATTTTGAACTATTGGTTTTTTTAGTCTTTGTTCTGCCTTATGTTTAGATGTGGTTTTTTTGTATATAATTGTGGACCATCAGTTTTGTCCGTTTGTACTAGGAAATGAGCTGTACATAAGTGTTTTTGGATTGTAGTAGTCTGACACCTGTATATATACTTTGCAATGAAATTATTTTAGGGTTGAAACTCCCAAATATTTTTCTTCCGCCTCCAACAAAGTTATCATTACAATACATTGCATTCATTTTGATAATCTGAGTGCTAGTTTTTCTCAGTTATACTGTAGTTTCTCTTGATTTGTATCACTTGAACTTGCCAAGATTTGGTCTACTATCAAACACTCAGCTCCAGGAGTGTCTTGGTAATATATATAATGCAAAGATAATCGGTTTTATAATAAGGGGTCGGCTCCGCACTGAGGACAGTATGATCATTGTTTCTATTATTAAGGGTTGGTTCCTCACTAAGAACAGTATGATCCAATTAGGTTTGAATGCTTCCCTTTCTGTATATCTTCTTTCCTCTGATTTTTTGTGTGCCCTTACTCATATGCTATTACACTAATTATGTTATGGTACTTTCACCCTTTAGTTTTTTGGTTCAGGTTTTCCAATGGTATTGTGACGGCAATTGCAGCTTTTACAAGCATCAAAGTGGATTTTGAATGCAGTGGAGGTCATGCAGGCATTTGTCTTGATGTCGGATAGTTGAGTATATCAGGAGGTACTAGTTGCCTGACCTCGGCCATACTCTTTATTAAACATCCATTTCAATCTTATAAACATGAAGTCGTGGCACTACATGTTTGATTTCCTTGTGTATTTACATACATAAGATAAATCTGACTGGATTTTCTGAACACATCACTACATTAAATTTTTATCATGTATATTTCACCTATATGGTGTCCATGTTAGGCGTTGCCTTATTTCTGCTTGTAATATGTCCTGCTTGTTTTGCTTTCCAGAGGCGTACAGAGTGATCTATAATCATGTAGAAAACTGTGTGCTCGAGTGAATAGTTGAAGCAGATATGATGCACAGAACTGGCTTCTGCGGAGCTGGCATTAGGTGGAGAAGCATGTACTTAAATCTGCTTCGGTTGACACTGTTGGTACCATTGGTGAGTTTTTACTTTTGGTCTTAATATGCAACTATGATATATCCAAAACTTGAAATCCAAGACAAACCAGACGCAAAAATAACTTTTATAGCTTTAGGTGTTTGTAAAGCAATCAAGAATCTACAATATCAGTAATTGCTTTAAACCCTTCAGTAACACTGGCTTTTGATTAGTCAGACGACACAAATTATCTATCTGTCCCCGTTTAGTTTAGTCACTTTCCAACTTGCCCTAGCATTAAATTTCCCAGTTTATAATGGTGTATGTTTCTCAAGGTATTATGGACCTGCATCCCAGAGCCATCAACAGCATTCCAAGACCTGGAAGGTACGTCTCATATATGATATATCTGCAAGAGGATTTGAATTCCAGTTATGGGAATTGCTGCCAACATGAGCTGTTTCTATAATTTTGTCCTAGGTTTGCCTTTTTCTTTTCAGAGCTTGTGATGATATACTAAAATTATTTTTTCCCTGTGTCTTTTGGAAGCTAATAAAACCATGTCCAGTATATTTAAAGTACTAAACAGATTGTTTCCTCACATTTTGTGCATTGCAGATACACGGGATTTTGATAAAAACACAAGAAATATTGTAATTGAGAAAATCCATCAATCGGCCATAGCCATATCATCAAAGCGTGTGTCAACTTTGGGATTTCAAATTGTCAATCAATATCTGCATGCCCTTTCCGACGATTCGGTAAGAAAGGCAATGGAATTAGCAGCATTGTAGCTAAACCTAACATGCAAAAAAATGATTAACAGAGCTTATCATGATTCATTGGTTTTGGCCAGGTAACTCATAGGTGAGGAGGAAACTTTATAATTTGATTCGTTAGACCTTCATACGCCGTAGAAACTGCCTAATATTATATATGGATTTAGTAATTGCTGAAAAACAATATTTTGGCCATAGCTCTTAGACCGGACTATATCCACAAGCCAGCTGTAGACTTGGTATTAAGAATTCATATTTATGGAACTCCGATAAACGTGTATCAGTATGGAAGCCTCTAGAACAATCCTACTCGACATGCATCTTGATGAATGTTTGAATTTAATATGTTGAATATCAATCTAAATGCATATGGTGAGGAACTTTTCTTGTAGCAATGTTGAATATCAAACTAAATGCATCTAAGATATGGTGAGGAACTTCTCATGTAGTGTGATGATAGGTAAATAAGGTTTTGTGCAATGATAAAGACATGGTGCAGGTATTTTGATCATAGAACTCTTAGATGTTTCCGAGTTCCTTCCCCAAAATTATATATAACCCAAGTAATGAACAGTTGTCCCCTGTACAAAGCCTTTATCTTGAGAGAATATGTTGGACGTAGTGCTGTATCATTACATAATGGTGAAAGCAACACGGGAATAATCTGCTTGGATTGTAACCTTGTCTTTTTCTTTTCTTTTTCCACGCATGGTAGAAAGTTTCAGGTTTAAATTAGGTAATGGTTTCAGGATTTGCTTCATAGTAGCCCCACTATATCATTACTATTATGTTGCTCATAACCAGCGAAATAGAAGGTTTTGTTAATATATAATTTAAATAGTGTAATTTAAATTATATATTAACTCTGATTACAACTCAATTAACTAATAAATATACAATATAAATAAGAAAAATTATGGACATGTTGGTGTACAGATAATATTGTATATTACTCCCTCCGTCCTGGTCAAATGTTTACATTTGGTCCGGACACAGAGACCAAGGATAGTGGGACAATATTGTTAAAATAAATGAAGTAGTACGTGTAATAGTGATTTTATTGTTAAAATAAACGAAGTAGTGAGTGTAATAGTGTAAAGTGTTGAAAAAGTGGAGTGAAGTAGTGTATGTAATAATGTATTTTATTATTAAAAGTTATTGTTTTTAGTAATGTAAAGAATTAGTTGGAATGTCCCAAAAGGAAAGTGAAAGTGTAAAGAATTGGTTGTGATTAATAAGTATAAATCTAGTACAAAATATATATAATAAATATTTACAACAATTATTTTATTAAAATAAACTGAAAGCTTATATCTATCCAGTAATCCTGAAGCCGACGTTTACTTTATCGAAGATTTTAATATTTTGATGTTTTTACCTATTAATTTATAATCATAAAGATAAAATTTAATTATACATATTGACATTTATAACCATTTTTTTTAAATTTCTTAAATTTAACCCGTATGTAATTTATCAAAAAAACCTAATTAATGTGTATGATCTTGGTATGCATTAGTTATATAAAATAAAGATTTCCGTTTGACTGGAAAAAGGAATAAAAAGATCTATTGCTTAGGGGGATAGAAGAACAAAAAGATTGATTAGTATGAGGATATTTTTTATGAATGTTTGCGATCGATTGTAATTTTATTAATATAATGAATTAATATATTCACACATATCTTATAAATTAAAATTTTTTAAATTAACGCATTATCTATGTCACATTATTTGAAATAAATTTTTTATATCCAATTTTATACCCTACATTGAGTCATAGACGTATGAAAATTACGTATACGTAGGGTCTAGAAGGTTGTAAAACCGGTGTGCGTTCCAAAAAGTTCCATTCCAGAATCGTTGCGTTCCAGAAAGTTTTAGAAGGTTCCAGAATCCCCTGAATATATATATATATATATATATATATATATATATATATATATATATATATATATAGTAACAGTAGCGGAATTTTTAAACAGAGTCATTTAATTGCACGGTTTCAATAGTTTGATAAGTTGATTGGAAAATTATTAAGTTCAGTAATCAAATTGCAAATCAATTGAGAATGAGTTAATGTGCAGGTCGTTTTAACTTTTTGTATGTGATTTGATGTGTAAAAAAACATTATTTGTATATATAATTTTTTCAATTTTCTTTTTCTGAATAAAAATATAATGCTTAAATTATTATTCAAAAAAAAATCGTAAAAATAATTCATATAAATAGCTTTTTTTACGTCTTAAACCGCATGTAAAAAATCAAAACCATTATTATTTTGGGACAGATGAAGTAACAAATATTCGCTATAAATTGGATGATGACTATATTATATACTATATATAGTTGGAATAAGAGAGTTAATGTGGTATGTGGTATGATCGTCAAAGACAAAGTTATAAATTTCTAAATATTATAAATTATTTAATTAATGGATTAAGGTTCGATTCCTCTTGAATACAAGAATTAATGTAATACTATTTTAAATTTATTTATGAATAAAATGATTAAGGTTCGATTATCAAATAGTATCAATAACTAATTTAATATTATTTACGAAGAAAATATATTAAATTTTAATATTAAAACTGAACAAAAATTAATTTTCATAAATTAAAACTTTTAACTATAAAATTATTATAACTTAATATTAAAAAGAAAACTCATGCATCGCAGATACAAAGCTAGTATAACATAATGTACCCAGCTGGCCGAGTAGGACAGATTAATTATCGAATAAGTTATAGATTAATTTTCTATATAGTAATATTTTAAATCCTTAATTTTGATAAATATGTAATATAACCATGTAACTTTTTTTAAAAAAATATAGGGCCTGTTTGGCGAACTGCTACTTACGGAAATAAGGGCTTATTTTCGGAAAAAAGTAGGGATGTATGTACTTTTCAGAAATAAGTCCTTATTTTCAGAAAAAAGTAAGTTCATATTTGGTTTTAAAATTCTAAAACAAATATTTATCTTTAAAAAAAATATGAAAATATGTAAAAAAAAATAAAAAAATAAGCTACTTATTTTAAGTTTATGGAACTCCAAACACCCACATAGTCCTATCTTAACTTATTAATATTAAAAAATATTAGGTATATATTTATATAAGTTATAAACAAATATTAGTATATAATATTATTTTTATAAGTTTTTAGTATTCAGTGAGTAATAATTTTGGATTAGATTATTTTTATACATAAAATTGTTTTTTTTAAATAACTGTAAATTCAAAAAATATTATTTTTATCCGCGGGACCAAATTAGTAGACCGTAAGAGATCTCCAATGGGTGTCAAACACTCTATTATAGTGAGAGGGTCAACTTTTGGCACCTTTTGACACTCTGCCGAAATGATAAAAATGTGTTACATCATATTAAACTAGTAATATTAATTATACATGTATCAAAGATTGACAACTTTGAGTGTCAACTATTAGAGTAAAATTTTATAGAAAGAGTGACAAAATATTACTGAAAAAAGATAAAATATTTTTTTTTTTTTTGATGATTTGTCAATTTTGACAACTTTAATTAGTACCCCATCGGAGATGCTCTAACTCTGCAAGTGTCGAGACACACAAAAGATTGTAGTAACATTTTTACTATAACGTTTATGCTGATGGTTGATCAGTGTTAACATAAAAATACTTTGAGGACTAGATGTAAATAAAAAAAAATTCGTTGCCCTATATGAACCCTCTAATCCCTTAAATTTTTCTCATTCAATTTACCAATGGCACAAGCAAAACAACCCTCAGAAGGACTCGGTGAAGCAACCCTGCAGCCCTACCTATTCAGCATCTCTATCATCTCAGCAGAAGGCCTCAGTAAAGTGGACTCCTACTACGTCACCGTCTCTATCGAAGGCGACGATCAGGTCTCAAAACAAGTAACTCCGATCAATGAAGAAGGTGTCAACAATCCGAAATGGAACCATGAGATGACTTTTATGGTCAAACAAGTTTTGGTGCAGCAGAACCTCCTGTCTCTTGTTCTGAAGGTGCATGACAAAGGGTCTTTCTTTGACAAATGTGTGGGAGAAGTACGTATTCTCATGAAGGAAATGATCGGTGAAAACAAGCCGGTTGATGCTGTTACTTTTCAGCTTAAGAAAAGTAAATACCACTTGAGGAAACCCAAGGGAGAAATAAAATTCTCTTATCAGATCAAGGAATTCCCGGTATGTCAAGTGACTGCTAAATCAGATGAGCTTGTCATTGCTTCCCCTGACGTGGAATCTGGATCTGTGAGTGCTAAACCAGACGAGCTTGTCACGTCTTCTCTTGATGAGGATCCAATAGATTCTGGATCTAGTTATTTTCTTCCAGAAGCTCCTGTTCCTGTTGCTACTGCTGCTGCTTATACCCCTCAAGCTGCTGCTCCTGTTTCTGTTGCTGCTGCTGCTGCTGCTTATACCTCTCAAGCTGCTGCTCCTGTTCCTGTTGCTATTGCGACTGCTTATACCCCTCAAGCAGCTGCACCTGTTAGTGGTGCTACTTATACCCCTCAAGCTCTTGCTGCTCCTGTTGGTGGTGCTGCTGCCGCGACCGGATATAATTCACCCTATCCACAGCCAATGCACCTACAAGGTGGTCCACCTTTCTTTCCAGGTTATCCTCCACCGGTTCCAGCAGGATATCCTCCGTATCAACAGGGTTATGGATATCTGCCACCCTACCAGGTTTACGGGGGTCTGCAACCGGGTTATGGATATTACCCGGCTATTCAGGAACCACCCAAAAGGAATAAATTTGGAGTTTGTAAAACCCTTCTTATGGCTGCTAGTTTCTTAGGACTTTCTGGTTCGAGTTCTGATGAGATTCTGGATATTGGTCCTTCTGACTTGTGGTCTGCGTTTGTGAATTAATACTTCATTTCTGGGACTGCTGGGAGCCTGGGATTGTTGTGTGCTTGGTTTATTGCTGATGTTGCGTGTTTGGGTGGGTGCTTAGTGTTGGTTGTTGTGTGCTTATTTTAATTATCTTTGCTATGGTAATTTTTATGTTATTCAACACTGATTATTAATATCATCATCCACTCTTTTATCTTTTGTTCCTTTATTAATTAAGGTCTTTGGTTGACTTATGAGTAATGATCATGCAGTTCAGAATTTACTTTTTGGATCGTAGTTTTAGATTATGTTTTGAATGATTATAGTTATGGATTATTAGTTTCCTATTTTATTTATTTATTTTGAATTTAGAAACCACTCCTCGATTCTTTTTATTGGACACTACATCTATACTATATTATTATAGCGGAAGGAACGATAATAAAGATCATAACCGTCTTGGATGAAACATAGAAACGATCTTAACCATTCAATTTTAATAAAATTTAATTTTAAAAAGAATATATATATCATACATACAACTCTAACCCCCGGTAGTCCTCCTTTTATACAACTGCTCACGGATAATATTATATTATATTTAAATTATATTCTATATTTTTTATTTTAAAAATCATACTTATCCTATAATTTTTATTTAATATATCATTAAAATTTATGAATATTAATATATAAATATCATTATAAAATAACATATAACTCTAACCCCCGATAGTCCTCCTTTTATACAATTCCAGATAATATTATATTATATTAACATAAATTCTCAACTTTATAAAATTTTATAGTAAATATCAATAAAATATAATTTAAAAAATAAATTTAACTAAATATTAGTCATTCATCCCATAATTCGCACAGGTTATAAGCTAGTATCATAAAATTACTATATCTTTTCTAAAATTAAATTTTATTAAAATTGGAAAGTTATGATCTTTTTCATGGTTCACCTAAAATTGGACAACTAGGATTTTTTTATGATTCATCTCAGTATTTTAAAAAAAATTCTCTAATTTGATTATAATAATATAACATATATGTCTCTTAATTATTTTACTTTTTATCTTAAAAGAGATGGATTATATATTTTAAAATTTTAAAATAAAATATTATTTTAAAAATAAAAAATAAGTTACTTGTTATCGAAAAAAGTATATATATATATGCGAATTTTCTTCGAAAATAAATTATTAAGGAAAACAGCACACTAATTCTTGATTATTGAACTTTTTATCCCATACGAAATGAATTTCTATTATTGATAACAATGAATTGCAGAAATTTAAGTATTCTACCACATGCTTCCGATAAAGTTGAAAGTACATAATCATTAATTTGCAAGAGCCAAGATGTGAAAGAAAATCGTGGATATTACCTGCACAATCTGATGCACTCAACACAAGCTGTTGTAACAAAAACTTAGCCGGATCTCCAGATTGACGAGCTTTTTTTGTTTTTTTGAAACGCAGACTTCATTCATTCACAATAAGATAAGCAGTACAAGCTTGATAACTACCACTGCACTACAACGACCATTTACTAGAACCTAACCAAAGAAACGAGACGAACACAGGTGACAATATAAAAACGAGAGACTACTAACAGACCCTGCATAGCTACTGCATAAATAAGAACCAGCCTTACTGACCACAAACCAAGAACCCAAAATACGGCTAAACATAAAAGTCAAGAACCTAGAGCACAGATTTACTCGTCTTCAATTTCATCTTCATATACCAAGTCATGGATTTCCTTAATCCCTTCAATTAAACCCACCTTGAGAGCTTTACAACTGATCAAGTTGAAAACGATCGCGCCTAAGTATATAACAAAGCTATCACAATTTTCTTCCTTCTCTATCATTTTCAAAAATACGTTGAAACTGTCTTCTCCTCTCCATTATTTTGTTTCCTCCACCTGTTCTTCTTCCTCTATTATATCTTATTATTTAATTATTTAAAATTTCAATTATACTCTCCATATATATATATATGTACATATATTATTCTATGTTGAATTATTGATTGATAATGAGAGAGACAAGTTTTTGTGTTTTGTCGGCATCGGTGATGAGTCATCATTTCGATTTGAAATATTTTTACAGGTCTTTTTTTTTTTGGGTTTATTGTTATATAGATTGATTGAAACATAACTTGGAGGTGCATTCATTCCATTAGTTTGTATGATTTTTGTGTTTTTGTTTAGTTGGTTTTTGTAAAACTTTTTGGTTATTGAAATAAATGAGTGGCAGTTGGTTGATTATTTAACGTAACTCGTACAACAAATGCAATCTAAATTAACCCATTTTTCATAAAGGGGGAAAAATTGAGGTTATATTAAGTTGATTTAATTGATTTTTTTTTACAAAAGTAACTTTCTAACATATTAAAAGTATTGAAATACAATATGAGGAGTTAAAATACAAATTCCGGATAAAGAAATTTTTTCATTCAAAAAATTTATCATCTGACCGAAGGTTATGCAAAGATGTCCCCGGAAATTTAAACAATAAAATCTTAATGTATGAACAGAAAACACCCAAAAAAAATAAAATACATATTAAAATTTAAAATTTGAGTTAATTCTAACAGATGACGAGTAAACCATGATCACTCATCTGTGTATCTTCATACTCCAATCAACAAATACCTCTGCTATCTAATCCTTAAAAAGCACATCTGAAATTACAAAAGGAATAAAAAAAATAAGTCTTAAAAAAATTTAAAACATAAAACCATAATAATAATATTACATCTAATCAAAAGGATCTTAGATTAGACAAATAAAACTCTCAATTTATCAATAAAAGTCATTTAATATAACATAAAACCGTCATTCAAGACAATAATGACAATGCCTCATATAGGTATAGAAAAATATAACATATGATAATAAAATCATTTAAAAAATGTCAGATTTGAAATATTTGAAAACAGATTTGAAAGATTTGAAGAAAATTTGGATATTTAAATGTCTAAAACTTTCAAAACAATAAAATATAAATAAAAACAATATTTGAAATTAGTATTTAATATATGAAAGAGGAAATGAAAAGGATGAAGACAGGGGAAGAAGACGAGGTGACGGGGAAAAAGGGGTTGGGGAAGTCGATGATATTGATCCACGAATTTTATATTGGATTTTATTAATAAAATTTATACTATCGTGTGACATCTGATTTAATTGATTTTGATTGTAAAGTTGTATTATAACAATAATAATTTAAAAAATAATTCTGATTTTGTAAAAAAAATAGAAAAAGATACTTTTACAAAAAAATTATCACTTCTGTATTTATGAAAAAAAATCTCAAAATATACCACCAAAATACAATCTACCCTGGAATGTTTTAAATACACAGCCGACAGCCGTGTATAGCTTTGTGTAAATGGGAGTTTCCTATGAACAGATCAAGGAGTCCACCGATGATTAAATTCTTGAACTACATTCTCCAGTACCGACTAATTGACCATAAAAAAAAGCTCAGCATACATTTTCTTTTAAACCACAAAAGTGCAGTTTAAAACCATTGAAAAAACAAGAAGAGAATATATCCATTAATGGTATTTTTTGCCAGTGCTCCGTGGACGGGCTTTGATTTTTTTGTTGTGATTGAAAATATATACAAAAAAACAAATTTTATTATTAATATTATTGATACAATTAAAATAGTTTAATTATTTTATTTTTTTCATTAATAATATTTCTTCTTATAATAATAAAAAATATTTCAAGTTTTAAAAAAAATTCAGTGAGTAAAAATAAATCATCAAGGAAAACAATTATTTGAAAATCGATTATTACCAAGTGTTGGAAACAAAGAAATTGTAATATTTCTTTCTTTTTTTATCAGAAATTAATGTAAATGCCTCGAAACATAATATTTCAATGAACTTTAACAACTCTACCTTTAAAAATTCGAATAATATTTATTCAGAATAGTTATTAACCAAATGCACCAAGTAAATAATATGTTCGAAAGACATTGTGTAAAATGATAACAAATTATTAAAATAACTTAAAAGGTAATATAAAAATTTTGCCAAAATTTTGTGCTGAATTATGTAGATAATGAACTATCAATTTGCAAGATGATCAACACCATCGAAATAACCTTCGTTAGGATGCCCATACAATTGTTTACAAAGAAATAAGTCATTCGTTACACAGGTTGTAATTAAAGATATCATGATTTTTTACTTGCCTATTTTTCATTTGTATGATATCATCATATTCTAAATTGACATAGACCTTGGTAGAGTGACAACTATTAATCTGAACATGACCTAAAACATAATCAAATTTAGAGTTTGTAATATTTGCGTGTGTGTGTGTATAGAGAGAGAGAGTAGGGATCTAGAGAAAAAATTTTAGATAGGAAACTTAGAGACCATCATCTACACCATTCATTATATAATTAACAAAATTGTAATAGTTTCCAAATATATGTAAATAAATGTCAAACAACTGAAAAGGAAACTAATATTCTAATTTAATAGTCTAATTTAATATGAACCATCAGATCAATTAGAAATCAACGGTTGATAAAATTATCTTAGTTTTCATATATATATATATATATATATATATATATATATATATATATATATATATATATATATATATATATATAAACTTACTCTTGTTTTCAACAATCATAATACTCCTAATAAGTATTATATTTAGCTCATGTGCTTCCATTTGTAACATATTCATAATAACTACCGTCATTTCTCCCCAATAGCCACTTTATGCGAACATCTATCACAAATATGTTCGATAAATCAGAAAAACAACAAAAGAAATCATGAAATTTACGTCTAAAATCAGTTATGTCTTCATCAAAATCACTTGTCATCACTAATCTTGAACTCTAAAAGTTGTAGATCTCCATATTTGGAGTTGACTATATGCACATCTTGAAAACCTTCCACCACTCTCATGACATCTATTTTGTGTATAAATATTAAAATAAAATATATTTTGTAGTAAAATAAATTAGTGTTGGTGCCTAAAATAGAATTATTATGTTGTATGTATAGAAGTCGTGCCGTAAACATAATTTGGTAAATATGTGTCATGTATATTTTTTGTCAAAAAATTGAAGATTTGTCAACTTGACAATTTCAAATTTGTGTATGGGTATTAAAAAATGTTCATCTTGAATAAGACTCATGTCCAGATACTTAAAAACAGTCGCCTTGGTGAAAATTAGGGAAAATTGTGAAAAAACCGCGCGTATTTTGCCAAATACTTTTTTCACAACAAAGTTAGTTATTTCATACATATTTTCTTCAAGAATTGCTCCATTAAAGTATTTCCAAATTTCCCGAGGAACTATTGCATGCATATGATTGTTTTACAGAAAAATATTAACAAAAGATGATTTAAATATATGATATAACAAAGAGATAAGGTAATCTCATAGAAATTATATATATTAATTCTTACCTCATCATCAAGCAGGATGAAGTTGTGAGCTTGCAGCACATCAGTTTCACTAGTAAGAAATTTCCATATCCTTGTTACCACCACTTTGATTTTCTAAATAAATTTCGTTTCATCAATAGAGTTCAGTCTATCAAATATGATGAAACCCATATATATTGTAAAAATTAAAACACTAAAATAAGTGTGGTTTAAAATGAATGAAAGTATGAAATAATGTTTAATTATATAATTCTTTCCATCTCATATGATATTGCATTTTACTTTTTTTAAGGGTATATTGCAACTTACTTTGTATTCTAAAAAGAGTTAATCACACAAAAAATCAACTAACTTTGATATTATTAACAAAAGAAATCATTCAAGATTAGTTTTGGTGGATTAACACATCCAATTTTCATAATTTGTGAAAAAAGTAAAAAAATTTAACCATGATTAAGTTAAAGGTTTATATATATATTTTTTGGATCAAAGTTTTATATTTGTTATTCAACTTTCATATTATTAACAAAAAAATTTCAAAATTATTTTTGATGAATTAATACAATTACATTTTATAAATTATTAAATATAAAAAATTTAACCATGATTATATTAAAATATAATATATATATATATATATACACACACATATATATACTCCCTATGCGTTAATTTATATGTTATGTTTGACTTTTTTCATTCAAATTAACTCAATTTTGATTAAAAATTACACATATTATATAATTGAAAAAAATTATAAAAATTAAAAAGTACATATAATCTATTTTAAAATGTAATTTTTATTTTTTTAATTATAAAATAATATATAAATTGCAGTCAAAATTTGGACAATTTTACCATTAAAAGTCAAACAATATAGTTAATTTGGGACGGAAGGAGTATTATACACATGTCATATGTATTTTGTATTATATATGTTAAAAATATAATATACGTATGTCTACCAGTTACGTGTAATATTCACTTAAAATTTAACAAATATAATTTTGTGAACTAAAATTATAAGATGAAATTTAAGATTTTATGAGACTAATAAATTTATATTTGTACTTTTTTGTAACATGTTTTGTTTATAAATTGTAATATATATTTGTGGATAAATACTATATTTTAAGAAAAAAATTTAAACATGTTTATTCAGTTGATATAGAAAATGGGTATTTTAAATTATAATGGACAAAAAAAATAAAAAAAATTATTATTCTCATAAATTTTAAATTACGTATTATAATTTAAATTTAATAAATTTACGTTTTGTTAAATTTAATAATTTAAATTATTAAAATTTTATATATGTTGGTTGTGTTAATCTATTAAAAATAATCTTAAATAATATTTTTGCTAATAATTTGAAAGTTAAAATGACAAATATGATATTTTAACTTGATTATGATTAAAAAAAATATTTTTTAAAACAGTTTATGCAAGTTGGTTGTGTTAATCCACAAAAAATAATCTTAAATGAGTTTTTTTGCTAACAATATCAAAGTTATTTAGTTTTTTGTGTGATTAACTCTTACCCAGATAAGCTAAAAAAGCTGTTACAATGATGTAAGGGAAAGAAGATATTATTGTAAGTTTAAAATAGGTGAATTAATTAGTATATCTGGCTTTTAAAATAATTAATCTACTAGTATTTCTAATTTAGTGGAAATTAAAATGTTCAAAATTTAGTTTATATCAAAATAAATTTAAATTATCTAACGGAGATCATACATAAAAAGAGAGTATAATATTTAATGTTTTTTGTAAAAATGCATGAAAAATATTATATAGATAGAAAAAGACAATTTGAACAAATAATCATTAGCTAAATTTAAACTTTTTGCAACTAATTTATTACTTATTAAAATTTTATAATAAAATGATTATTTTTAAAAATATCATACTAATATATTTGGTCATACTTTCTATGCAGTTATTATTAGTAGGTATAATTTTGACCATATCATATTTGTTGTCTGAGCATTAATTCAAATTAATACAGCAATCAATCAACAGTAATTTAGGATATTAACATTAATCTGTTTGCTGATGTGGCTTTTTTATGCATTTGTTTTTTCCAAGTGAACTTACATTTCTACCATTTTAGACAAACAACAGATTTAATTATGGAAAGATTTTATGAGAATTTGTAAGGGTAGACAGAGAGATTAAGTCAAAAATCGTTAAGTAATTCTAGTATACATAGATGAGCTGGTTGGCTAAAATTAATAGAGAAAAGAAAATACTGCTCATGCTAGGTCAACATAATCAAGCTAACCAAATTGCCAATATATCAACACTTGATTGACACCCAGAAAGTGGTGTATTTAGAACGGAGAAATTATTCTTCTGATGAAGTTTCGAAATATCAACAACTTTTTCCCATGGTGACGAATCCGAGCAAATACATATATTCTCATCTTCGGTTTTCAACTACTAATCAATATCTACAACAAAATGAAACGAAGCAATCCATTGACTATTATCTACTAAAGTAGTTCCCAGTCAGGAACTCCTTGCATTAACAAAACGGGGCAATGAAGTTCCAGTGTTCTAAGGAGAAAAAGTTTGACAAAGATTACATATATGCATATACAAACCATGAACAAAAAGAGTATAAAAATATGGATAGATGTTATTGACATAAACTGCCCACCACACACACATATAAGTTATAGGCATGTTGATGCCTTTGATGTGCGCTTATTTATTCCTAGCATGATCACAATCACAGTTACATCGTCGTGATATTTTCTTCTCCTACCGGGAGGAATACTCATCAACTCTTCTGTACTGAAACCTGCAATATTGCGGTATAGTTTATGAAGATCTGGGAATTGAGTTATAAATAAATTATAATCAATGTAAATTGTATACCAAGTGATCATACTACTCAGTACTCACCACTGGACTCTTCGTATAACTAAATTCTAAATCAAAGCTTTAACCACATGCTATATAATAGCAAATTAGCAATTATTGTTAATTGTTGAGTTATTATAACATTTTACTGAACCCTGACAGCTGTATCAATTAGGACAGTTTCCTTCTTTGATGATTTAACTTTTCATATTACAAGCAATGGATTTTATTTTTTTGAGTTGATAAAGGTGATCTAATTCTTGATTATTCAATCTTTTATCCTACAAGAAATGGATTTTAATTATTGACAAGGTGGAGTGCAGAAATTTAAATATTCTAACACACATGCCTCAGATAAAATTGGAAGTACATAATTATTTATTTGCAAGATGTGAATGAAAATCGAATATACCTGCACAATCTGCTGCTCTCAGTACAAGCTGTTCTAACAAAAACTTAGCCGGATCTCCATATGGACTGCGCAAGATATAAGAATGCACGAGCTTTACAACTTCATCATTTGTGAAGAAGTCAAATAAACCATCGCTCCCAAGTATTACAAAGCGATCAGAATTCGAGATTTCATGCACCCTAAGGGATGGTTGTGTAGAGACATATGGAGGACTTTTAAGGTTGCGAACCCGTAGAATACCCATCAAAGCTTCATTCAATATTTTCTGTAGAAATAAGTCACTATATAATTAAAATTACGAGAATCTAATTCAACAAAATTAGCACAGTGTACTCCAATGACTTGTACAAACTCACTTGAATTAAGTTTTTACGCATATCAGCAGCAAGGTTACTAATGGCTAGCTTAATATATAAGCCGCATCTGTAAATAGTTGGTAAAAATATGATGCGGGAGTAACAAAACAAATAGCGCTTTAGTATTTTTTGTAAAAATTTCATTTAGCTTGTACTTCTACTCATTTTTCCTTACTAAGGTCAAGAAATAATGGAATCTTGTCAATTTTATGAGGATATTGACATGAACATCTAGCAAAACATGACATGATTTATTACCTTTTTCAAGTAACCAACTCCAAAAGCGCGAGTGACCTTTAACTTTCCTTTCACCTTGCCACCCACAATTGTCATGGGATCATCAGGATGATTACTTAGAAGTTGGGTTCTTTCAAGTTCATTATCGACTGTATGACTATCAGTAAGCTGTGTAGCTTGTAGGGCCTTAATGCTCTTCATGCCAGCTTCATTATACGTTGCCAGCACAGCTCGACTGTCACCCAAATTGAGTGTGTACAAATTCTTTCCATGGAGTAGTACAATCAAAACACAAGATCCAACAGATACTATATCAGGGCGATCCTCCATTTCTTGTTCAACCATGTAAAGAAAATCATTTTCAGCCTGACATAGAGCATGTTGAAGGCTATCAAGCACCCTTTGTCTAGGTGAGCTGGATAAACTTTCTACCAAGATATCTGTGCTCACAACTTTGGGAGTAGCTGTAGCACCTTTATCCTTTTCAAGCAGATCCATGAAATTAGATGTTTTATTAGATTCTATATCCCATTCTATTGAATTCAAGTAGGTGCCAATAGTGTCATACAAGGTACCAGCTAGATAATCAGCTGCATCTCTACCATTAAAGCCATCATAGATTGCACAAAAGAGCCACCCATTTTCTTCAGAACAAACAGCTTGGACCCGATCTTCACCTGCAGCCCCACCGGCTACTTGCAATTCCATAGCATTGAGAAAACTTTCACTTCTTAAAGGAGCACTCACGGATTTTTCTGATAAGAAATCAGATTCAACCGCCTCACTTGGAGTTGAAGGACTGCAACTTAGATTTGATAAACTGCGCTGAACAGAAGTAGATAATAAGTCCAACTTCGATATTGATGAAGACGAGGGAATCTTCCTAAATGAACTAGGAGAGTCCCATGTTGGAAGAATTTCTGCCTCAAATAATCCATTGCATATATTTGTGTTAGCCAAAGTAGCATTGGCACTCAAGGCAGCACCAGAGAAGCAAGAGAACGAGCTGTTGTTTCTTCGAATCTTAGTTCCAGACGGGGTCTCGTATTCATCGGGAATACCACAAAAACTTTCATCCTTTTCATCGCAATAATATTCAAAACTTACTTTAATTTCTCCATCTGGATCAAGACTTGTTTCTTGATGCATATTTACAGCTGAGAGCCTGAGAGGGTACAAAATTGCGCTATTATTTTCTTGAAATATTAAAATTATAGACTATCTGCACAGAGTAATATATGCTACCAACAACAACAAAATCAAGGAAAGACAAAGAACCAAAAACTCAATTAAGATAACAAAAGCATAGTGTTCCAAAAAAACTTCACACTGAACAGCCATTATAATTTTCATATCTATAAAACGAGGTACAAGATCAATTGAAATTTATAATTCTGATGGTGAATCAGCACTTCAAGTAAGTTATTGATTATTGACTGATGCAACTGGGATAACTAAGCCACAACAAAAGTAGATTTCCCTACAGCTACTATAAGTTGACTTAAATCTGTGATGCTTCTAATTAATTTTATGTGATGAGCTTCCCAACCACTCAGATGTACAGTTCAAAGTGCTGGTAATAGGTACCAACATCCTTCAGGCATTCTTTTGCTTTTTTCAATATATTACAGGTCAAACAGATGCTTGGTTACTTCTATAAAAAAAATACTAAATCTCTGATTTTAAATTCAAGAGCTAGTTACTTGCTAGACATCACAAATGGGCAACTTTGTGAATATCGTATGGCATATACACACCGAAATCTTAAAAAATCATCAAGACATCAAAATCATTAAAAATGGACAAATTTCAGTTGAAAGTATTTGGCAGGGCATCAAAACACCTGGAGTAGCTAACTAGTTACATTAAAGCTTTGAACTCCAAACTATTACACGATTATATAGTTAAACCTCTATAAATTAATAACTCAAGAGACTGGTAAATTTTATTAGTTGATTAAGATTGAAAGTACACTGTCTCTCTATTATGTTAGAACTGAAAAAATATATTGATTTATGGTGAGTTAATAATTTATCAATTATTAATTCATCGAGGTTCTACAGTATTTATTACTGGACAAAATGATGTTTGCAGACGAAAAAGAAGAACGGATAAAGTCCAACAAAGTTTAAGTTAGTAATATTCATGACAAACAAGAAGAGGCCAGATTAGCTAAATTAAATGTTAACAAAAAAAAAAAAAGCAGAAGAAGAAGGAAAAGATAGCATCGAAACATAATAAAGTCAAAGAGATAAAAACAAGAGGACACAGTCATAAGATTAATTCTGCTAATTTCAAGATTTAGTGTACACTTTGAAGTGATCATCAATCCTATGCGGCGGCTATGCATTAGTTCTCAAGTCACAAGCGTCCTTTAACTACTCATTCTAGTTGATAGATACATCATACATATATACACACATAATACACAGGCGAGTTAAAGATGATAAAACTACACATAGATGAGGGCTGCTGATGAATTAATTATTAAGAATTTAAGATTCACACACAAACAAAAAAAATGGCGGTCAAATACTGAAGGGAAGAGAGTAGATTTAAAAGATTAAAAAAAAAGTTTCAGCAAAAGCTCACCGGTGTAGTATATACTATCCTTTTCGGTAAAAACATGATGATTTATTAGACACAAAGATCATCTTCTTTGATTGTCACAACAAATAAACATATTGGATCCATTTCTTTAAAAAAATTCAAAAATTCCTGTAAATGATGTGGTTAGCAATTTAGTATATATTCTCAAGTTGCAACTGTCTACTATCAAAATGAAGTCAATTGTTTTTTGTATATTACTATAAGTGCTTATTGTCCACAGAAAGCATAGATATAGCTTCCGATAATATTAAGTACACATTTTCACAAGTTAAATAATAACCAACTTGCTATATAGATATTTACACAATTCTTAATCAAATCAAACCTCCTTCCATTTTAGATAAACCACCACATAAATTCCTCAAGTGTATATGCATCAACTTGCAGAAATAGAAAATGTAGAATCTTCACAACCAATATCAATATTCGATCTTTACTATCTTCAAGACTAGCATGAAGTAGAGAATTGTACTGGTAATAAGAAACCAATAAAAGTGCAAACAATCAAATAAAAGAAAATTAGTGAAAGATTGTACAATTGCTTCCAGCCAAATAAGATAAAAATTGAGGGGACTAAAATCAACCAACACAACTGCCAACAATCAAATATACCCTATTTACACATAAACTAAAAAGAAAAAAACTAATAAATTAATGGAAAATCCATAAAATCATGATAAAGAGCAGAGTGATGATTTAATCTAACCTTGTAGGCTGTAACTGTTCAAAAGTAGAGTGACCCAGATGAAGAAAAGAGAGCAGAATGCAGGAGTGATGAGGGTAGCATATGGGGTTTGATGAATTATAAGTTTATAATAACCAGGTGGAATCTTGAATATATATATATGAGAGAGAGAGAGAGAGAATATTGAATGGTTAGAAGAGAGGGGAGGGCATATAGAAGAAGAAGGGTCAAACTCAAATGCCACCAAAACCGCTATTTTTGTTATGCAGAGAGAGAGAGAGAGAGATAAGTAGAGAGACGAATATAAGCAGAGAGACGCAGTTTTGTACTCCCTCCGTCCCGTTGAGTTGTTATCATTTCAAAATGGGTTGTCTGGCACGCATTTTAAGGTGAATTTTAAAGATAGTTCCATAATTTATTTTTGAAATTTTTTTTTTTGTATAAAAATAGAACAATCCTATTTTTATACAAAAAAAGAAATTTTTAAAAATAAGTTATGGAACTATCCTTAAAATCCACCTTAAAATACGTGCCAGAAAGTGAAAAAAAAGTGATAACAATTGGATGGGACGGAGGGAGTAGTTAGTTCTGTCCAGGTTGTATATATACACTCGAACTCCTATTGCCTGGACTGCGTATTCCTTTGTGTGTGTATGTTCCTTTCATCTACACGTATTCCTTCATAGATTACACGTATTTCTTTCTTTTTTGAATTAATTCCACGTATTTCTTTTATTAGTAGATTTTTATACCCAACACGAATATATATGTATTTATTATCCAACACATTAATTTATATATATATTTATTTATTTAATATTGACATGTATTTATATTTATATTATTTTTTAAAATCTCCTTGATTATACACATTAATCTTTATCAAAAAAATATTATATTTTTTAATTTGAAATATTTATCTTTATTAATATTTTTAAGTTAATAAATTAAATTATTAAATTAGATTTTAATATATTATTATAAGATTAGATTTTTAAAATTACATTAGTATTTTTATAGTTATAAATATTATATTTAATTTAATTTTATATTTTTGGAATTGTAATTCATTATATTTGTTAACATTATTTTTTAAAATAATAATATAAATATTAAGAAAATGAGAGATATTATGAACATATTTAGTGCATGATAAGCACGTTTTTAAACGCTTTTTTGAATATCTTAGAGATATTCAGAGAAGCATTTAAACCAGAGATGTAAAGTTTATGGATGGAAAATAGATTTTAGATATTCATATAAGGCACATAGATTCATGTTGTGATATTATAACGTCTATTTGTAGTTTTTTTGAAGCAATCTATTTTTTTTTAAATTTTTCTATTTGTAATTTTTTGAATTGGTACCAAGTCTCAAGCGATTAAAATCGTTGATATATAGTTATAATTAAGGGTCTTTCTGGTACTTTCATAAAAATTTTATGAGTTAGCATTTTTTATTTGTCGGGTTTTTTTTTGTATATAGGGGGGTCCATTATCATTAATAAGTAATAACCAATTAGAACTTGACAATAAATAATAACTAATTAGAACTTGACAATTCATCGTGTACTTGGGCACGAAAACCGATTAATTAATAATAATAATAATACTTGATTAGATGTACGGAAAATAATAAAATAAGAAGAGTGGCATAATCTTATTATATTTTGATTTTATTCTTTTAACTTTTGTGTAATGATGGCCTTTGGAGGTTTAAAGCGGTGAAGCCGGGACCTCAATAATCTACTGTACGACGTTACATAACTTTCAGATATTATAATTAAATTATTCGTAGCACCATGCTTGCTTTGATGCCTATTCTAATACTCATACAGTGCTGAAGAGCCTTGCATAACAGTGACAAACAAAGACTTTAACCCAAAAAAGGAAAAAAATTATATGCTTGCTTGTAATAGACGCTTGACCACCGTCACGTTAATAAATTGTTTGTTACCATTCGGTAATAATATTGCATATATCAGATGAATTTTAAAGTATCGTAATTTTGATTTTTGGAGTAGCTCAACTACAATCGGTAACAAGACGTTGAGAAGAAACAAAATGTCGTTGTTAGCTAGTGAGTTGATCTTATTCATACAATGATACACCTTTCCGGTTCAGATCAAATACGGAGTATCAAACAATACTGTGCAAGAACAAATAAACTTTTGTGACCATTCGTTTTGTTTTGTGCCTGGATTGAATAGTCAAAGAAAATAATAATACCCTGATAGCAATATCCTTGTGAAAGTAGTAATCCGATCTTGACATCTTTGGAGAAAAATACAAATTCAAATCAAAATCAAGGTTTCTAAGATTCTCATGGCAAGCATATGCGTGGTTCGACATACATACAAATAAATAAACATCTTTCTTGTCAACCAAGATTCAAAAGAGAGAACTTATATAAAAAAAAAAGATTCCAAAGAGAATTTCTTGGGGCATGACTAGGCCACGTTTGCGGTGATAAATATATGATTCTAGTTGTTTACGAAACAATTTGGTAACAACAAAATTTGAGATCAATTGTCATAATTAAGATTCAGGGCGGTTTTTTTTTTATCAAAAAAATCGTCGGAGTATGGTGGTTGATGAATATTGGGGCCTGAGATTATTAGAGTTTTTTAGTTGGCCTACGTGCTCCTATTTATAATAGGGGATCAAGTTCATGTAGTTTTTACTGAAGTAGAAGCCCGTTAGGAAAAATCCACCTTATCAACCCCCTTATTCAACATCTTATTCAATCCTGATTCGATAATCGAAACATAGTTGGAAGATGTCTCTACATAGAGGTTTGTTTGGATAGTCCATGTAACATCTCATATCGAATAGAATGTGTATGTTTGGACCCTTTATAAGGACAAGTTAATAATTAATGTATACAAAAATTTACTAGCTTTTATGGGCTGACATGTGGTGGGTTATTTGGCCCGGTATGCATTTAATTGTGAGCTATACACAAAATACTATAACCCAGATGTGTTTACAAAAACTCAATGTAATATATATGTATGTATGTATGTATGTTGTGTTGACTCGTTTACTCATCAGTTAGCTATGATATTGATACTTGTAATCAAGATTTGGGCTATGTCAAGTTTTATTTACAATGTAAAGATTGACATAACCTTAATTGTATAATTGTATTGTATAGGTTATGAATGGTTATGGCGCTACATACTCTTCTGAATAGTATGTAGTATTTTAGTCATTTTGGGTCAAAACCCTTTTTGTAAATTTTATTAATGATTATATTTTCGCATCAGTGCAATTTTGTTATGTCACTATTTTATTATATTGTCATTATGCTAGTATAAATTTTTGTATCAAACATCTCTTTTATATATTGTTATATTTATTGATTTTATCATTTAGTTGTAGTTTTGTAGCACGTATATTTGTCAATGAATTTGGTCAGCAATACTGAAATGTTATTTTTCATTATTGTTTGTGTTGAATATGTGATTAATTTAGGATCTCTTCGTGAATAGCTTGATTGTTGATTGAGATAAGTTTCTCTCCGGACCTTTAGTTGATTTTCGAAAAGTATATCTATATGTTTCAACTCTGAAAATATTATTTTATGCCATGTTTTACTTTATTAAAATATGGTCAAGTGGTTTTATTTTAGATTCGTTAACGTATAAAATGTAAGATTTTAGTACCCTAGTTTAGTCTTTGTATTGGATCCGTTAGTACTTGCGTTATAGTTCCGAAACTAGCCTTCGATACCTTACTAGGGCGCACCATTTTTGGGCCCTTCGGGGATGTGCACTTTTATCGATACCTTAGTAAGGGGCGCAATATTAGCAATTTCGTGTTAAGGACCGTGTCACCGGGTAAGTGGCCTGGGTATTAAACTGTGGGGATAAAAATATTTTCGGATTTTGTATCGAAATTGTTATCGTATTGTATATCGAAAATTGTTTCAAATTGATATATTCAGTTTACTTGTTTTTACTGTACTTACTTGACCAGACTAATGACGATGTTAGTTACTTGCTGAGCTTTGTAGCTCACTCATTTCTAATATTTCAGGTTATATTTGGGATGAATAAAGACGTTTCATGCATGCTATGAGACATTTTAATTTTATCTCTAAGTTTCAGTATTGTTTTTTGTGAGAGCTGCGACTCTTTATTGTGAACTTTAATTTTTGTTTGACCTTCAGTTATACATTGACTAGACTTTTGCCATTAATAAATATGTAGTTTTTCGTTTTAGTGGCTTTTCGATATAAGTTTAATATTCCAAAAAATCGGGATGTTACAGTCCAAATCCCAGTATAAGGCTCAAGTACTTCATGAATCCGACGTTGACCCGGAAACCATGGGCTCTAGTCGGTCCACTACAGCTATTTTTGTAACGACCGGGAAAATTTTGTGCATTTTATAATATTTAAATATGCTTTTATTATAATTTATTGTGATTTAGATTATTTTTAATGCAATTATCTGAGTTTTGATTTTTATTAAATAGAAAAATTACCCGATATGTGTTATGTGAATTCTGTGTAGCTTAAAATATTTTATTCTATTTTACTATAATTTTTGTATCGTTAAAATAGAGTTATTGCAATTTGTGAGTATCGGCCCTAGCCCCTGTTATAGACTCGAGACCATGTTTTTGTTACCTTTATTTTATGAAAATAGTAAAATCCTCAAAATGACTTTATTTTATTATTTCTGGACCATTCATAATTTTTGGGGAGTTTTGACATATATATTGCATTTATCCGAAAATATTTATTTTTATATTTTATCCCATAAAAATAATTTTTGGGCATTTTATTTTAATTATGGGGTAAGTTATCTTTTAATCAAGATTAAGCCCCTAAATTTTTCTAATATATAAATAGTTTTTATTAATAAAAATTTACTAAAATCAATTTACCACTACTTGGTAATTTGTGATTTGGGGTTAAGGTGTTTCTAGGGTTCTTGGCGTACTTGACCAGCCTAATAATCAGAGGTGATTACGGGTTCTGTTCTTTGAGTTTGAGTAACCATCCTCAGCCTCATAGCTTATACTATTTGTTTGCAGGATCAATTTTTTTTGTTAAAAATAATTGTTTGGTGATTTGGTTATGAACTGCCTTTGTTTTAATTTTCCAAGTTGCTATAGCATGATTGTTTGTTTAAATTCTTTACATGATTGAATAGGTGGTAATCAGAGCATGTTAAGTATATCTTTAGTTTAATTTTTTTTTTTTTTTGTGTCTGTTTATGTGGTAATCAGTTTTGACCGGAGATGAGTTGGTTGGCCGGAATTTGAGCTCTACAGTTTGGTTATTGATCTGGTTAACATGTTTGTATTGCTTGGAGTACTAGCATCAGTTTGACATAAGTTTGTTTGAGGTTTGCTTGAGTTTTGTATCACCGGAGTTTGATTGCTTTTTATTTGTTTCGGCCGGACTTTGAGCTCCGAAGGTTGTTTCTTGTTTCTAGATTCATAAATGAGTCATTTATCATGCCAGGAGTCTACTGTTCTTATTTGGTTGAGTTTTGTTACTAGTTACAATCGCCGGATTTTTATCCGACTTGATCAGAATCCATGCTCCTGTAATTGTTTCTTGCTTTCATGGTTATAGTTAAACCGAGTTGCATGCCAGGATCATTTTGGGATAAATTTTACTGAGTTTGTGTGTTGTTTTGAGTCACCGGAAAATGTTTCTTGACGATGGAGCTGCGTTTTTGGTTGGAATACTACTATTTGAACTTGTTTCTTGCTCCTGGAACTTTATCTGTGTTGTGCTTGTGTCTAGCATATGTATGGTGTGAGTTGGGTCGCGTCTTTTTCCTGTTTTGCAGTCACCAGAGAGGCTCTGGTTGTCTTCCTGGTGGTTTCCGTTTTATAACCATGGGATTAGGGGTTTGTATGTTTAGCTACCATGTTTACTTTTGTAGTCTGCAACTTTGATTTTGTCATGTCTTTTTGTTAAGGTTTGCATGACTAGAGTCCCTGTATTATTTTCCGATCATCTCTTCCATTTAATTCACGACCTTGTTAGCTTGGGTGGTTGATGGCTTTGTTTGTGTGAGCATTTAGTTGCTATGTGTCTGGAATGATTTTGGGGTTATGAGGTTGTAGATCTAGCTACCTGTGGGTATTTTATTTTTTTTTATTTTCAAGTTTGCTGGTTGTGTGAGTAGTTAAGAAAAAATAGAATGAAACTCTGGTTCCCGGTCTGATTGCTAGTTAGTTGTGTGACTTGATGCTTGAGATTGTTTGTGTATTGTAATGCTAGGCTTATGGAGAGTATTTTGGTATTAATGTGGAAGCAAAATTTTTAAAACCCTGGATCCAAACTACAAAGATGCTTCTGGGAATCCTTCTCAAAACTATTTCTGAAAATTATTTTAAAAATTATTTTTTTTAAATTCGAAAATTGTTTTAAAAATTTAAAATAAATTATTTTTATTTCAAAATCAATTTGATTTAATTATTTTAATTTATTTAGATAATAATTTAATTAATTATAATTAATTGGTTAATTTATTTTAATCAATTAATTTAATTAATTAAATATTATTTAAATATAATTAAAAATAATTGAATTTATTTATTTTGAGAAACAAAAATGATTTATTTATTTATTTATTTTTATTAGTTAGTTAATTAATTAATTAATTCTTTTACCTGTTTTAAATGAAACAAATTTATTTGAGACCCTAAAAATGATCTAAAAATTCTAAAAATAGTTTCAATTTCTTAATTTATTTATTAACCCGGATTATTATTTTATTAAATATTTAGGGATTCAATAATTATCCGGAATGGATAACAACGATCCACTTTGACTCAAATAATATTTTAGAATTTATTCTTGATTCTTTGACTGCTCTTTTATTTGCGAGTCTAACATGTTATATGATTTATGTGCTTACTCGTCTGTTAATTGATACTACTTGTTTATTAATTATTCTTTGGTATTTATTATTATTAGACCGCATGGGTAGATTAGAATCTAAATTAAATTATTTTATCTATAGATCAGAGCAAGTTGCTAGATAGACGAGGATTGTGTAGTCGTCTCATTCACGCTAGGACAACTTTTACACCAGGCAAGTATTTTCTCCTTGATCATCCTAAACACTTTTATTTTACTGTTTCGATTATTCATATCATGATAAATAGTTATTGTTCAGAGCTATTTATGATTCCTGTTTTATTCTATGCATCAGAGTTACTTGTTATTCGTACTCTGAATATTAAAAGTTGATTATAATAAACTCATCATATCTTGTGTTATCGTAGTAAATAATGAGGGTATGATCTGTATTTAAAACTAAGCATACCTTTGAGTTCGGTTGCTCTATTGGATTGGTATTTTTAGCGTAAGTGGCTCCGTAGTTGGGTCCTGCATTTTTGGAAGTTATGGTAACAAATCCATCTTCCTATAGGCTAACTGTACTTGCCTATTTTGGTACCTATATTTGAAATCCTTGTTATATCTATGGGTATAGAAATGTACCGATGAGCTATAAAGGGGTCCTATTGCTTTTGAACCTGATCAGGGGGCAATAGTGTTTATTTGTGTTGGTTATCCAATCCATATTGCCTGCGTGGCTATTATTTATTATGATTCTGCAGATGATTCATTTCTATGACATACTGCACTGTTTCAGTTTTGATATAAACTGTGATTTATTGACTGTTCAGTTTTTTTATAATAAACCGTTGTATATTCCGTTATCGATACAGATCTCATTTATTGATTACAGTTAAATTGTTCCTATACTTGCTGAGCATTTCTTTGGCTCACTCTTGTTTTTTTTTTTTTTAAATCTTGCCAGATTTCCAGTATGAGTAACAGTGGTAGCTCTGGCAGTCATAGAGAGCATCCAGAGTCAGGGCGGCTCGTTTTTCGGGCTTCCCAGGTATTAGTTGTTTATAGTTTTGTAATAGATAGAATGTGTAATAAAACTGAATCTAGACTTAAAACTTATCTAGACTTGTGGATTTGAGTTGTGAGTAGGTGTGGGCTTGTAATAAGATATTTGGATTTACTTTTAGTTTTAACTGCTTAATTTCATACTATAACCTGTTTGCGATCTTTGGTTTGGCGGGGTCAGTGCGCCTCTGATTTATTATTTTATTATTGATTGGTTGGTGACCCCTAAATCTAGACCCCGGGTTTGGAGGCCGTCACAGTTGGTATCAGAGCTGCAGGTTGGTAGTCACTGAAATAAGCAGAGTTATAGCCGTTAAAGATTTGATAGATCACATGAGATAGGGTTATATTTATATGAGTTAGGTTTACATTTATTTGAGTTAGATTTATGTTGAGTTTGGTTTAAGCCTATGTGGTGAGCAGTATCGTGATATTCTGTTATTTGATTGCAGCCGGGTCCTTCTAACCCCGTTGCACGAGCACCTTTGCAGTCGGGTCCAGCTAACCCATTTGCACCAGGTCCTTCTAACCCAGTTGCACGAGCACCTCTGCAGTCGGATCCAGCTAACCCTTTTGCGAGAGCATCTGATTTTCACGCTTTGACAGTTATGCCATCACTCCATGATGATATACACCGTGCCGCTGAGATTGTGCAGCCTGATTTTCGCCCGATGGAGCCAGGATATTATATAGGGCTCAACTTTATTCCGGATCCCACATATCCTATGCAGCCAGTCGACCAGCGGTTTGAGCAGGAGGTACCTCAGATTCAGATTCCTCTCTTTCTTCCACCTGTCACAGTTCCGTCAGATGCCCCTGTGTATGTTGGGCCAGCAGAGAGTGATCCTACTGTGCAGGGTCTTGTTATTCCACTGCCACCACTGCCAGCACCTGTTCTGCAGTTGCAGGTTTCAGCCGGAATAGAGAGAGGAGATGCAGGATCTAGTGGACATATAGGAGAACCTCGCACAGTTCCTATCCGCGAGTATCATGAGTTGTACGGGGCCTACGAGGAAATGAGGACCCAGAATAGGGAATTGCAGCGTCTGAGGGGTCCGCACACATCAGAGGCAGAGTTGCGCCATAACCTACGGGAACTGATTGCCGAAGATACATATGAGATGGGAGTTGCACATCTAGAGGGTCCAGATAACATAGACTACCGGCATGTTTATCGTTTTCACCAGAGGATGATAGCAGTCCTTAAGAGTCTGGTGGGCCCGAATTGGGAGTAGTTGTTGGGTTTTAGAGTAGTTGGTTGGAGGTAGTTGTATACTACCTTTTTCTTTCTGTTGTGTGTAGGGATGCCTATATATGGTAGTGTATGGTTATATCAGGCAGTATGTCGAAATTTTAATTGTATATAGTCGACATAGCCGGTATATTTCCAGTAGAATGTACTAGGATGTGTGTGCTAAAAGTCGGCCAGAGTGCTGTGGTACATATGTAAATATTATATATATATATATCCACGGCAATTTTGTAGTGTATATCCGTGTTATTATATTCAGTCATGTGTTTACTTTTAACATTCAAGTATATTAGTAGTTGTGCTACATGATATGATAACATGAATGGGAACAATGATTCTATTTAAAAAGGAAAATCATTCCTTTTCTTTTCTACATATGCTTTTCCATTACTAATGTTATATCAAGACATGTATAGCAACATACTAAATAACTTGTTTGTTTATGTCACTAGAATAATGGAAAATCATCAACCAGACAACAATCATATGGAGCGAGAAGGTAACAATCAAAACCTGGGGGAGCAGGGTAATTTGAATGTCATGCAACAGATACTGGAGTTATTCCGTCAACAAACAGACAACCTCACTCGTCAGCAGCAACAACCGCCAGCACCACAGGCAGTAACATTCAGGACATTTCAAGCCGTGAAACCTCCAGAGTTTCATGGGACAGCAGATCCTGTAGAAGCCAGAGCATGGCTGAAGGAGATAGAGAAAGCTTTTGCATTGGTAAAAGTAGAGGCGAATCAGAAAACTGAGTTTGCCAGCTATTTCCTGAAAGGAGAAGTAAATTACTGGTGGGAGTCAAGGAAGGCACTAGAAGAAGTGGAGATAGTGACGTGGGAAAGATTCAATGAGCTCTTCTTGGAAAAGTATTTTCCACGTTACATACAGAACCAAATGGAAATCAAATTCCTGGAATTAAAGCAGGAAGGAAATGTGGCAGAGTACGAGACCAGGTTTACAGAATTGGCTAGATTTGTGCCAGATTTTGTAGACACTGATGAGAAGAGAGCCAAGAGGTTCCAACAAGGATTAAAGGCATCAGTCCGAAGTAGAGTAGCTATTTTCGAGTTAACCACTTATGCAGCCATTGTTCAAAAGGCAATGATTATTGAAACTGAGGGTGACATGTTTCAGAAAGAAAAAGAGGGAAAGAAGAGGAAATTTGAGAACCGCTCAGGGAATCCGCAGCAGAATCGGGTTCAGAATAATTTTAATAACCAAGGTGGAAGGCAGTTTAAAAGACATGGGGGAACAGGATACGGACATCAGCATTTTGGGAATCAAGGAAATCGGTTCCAGAACAATTATCAGCAGCAAGTGAATCGGTTTGCCAACAATAATCAACAACAGGCCACCAGGTTCAATAATAATAATAATAATCAGCAACGAGGGATGCAACCACCTATACCGCAATGTAGGATATGCGGAAGGTATCATGGAGGAACGTGTAACAGGGGAAATGGTGGTAATTTGGGGAATGTGCAGTGTTATCGATGTGGTAAGTTGGGGCATTATGCCAACGCATGTCGTCAGCCAGCAATAATTGGAGATAACTGTTTTAAGTGTGGAAGCAAAGGTCATCTGACCAAGGACTGTAGAGTCAACGTCAACCAGGGAAATCAGAACAAAGCTTCAGGATCAGGCAATACGGGACAGCCAAAGGCCAGAACCTTCAACATGACTATGGGAGAAGCAGAACAGAATATAAATGTGATTTCAGGTACACTTCCCGTAAACTCCATTAATGCCAAAGTACTTATTGATTCAGGGGCTACTAAATCTTTTGTCTCTGAAGAATTTGTGAGTAAACTAGAATGTGAATGTCAGTCATTAAATGAAGCATTAGTGATAGAAATAGCTAATCAAGAACGGATACCTGTGAACCAAGTATACCAAGGATGTGATATCGAGATTTCGGGACAACATTTTTATGCTAACTTGATACCTTTCAAGTTGGGAGAATTCGAGATTATATTGGGTATGGATTGGTTAACAAAGTATAATGCTCAAATTGATTGTAAGAGGAAGGAGCTAAAGTTAAAGACAGAGGGGGATGCAGAAGTGGTATTTCATGGGCAGAAACAAACCCAGAAACTTTTAACCATGTTACAAGCTAAGCGAATGTTACGTCAGGGTTGTGAAGGGTATTTAGCTTATGTAATGGATATGGATAAGGAAGTACCAAGAATGGAACAGATCCCAGTAGTAAATGAATTCTTGGACGTATTTCCTGAAGAGTTACCAGGTTTACCTCCAGACAGAGAAATCGAATTTGCTATTGATTTGGCACAAGGTACTGAACCTGTATCAAAAGCTCCTTATAGAATGGCACCAGTAGAGATGAAAGAATTGGCCAAGCAATTACAAGAACTCCTAGATAAAGGGGTAATTAGACCAAGTATATCACCATGGGGTGCACCAGTATTATTCGTGAAGAAGAAGGACGGGAGTATGAGACTTTGCATTGATTATCGGGAACTGAACAAGTTGACGATCAAGAATAAATATCCTTTGCCGAGAATCGATGATTTGTTTGATCAACTGAAAGGCGCTGTATGGTTTTCCAAAATTGATCTGCGATCCGGATACCACCAACTGAAGATCAAACCAGATGACATTTCTAAAACCGCTTTTCGTACTAGGTACGGGCATTATGAGTTTTTAGTTATGCCTTTTGGGTTGACAAATGCACCCGCAGCTTTCATGGATATGATGAACAGGATTTTCAAGAAACATCTGGATAAATTTGTGATAGTTTTCATAGATGATATCCTGATATATTCAAAAACAGTATAGGAACATGCAGAACACTTGAGAATAGCTTTGGAAATTCTACGGAAGGAAGAGCTATATGCCAAGTTTTCTAAATGTGAATTTTGGTTGAAGGAAGTACAATTCTTGGGGCACGTTATCACCAATGAAGGAATTAAAGTAGATCCAGCAAAGATTGAAGCCGTCATGAATTGGGAACGACCGAGGACACCCACTGAAGTCCGAAGTTTTATGGGATTAGCAGGGTATTACCGGAGGTTTGTTAAAGACTTTGCAAAAATAGCGACTTCTTTGACCAAACTTACCCGGAAAAATGAGAAGTTTGAATGGAATGATAAATGTGAGCAAAGCTTTCAAGAATTGAAGAAGCGATTAGTCACTGCACCAGTACTGGTTCTGCCGGACGAAAATGGGAATTTCGTAATCTACAGTGATGCTTCCCATAAAGGCTTAGGATGTGTGTTAATGCAGAATGGGAAAGTAATCGCTTACGCATCCCGACAACTCAAGATTCATGAGCAGAAGTACCCAACACATGATATGGAGTTAGCAGCAATTGTATTCGCACTGAAGATATGGAGGCATTACCTGTATGGGGAGAAATGTGAAATCTTTACCGACCACAAAAGCCTGAAGTATATCTTCACCCAGAAGGAGTTAAATATGAGACAACGAAGATGGTTGGAGCTAATCAAAGACTATGATTGTATCATCAGCTATCATCCAGGCAAGGCAAATGTTGTGGCAGATGCACTAAGCCGGAAGGAGAGGTTAAATCTCTTAACTTCAACTGAGGATTTAATCAAAGAATTCGAGAAATTGGAGATAGACGTTCATACACCAGATTCTCAGACAAAAGCACCGCTCCAAATGACATTTCAGCCAACATTACTAGAGAAGATTCTTAGATGTCAAAAACAGGTGATGGACCATGACAAAGCGAAAATAACCGGAGAAGAAGTCCGGAGTCAGAAGGATGATAAAGGGATTTTAAGATTTTCTTCACGCATTTGGATACCAAATGTAGCTGAGTTGAAGGATGAAATATTACACGACGCCCACAACTCAAGATACTCCATTCATCCCGGAAGTACCAAGATGTATAGGGACTTGAAACAACACTTTTGGTGGCCGAACATGAAGAAAGAAATTGCGGAGTACGTCAGTAAATGTTATAATTGCCAAAGGGTCAAAGCGGAGCATCAAAGGCCAAGTGGATTATTACAACCTCTCGACATCCCAGAGTGGAAATGGGAACATCTCGCAATGGATTTTGTAGTAGGACTTCCGAAGACTAAAGCCAATCATGATGCAATTTGGGTTATCATCGACAGATTGACCAAGTCAGCACATTTTCTTCCCATCAATGAAAGATTTTCACTGGAAAGGTTAGTTCAGTTATACTTGAGAGAGATAGTGGTACGACATGGTGTTCCTGTATCAATTGTATCCGATCGAGATCCACGTTTCAACTCGAGATTTTGGAGGCAATTCCAAGAAGGGTTAGGAACTAAACTAAATATGAGTACAGCGTACCACCCGCAAACTGACGGACAAAGTGAAAGAACAATTCAAACAATTGAAGACATGTTAAGGGTATGTGTTCTAGATTTTAAAGGTAATTGGGATGAACACTTACCTTTGGTGGAATTTTCATACAACAATAGTTACCATGCCAGCATTGGAATGCCACCCTATGAAGCTCTTTATGGCAGAAAATGCAGATCTCCATTGTATTGGGAAGAAGTCGGAGAACGCATCATTTTAGGTCCAGAACTGTTACAACAAACCAAGGAAAAGATCGAATTAATACAGAAAAGGTTAGTAGCAGCTCAAGATCGACAAAAGAAATATGCAGATCAAACCAGAAAAGACCAAAGCTTTGAAATTGGAGAGTTTGTTCTATTAAAGGTATCGCCGTGGAAAGCCGTGACCAGATTTGGTAAAAGAGAAAAACTCAATCCAAGATACGTGGGACCATTTGAGATCCTAAGGAAGATTGGAGAACTTGCTTATGAATTAGCTTTACCTCCACATATGCAGAATATCCACAACGTGTTCCATGTATCGATGCTGAAAAAGTATAATCCTGATCCAAGTCACGCAGTAGAATATGAACCTGTAGATGTTCAACCAGACTTATCTTATATCGAACAACCTGTGCAAATATTAGATCGTAAAGATAAGGTATTAAGGAATAAGACAATACCTCTAGTTAGGGTATTATGGAGAAATCCCTTGGTTGAGGAATCAACATGGGAAGTAGAAAGTGAAATGTTAGCTCAGTATCCTCACTTGTTTTCTTAAGTTAGATTCTGGGGACAGAATCCTTACAAGGGGGGGAAGGATGTAACGACCGGGAAAATTTTGTGCATTTTATAATATTTAAATATGCTTTTATTATAATTTATTGTGATTTAGATTATTTTTAATGCAATTATCTGAGTTTTGATTTTTATTAAATAGAAAAATTACCCGATATGTGTTATGTGAATTCTGTGTAGCTTAAAATATTTTATTCTATTTTACTATAATTTTTGTATCGTTAAAATAGAGTTATTGCAATTTGTGAGTATCGGCCCTAGCCCCTGTTATAGACTCGAGACCATGTTTTTGTTACCTTTATTTTATGAAAATAGTAAAATCCTCAAAATGACTTTATTTTATTATTTCTGGACCATTCATAATTTTTGGGGAGTTTTGACATATATATTGCATTTATCCGAAAATATTTATTTTTATATTTTATCCCATAAAAATAATTTTTGGGCATTTTATTTTAATTATGGGGTAAGTTATCTTTTAATCAAGATTAAGCCCCTAAATTTTTCTAATATATAAATAGTTTTTATTAATAAAAATTTACTAAAATCAATTTACCACTACTTGGTAATTTGTGATTTGGGGTTAAGGTGTTTCTAGGGTTCTTGGCGTACTTGACCAGCCTAATAATCAGAGGTGATTACGGGTTCTGTTCTTTGAGTTTGAGTAACCATCCTCAGCCTCATAGCTTATACTATTTGTTTGCAGGATCAATTTTTTTTGTTAAAAATAATTGTTTGGTGATTTGGTTATGAACTGCCTTTGTTTTAATTTTCCAAGTTGTTATAGCATGATTGTTTGTTTAAATTCTTTACATGATTGAATAGGTGGTAATCAGAGCATGTTAAGTATATCTTTAGTTTAATTTTTTTTTTTTTTGTGTCTGTTTATGTGGTAATCAGTTTTGACCGGAGATGAGTTGGTTGGCCGGAATTTGAGCTCTACAGTTTGGTTATTGATCTGGTTAACATGTTTGTATTGCTTGGAGTACTAGCATCAGTTTGACATAAGTTTGTTTGAGGTTTGCTTGAGTTTTGTATCACCGGAGTTTGATTGCTTTTTATTTGTTTCGGCCGGACTTTGAGCTCCGAAGGTTGTTTCTTGTTTCTAGATTCATAAATGAGTCATTTATCATGCCAGGAGTCTACTGTTCTTATTTGGTTGAGTTTTGTTACTAGTTACAATCGCCGGATTTTTATCCGACTTGATCAGAATCCATGCTCCTGTAATTGTTTCTTGCTTTCATGGTTATAGTTAAACCGAGTTGCATGCCAGGATCATTTTGGGATAAATTTTACTGAGTTTGTGTGTTGTTTTGAGTCACCGGAAAATGTTTCTTGACGATGGAGCTGCGTTTTTGGTTGGAATACTACTATTTGAACTTGTTTCTTGCTCCTGGAACTTTATCTGTGTTGTGCTTGTGTCTAGCATATGTATGGTGTGAGTTGGGTCGCGTCTTTTTCCTGTTTTGCAGTCACCAGAGAGGCTCTGGTTGTCTTCCTGGTGGTTTCCGTTTTATAACCATGGGATTAGGGGTTTGTATGTTTAGCTACCATGTTTACTTTTGTAGTCTGCAACTTTGATTTTGTCATGTCTTTTTGTTAAGGTTTGCATGACTAGAGTCCCTGTATTATTTTCCGATCATCTCTTCCATTTAATTCACGACCTTGTTAGCTTGGGTGGTTGATGGCTTTGTTTGTGTGAGCATTTAGTTGCTATGTGTCTGGAATGATTTTGGGGTTATGAGGTTGTAGATCTAGCTACCTGTGGGTATTTTATTTTTTTTTATTTTCAAGTTTGCTGGTTGTGTGAGTAGTTAAGAAAAAATAGAATGAAACTCTGGTTCCCGGTCTGATTGCTAGTTAGTTGTGTGACTTGATGCTTGAGATTGTTTGTGTATTGTAATGCTAGGCTTATGGAGAGTATTTTGGTATTAATGTGGAAGCAAAATTTTTAAAACCCTGGATCCAAACTACAAAGATGCTTCTGGGAATCCTTCTCAAAACTATTTCTGAAAATTATTTTAAAAATTATTTTTTTTAAATTCGAAAATTGTTTTAAAAATTTAAAATAAATTATTTTTATTTCAAAATCAATTTGATTTAATTATTTTAATTTATTTAGATAATAATTTAATTAATTATAATTAATTGGTTAATTTATTTTAATCAATTAATTTAATTAATTAAATATTATTTAAATATAATTAAAAATAATTGAATTTATTTATTTTGAGAAACAAAAATGATTTATTTATTTATTTATTTTTATTAGTTAGTTAATTAATTAATTAATTCTTTTACCTGTTTTAAATGAAACAAATTTATTTGAGACCCTAAAAATGATCTAAAAATTCTAAAAATGGTTTCAATTTCTTAATTTATTTATTAACCCGGATTATTATTTTATTAAATATTTAGGGATTCAATAATTATCCGGAATGGATAACAACGATCCACTTTGACTCAAATAATATTTTAGAATTTATTCTTGATTCTTTGACTGCTCTTTTATTTGCGAGTCTAACATGTTATATGATTTATGTGCTTACTCGTCTGTTAATTGATACTACTTGTTTATTAATTATTCTTTGGTATTTATTATTATTAGACCGCATGGGTAGATTAGAATCTAAATTAAATTATTTTATCTATAGATCAGAGCAAGTTGCTAGATAGACGAGGATTGTGTAGTCGTCCCATTCACGCTAGGACAACTTTTACACCAGGCAAGTATTTTCTCCTTGATCATCCTAAACACTTTTATTTTACTGTTTCGATTATTCATATCATGATAAATAGTTATTGTTCAGAGCTATTTATGATTCCTGTTTTATTCTATGCATCAGAGTTACTTGTTATTCGTACTCTGAATATTAAAAGTTGATTATAATAAACTCATCATATCTTGTGTTATCGTAGTAAATAATGAGGGTATGATCTGTATTTAAAACTAAGCATACCTTTGAGTTCGGTTGCTCTATTGGATTGGTATTTTTAGCGTAAGTGGCTCCGTAGTTGGGTCCTGCATTTTTGGAAGTTATGGTAACAAATCCATCTTCCTATAGGCTAACTGTACTTGCCTATTTTGGTACCTATATTTGAAATCCTTGTTATATCTATGGGTATAGAAATGTACCGATGAGCTATAAAGGGGTCCTATTGCTTTTGAACCTGATCAGGGGGCAATAGTGTTTATTTGTGTTGGTTATCCAATCCATATTGCCTGCGTGGCTATTATTTATTATGATTCTGCAGATGATTCATTTCTATGACATACTGCACTGTTTCAGTTTTGATATAAACTGTGATTTATTGACTGTTCAGTTTTTTTATAATAAATCGTTGTATATTCCGTTATCGATACAGATCTCATTTATTGATTACAGTTAAATTGTTCCTATACTTGCTGAGCATTTCTTTGGCTCACTCTTGTTTTTTTTTTTTTTTAAATCTTGCCAGATTTCCAGTATGAGTAACAGTGGTAGCTCTGGCAGTCATAGAGAGCATCCAGAGTCAGGGCGGCTCGTTTTTCGGGCTTCCCAGGTATTAGTTGTTTACAGTTTTGTAATAGATAGAATGTGTAATAAAACTGAATCTAGACTTAAAACTTATCTAGACTTGTGGATTTGAGTTGTGAGTAGGTGTGGGCTTGTAATAAGATATTTGGATTTACTTTTAGTTTTAACTGCTTAATTTCATACTATAACCTGTTTGCGATCTTTGGTTTGGCGGGGTCAGTGCGCCTCTGATTTATTATTTTATTATTGATTGGTTGGTGACCCCTAAATCTAGACCCCGGGTTTGGAGGCCGTCACAATTTTCCAGATACCTTGACTGGAGGTCAGCACTAAATTCATCTCAGCTGCCAATGAGTAGCACTTATATGTATTTTTATTCATTTCAAACACTTGTAATCGATCTTGAACAACATTCTAGTAGATATTCTTGGCTGGACACACCTCACCCGTGATTTTTTATCCTTTTACAAGGGTTTTCCACATCACTAAAATTGTCTTGTCTCTATTTTATTTTTTAGTCGTCAATTACCTTTTTATTCTTATTCTTACTCGTCCAAACACAAAAACCCTTCTATAAACGATTTTACAATAAAGAATTTATTTATTAACCCTATAAATTTTGGCTAAAACAGTCACTACTTACTAGTGTAGTATTCTTAATTCCCGCAGATAGCCTTATTGTTATCAAATTATTTTTTAATCTTATGTCTCTTGTGGTAAATTTAAATAGTTGGACTATCCATATTTCAATCGGGTTATACCCGGAATAATTAATAATAAATTTAAATTTAGAAAATTTAATAAATGCATATCAATTTTATATTTTATGCCAAATTATTTTATATTAGAAAGTATTCGTTAACATATTAAAAAAAATTGGGCTGTAAAAAATCTGGCTCGTAATCCCCCCAGAAAAAAAGGTAGACAAATAAAATAAGATACCTAAAAAAATAAAACTAGGACCGAGAAAATTGGGTTGCGACGGCGATAATGGAGATTGGTTCGAGGAAGGACGCAATATCGATAATAGAGGATGATGTTCTTTTGATGGACAACGATGATTATGATTGGGATGGGTTTTCGGAGAATGAATGTTGTCCGGGGGAGCGGAGTTGAAAGAGGACCTTATAAAAGATTCTGATCGTAATGAAGTGGATTTTGTTAAATAAAATTATTTATTTAACAAATTTGAAAAGAAATAAATTAAAATAAAATAAGGTAATCATCTTTTTAATATATTTTATATTTATATTCAAGTTAACACTATTCAATATTCGACAATTTTTTTAATTTTGAGAATGGAGACCTGATTTCAATTTGACAAACATCGCCTTTTTCAATTTTATGCCCAAAGTCCTCACATAGTTATTATTATTATTATTATTAGTATCATCATTCTTTTTATTATTATTAGTCAGCTTTTGATATATAATTATTCTTAATATTTCTATATTATAAGAATTTTAAAAAAGTCAATCAATTTTGTAATATAGGAATTTCATTTTACCTTATAATAAATATTTATTATTATTCATAAAATTATTTATTTAACAAATTTGACCAAAATTCTAAAATAAGGTAAGGTAATCATTTTTACATAATTTATGTTTAAGTTAGCATTATTCAATTTTCGGTGATTTTTATAATCGTGAGAATGGAGACGTGATTACAATTTGATAAAGACTGTTTTTTTCAATTAGACGTGATTTAAATATATAAAATAAAATAAATCCCAAGTTCAATTATTATTATTATTATCGACATTATTTTTATTATTAGTTAAATTTTGATATATAATTGAATATGTGTTTAAGTACCTTCATATTTGTTCCAGTTCGAAATTTACATGTTCCGTTTTAACATTTTATGTTCATTGATTGATTTCGGTTTTCAAGTAAGTATATGTTATATGTTAATATATTTTAGTTTGAATATGATTGGCTAAACCTCAATATAAATGAACACAATTTCACTCTGGACGAAATAATATTTGATTGAAATTAGATAACACGAATAAAATTTTGATTTTTTAACTAGATCATAAATAATAATTACGACTCAATTATGAAAATAAAATATAATTATTCTCATGTGTGATGCACGGGCTATATTATTAGTTACTAGTATTCTTAATTTGTGCATTTTGTAAATTACTAAAAATACGCTTATTCTTATTTAATCATTTTTTAATCTTATGTCTATTCTAATAAATTTTAGTAGTTGGACTATCAACATTTTAATTGGATTATACGCAGAATAATTAATAATAAATTTAAAATTAATTATTATTAATTATTCTGGGTAGAACCCAATTAAAATATGGATACTCCGGCTATTTAAATTTACCTGAATAGACATAAGATTAAAAAATAATTAAATAATAATAAGAATATCTTTAATAATTTATAAAACTCTTCACTAGCAAAAATTAATATATATATATATATATATATATGTATATTAAATATATAAAGTTATATATTAAAATAGATTAAATATAGTTTCTAATAATATTAATTTTATATTTCTTTTAATTACATATTTTATGTAATTGAAGTCAAAAATTAAATAATTTAACGGTTAGAAGGTCAAATAAGATAAATAATGTGAGATATTTAGAATATTATTCATTATGTAAAATGAATGTGTAATATATTTTTTCCTTTTAAAATTTAAATATTAAAATTTGGTAACCGGTCGATATTTGGATCAGATAATTATTATTAGACCTAATTTTTAAATAATAATCTTTAAACTAAAACATATGTCACATTAATATTCCAATTAAAATATATTTTTAAACAAAATATATAAATATTATATTATGAAAAATACAAATAAAATATATATATATATATATATATATATATACAGATTAAATAAAATTTAAATTATTATTATAAAGATATTAAAAATATATAAAAACTTGTTAACATATTAAAAAAATTAGTCCGTAATCACACAAGTAAGATATAAGCCAGTATAATACCGTAAAATTGGCGACGAGGATAATGGAGATTGGTTCGAGTAAGGAGGAAATATCATTTTCTTATGAGGAGGAGAATGAAACCAGGGGAGACAACGATAATGGAGATTGGTTCGGGTAAGGAGGCAATATCTATAATAGAGGATGATGTTCCTTTGTTGGGCTACGATAATTATGATTGTGATGGATTTTCGGAGGGTGAATGTTGTTCGGGGGAGAGGAGTCGGATGAGGAGCTTATAAAAGATTCCGATCATAATGAAGTTGTTCATGGATTCAGATTCGCTGTGGACAAGGGGCCAACCATAACCAATCCTAGAAGACCTAAAAATATTAAAAAAGAATTGGTCCATAATCGCACAACTAAGATATAAGCTGGTATAATACCCTAAGAAAAAGAAAGATATAAGCTGATATAAAATTAATAATAGAATATGATACCTAAATAATAAAACAAAGACAGAGGAAATTGGGTTTTGATGATGATAATGGAGATTGGTTCGAGTAAGAAGGCGATATTGATAATAGAGGATGATATTCCTTTAATGGATGGGTGACGATGATTATGATTGAGATGAGTTTGTGGAGAATAAATGTTGTATAGGGCACGTTATAAAAGATTCCAATCGAAATGAAGTGAATCTTGGATACAGATTCGTTGTGGAGGATCTTCGTATATGTCACATTAATCTTATGATTAAAATATATAAAAATTATATTATTAAAATACAAATAAAAGAATAAAATATATATACATTAAATAAAATTTAAATTATTATTATAAAAATATATAAAAACTCATTAAAATATTAAAAAAAATTGGGCCGTAAAAAATCTGGCCCGTAATCCCCTAAAAAAGGGAAAGATAAATAGAATAAGATACCTAAAAAATAAAACTAGGGCAAACAAAATTGGGTGATAACGGAGATTGATTCGAGCAAGAAGTCAATATCGATAATAGATGATGATCTTCCTTTGATGGGCGACGATGATTGGGATGGGTTTCCGGAGAATGAATGTTATTTGGGGGAGCGGAGTCGAAAGAGGACCTTATAAAAGATTCTGATCGTAATGAAGTGGAATTTTGATACAGATAAATAATGTGAGACATTCTAAAAATATATACATATACATTAAATAAAGAAGGAAATACCTAAAATATATATTAAATAAAATTTAAATTATTATTAAAAAAATTGGGCCGTAATCCCTAAAAAAGAAGGCAATACAGTAGGTTAAAAAATCTGGCCCATAATCCCTGTCCGTAATCCCTAAAAGATTTGACACTATAATGCCGGTACACCATATCCTGGGCCTGATGGCTCATGCTTGCATACAGACTTCGTATCCCGTCTCTCTCATATTTTATTCATCCACTGTATATTTGATTCATGTGATCAACTTCTCTACACTTCTGGTGGCTTACGCTTCTATTAATGACTAAAGCTTTTTTATCACCTCCGTGCAACGTTTGTTATTACAAGTAAACATATACCATATTTTTTCTCTTGCTTGTCAGTTTCCGTGCTATATGGTTCATAGGTACCAAGATTATTAGTAACAAAATCCTGTTTATTTGGGGAAGAAGAAAACCCTGTTATATAAAATGGCTTGTCATTCTACTGAGTGTTTTATTATTAAGTCAATATTTTCTTTCTAGTGTCTATATGTTTGATTCTCATTTGATGGACTGAATGCTTGTCTAGGAATTTGGAATCGCTATTGCATCTATAACTAACTCTGCTGCTGGATGGGTGGTGTTGCAGGACTGGAGTGAAGCCATTAGAGGACTGTTCACTATTTGTGTAATTTTGCTTTATCATTTTACTTCAGTACCGTCTGTAGTTGAACTCTTGTTGATGGATTTTAGTGTATGTCAAAACTTAGCTTTGTATGCAAACTTGACTTGTGATGGAGAAATGTTGGATCAATGCAGATTATTGGACAAATACAATGTAAACTTGAGTTGTTGCTTGCATGGTTGCTAAGAGTTGTCCTATGGAAATTATATGTGTTGGTATCATGAAGAAAGTTGTTATAATTTAGTTTGAGGAGGTTCTTGTGATATTTATTAATTTGCTAATAACTTGGAGGTAAAAAGTTATGTATCATACAATATTTATTCCTTGGCGTTTCTTGCTATTCTATTGATAAGTCCTTCAAAACTCTATTGACGAAGGCAAGAAGGCAAGAAATCTGCTTCTTAATTCTGTTAGAATTTTGAGAGCACTTGCTATGCGTAATGTTTTTTTTAAAGTTCCACATTTTTATTTGGGCATCTCAAATCAGAAAGAAACTCCCATAACAAATAAGTTAAAATTAAAATAATTTTTTAATGACATGTTTCTCTAAACGAGAAAATGCCCAGTATAACACAATCTCGCTCTTATATTTCCGAATTATCAGTTTCTGGAAATTGTGTCCTATATACCTATTTATACTCGCATACAACACATATGTGTAGTATATTTATATACTCCGTAGAATCTTGAGCCTCATATAATTGATTCAAAATTTAAAATTTTGAATTGCAAGGTGGAGATGTAAATCAAATTTTAAAATTAAAGGTGGAAGATATCGGTTATATTGGCGTTGATGTTATGTTTTTATGAATGTGTTGATATGCAAATCTTTCGCTCTTTCATCTAACAGAAGCATCTAGGGCAGAAATATGACATAATGTACGCGTATGCGGAACTACCTTTCGCAACCCTCGCAATATCTAGATGCGTATGTCTTGGGAAAAATAATTAAAATATTGAAAAATATGATTCACGCGTCGGCTCTATGCGTGTACGCTCCTCCACATCGAGAGAATGCGCATATTACATGTTAAAAAGGGCACTTTTATTGACGTGTTATTTTGGTACGTCATATTTAAAATAGTGAGATAGAGGGTTTTCACCCATTATTTGTTAATATTTGATAACAATATTGCATATTTGAATTTTAAAATATTGTAGTTTTATAATTTATTTATAATCAATAACGTCTCGAATAAACAAAATGTAACGAGACATTGGGAATATAAGCAAAATGTAATTCGCAAGTAAGTTGATTTTATTCATACACCCTCCGCTTCAGATCAAATATCCAATAATTAAATTTTTGTGACCATTCATTTTGTTTTGTGCTTGAATAGTTAAAGAAAATATTACCCTTGTAGCATATCCTTGTGAAAAGTAGTAATATGATCTTGACATCTTTGGAGAAATATACAAGTCCAAATCAAGATCGAGGTTTGTGCTCGGAGTGTGTAAGAAAATAATCCCCCTTGATGCATATCCCTGTGAAAGTAGTAATATGATCTTGACATCTTTGGATAAATATACAAAGTCCAAATCAAGATAGAAGATTTTAAGATTCTCATGGCAAGCATCTCTGTGTGGCTCAACATATGTATAAATATAACATCTTTCTTGACAAAACACCAAACATATATTATTCAGCCACGATTCCAAAGAGAATTTCTTCAGGAGTGACTAAGCAATGTTTTGGGTGATAAATATATGATTCTAATCATGTGCATCAAATTTGTAACCAAGCTATGATTCAACATGGCATTATAAGAATCTTGTATTTGCAGTTCTTCAAATACTGAAAAGGTACAATTTTCTAAAGGTCCAGCTCATATGATTTCCACTAGTGCCAAAAGCTACATTTGCTACATCTGATATGATAAAATTAAATTTTGCAGGCATCTGAAAGGATGAATCATGTACCATGTACTTTCTAATAAGATTTGGAACTTCAAAAACTCATGACCACGGTACTTAAATTATGATCCAACATTGTAGAAAACCTTTGTCAGCCCCTTTTTAGTCCGAAGTTGTGAAACCTGAACACGAGTAAGAGGTAAATACTAAGTGAAGCAATAAAGTTATACATATCACATCTGGCCTGCAACACACACACAAGCAATCCAAACACACATTGACACAAGTTACACAAGGATATATCGCACAACTATAATATTTTCACATTACTCTTGAAGCAATAATCTTGCAATGGATAATATTTTTGAAGTTCCGAAGAAGTGCATTTCAGGTTCAGGATATAAAATAATATCAAATCAATGGAGCCATGCGCCAATGCTAGAGGTTGCGAACTGGATCTTAAAATGGATTCCAAATGCATATGTCTTATGTAGCATATTTTACTTGCTTGCTCCTATATTGTTTATCTTACATGGCCCAGAGGAGTACCAATCAAAACATGACATTTATATTTACGATCCAATTAGGTACTCTAGCATTACTCCACTAGCCCACTCAATTAACCAAAAAGCAAACTAGTAAAAAAGTAAAAACCTCTGGAATGAAGCAACTGGAAACAAGATCAAACAAAAAATTACCGTAATGCTCAAAATCTCAGAAATATCCGAAACATGTGTACCCCCACAAGGGCAGCCGGGATTATCTCCAATCATCACAATTCGAGGAGTGCTTTCCTGCATTAGTATCAAGGGTAAAAAAAGCAGTTTATCAAATTAAGCAAATGCACTGTTGGCACTTGGAGCCTGCACAGTCTGAATAACTTAAAATGGGACCAGGTTATTTAGGAAATTGGGACTTGAACTGGACGAAAAGTTTTTCACATACTCAAATTGTGACTTGTGTGTGAAAATAGTTGGCCAATACCGGTATAGGCATGTTATCTTTTCAATTCGTTCTCGGATATTTGTTTGGAAATAAAATAATGCCTTTAAAACTTAAGTAATGGATTATGGTCTGTTGGATTTAACTTGACCTATAATTGCAATATGTCTAATTATTTATACCTGCTTGAAAGAGACATCAGGTGATCTCCTTATCAGTATCTCAAATTTATTTAGTACACAGTAGCCTACCCAGTACCCAGATAATACATAAATACATCCACGGAAAACTTCACCAAACTAAAAGTTTAAAATAAAAAATAAAGATACCTTTACACAATTGGTACATTATTTCTACGAGATCGTCTGTGTACTTCCACACTAGTACGAGGACATGAATGCATCAATATATATAAGTGTGTGTGTGTGTGTTTGTGCACTGTAGTTATTAAAAGGTCCTCTCCCCTTTCCCCTTTCCAAAAGCCAAGTCATATTTGAAAAATGCAAAAGAACGGTCAATGATGTATTATTTGTTTGAGTAAAGACCTTGGAAATGTAATCAGGAAGACATCCACCACACAGTTTACAAGCTTCCTCATATGATAAGGTAGCAGCAGATATCTGAAAGAATACTGGGTTACTATATAGACAAAAGAAACTCGTAATAAAGAATGCTAACAGATGGCTTAGAAACATACTTTTCCTCCCCTTGATATTAAATTGTTAGCTTCCTGCTCTAGCTCCTTTTGCTTACTTTGCAATTCATCCTGAGGAACTAAGCCTTTATATTCTACATATGGCCTGGTAAGTAAAATTCTTAATTGTCAATTCCATGTGATCAATTGAGTAAATATTAGGTAATTAATTATCCCCCCAATAAACGGTTATTAAAATAAAGCCTGCAAATCAGAGCTACCAGAAGCAGTAGATCATCTTTCAACAATGGCTGATTCTTTCAGATCCTATTAGATGATAATATTCCACAAATACCATCCTTATTTGTAAAAAGCTTTGTCCCACAAAAGCATTTCGGTGTTATAGCATTACAGTACTGAATATTAACGAATGAATAAAAACATTATGTCTCAAGTTTAACATTACTATATCATGCTGTTAGAAATCAACTATGCTTTTCAGCTAAAGAAATAGATGGAACAAAGATAATCACCGAGTTTAAGATGTAATTTCTTTTAGTTAATATATATACTTATATGTATTATTTATAAATTTCTTAAGAATTGAAGATTATAAGGAAAATTATGTACTTATCTCCAAGAGTGTTGTTTCTAGTAAAAAACTAAATAATGCCTTATAATTAAAAGTAATATGTAATAGGTTAAGAACTCATAAGCATCAATGTAAACCTCAACATTACTACTTTCAGAAAAAGGTCGTCATACATATCGGAACAGTGTAAGAGATTTTTTAATCAGACTCTTTTTGCAGAATTATATTGTAAAGAAAATGTATAACTGAAAAGGAAATCTGTGAAATTACTGAATAAATGCTCTATTTGTATCTATATAAAGAGCTGAAAGTATCTTAACTCTTGCAATAGTTCAAAGCTAAAATCCCGCAAGATGATACTGCTAAAAATCTATAGCATAACTGTATAGGACAAGCATTACTATAAAAAAAAACCTACGCATCCTATTAATGTGAGTAAGCTTATTTAAACCACTCCTGGTTCTAGTAAACAGTAATGCTATATCAGGGAACATTTATGTGATCTCCTACTAAAACCCAATGTTAAGGATGCATAATACAATATGAAGGAAAATTGAAATATATATATATATTGTCAAATACAATTCTGGTTGGTTTGTCTGCATTCTGCAACTAAAAGAATCAGACCTTTGCAAACCATGGGTGCTTCACGAATCAACCATAAACATTTGCAGGAACATAAATGGTACAGTACAATCAACAGAATAATCATACCCTTCAGGAAAGTGGTAGGCTTTGCCTGGCTCCAGATGACCTAACCCCACGTCTCTCAGACATACATCCAGCAAATGCCCAGCTGAGTGTAGTCTGAAACAAGCCAAAGCCATAGTATGGGTAGGAAGCTAAAGGAAAATGAAAAGATAGCATAACAGAATACACGTCATAGTATCTAAGGTAATCAGACGATTTATGAATGTTGACCGTCTAGATTTAAAATGCGAAAATGAAAAGACAATAAAACCTTGAACAAGCTAGACAAATAAAGTAAGACATGCATTTAAATATCAGAAAAGACAACAGAAAAAATAAAAGCTCGCTGACAGAGTGAGTGAGCATACTAATGTTAAAGTGCTACACTCCAAACCAGACACACCAGTGTATCCTGCACTATAACATGTCTAGGAAAAGTAAGATGTACACAAACATTGTGAAAAAATAAAGAGGCAATTTATGTAAAGACCCCGGCTTTTACAATGCAATAAACGGAAAATAAAACACACAAATTCAATTTCTTAAATGAACATCTAACTCAGAAATCTTTAATATTGAATACCTAGAATTGAGTTTGCGCCTGGGCTCATCAACAATTAAACTCACAGGAACACCTAATTCAACATTAATCGGTTCCGAAATCTCAAAGAACCCATAATGGAAAACCTAAAATCAAGAAAAGGGGTTAGTAATCAACAATCAAACACACACAAAAAAAAGGTAAAAATCAAGAAAAGCATACAATGCCATCCTTGGATCGAACATCTTGGACTACAAATTTAAAACCAGGAGAATCAGGAGAAGAATGGGTAGCTGATATAATCCCAACATCACAAGGCTGACCTCCACCTTGTGGATGAAAAATGGTGGATTCTAATACCAAAGCCCATCTGTAATCATCATCCTTCAATTCATATACACATATTACATACATATCACAAACCCCATTTGAAAAAAGCAATAAAAATACACAAAAAGATGATACAAATGAACAGACACTGACCAGAAAAGAAAAGAGGAGGGTGGAGTTGGATTGGAAAGTGAACATATGATCAAAATATTCGAGCTTTGTGGGCTTAATATCATGGAGATTGTGATGAAGATCCATTGGTGTTGCTGTAACGTGGGCTTGGAGGTCTGAACTCAATCGTGATTGCATGGTCTAATATATAGACACAGTGATGATGATCACTGTGGTTGTGAACAAGCTCTTCCTCGTTGCTTCCTGCAGTGGCGTTACGTTTTTAATTGACATATTACTTTCTGACATTTCCCCAACTTTCGTTAGTTCCTTATTATTATATTATTATTATTTTCATGAGTTTGGATATATTATAATAATATTTATATATATTATTTATCTATTAATAAATATTTATAATATTATATAATTTATAATAACTTATATTTAATCAAAATATTATTATGTATATAATAATTTATGGTATAACATAGTTCAAACATAATTTATAATAATATATTAAATTTTAATTAGTAAAATAATTTGTAAATTTTAATTGATTAAATCGAAAAATCTTAAAATCATGTATATAGCATGTTTAAATTGTAAAATATCCCTGACAAAAAATTTGTAAAATATGAAAAATGTATTTGAGCAATACAAACTATATAGTTTTTAAATACAAAAAATAACTTAAACATAATACTCTAATATACAATTCAAATTTCGAATAATTAACTCTTTTAATTTAACAATGTGATTGCAGTATTGCACCACTAAGTCAATAACAATAAAAAAGAATGTTATGTAGAACTCAATATCAAATGAATATTTATCTTGAAAACCTTACCACCATCTCTGTTGGAGCTTTGCAATTTCAAGGATCAAGAAAAAGGTAATCATCAAAACTTTACTTTCTTCATCACAGTTGCTTGATTCACATACATATATATATATACATATACATATATATATATATCATGCTGAAGATTGTAAGCAATAGTGTTGTTTTCAATACTACTCAATTTAATAAAACATTACAAACCCTATCCCCAACTGTTAATTATCATATATATTGTCATTTTAGCTCAACCCCATCATCTAATTTAGCTCCTAGTGTTCCCCAACCTAATGTTGCAATTTTCTGGGACTTGAATAACAAACCCCCCAAAACAATTTCTCTTTTTGATGCTGCGATTCGGATAAAAAAAGCATCTTTAACATTTGGGGTTGTTAGATATATGGCAGCTTATGCAAATCGAAACTGGTTGAATTCCGTTAAGTTAGAGGGTAATGTAGTGATGGGAAATGTGGGTAATGTGGGTAGTGGTGGTGTTAAGCTGGAGCCGAGTTTTTGTGGGGTTTGTGGGAGGAGGTTCTATAATAGTGAGAGGCTTGTTAATCATTTTAAGCAAGTTCATGAGGCGGAGCAGAGGAAGAGGTTGAATCAGATTGAGTCGGCGAGAGGGAGTAGGAGGGTGAAGTTGGTGGGGAAGTTTTTGATGAAAATGAGTAAATATAAGAATGCTGTGAGGGATGTTTTGAGTCCGCATGTTGGGAATGGTTTGTCAGATGATTTGAAAAGAGCGGGGTTTTGGGTTAAGGCTGTCAGATAAGCGTGAAGTGGCGGGTGATGAATTGCGTAATCGTATATTGGATGTATGGTGATTGTGTCTGATGATCCAGAGTTTGTGAATGTTTTAAAAGAGGCCAAGTTGAGGGGGTTGAAGACAGTTGTCGTTGGGGATAGGCAAGATGGAGAGTTAAAGAGGATTTCCGATGCTGCGTTTTCTTGGCAGGAGATCATCTTAGGAAAAGCTAGGAAAGAAGCCGTTTCAGTTGTGGGGCGTTGGAAGGATAGTGATGTTTTGAAAAGGCTGGAGTGGTCGGTCGTATAATCCAGAAACAGAGAAAACCCGGTAATGTGCTTGACGAGTGGGTATGAGGGCAAGAATGATGCATTTTGGACAAGGGCAACAAGGGAATCATGATATACTAGTTATCTTTACTAGACAATTGTGCGAGGAAGTTGCTAAAGGCCCAATGTATATACTACTAATTATTCTGCCTCTGTACTACCTAACACTTTCTTTACTGCAAACTATGTATTTACATATTGAAAAATATTTTTCCTTTAAAGAACATGTACAGCAATAAATGAGAAGCATTTCATACATATATGGATAGCAGGATCTAATTCAGCATTGTGTAGATTTTTTCTAGTGCATAATTACAAAACATAGCATTAATATTATATTATGCTCCTTTTGGTACTCACTCACTATCACTTGTCCATTACTCCCTTCCATGTTAGTATATTTTAAGGTTTCTAATTGACGTAAAATATAGTTGACTCTCCAAATATTTTTTTTTTAATTTGTATTTTAATTGAAAGCTGAAAACTTAATCCATTTTTTTACAAAAATACTATAATGTGCCCTTTCCTACAAACTTTAAAGTATCACTATTATTATATCCCCTCGATTACTAATTACTTGTCTCTGTGACTTTGCCATATTTTAAGGTTTGTGGAAGATGTATACAGTTTACTCAGGTCTCGGCATCTTTCTGAAACGATAATTCAAAGTTAAAACCCTTATTTAAACCAAGTACATAAAATTTTATTATGAGCAAGTACCTATTCTACAACCCCAAAGTGTGCTAAAATGTGTAAGGAACAAGTACATAGTAATAGAAGGAATACACAAATTTCCAGTAGTTACTATAATATATCTTCACTTGGCCAGGATTTAGGTTTGATATATCCGCACTTGTACTTTATACCTCATCATTCCATCTATGATGGATATTGAAATTACGGAACTTGTTTTCAAATACACGCCGTTTCGGATGAGTACGACACCATTTTGTCCCAATAATTTGATTTCGAGGCGTATGGATTGGCACCTAATCTCTCTCAAGTACTGGCGATTTTGCCGCCCAAGAGTTGTGGGGATTTGGGGATTGGTGACAGGTTTAGTTGGAAACCAAAGCAAGTAGGGAAGAAAGGAGTGAAAGTGAAGGAGAAGAGAGAGGTTTACTTGCTGGTGGTGGAGCAAATTAAGACATTGACGGAGACTCAGGAGTTTGGGAAAATGATGGAGCATGAGGATGAGGTTTATTTTACGTTGGATGGGTTGAGAAAAGGGCAGCAACCGAGGATTAGGTGTGCGAGTCTTTTGTCATAGGGATGATTGTATGAAACAAGGTAAATATTTGTATCAGTTAGTACATTCCAAGTTACATAACTAGGAAGGATTGTTTTATTCAATCTTGTATGTCTTTCAAGAGAACATAACAGAATTAGTAGACTAGAATTGATGTGAATTTGAATATTGATGAACTATTAGAGTATCTGTCACCACTTGCACATTTCGTATCAGCTCAGTAAGCAGAATTATTTCCTGAATTTTGTGGCCCATGATTTGGATAATTAACTTCAGATTTTGAATATCTAGGATCACGCTTTCCAGAATAAGTTTGCATGCATTCTATATTGTAAAATTTTGTTATTACTGAATTTCACTGGTCACAGGGTCAAGAGGATTGCCTTAATGATTCACCCAGTTGCATTCGTTCTGAAATGAAAATGGTGAACTACTAGCATATCTAGCATATCATTTGAAGGTATAAAATCCCCTCCTGGGAACTCTATACTATATTGTATGATTGTTAATTTTATTTTGTCATCATCTGGAAGACGTGATAGTATATAATGCATATATACATCACAAGCTTCCTCATTCACAATTTATTAATATTGTTGTTAATATAGCTGCAAGTTATAGCTGCACAGATTTTTATAAAATTTTCACAGGGATGTACAAGCCCTTATCTCATTGAATTTATGAAACAAATATATGATTTATACAACATGTGTTTACCGATACTAGGGTGTTCCTTTGCTTTGTGTGCTGTGTGCCACTCACTTCATACATTGTGTTCTCATTATGAAATATAAAATGATTCATGCTTTTAAATTTCAATTTATTGAGAGACTTAAAGGAATGTGCGAAAGGCTGGGGGCAACTAAAGGAAAAATTCCGAGAGCATGGGGGACTTGATGAGGTATATAATGTGAGCAGACAATGTCATTTAAATATGAAGGTGCGAGCTTGCATGGTCTTAATTTGTGCTATTACATAACCTTGCTGCATTTGGAAGCCTTCACAAAGATGATATGAAAATGGTAGAAAAGAGTGTGTGGTTTTAGAGTATTCATTTGATGAGGGTTGTCTGAAACTGGCTATTTCCTTGACCAACCAAAATTGTATAAAAGCTCCAACTTATTGGTCAAGTCTTTATTTTTTAATTGTTTCTCTTAGCCAAGTACGTGCTTAAATATATTTACGCTTTAGAATAGTATATGATCGAATAACAATTATTTTTTAGCATTAAGCACACAACACATGACTTAGGACACAGCCAGTAAGGCAATAAGTCAAGGGGAACATAAAGCTATATCCAGACTTCCCTCTCTTCCTTTTGTGACAAACTATAGAATTATAATGAGCTAATTCTAATGTGCTGCATAAAGATGGTTCTTGTGGAGTCTCCTTTTTTTCTTTTGGCTGGAATGTTTGATAGATGAAATAATAAATTTATATTTAATAGGCAGACATGGTTATCAGATCTCTCATGTCAAGTGCTGAAAAAAAATCTAAAGATGACGTGAACTTGGAAAGTCTAGTGTTGCTCTTGAAGTGTCTGAAGATAATGGAAAATGCTACATTCCTTAGTAGATAATCAGGTGAACATGATAATAATTAAAAAGTGGTATATATGATAATACTGTCACCTGTATAAACACGAATGATAATCACCTCATCTATTTAAATTTGTTGATATCTTTGTACAACTTCCAGAGCCATTTGCTTGAAATGAAGCGTAAAGCCAACTCTGAACATCAACCCCAATCTTTCACTAAACGTATGCTAAGCATTATCCAGATACTATCATCAAGTATCGACTTTAATAATTTTTTTATTTGTTTGGAAGTTCTGTATTAATGCATAACCCTATAATTACAGGCTGCAGTTACTATCCTTAAACGTAAACATGTGAAAACTAATGATTGGTGGTGTTAATTTTGCAGGAGTTTCTTTGTTTTTTAACCTTTCAGACAGTGCTCATGATGAAATGTTGTGCAGTTTCTTCAGAAAGACCTGTAGCATTAAAGCACAATGATAGCAGTGAGTTCATATCAATATGAGAAACTTCTTATACATTTTATAGTCAATAGATGGTCTTTGTTAACTGAATAAATTATTGAATTGTGAAAATATGTTAATTAACGAAGTCCAGAAACAGAAGCCTAAATGTCCAGTATATAATCATTACGTTCTTTCATTCATTAATGTAATGTTTTTCTGGGATATTCGTGGTTGCAACTTACAGGCTACTTCTGGATATGATTTCAATATTATGCTTTGGATCTTTATATCTAAAAAAGATAGTTGTAATTTGGCTTGTGTCCTGGAAATTAAAGACATTTTGGGAAAATGACTTCCCTTCTATGATCATTGCACCCCTCGAGCCCATATTGGTTGCCAGAAGTTTGGCATATAATGCAATTTCAGACAACACTAAAATTATAATTTATTAGTTTAAAGATTTTTATATAACTTACGAGCCAAATTTTCCCATGATCACATGTTTGCTTGGAAGTCCCTTATCCTCTCCCGTGGAAATCCTTCAGTCAGTTTCTTAATTGCAACAAGCTGACCATCGCGTAAACATTTATTTTGTAGAAAAACAATAAGGCCAATGATTTTACTTGTTTTGGTGCAGGAAAAAGGAAAGACGTTGAACAAGACTGTAGATGATTTCTGTAGATTAGTGCAACAGTATATAAATGTTGTTCAGTTTATTACTATGGAAGCAGAGTACCCTATCTCATATGTTGTACACTATCTCATGTTTGCTTGATTCTGCTTTCTCAGATTATATCTCTTATGTTTGCTTTTCTTCCGCATGATTTCACTGTCAATATATAATCAAAAAGTCTCTTGTTAAATCTTTCTCTCATAATATAAAGATGTTCTTATCTGCAAGTTTAGGCTATAAAAACTATTTTGAACATAAAACTACACACAGTATCACCTGTAACGTCTGTGCATGAAGGCTAGTTAAATTAAAAGGGTACCATTTGCCAATAAGAATAAGAGCATTTCATGTAAGTTATCACTCTTTGTTTTCGAGTTGAGACAACAGCTGAATGTACTTTTAGCAAGGGGTGGAATATAAATCATTTTTTTTTTATGGTTTTTGGTTTTTTTATATGGGATTTTATTGTGCTCTTTGCTTAAAATTGGGTGTTACACATTTTTGGCAGCTAAACCCCAATACAAAGTTGCCTCGTGTGTGTTTTACTCAAAGATGTATTAAATTTTAAATTTAATACTTATTCTAATTAATTACTTTTACATATTTCTAAATTTAAAAGGTTTTACTTTCGTTAAATTTTTTAAATAATTGTAGATTAATTTAGTGAAGTGACTTCGAAGTCAAATTTAGCATAAATTTATTTCAAAGTTTTTTGTGAATAAAGTAGAAGCAGCGCATATATTTGAATGGGCAATGATCCTATGTATCATTATTACATCAACAAATATCTAAAATGGCATAATCGGATACAATAACAAAAAATGTCACCCCAAAACGCTACATGAAGTTGAGTTTTCACAAAAATGCTATATCGTGTCGCGTCTTGAACAAATTTTTGTTTGTTAAATTTTTAAAGTTCAAAACGTAAGATGAATTAGAGTTTTAGGGCAAAACGCAATATGAAATAGAGTTTTAGGGCAAAACATTACTTTAAGTTGAGTCTTGCACAGATTTTTTAAAAATATTTGTGGAAAACGTGACACTAAGTTACGTTTTGTATTAAAAATCAAAACAACAAAAACGTTACACTATGTTGAGTTTTAAAATGACATTTAAGACCATTTTTATAAGTTGTGCCATTTTGAACATTTTGTCTCCAAATTGTGACATATATGTCATTATTCTATTCGTATTCATCTCAGAATCGATTTTTGTGAATCAACGGACGTGATATGTTGTAGACAAAAATCAACGGTGTGAGATCCTTCTTCATCTCACCACCCCTTTCAATGCGCACTTAACTCATTCAGCAACACACCCACGTCACCTGATATATACATACACACAAAATAAATGTAAGTATAGTTTTGCTATATCCAGCAAAGCACAACAGATTCACTTCACACACTCACTATTTATACAATACTCGAGACTCTTATTGCGGCTTTATAAATACTCCCAAATCTAACTCTCTCTCACACATAAACCCTAATCTCTCTCTCTCTCTCTCTCTCTCTCTCTCTCTCATACACTAACCAAATAGAGAGAGTGTATACTGATGGAAGTTTCTCAAGCTCGAAAATCGATGCAGAAAGAATTCACGTTAGCTTCGATTACTCATCTCTCTTCGTCTCCTTCACCGCCGATTTTATCTCCGGCGGCTCGGTTCTGCTCCGATTCTGGAGTTTCGGAGCTCCGATTCGAGCAAGCTCATGAACCGGTTAATTTCAACATTCAGACATCGCAGGTTCATATTTTTATCTTTCTAATTTACTTTATTTAGTGTTTATTTGTTATTTACTTAAATGTGTTGAAAATTGGATCATTTTGTTCTGGTGTGAATTTTATTGATGCGTAATGTTAGTGTTTGCGATGCTGAGGTTTGTGTTTGTTTGCGATGTTTTCAGCTTTTCAAGTTAGGGCCTACCGAGTCATTGTGCATATCGGAAGGTTCCGAAACTGTTAAAGAGGTATGAAATTAAGTATATCTGTTGCTTGCCTTTTGCGCGATTTGTAATGTGGCTCTTCGTGTTCTATTTTGTTCTCTACATTCTACATTTGTCTTTCGTTTGTAGTAGTATGCAAGGAGTTTGGTCTATTAACGATTAATTATGAAATCTAGTATGTAAGGATTCGTTTGTAGTAGTATGTGAGGAGTTTGGTGACCTGGTCTATTAATGATTAATTATTGGACACACAGTCACACGCACTAGTAAAGCTTGAAGATAAACTTATCGGGGCCTAGAGAGTGGTTTTAAACACCGTGCATCAGTAGTGCTTCAAATATGACTTTTTACTTGCTTTGCTAGTAATCAGTAGTGTTGTATTGTGTGGAGTAATATCTTTTAAAGGTTGAATTGTGGTGCATTAAAATCTCTGAATCTAGCCTATTGACCATTACCTATTTCATGGAGGCTCACATTTTAACAATGTTTGTATTATAGTATAGGCAGAATGCGTTACACGTGAATTAATTAACATCATCTTAATCAAGTAAATGTGGACGTTTTACAATTTCGGGCATCTGTCGGTTAACATATTTCTTTTGAATCAGACAATCTATTCTAGGGGAATCACCATTCAGTTCAGAAACGAGGAGGAATCTAGAAGTTTCCATTATGCATTTGAGCAGTGCAAGAAGGAGGTTATTGTTCCAGGTGCTAATTTGACATCTATTTGTGACTATAATTTTTGTGGAGATATCTTCTGTATCATCTAATTCAAGTTTCCATCTACATATATGTCTCATTAGTATAAACCCTCATAATATTTTTATATATCTGTATCGTATTAACTTTTGCATTTATTGCTGAGCATCGTTGTTCTTATCACCAATTGCAAGTGCTGGAAAACTTTTGAGTAACTGAATCTTTTGTATCAGTTTTTCCCGCACCTGCTGCAAGGTGTTTAAAAACACTATACACAGGATACCAAACTCAGACTATAAAGATGGTGTATAAAAAAATGTTTAGTTATATTCTATATGCCAAGTAATTAGTAATGTGATACTGTTTCAAAAAATGTGCTTAAGTTATGCTTTCTTTTGTTCCTAGGATCGAATTTACCTAATGGTACAGCATTGGAATCTAAAAGCAAGTTCGATGATAAAATAGAAGCATCTTCTGCGAAAATGTATTTCCATTACTATGGACAGCTACTACATCAACAAAATATGATGCAGGACTATGTGAGAACAGGTAATATCACCAAACTCTAGTTTTCTCCGTCTTTATATCCACTTTTAAGATATTTGATGCTCATTCTCCACGTAGCAAATAATCCCACCTCTCCCACACTTTTTAAGAAAACAATTCTCTTTGCCAAGATGTTTCGTATTATAAATGAGCATGTATATATATATTTATATACTTGCACCGTGACGGTGGAAAACATTTGTTCGTTTCAGGTTCTTATTATGCTGCGGTGATTGAGAATCGTGCTGATTTTGCTGGTCGAGTAGTGGTTGATGTCGGGGCTGGTAGTGGCATTCTATCATTATTTGCCGCTCAGGTATCTTTGTTGTAAGCATAGTATATTGTGAACTTGAGCAGAAACATATGAGCTCCTTGTAAATTAATAATTTTAATTTCCTCCCTTTTTCTGTGCGTGTCTACTATTTGTTGGTATGCCAACAATATTAGGCTGGTGCAAAACATGTTTATGCTGTGGAGGCATCTGAGATGGCGGAATATGCTCGCAAGCTCATCGCTGGAAACCCAATACTAAGCCAGAAAATTACAGTGGGTCATCAGTTCTTGTACAAGAAACCTAGTTCCATAGCTTTAGATTATTGTCTCATTCGTTGATGGTATTATAGGTCGTGAAGGGTAAGGTTGAAGATGTTGAGTTACCTGAGAAAGCAGATATATTGATATCAGAACCAATGGGTAAGCTGACAAGCTCCATCTTTCATTCATAAGAAAAATTAACAACCATGCTATATTCATTACTTATTTCAGCTAGACAGGTCAAGAACTAGAGTTTTTAAAAATATTTGGAAATTCTTATCGGGGCTTCCAGGGTCGAAATGAGTTTAATGGTACACAAAGTACTTGATAGGAAGTGGGAGTCAGAATATTGTTGCTTGCTAATGAATACCTCTTTTATGCTCTACAATATAGGTTTGACAACCTTACTATAAGTAGTTTTGAATTGAAGGTGTTGATTTGAGCTTTTTAGACATTCGTCTTTTCTTCATTATACATTCAGAATTCTATTTGTGATGAGCGCAAGATAATATTAATACTCTTACGCTCTATTTGATTAGAAGGAATGGAGTGAGATAGGAATGAAACTGAAAATTGTGCACAAAATTATAAGTGAGAGAAGGTTGTAAGAGGGAAGGTTGTAAGAGGGAAGATTGTAGTAAGTCTTGACTCTTAAGACTCTTAATTCTATATGATGAGGTTTGTGGACACAAATATGAAGTAGAGATTATAATTTATTCCTAGATAGATGGAATTGGGCTCTATATGAAATTTCTATGAATGTAATGGAGGAAGAAATAATATATATATCCACAAAATAGTACAGCTTCCATTCTATTCTCAACCAATTTCATTATTAACTAAGCGGAGTGTTAAGCTTTGTTTGCTTCTGAGGATTATAGTCCCATTACTATTCATCATTGAAATGTTAGTCCTTGGGGAAATCATGCCTTATACAAAATTAGAAATAGACTGTTAGGCGTTGCATTGACATGTTAACAAATAAATTACAACATTATATATTTAGGGAAATTATCATGAGAGATGCATGATTTAGTCCCTCTGTTGTTTAGGGGTGCCGATTTTTTGGTTAGTGGTTCTATTGCTTGCCACTAGGTACCTAATGCACAACCCACTTTACTCCTAGGAGAACTAATATTATCATATGTGTTTTCGTTTAAACCATTTTTTAGGCTGTTCTATACAGATCTATTTTCACATCATCCAGTAGTATAAATTAATTTTATGGGTATTCTAAATAAGGTAAGTAATTGTTCAAAGTGAGGCTCAAGTGGTAATTAACTTTTATCTACATGTTGTAGGCACCTTATTAATAAATGAAAGAATGCTCGAGTCATACGTGATAGCAAGAGATCGGTTTCTTGTTCCTAATGGGAAAATGTTTCCTACACTGGGGAGGTGAGTTCACTTATAATTCCTTTTTACAATAAAGTGTCATCTCTGCATTTTCACGGTTTTTTTAACCTTAATAATTGTGTAAGCCATTTGGTAAAATTTCACATCTGCTTGATCCACAGCTTAAAGTTATGTTCTGATCAAGACATATCCCTATATACAATTGGAGTTTTGGTGTAATTATGTAATGTCTTGTGATGTGATGCACTTTTCATGTCTCATCGTATGTTTGGGTGATAAATTATTTTTTTTGTCAATATTGTGGGGAGGTCTTGATGGTTGCTGTTCTGCTGGTTCTGTAAACACATACAGCATTCTCATTACCTTTCTGCTGCTCTTGCAGAATACACATGGCACCATTCAGCGACGAATATTTGTACATTGAGATTGCCAATAAGGTTAGAGAATTTTATTAGTTTTAATTTCAGTGCAAGTAATTGATTTAATTTCTTTGTGGTGTCTATGTGTACCTCTTTATCACAGGGACATCATATGTGTGTGTATTCTATTTTTATTTTAGTAATTTGCACACAAGTTGGTGGGAGGTAAATTTTTCATTATCTGAGGTAGTCTAAAACATGAGTTGCTGGTTGCACTTGTATTTATATATCGTATATCTCATCATACCTGACCAGGACTAGTTTCTATGTAATTGTGAATATAAATATGTGTTGGTGTCTAGAAAAATTTAAAATAAATATGGGTATAGCATGAGGACCTGAGATTAGATAGAACTTGATGTTTGTATAGACGTACTTGTGGGCAGGACTACTGAATTGGTCCATGCGCAATAACCTGAATTATTGAACTCACTATATTCTGCTAGCAACTTTTTTGGCATTTCAATTTTTTCAATGTCATATTTAATGTAGTATAATGATTTAGAGATCATATCACTAGCCAGGTAGACATATTTTAAATTCTAATATGCTTTTCGTCATTCATAAAATTCTTTTATCCATGAATACATTATTTGGTTCCAGTTTCTGATCTCATAACAGAAGAATAAGGTTGTTAGTCTTTTCTTTCAGGCCCTATTTTGGCAGCAACAAAATTATTATGGGGTTGATTTGACAGCCTTACATGGAACTGCATTTCAGGGATACTTCTCTCAGGTAAATCTTTCTTATATACATACATGTGTGTGTGTGTCTTGAACATTATGGATATCAATTGACTACTTGTGGTTGTCCGAGAATTACGGGCAGGCCATATTACGGCTTTCTGCTTAAGCTCAAGCAAGCCATTAGGCCCTGATATATTTGGACAAGTCAATAGGAACTCGGTTCAAAAATATCTCTCAGAAAATAATGGAATTTTCTTAATGTAGTTTAATGAAGTTGCTATAATGTATCAAAAATAGATGGTGCAATCTCATTAGTTACTATCAGTATGAAAGAGGAAGCAGTCCCTCTTTTAGTTAAGAGTTTATATCTTTTGATATAGGTCAATATGTGATTTATTAATGTATGAAACTTTGGATCATTGTATTAATTACATTCCTATACTTTTTTTATATAGCCAGTGGTGGATGCTTTTGATCCTAGGCTGCTTGTGGCTCCTGCAATATCTCATGTGATAAACTTTACTACTGTGAAGGTATAATGTTAACTGTTGGATCTATATTTGTGGTTGCTATCACTGCAAATATTCTCTCATCGGCAAAATTGCATTTTAGAAATTTTATGGTTTTAAAAACCGTCCTCTAGTGTATTTTCATCACCAAATGTGTTATATGTAATAATAATATATAGAAAAATTGGGGATTTTGCAGCCTCAATCACGTTCTTTATCCGTAATCTTTTATAGTATCTTATCTTATGTTCTTAATTTTGGAAGTAGTAGTCTTCTGACTTGCATTTTATTGCATGAGTGTTTTCAATTCACATAAAAGTCTAAATGTTTTATAACGGTTTTTAACTTTTTTTAAAATATAATACAAAACTTAAAACTACATAAGATAATTGCAGTAGGAAATAATACACCCAAGCTGCTGGGCATGAAGCTGCTGCTCTTTCCAGACAATTATGGTCTTATTTACCTGTCTTCGCATGTAGGCTATGTTGCCTATACAAGCTAATAAATGCTGGAGTCTTTTTCCTCTATAAAAAATTGTTAAATAATGTGTCACATAAACGGGCAGATATACACTGGATCCACCAGGTCTACTGCCCGATCACACGCCCTGTTACCTATACAAGTGTGCACCATCCGTTGCATATGTACCTCTCTTAAAGTTTTGTCCATCCCCTCGGTAAAATATGGTGCCAAAAGCTCTTATAATGTTACAGCTTTGCTAGACGAAGAAGGTTATTGCAATGATAAACGATAGTATCAACTATGCTCGTCTTATTTAAAATTCACATTCAGACACCAAGAAAAAAACTAAAAAGCAGCAGTGGTTCGATATTGCTTGTTTTTAAAAACTTTATAGTGCTCAACTACTGCATATAACATCATAATCATCATTATAGTTAAAAGCCATTTATTGTTTTGGTTTATCTTTACGAGGTGGACATTAGTTGTGCCAAAAAACTGCTTGTGTCTGGCTGTACTGTTGGAAAATATTTTACTTATCTGGGCATTTTTTCTTGTTTCCATGCAGGAGGAAGATTTGTATGAAATTAATGTACCCTTAAAATTTACTTCATCTGTGGGTACTAGGATTCATGGATTGGCTTGCTGGTTTGATGTATTGTTTGATGGAAGGTTCTCTACATGATTACTAATTATGTTTCTTTTGTTTCTATGTCACTGGACTTCATGAAGTCGTAATTTCTTACGGAAGTTAAAATGTTTGATTTACAGCACGGTTCAGAGGTGGCTGACCACTGCTCCTGGTGCACCTACAACCCACTGGTACCAACTACGCTGCGTTCTTTCTCAACCACTTTATGTCATGCCAGGACAAGAAATAGTGGGTCATCTTCATATGATTGCTCACAGTGCTCAGAGTTACACAATTAATCTAACTATGTCAGGTTGGTGTTGCCTATATTTGTGTGGTTAGAGTATACTTAATGATATAATCTAATAACATGCGAAATGTCTGTAATTAGTTAAAATGTGGGGCCCTGGTGCTGAACAAGGAGGAATTCTGCAAACATCCTCTTGCAAGCTTGATCTTAAAGAACCTTACTATCGGATGTCTCAACCGCAAGCCTATTCATTGACACAAGATCAGCAACCACATCAACTATTGCAAACACAGGTATCAACTACTTTTGTCATAATTTAATCTGTACACCTAGTGCTGTCATATTTTAATTATTAAAAAGACACCATGGAAATATTTTTTGTAAATGACCATCATGGACCAGTTTGGATACATGTGTCTGTGAATGAACTTTTGCAATTAGATTGAACTTGTCGAAGCACAAGGGGTTCAACAAGATTAAGTGTGTGTTCAAGATCCAAGTGCACTTTTGTCATTGCCGAGGGCTTATTGGCTAAATATAATATGGTAATCAGTTGTTCAGTTGTCAATAAAGTTTCCTGGGTAAGTGATACCAACTCATTCCCAAATTGAATTCCTTTCTATGGTGGAAAGGAGGGAAGTTTTAGCATCTTTTTGTTTTGATGTTGAGGACTGTTTTAGCTTTCCTAATAACTTCTTGTGCTTTTACCTTGATGACCTCATTTTAGTGTTTATCATGTACTTTCCAAACCTTCTCCACTGCAAGATGGAGCAGCGTTTATCATGTACTTCCCAAACCTTCTCCACTGCAAGATGGAGCACTAGTAAGTAATTTATTGTTTTTCGTTGACAGGACATACATATACAACCAGATGAAGAAGTATCCGAATTGATGCAACAAGCGATGAAAGATACTGTTTCTGTGCTCCACTGATCAAATTAATGGAGGAGTTCAAATCACAAGCTGTGCAAGGAAGTTGACAGTGATACGATGTCACTGGGAGTGCGTGGAGTTTCCAGTTTCATGATCTTTTTAAGCAGTCTTATCCGGTGTTAGCTGTTACTTGTAAATCTTAGTGATTAAACTCTCCATACCGCGTAATTGGAGAACAGTACTTCTGTATAAATGCCTCCAGTATTCAATCCGACAAATTATTAGATCAGTGTTGTTCCTTCAATCTGATGAATCATTAATAGGTTGGTGGTGTTCCTTCAATTGATGAATCCCTACACAACGGAAAAGCCATATCTTTGTTTTGGTTTTCTTACTTTTAACGACAGTCCGATCAAATATAATAAGATGGCCCCTCGAGAAATTCTGGAAAATGGACCATATTGGTGAAAATGCTGCAGTATTCTCTGGCTTTATAAATCATATTGTATGTTTATCACTCCAGTTAATCAATCATGCGAAAACAGTAATCAATCTAGCTTTAGTGTTTTCAGTAGAAATGTTCCCACTTTAGAACAAGAATGTACCCTCATATCTATTGACCGCCTAAAAACAAAGAACTAATCAGAAGAAAACCCATATCTCCAAACTTTTAAAAGCCAAATCAGAAGATAGAGTTACTTCCAGACTCTAGACTAAACAGAGCCATCCATTTCCATTCAAGTTATAATTGCTGCATTCCGCCTCAAACGGACATCACAACTGCTCACCAAGACGGGCGACCCAAAATTCCAACAAGCTACGAGAAAACACTCTAATAAGCTATATAGCTGGCAGGCTGCTTGGCTCCCAGGTTTCAAGATAACTCCTTCCCACTAAATTCTTCAATAATTTTATGGTCATGACAATATTCCAAGAGAAATGGCAAGCCGCTGACTTTACAAGACTCGCATACAGCAGAAACTTTTGATTAGCACCCATAGCGCTCAATGATTAATCAAGTCAATAGCTAATGTAATAGGTTTTAGATTGCATTGAATTCACAACTAAAAAACGGCGGGGGTTGATCTATTTAGAAAGATATACTGCAGCAAACACCAGAGCAAAGCAAACTACATAAATTGAGGACTTGATGCATATAATAGGTAGAACGCCGTAATAATAAAATGGTACAAACATAGCGAATGACATAAGGATTTTCACATGATTCTAATACTCTAATAACAAGGTTACTTGAATATCATTCATCATAACAGTATATTAGTGATATAACAAAAGGTGAACATTAGCCATGTACATATTCGATAACTAATTGATGTAGCCAATATAGAGTGATTAGTTGATATTGTCTATCACCTCAAAAGGAGCCTATTCCAAACAAGATAAACCAGCTCGTTAGTAGTCTTTACCAACAAGAAATAATTTGCTGAAAATGCTGCGGACAATAGAAAGAAGAACCACCGACGGAATATGAAGCTGCTCTGAACTACAAATTCTGACAGAGACCGCACTGTTCTTGCTTAATCCAGCACACATCAACAATTTTGTGTTCCGTCCTACCAAGACTAATCTTTTTCCAAATGTAACCTCACCCTCACATTGGTCAGCAGAGAAATTCAGATGACCACACAACTGCAGCTGAGAAGACAAAAAGTGGGGAAGGGGGGGTGAAGGGACAAGGAAGTCAAACAGATTGTTAACATCCAATGTTCTGTAAGCTTTAATGGTGGAATTCAGTTTAGATAAAATCTTCACCGAGTAGCATAAAAGCAGTAGTTGGGGTTTCCATGCCTCGCCATTCAGAAACAAAATTTGTTCATCTCTACTCTTCTTACACATATCCTGGTTTTCAACAAGGCATACTGGATTCACTGAACCTGCATTAACCATATTCTGCTCACCAGTGGCATGACTGATCAACTGCTGAATAACATGTGATCGTAGAGCAACAAACTTCTCATAGCTTAAAGATTCTCCAGAAGGTCCATCTGGGGGAGTAGAAGCAGCATGGGTAAGAGTGATAAAAGTTTTGTGCCATAATGACAAACCAAGAGAACTGGTAATTGACCTTAACAACAGCAAATCATTATGGTCATGGCTTTGCATGTCCAACCTATCAACATAAATTACAACATCTGGAGGACACTTCTTCGTGAATCTTCTGACAGACTTCAAAATTTTCTTGTTTAGAGATTGATCTTTCAGAGAAGTACCAAGGCCAGGTGTGTCCAAGACCCTTACTTTAATCCCATTAATTGTCCCCACTATCTCTTTCACAGCTGTTGTAGCAGATTCAAACGGGTCAATTTTGGTTTTCTCTTCGCCGAAAATTGAGTTGACGGTTGCACTTTTCCCAACTCCAGATTTTCCGATAATCAAGATGTTCAAAGAGAAGTCCATGTCTTCTTTATCATTTGCCTTAAACTCTACGGCTTCCCTTTTCGCAGTTTCTTGACTGAACCCTAGACTAGACGACCTTCCTATAGCAAGGTCCAGCCAGTATAAAGCCTGAGCAGCTATGGAATTCTCAGCAGACAAGCCTAGCCTCTGCAGAAGCCTTAAATATTTCACTCTTATCTGTTGCACATCAAGCTTCTTTATTTCATCTTCAGCTAAAATTTTCTTGGGGTCCTTTACTGTAGAAGTTGAAAGAATTAGATGGTCTGTTTGAGAAGTCAATTTCGAAGAGCTGATGCGGAAGTTTAGATTAGCAGAGTTTTCAAGAGATAGAGGTCCTGAATCATCAGAAAATGTGATTGCAACGCTGTTAACAGTTTCAGAACCTCTTGCAACATCTGGAAGACCTAAAAATGATGCAGAATCGAATAATACTTCCCTTCCACTTTCCTCGGCTAGATCAGCACCCTCATCTAAATATGTGACCAAATGTTCATCAATCATTTTTGAATGATCGTGAGCTCTTTCATTTGTATTTTTAACCTCTAAACAATCTGAATCAGAACCTAGAGAATCAGGTTGATGGATACTGGATTGGCAGCATAACTCATCTTCCATTAAACCACTGTCACTACTTGGTATCTGACCATCTAGAAAACCAGTGTCCTGCTCCATTATAATTTCTACTTTATCACTCTTACTTTCTAGACTGAAAATACCGCTCTCATTGGCATGGTCACCATTCGTTTTACATTTAAGGTCGTGAACAAAGATTGCATTAACATTCACATCTCGATCTGCTTCCGCAATCTCTTCATAAACAATATCTTTTATATCATACTTCCCACCTGGCTTATGGACATCCTCCCCTTGTGTTTCAGAAACATTTTTCTCCTCTAAAGTTTTTACAGCCTTCGGTCCCAATTCTGCCATATCAGCAAATTCAAATTCAACCGGGGAGTCAACAACTTGGTCTGTTTCTAAAAGAGATGTATCTATAGGGAAATAGATTACAGAATTTGATTCATCAATTCCAGCATCTTCAATTTGACCACCTTCCACCACTTCCTTGCTCTTGATACTATAAACTGCAGCTTCTCCTTCAGTTGTAGAAGTGCACACCACAGAAACATTATGAACTGTATCAATACTATCTCTGTCATATAATTTAGCCACCTGTTCCATATTCTCCAGTTCGTGAATTTCTTCAACTGAATACTCTGCAAAATAATCCAATACTGAACTGCCTGACATGAGGGATACTTCACTCTTCACTAAAGATGAGGCTTTTGCGTCACCACCAATACGTGCGCCCACATCTTTAACCAAATCATCTATGTTGACATCCTTAAGAGAGTCACTTTTAACTATAATCGTATCCTCGTCACCATCCAAAACCCCATTCAGATGTTCAGACGAAACCAAGCCCTCAGAAACCGAAGATTCTAAAACAGACTTAAATTGCGACTCGGCTTCATTTATATCTCCCTCTGCAACTCTGAAGACTTGATCTTCCGGGGCGCTAAGCTTCTCTAAAGTCTCGAGACCTGGAATCCTGGCCACACCTGAAATCCCATCATCTTCTTCAAACACACTCCCAACTGAATCTTCATCACTGTCTTCAGATAACTTAGCAATAGGCGTGATACCCGGGCTTGCCAGTGACAATATAATATCATCTGCCAATTTAGTTTTACCACCAGCATCCATCCCATCCTCTTCTTTTACAAGCGGACTCGCCAAACTTTCACCATTCACCACTAAAGAACGTCTAGAGACAACCCTGTTCAGTGTAATTATTTTATCCGGGATTGACAAAGGCCCGGAAACAATTTTCTTCTCCACACTACCACTAGGTCCACTACCACTAGGTCCACTACTCTCTTTCTCTTCACTGTTTTTTCCATTTGGGTTTGCCGCCAAAGGTTTAGAAACAACAAACTCCTCATCTCCACCAACATCCTTACCGTCCTCTTCTTTTACCAGCAGAGTTGTTGCAATAGGCAGTATACCCGGGCTTGGCAGTGACAAAAGTATATCATCTACCATTTTAGTTGCACCACCAACATCCTTACCACCCCCATCTTCTACTAGTGGACTCGCCAAACTTTCACCATTCACTGCTAAAAAACGCCTAGAAACAACCCTCTTCATAGTAATTATTCTATCTGGGATTGACACAGAGAGCCCAGAAACACCTTTTTTCTCCACACTACTACTGCTACCATTGCTACTCTCTTTCTCTTCACTAACTTTTTCATTTTGGGGTATTACAATAGGCCTAGAAACAACATTTTTCTCCACATTACTACTACCAACACTCTCTCCACTAATTCCTTCATTTGGGTTTGTCACAAAAGTTTTAGCAACAACAGACTCCTCATCTCCACTATTTTCATCATCTAATGTTGCAACAACAGGCTTTTCAAGAACATTATCAAATTTAACCTCATCACTTAAAAACCCATCAGACTCAAACCCATTATCACTACCATAACTACCAACATCACTATCAGAATCAATAGTAAGAGGAGCCCTTATAGGAAAAGAAGAAGAACCTGATGAGCTTGAAAGCAAAGAAGGCCTTGGAGATGCTTGTGCTGCAGAAACAGGAACACCCTGAGTCTTTATAAATGAGTCCATTGACATTCAAACACTTTGTGCTTCTTTAAATCTTCTTGTAAATATATTGTAGTGATATATATTAGTCCGAGTAAATAAACAGATAAGAAATCTTGAAATGAGAAGACAACATATGGGGCTTATAATGTATGTATTGTATGTATGTAGATATGCATTGTCTTGATGTGGTGAGTGTGTAGGGTTTATTTTTGGGTTTATCTAAGAGTTTTGTATTTACATAGGTTGGGTTTGAGGACATGATTGGTGCAGAGGTGTTGGGGTTTAGGGAATGGTGACAAAACTTACACATTGATGTGTTGTATACCCGGTACTTTGGTCTTGACTAGCCCCTGATTAGATAAGTCAAGACTTGTTCTGATGATGATGTTGGTAATGTACTTGCAATTGTTTATGTTTGCCTACTTCTGCAGTCCCAAATTTTGTGTCAAGGACTCACAGGTGCCTTTTTCGTGTAATTTCGTTAACGTATCGTAAACCAGATGAGCTATTTGTATAAAATTGGATTTTCAAACTTTAATATAAATAAAAAATGAGAAAATAATATTTACAAGTGCATTTTTATTTGTGCGAGATTGCGTAAAAAATGTGAAAAAATTAGAATTTTTAACATGGCGAGGAAGTATTTAACAACCCCTCATCACACCAAATTCATCAAAATCTTCCATTTTATAATGAGCTTACTGTCAAAACACCCATTAAATTTTTCTTTAATTTACAAATTAACCGATCATATTTATTTTTCACACATTTAACCAACAAATTTTATAAAATCATGCAAAACTTTAACTATGGTTAAGTTAAAAATCTGATGTAGACAGAGCGATGAAAGATAGAGATGAACGATCGAAGAGAGACAGAGCAAGTGAGTTAGGGTTTTGAGCGATTTTATGATTTTATTATTTCTATTTTACGATTTTATGTTTTTTTTTGTTATTATGATTTTAAAATTTTAGAATTTCCAGTTGACAAACAGTGATATGGCAAAGAGTGGCCGCGTCAGATTTTAACTTAACTACGGTTAAGTTTGCATGATTTTAAAAAGTTTGTTGGTTAAATGTGTGAAAAACAAACATAATTGGTTAATTTGCAAATTAGAGAAAAGTTTAATGAATTTTTTGAAAATTAGCTCATTTTATAATGAAGAAAGTGGTCAACAATCCACTTTTTAATATTAGCATCCTTGATTTTATATTTATACCGCACGGGATAACTAATATTTAAGTAAATTGATTTTTTTATTTATATTTTTATTAATATTTACTATATAATTTTATAATATTAAGAATTTATGTTAATATTATATGTTCTCTTTATATATATAAATTTATTCTATTTAATATAAATATGTTATAATATGAACCCGTCTTTAAAATAAAATTTTAGTTAATATAGATATGTATAGAGCCCATATTACAATAAGTAAAATTATATAATTTGGACTCATGTTATAAATATATAATTGGGTCTAAAAAATAAAAATTTTGTTAATACAGATATATATATATATATATATATATATATATATATATATATATATATATATAGTTAGGGCTCATATTATATTAAGTAAAATTATATCTAATATATTAATATATTTTAGGCCCTATTATATCTAATATGTATATTTTTTAGGCCCGTGACCCAGTACCGACGATCGATCAACCAACCAAATTTTTTAATTTTTTGGCTATAATAATATAGTATAGATTGAATAGATTCCCATAAATCCTTATATGTTAGTTTTGTGTAATACACATTATACGAGTCAGCCAAACCATTAAATACATAATTTTGATAGATATAATCAGAATGCTTCCAAGCATCAGCACCATACACAGTCTGCATGTCGCTCTCAACAATGAGTATACGTGTCTCCTTTTTTAAAAAGCGAGACAAATTCAAATAAAACATCATTTTTTTACCAACGTTTGAATTTCGTTCTAGTGAACTTCTCAAGTTTCTTAAGATGTGCAGTACATACATGAGGCACAACAAGTGTAACAAGTGCAAGAATCACCACATATTTATGTATCAATAAAGTTTGCACAACAACAAATATTAGTTTGTATCATTGGATAAACGTATCGTGGTGAATTATGTCCAAGTGGAACACTAAATTGTCAAACAACTACGTGTATCATACATACATGTCCCGCAAGCACATATCCAACAGTCAGTTGACCCCCATCAATTATTACTACATATGTATTAGGGTTTGTCCTTTGTTGATAAGCCCATCATGTATTGGGATCAGTCACGTGTTTCCATTCATGTTCATATTAATATTCTCCATCAGCCTATTACTCAAACAATCAAGAAAATACGAATGTATTAGTCACATATATAAAATAAAATAAGCTTTAAAATTGTTGTCCTAACTGTACAAAACAAATATAATTGTATGTGAAAATATAGTACCGATGATAAAGATTAGAACATAAACCGAAAAATAATAAATCTATGCAGAAGGATGTAAAGAATCCTAATCCAATGCGTAATTGTCTTCTTAAAACTTATTTGTCCCTCATCGCATGTGTGAGCGAAAAATTTCCCAGGATGAAATGAAAAATAGTGATGTTATAAAAGAACAACTCCCTCTACGAGTTTGAAATCGAATAAGAAATTATCACCAATAGAAGTTAGGAGAAGAGACATATATGGTTTATACAGTTGTATATTTATTTTCGATAAAACCCTAAGACTCTTTACATAAGACGAATATATAGATATGAGAAAATAAAGTGTGCACGTTACTCTTTTAATTAATTAAACGAGTTAATTAATTGTTCCGTAATTAAATTGGATTCCTTCTATCAAATCGATTACAATTAATTTGTAATTTAAAGAAAATAACAAATTAATTATTTGAGGCCAAGCATAATACAAAATAATAATTTAGCAAAACTGTTCCAGATTTATCCGACCCAATTTTTTTCTATTCGTGTCCGTAGATCGCACATGTGAAAAGTCTGAAGGCTCACGAAACCTGTTGGTCCCTGATATAATAGAAGGGGGGTTGAATACTATATCTGAATTTAATCGCGGTTTTTCGGATTTAAAATATTATTTTAATTTAATCGCGAAATATTAATTTTAATGAAATACGGTTCAAGTAGAAGATATAAAATTTTAACTTGAAAAGTATTACAAAATTAATATGATGAAAAGTGTATAATTGATAAAGTGTTCTAGAACGATTTTGACATGAATTGTTCGAGTTTAACAATTATATTCCAAACTAGCACAGAAATCTGTGAATATTACAATGCATACAAATTTCTGAATTTGAATGTTTTTTCAACGAACTAAAATATGAAGCCAAAATCTCATATTTATAGAAGTGATAAAGCTGGTATGAAAATTCCACAATGACCTTTTTAGACTAGAAATAACCCTTGTATGACTCTTGAAATAGCTGAGTATGACTTCTAAAATTCAGTATGACTCTTAAAAATTCGGTATGACTTTCTGAGATTCAAAGCTCGGTATGACTTTCTAGTTGATGCTTCGGTATGACCTTTATTATTCAGCTCTGTATGACTTTCTGTAAAGGCATTCAACATGACCTTTTGCACCAGCCTTCGGTATGACTTATTATAATAGAATTCAGTATGACTTTTTATTATATAATTCGGTATGACTATTTAATAAGTCAATTGAATTATATTAAAAGTCATATTAAGTCATATCTTTTATAATAAATTAATTCTACTAAATGTAATTAAATAATTTATAAATTAAATTAAATTCAACTTGAATTAATTTAATTAAATAAATTAAATAATTAATTTACTTTTAATAGTAGAATTAAAATACTATTTTGACTTATGTAATTTGTTGTCAACTCCGAGCTCTTTCCGTCTTTTCTTTGTCTTCTGTCATAAAATCACTTGAGCTCGATGTTGAATATTTATTATTTTACTTGACACACAAATGTACTGTCTGGTTCATTTGTGCCATACTATAATAAATATTCTCCACCTCTTTAATTTTTAAGCTGTGGTCTTCTGTCTTTTCTCTGCTTTATTGTATTTCCTCTTTTATTCTTTTCTTCTGGAATCTTCGTGTAGTAACCACTTGAAATCTTCTGTATCTTCTGAATTCTTCTAAAATACAACTTCATTATTTTTCACTGACGCTTGAACATAGTAATGAACTTCTTCCAGTGTTGTGTAGCAATCTCATAGAAATACATCTGATTCTTCGTGTCTAGTTGACTTTCTTCGTCTTGATTCTTGTTTAGTATTTATTATTTACTGCTCTTTCTTAACTGAGTTGAGTTGTCATCTAATTATTACAAATATGTCTAGTCATATACCTTTCAATATCCCCCTATTTGTTGTTAAACAATATTTAACATACAAATTTTTAGAGGATAACTCAACTAACAACTAATAAAGTAATACGCCATTTACAAACTGTAAATAATAAAAATTTCTGGTATTATATTTAACAATTTTCCATATTCATGTTTTGAAAGATAAATATAAGATAGATGTTCCTCTAGACTGAACAAATATTACACAGTTTCTATCTTGACCTATCTAAGTCTTTAGTCTTCAGAAGTATCAACTTCACTTTCTTCTAGAGTTGAACTCTTGTGCACGGGTGTCCTTGGTACGTCTTCATATTATGATTGTTCTGTTGTAGTAGATTCTCCATACAACCTTCTCTGTTCAGCACGAGCTAACTGCCATTGTACTTCCAGCTCGACAGGATCTACTACCTCTTCTTCTACATCATATGGCTGAGTTGAATCTATCTTTGACATTTGCCTGATGTAAGATGGAATCTTTTTGGATAAGCAGTAGTTTCTGATCTTCTGTGATGCATCTAACTTGACTTGGGATCTGAACCCTTTTGACCTCAACATCTTTTCAACCTCAATCATATACTTAACTGTATAGCCTTTTAATAAATCCTCATCTAATTTCATGATTTGATAAAGTTTGTTTGAGAAAAACCTAACTTCATGAGGATCATATATGATTTGAGGACTAACTACACTTGCACAATCTCTGAGTCTGTCTCTTAGAAGCTCATTTTCTTCTGAACTTCTTTTGACATTGTTCAACGGAGTCCATATCACTGATAAACTTTTTTGTCTGAAAAATTTCAAGGAGATTCTGAATGTGTCATTCTTGTGAGTGTAGACTAATATATGCCAGTCTTCGAGAATGTGATCAACTATCACATAAATGTAATCAACTTCTTCCTTCAGGGCCTTCATGAAGTTGTCGATGTTGTCATTGTTGGGATTCGGGCATATATACGCAGCGGAATTACGCTAAATAAAAAAAATAACGAATCCCAAACGCAGGATCCGTGTATAATTGGCGGATGATTATGAAGAATCAGATGTGTACCTTATTAAAGCTTTCTTTGTGATGATTATAGAGGTCCAGAAGCGATGAATCACAGCAGCACTTCACAAAGATCTGCTCTCTATCGGTATCCACACGAACGTCGTATCGTCTAACGATCACCGGAGTTAGGTACTAGCATGTTTCTGCCTATTTGTCTCTCTCTCTTTCTCTAGCCTCTCAAAACGTAGAGCTGCTAGGGTTTTTCTCAAAAATGAAATTATAAAAACTGTCACCCTAAACTATACATCTTTATGTATATATAGGGGAGAGAAGGACTTGGGCCAAAACCCCAATCTGATTGGACCTTCTAAAACCCATTCAGATTTCGGATTTATATTATTATTAAATTTGAATTCTAATATGTATATAATTAATCAAGTCTCACTTAATTAATTAAATAAATAAATTCGAATTAATAATAATAACAGTATTTAAATTCATAATTTAAATAACACTCCGTTTAAACGTTATTTGTGTATGACCCTTTAGGTTATTATTACGTTGACAATAATTTTATTTTCTAATAATAAAATTATAAACAATGAGCGGCATCTAGTAATACATCATTGTTACCCAAGTAATAATAATAATTGGTGATTCAATTAAACATTTCGTGAATAATGTACAATGTAATATAATCCCTTTAACATTATATTATAAATCAAACTCGAGGCATGTATTGTGTCATCCTCTTCAACGTTTAATCCAGGTTTTCTTGATCAATGAGTAGACTATTAATCAAATCAACATTTGAGCACGGTCATGCATTTTATAGTCTCACTCAATCAAGAGGCCAATAATATCAATCCTAAAATATGAGGGTTAAATTTTATATCTATCATTCATATTTCTCATACGATTCATAACATACCCAATGTCCACCTTTATCATTACCCGGTTAAAGGTAACTTTGAGTGTAATCAAAGTATATTAATTCTCGTATAGAAATATAATGATTTCAAGTCAAAGGATCAATACATCATTATCACAATGAGAATTTTTTATGACACTTATTAACATGTAGATTCTCACAGCGGGTCTGTCCAGTGCCATATATTGAGACATGCACTTATGTTCTTGACTTTAGTATCACCATACCTATGACCAATGAGATGTGGTCATCAGTCAAAAAACATGCTAGTCTTATTGTATTATTATTGTCCTTAAATAATAATACTCGACTAGAGACTTTTAGGAATATAATATTGTTCATATAATCTCATTTTTAAGTCACATACTTAAAGATATATAATTCACATTAATATTCCAAGGACATTTATTATGCTTTCAATTTATAATACAGTAAATAAAGACATAATAAATATTAATTAAATAATCAAGTAAACATAATCTTTAATTGTTTATCATAAAGTATTGTCTCTAGGACACCAACACTAACAGTCATTTGAACTTTCCAAATCCTGGCCACACCTGAAATCCCATCATCTTCATCAAACACACTCCCAATTGAATCTTCATAACTTTCTTCGGATAACTTAGCAAAAGGCGTGATACCCCGGCTTTCCAGTGGCAATATAATATCATCTGCCAATTTAGTTTTACCACCATCATCCATCCCATCCTCTTCTTTTACAAGCAGACTCGCCAAACTTTCACCATTCACCACTAAAGAATGTCTAGAGACAACTTTGTTCAGTGTAATTATTTTATCTGGGATTAACAAAGGCCCGAAAACAATTTTCTTTTCCACACTACTACTACTATTTTCCAGTATAATTAGTTTGAATTTCGTTCTAATGAATTTTTCAAGTTTCTCAAAATGTGCAACATACACATGAAGCACAACAAGTGTAACAAGTGCAATAATCACCACATACGTATGTATTAATAAAGTTTGCACAACAACAAATATAATCTGTATCGTCGGAGAAATATATCATGATGAATTATGTCCAAGTAGAACACTAAATTGTCTAACAACTACGTATTCCATAGATACATGCCCCGCAGGCACATATCCATCAGTCGGTTGACCGCCTATCAATTATTACTACAAATGTAATAGGGTTTTTCCTTTGTTTGGGATCAACCTCGTGTCTCCATTCATATTCATATTAATATTCTCCATCAACCTAATACTTAAACAATCAAGCAAACACGGATGTATTAGTCATATATATAAAATAAAATAAGCTTTAATATTGTTGTCCAAACTGTTCAAAACAAATATAATTATATGTGAAAATATAGTAGTGATGATAAAGATTAGAACATAAACCAAAAAATAATAAAACTATGGAGAATGATGTAAAGAATCCTAATCAAGTATGAAATTGTCTTCTTAAAACTTATTTTCCCTCATCGTATGTGTGAGTGAAAAATTTCCCAGGATAAAATGAAAAATAGTGATGTTATAGAATAATAACTCCCTCAAATAAGAAATTAGGTTAGGAGGAGAGACATATAGGGTTTATAGATCTGTATATTTATTTTCGATAAAGCTCTAACACTCTCTATAAGACGAATATATAGATATGAGAAAATAAAGTGTGCACGCTACTCTTTTAATTAATTAAACACGTTAATTAATTGATATGTAATCAAATTGAATTCCTTATGTCAAATCGATTACAATTAATTTGTAATTTAAAGCAAATAAAGAATTAATTCTTTGAGGCCAAGCATAATACAAAATAATAATTTAGCAAAATTGTTCCAAATTTATTCGACCCAATTTTTTTCCCATTCGTATCCGCAGATCGCACATGTGAAAAGTCCGAAGGCTCACGAAACCTCAAATTTTCTCTCGAAATCCCACAATTTGTATCCCTAGCCGCACGTAGTAGATGCAACAATACTTTACGAACACACTTGCACTCTACATAAGTGTTGTGTGCTGCATAAGGCATGGAAAATTATTTTTCATTTTATTATGGGACTTAAATTTTTACTTATAAATTTTTAATTATGAAGGACTAGTTTTGATTGGATCTTTATATTTCATTCATCCTTTAATCGTTTTGAGTATGAGAACATATTTTAAGTATAACTTATTGTGAGCGCACACCCCAAATTTAAGCTCAAAATAATTTGATAACACGGGACTTAAATATGCATTTTCCAATAAAAAATACACTTACGGTGATTAGTGACATGTGAGAATCTGTTGACTAATCGGAAGCCTAATAAAAATGAGATCCATTTGACTGGTAGGGATAATTTAGGAAAGGTGGAGGATGAGATGGAGGATGAGGTGATTGAGGGATAATTTAGGAAATGTGAAGGATGGGGTGATTGAGAAGATGTTGAGAAATTTGGGGAAAGGTATGAAAGTATAAAGACGGATAGGATTGATCAAAAGATTAAATTGGAGAAATTTTAAATGAAGTTTTTTTTGTTAACATGAGAAATTTTAAATGAAGTTAGTTGCTAATTTAAGTGTGCATTTTGTTAAGACTAATTTATACTTTGCAACCCTTTGGTTTTGAAGAATTGCATTTTGGGTCTAATAGTTTTCAAATCAAAACATTGCATCCCAGAACTTTTAAAACCGTTTCAATTTGCACCCCTTAAGCTAACTTCCATCAATTATCTATATAATTTTATATTCTAGATGGTTAATATGGGTATTTAATATTTAAACAGTTATTTCAGTGTTAATATTTTTTAGATTTTATGTTCAATTCATTCTTAAATATCTCATTTATATGGCTGAAATGCATTATTACTAGATTATTGGTACAAAAATTTGAAATAATAATAAATAATAAGCTATGATATAAGAACCAAACTTTAATTTGATATAAGAATCAAAATTATTTATTAAGTATTATTTTTTGTATCAATAATTTATTAATAACACATTTTAGCCATGTAAATAAGATATTTGGAATGAACTGAATACAAAATCTTAAAAATATGAACACCTAAATAACTATTTAAATATTAAATACCCATATTAACTGTCCAAAATATGAAATTAACGTTGATAATTGACGAAAATTTGTTTGAGGGGTGCAAAGTGAGACGATTTTAAAAGTTCTAGTATGCAAAGTGTTAATTTGAAAACTATGAGACCCAAAATGCAATTATTCAAAACCAAAGGATTGCAAAGTGTAAATTAGTCTTTTGTTAATTATAGTTAGGAATTATGTATGGTACTGTATATTTTGTACTGCATAATTTTAAGTATTATTTAACGTTTTGTTGACGTTTATGATAAGGGAGGAAATAAGCCAATAATGAAAAGTTATCAGAGTTGATCACACAAAAAACTCAATCAACTTTGATATTGTTAGCAAAAAAACATCTAAGATTATTTTTGATAGATTAACACAACCAACTTTCATAATTTGTGAAAAAAGTAAAAAGTTTTTATCATGATTAAGTTAAAGTTTTATATTTGTCATTCAACTTTCATATTATTAGCAAAAAAGATTTTTAAATTTATTTTTGACGGATTTATACAACTACATTTTATAAATTATTAAAAATAAAAAATTTAACCATGATTATATTAAAATATAATATTTATAAATATATATACTCCCTCCATTCCAATTTATCTGTCAAATTGACCAAATTTTGACTAAAAAATGCACATATTATGTAATTGTAAAAAAATTATATTATTAAAAAGTACATATAATCTATTTTAAACTGTACTTTTTAATTTTTTAAAATTATAAAAGAATAATCAATAAATCACAGTCAAAATTTGGTTAATTTGACCATTAAAAATCAAATAAGACAGTTAATTTGGGACAAATGGAGTATTATACACATGCCATATGTATTTTTTATTATATATTTTAGAAATATAATATTTAATTTATATAAATACGTATGTCTACCAATTACGTGTAATATTCACTTAAAATTTAACAAATATAATTTTCTGAATTAAAATTATAAGACTCGGCACATACATATTTATTTAAGTTGAGGTATATATTTTTTAAATATATAATATGAAATATATAATTCACGTTTAAAGATATATATGATATTTTAACTTAGTTATAGTTAAAATTTTATTTTTTTCATAATTTATATTAGTTGGTTTGTTAATCTATTAAAAATAATCTTGAATAATGTTTTTGTTAATAATTTGAAAGTTAAATGATAAATATGATATTTTAACTTGATTATGGTTAAATTTTTTATTTTTTTTCACAAATTATGCAAATTGGTTGTGTTAATCCACTAAAAATAATCTTCGATGATTTTTTTGCTAGCAATATCAAAATTGGTTGATTTTTTGTGTGATTAACTCAAAATTGTTATTAGAAAGTTAAAATATTTGTTCACATCAAAATCTTTAAAGTTGGCCGTTATTTTTTTATGATTGGCTTATTTGTTATGTTTTGAAAGTATATATAACTACATACATGGGGAAAATATTCGGTCGAAGTTCATGACATATATATGATATATCCGATAATTCATATTTGCACTCTAGAATAAAAAAGGAGGAAAAACAAAAAAAATAGTGACAAAATTCAAAATCCAAATGAAAATTTCGAGGAATTTTTTTTATGAAATAAAATTGGATCAAATGAGAGTAAAATTTAAATAAATTAATAAATTTACATAAATTTAGTGTTGTGTGATTCACGTAAAAATGAGACTAATAATATACACAAAATTTAATTATTGAAATGTGTCTAACACAAAGGAAGGGAGGGAGTATAAATTAAGACCGATTTTAAATGACATTAATATGACACCTTTGGATAAAATGAAAGACTTAAATAATAATCAGATCTTTACTTATTAAATTATTAATTTTGTCTTTTATAATTTAAATCTTTTAATAATATTTTATATATAATAAGTGTAAAATTCATCCAAAATATTTGCAAAAAAATTAAAAATTCCTATTAATAATATTTAAATTTAATATTTATAATTTCTGACATAATTTTAGTGTTTGAATTTTATCAATAATATATTAAAAATCTAATATTTATAAATTTAAAAATATTAACACATATGTAAAGCTAATATTTCATCAATAACCTTTTAAAATTTAAAATTATATTATTAATTTCAAAAATTTAAGATTTGAGTCTGGTTAAAAACATATTAAAATTTAATATTTATATTATTAATACAAATTATAAAAATAGCACGGCAAGGAAAGGAAATGAAGAAGACGTGAGAGAGTTGGTTATCTATCCATCCATCCCTCATAAATTTAAAAATACGAAAAATAAATAAAGTATATTCGGGTAAAACAGTGATTTAATTCTCGACGACATAGCAACACTATTTCTCCCAAATATAAATAATTTTAATCACACACACACACACACTCTCTCTCAAAATCAATTCAAAAAAAAAAATCTCTGTAATCCTCCCCTTAATCACCTTGTTTAATGAATTCATCCATCCACTTATCCACTCATTAATTCCCACAATCATGGAAACCAGTGCCGCACAGTTCCCTAGGCACCATCATCACAATCATCACCGTCATCAACCGTTCGCCGGAGAAATGCTACGACGGCAACAACATTCCGACACCGACAACGCCGCACTCGATTGTAATCTGACGTCACTCTGCGATCATATTCAATTAGAAGGTTTTAATAATGGCTCCTTCTCTGATGTTGTTGTTCATGCCATGGGCTCCACTTATCATCTCCACCGCCTCATTCTCTCTCGTAGCTCTTATTTCAGGTTTATTACTCACACTCTTCTGTTTTCTTTCGTTTATTTTACGAGTCGAGTTCGATTACAGATTTGAGCTCGTTTTATAAAACTCGAATTCGTTTATTATTACATACTCGGATCGACTTGAATTATTAACACTAATTGTGATTTTATAATTACGACTAGGAAAGATTGTGATTCTGTAATTGTAAGTAGGATATGTTTTGTTTATGAGTATGATTTGTTCTCTCTAGTTGTTCTTACTGTAGGTTAATTGATACTTTACTTGCACTTCGCGTATATGCATTATTTTTGGTTGTATTATGCACTGATTTTTCGAAATATGGACTACTTGTTATGAGTGATATATTGATATGTGAATTTGTTTAGGTTTTCAAATTAGTTAATAATTTTACGGAAATACTTGTGATTATGTTATTACAAAGTAGGATATGTTTCAATTCAGTGTTCTGAAATGTGCAAAGTCAAGAAAGAAGCGCATGGTCCGATTTTGAAGCGCGAAACACGATTGCTCCCATGATTTTTTTTGCCAAAAATGAAATTATTCATATAATTATCTATATTTATACCTATAAAGATATATAATTCTGAAAATATTTGTTCTAATATTTTACAATAGAATAATACTTAAAATAGTTTCTAATATAATAACAAGTCTAAAAAATAGTAGAAATATCACACAAGAATATCAAATTATCACTCGAAAACATTTAGGAAGTCAAACGCTTCTAAATCGTTAATCTCAATCTCAGACTCTCAGTTCCCTCAATTTCCTTTTCTTCTTCATCATCTTCATTTATGAGAGTTGAAGACGAAGTCTTTTCGCTTGCTTTTGACGAAATCTTCATCTATGAGGTTGCCTAGAAGTGCGGATAGAGTGACGTAGCCCCCTGGATTCACATCAAAAACCTAGTTCTAATCCTATCCGCTATAAAAAAGTGCGGATCAATCGCTTGTCAGGGACTCGGATCCATGATTTTTTATGTTTGTAACTGTTTGCTGCAAATTTACATTAATAATGGTATACAATGTTACTGCAGAAACATGCTCCATGGACCTTGGAGAGAAGCCAATGCTCCAATTTTGTCCTTGCACTTGGATGATAATAATGTTAACGGGGAGGCAATTGCTACAGCTCTGGCATATCTTTATGGACATCACCCCAAGCTTAATGATAGTAATGCATTTCGTGTTCTCGCAGCAGCATCATTTCTTGACCTCCAGGTATATCGAAGTTTTAAGGTGTTTCCTTTTCTATAGAGGTGATCTCAGACTGTCGGTGTTAATTAGTTAGGCTAATTGACGGCTCACCAGTAATTTTACCTGAATTGACTTGTAGGCAGCTATGTTCTGTTCTAAATTCTATGAACAAGGCCAATTTTTCTGTTTTCAGGGCTTTTATGCAGGGATGGCAATGGGTCGGATTTGGTCGGGTTCTAGTGAAATCCAAATCCAAATATTTTCGGGTTATCCAAATCCGCCGGGTTTTTTTCGGGTATCCAAAATTTTATTAAAAATGTAGTCAAGTTCAATATCTTAAAGACACGCGGACAATAATAATTACATTTATAAATTATAAATGATTAAATTTTAAAAGATAATTAAATATAATATATTATACGAACTGTGATATTAATTTATCATTAATATACGACTAACTAATACTTCAAATACTAATAAAAATGAAGAGTTTTTGTAGGATAATACTAGTAAAATCTATTATATATTGATAAAATGAAGAACTAATTAACTAAATGAGTATTAACTATTAAGTAAAAATGAAAAAATAAAATGAACATATATTAATTATTTATCTTATATCTATGTATATTATATATAATAAATTATATTTATAGTATTATATATATAAATATATCGGGGTTTTATCGGGTTTCGGATTTGGATCGGGTTTTGAATTTCGGGTCGGGTATCGGTTCGGTACACCTGAAATTCAAATCCAAAATTTCGGGTTCGGTAAAATCCAATCGGGTCGGAATGGATCTGGTATCCATCGGATCGGATTATTTTGTCATCCCTACTTTTATGTGCTTATAATTGTATGTTTGTTACAAATAGTTTTTTATTTATTTTTCTCTCTTTCTGAATTGAGAAGCTAAAAATAGTAGAAAATAAGGCTATTAATCTTAAACCATTTTACTTGCAGGATTTGTGTGCAATCTGCACTGACTTTATAATATCTGAACTATGGACTTCAAATTTCTTAGCATATCAGGTTGGTAATGGTGGCTACATCTTATATAATCTTCTAGTCACATCGATTGACTGTTCTCATCAATGAACTAGGTGTTCGCGGAGAGCCAAGATTATGGTATTCACGGGGAACGAGTTAGGAGTGCTTGTTGGGGCTACCTTTGTCAGAGTGGCGCCTTGGAGTTAAGAGAGGTATGCGGTGTATGGTAATCATATTCAGATCCAAGTCTATAATAGTCCTTTTTCTTCTCAAGTTATAGTATGATTTTTAAGATATATACTGAGCAAGGAAGGCCTTGCACTCCTGCGAAAAGCAAGGCTGGTCAAGCAAGTCGAGCAATTACTTTGTAAATGCTTGTCTGGCTTCGAAAGCAGATATTCTAGTTTTTGGGATCCAGTTTGCAGATATATTTTGTTTGGTAAATGTCAATTAAGGATATGAAAAAACTCCCTCTAATTACCAAGAGGAGAGGGGCACCCGCTAGGCAAAGCCTTGCAGATTTGCTATCAAGTTCTGTTGAGATAATCACTGGCATTTTTCATTAAAATAGAATATGTCACTTAATTTATTATAACATATGATAGACACACAACAGAATAGATAGTTATTAATGCTTTGTTACACGGACTCATTGAATTTTCATAATCACCCACCTGTGTGGAGATGAGTGATGACACGGACACAAGGTCAGTGGCCGCTGTAGATCCTTCACTGAGGAAAACAAATCCCGGATTCCCGGTAATGTATAAAATCTGATTTATGGTTATTAAATATTCCATGATCGGAAGTACCTAATAGTCTAATACAAACATCATCTATATTCTAAGATAAATGCAAGTTATTGGACACTAGAAAAATAGGACAATATAGTTAGGTTTAGGTTATCAACCATGAAAAAATTAGAATATTTTTTTGGTGTCATTTCGTTATGATAGGGCCGTTTATAGGATGCGCCACTAGTTTTGTTTTCAAGTCTTGGTAGCAGCACTGAACAATAAACATATATTTTTTTCCAGCTATTGAAACTGCTTAATTTAATGTCTTACACCTTTAGATATGTTTTATTGAAAGATTAAATATTTTAAAATATCTGCACACAAACCTTCCATCAAACAGGTGCTTCCAAAGCTTTCCTCTCAGACCTTGCACACGTTACTGACTTCAGATCAATTATGGGTGCCTAGTGAAGAGAAACGGTGAGGGGCATGTTGATTGTCAAAATTCTATTGTGTTAATTACAAGTTGGATACATGTAAAGGTTTTACAATATTGAATGATTAATGCTTTAATTTTTCAATAATAAAGGTTTGAATTGGCATTATACGCTCTCATCGCCAAAGGTTCACCTTGTAAGGCAGAACATACGGAGGAAGGAAGTTCCAGTCTTGAGATGGGACCACATACTAATTTTGAATCTCAAAAGTCAAAAGGAAAAAACGTGGTAAGTGTCAGTTCTAGTATAATATTAGAATCTGACATGGGGAGACTAAGAGTCAAAGATCAACTCGAAGGTGAAAGTACTCTTGGTATCAATTTGGTCGAGCGTACGCACGGTGTAATTGATTCCCACAATGAGCTACATGACAAGCAGCTGCAACAAGCATCTGCTTGCGCTCAGTCAACTCTGGATCCAAGACCTCGACTGAACAGGGAACCGGCTTCATCAAGAAATTCTTTCAAATACACTGCTGAAATGAGATCCAACTGTTCATATCTTGAAGTACCAACCAGTGTCAGAGCTAACTTACTTGGGAATGATGGTGTTCCCGTGGAAGGGCCATCTGAAGAAGGTTCTTGCTACCAATTGAACAACGATAATTGGCTCAGTGGGGAACAAAGGCCGTGCAGTGCTATGAACTCTTCCTGTGACGGGCTCATGTCCGGTGAATGGGGAAGATGTGGCATGCCTCCTCTATCATGGGGTGGTAGAATTGTGGGTCGAAGAGATTTAAAAACTTGTGCTAAAGGAGTATGTGGTTTCAGTGGAGAAGAATATGATGCATTTGTCGATATATTCGAAGGAGGTTCTCTTTTGTATTCAAACATGACTTTTGAGGCACTCTTAAATGTGAGAAAGCAGCTTGAAGAGTTGGGGTTCCCAGGAAAAGCTGTGAATGATAGTCTTTGGCTGCAGGTTTGGATGATATTTTTTTTCACATGAATTTTATCTATGAGTCATTAGTTGATACAATTCCGATTCTGAAGGAAATTACCATATATATGTTAGGAATTGATGATTCCTGAATGAGTTTTCTATATATATTTGTAGTTTTCTGTATATTTGAGTAAGAAATAGTGAAGATAAAGCAAATAGACAGAGAGATATAGCAGATTAGAGGTAGAAACAGGGAGATTAGGAACAGAAATGTAGAGAGAGAACAGAATTCAGTTAGAAACTTGTACAGAAAGAGAGATTTCTAGAGAGAGATAGAAGTAGAAACCCTAGAGAGAGAAAGTAACTGAATCAGTTAGAGAGAGAGGGGTTTGGTGGAACAAGTTCCATTTTCATATATTCATTGCATAACTGAAAAGTACAACCATGACATCTATTTATAGACTCTTAACTAATTAATTCTGTAATGACATAGATACCCTTACTACTTCAAATACTCGATACTAATTTACTGTAGTTCCTAACAATATATGAGAGTAATCCTGGATTATTTGTCGAGGAATAAAAAGCTAGATACTTCAATTAAAGCTGTCGAATTGACTAGAGGTATAATCCTTTTATTATGAAGTTCTTTGCAACAAAGTTATAGTGCATCTTGCCTTTTCTTGTGTGTTTATCTTGAAGCTATCTGATTTTGTATTTTATTAATATAGCCTCATTTGTTTTATATTTTAAAACATAATTCTGATTACAGTTCTAGTCTGTATGTTATGGATAAAAAAAGTGTATTGGTAATATTAATTTTATATTCATATGCTCTTTTTAAACAATTATTTAGCATTTGTACTGATGTATTATATATGCAGTTTAGTTTTATTTAGTTCATTTGCTTTTCTTTATTAAAGTCACAACTTCATCTGGTAACCTTATCTTGTATTGATCAGTCAAATGTATGTAATACTGTTTTTGATTTATGTCTGAAGTCCCAAGTTCTTTTGTCACAATGGAAAATATAGCATTGTGACATTTTTGTTTGTTTTTAATACAGTTCTTCAGTTCAGTCTATGTTTAATTTTGTGTTCTGTCTGTGGGTGTTCATGTTACTCTGGGGGTTTTCTAGACGCTTCTGAGCCAGAGGGTGCTAGAGATTGGTGCTGACACTTGCAAAAATTGCTGCCTTGTGAGCATGGTCTGCGCATGCAGGCAGCCTTATGGATTTTCACGTGGCATTTCTGCTTCAGGTTATTACATACAAGAGCATGACCAGCATATATTGCCAAGCAATATAGGAAATCTTTATGTCACTGATTCTGCTCAAGGTGAAGGCAGTGGGCTGTTTAGGCCTGTAAGGGTGCATGTAAGTAGAGGAGGGCCTAATGATGGGCTAGCTGGTATTGGGCGTGGAACAACATTTGTACCAGCAGCAGCCTGGCCACCTACACGCTTTGTATTCTCTCGAGTTCCTTTTGGTGTGGGCAACCGTAACTGTCAGCAGACTCTTGCTAATGATGATTCAGATAATAGAGCTGATCACAATGCAGATGTAGTTGGGGATGGGTTGACAGCTTTAGTTGGGCTCAGCCAAGGAATGAGTAGCATGTCTAGTGTTCATGAGGAGCAAACAGAGAGAGGCTATGAAACAGATTTGCAGGGCAGACTGGTCGGTCATTCGGTTTCTGCTTCAACCACCCCTGGGATTTCTGTGCAGGTGTTAGACTCACCAGAACAGGCTGTTGGAGATGAGTGGGATAATGCGGACAGCTCAATATCATTGGATATGAAAACACCTTTAAGTCACTTTCCTCCCTTTCGCTTTTCGTAAGTAATTCATTTTGTCTGACATGCTGCTGCATGAACTAGCATTTTCTATTAGATTAATATTTCAGCTTATGATCCGGCGGAAAACAATATCTATCATAAATACTTTTTTGGAAAATATGGTACAATACACACACACACACACTCTTTTCCATATATATCATATAATTTAGTTTTTACAGAGTGTTTCAAAGAGAAACCAGACCACAAATTCACTTTTCAAGTGCTGGATTTTGGGGTATTTTTTCCATTTTCCTCTAACATTATTTCATAAATTGCAACTTACAGGCAAATGCTGTGAAATTGTGACATCTCTAGTTTGAACTCCATTTTTGAAGGATCATATTGTTCATAAATTAATCTCTTCGTCGCTTTTATATCTGCTGCAATCTTCTCTCTCTTTTTTCCTGAGTTTTCGGCTGGATTTAAAAATCAATGCACTCAACAATGACAATTAGACAAGTCAATTAACAAAAAAAAAAGAAAATCAGAGAAGTGGTTTTTTGGTAAAAATAGGTGCATACGCAAATATGTGGATTTGTTCTGCGGACAATAACATTGGGAGAGAGAGAGAGAGTACTTATTGTTGAAGTTTAGTTAGGCAGCTCATCAGAGTCTTTTATGAGTTCTAGCAGACAATCATGATGTACAACTGTGTTAGAAGGAATCTATCAAAAGAGCTAAATGTTGTTTTCTGGTTCTACAGGGTTGAATTTGATGATGTATACAGGCTTAATGATGGCCAAGTGAAACACTCTCCAGAAGTTTTTTACGCTGGTTCCCTATGGAAGGTATGTAAAGAGTAGGTGTTCGTGGTTCGGTTACATTTCTTATTTTGAAAGTGCTATTCCTGTTTCTAAAGCTGTAGTAGATCCTTTGTTGATTAATATTATGTGTTGATACAATTAGGTTAGTGTTCAGGCTTTTAATGACGAGGACCCCCAAGGACGACGGACTCTTGGTAACTTTTTTATTTATAAATTTAGCCTTTGACATAGAAACTGTAAAAAATGTTCGTTTGGTAAAGGAAATTGTGTGACCTGTATGTTTTTTATTTAGGACTGTTTCTTCATCGACGGAAGGCAGAGATAATTGATCCGCATAGAAAGGTTAGCATACCTCAATGACTCAATATAGTCATCGGATAAAATTGATCTATAAGGTCTTTGTTGACACAAGTATATTAATGGAATATCAATAATAATGCAATCATGATATAGCAATTCACCTCATCTATAAAATATTTTACATTCATATGGAAGAACCTTTTATTCTTGCAACCCTTAAGCTAGTTTGTCGCTATGTGTTATGCAGGTTCATATGTATGTGGATTCTCGTGAAAAGGTTACTGCTCGTTATCAGGTAAGTAAGTATACAGGTTCATATGTATATTTAGGGATGACAACCGGTTCGGGTTTCAAAATTCCAGTTACATTCAGAATCTCAGATTTAAAAATAAATTCAAATCCATTTTCAGAACTCAATATCCAGATCCAAATCTATTGGGTTCTGATTGGATGGGGTTTATTTCGGGTATTTTAAAATTGTAAAAACAAATGCACTCAAGTTCAATATTATCTGCACGTATAGACAACATTACTTGCATTTATACAATAATTAAAATTATGAAATAAGTAGTCAAATATAATATATTCAACGTTGAGATATTAAGTCATTATTAATATATGATTAACAATTTAAAAGTTAAAATCGATGATTCATATACAGGAATTTCGTCGCAAAAACTATGATTTCCACTGCAAAATTTGGTAATTTCTCTACTACAAAATGGTGATTTTTGTAATTCAAATTAGTGATATTTGTAATACGAATTGGTGATTGGTAATTTTGGGGGTCGATGATTGTGGTGGTAGAAAGAGACAGATACCTGAGAAGAGGCGATGGTCGGAATCAATAATAGTGAGATATTAGCCGGATTTAATGGTGCATAATGGTGGGTGGGTGATGGTGATGATATATACATACCGTATATATATAATTAGAGTGTGATGTGTATGTTAAAGGGGAGAGAGAAAATAAACATATTATATTAGTTATTAGCATTAAGTTTGATTGTATTTACTATATTGTCCCTAGTTTCTAGAGTAATTTAGTTTCTATTCGAGTAGTACCCTATATATATACTCTCTCCGTTTTAAATTAATTGTCCACTTTGACTTTTGCATGTAATTTAAGGTGCATTGTCCACATATATCCGTTAAATATTTTTTTTAGTTTTCTTTTTGTAAATAAAAATTTAATATTTAAATTTTTGTTTACAAAAAGAAGTTTAAAAAATATTTAGCGGAGATATGGGTCAGTGCACCTTAAGTTACGTGCAAAAGTCAAAGTGGACAAGTAATTTGGGACGAGGGAATATATATATATACAAGTTTATAACCTGTACGAAGTACGGGATGAATAACTAATATTTAGGTAAATTTATTTTTTATATTATAGAATATAATTTAAATATAATATTATCCGTGAGAAGTTGTATAAAATGAGGACTATCGGGGGTTAGAGTTTAAAATTAGATTTTATTAAAATTGAATGGTTAAGATCGTTTCTATGGTTCATCTAAAATTGGACGGTTAGGATCTTTTCTATGGTTCACCTTGGACCAAAACTTTTAATCTTTCGGCTATAATAATATAGTATAGATGGGGATTTCGAGTTCGTTCGGATTTGAATCAACTTTCGGATTTTGGGTTGGGTATTGGTTCAGTACACCTCAAATCCAAAATCAAGTTCTTTTGGGTTTAAAAAATAAATCCAAATCCTAAATTATGGATTTGGAAAATCTAGTCGGATCATATATCCATCAAATCGAATTATCTTGCCATCCTTAGCTTGACTTATCTTATTTTACAGAAAATTTGAGAATAAACTATGACAAAAGGAATCGTCTTTTCTGCTTCTTATACATTCTCCCTTTCCTATCCAGCTGATTTGTCCATCTAAAAGAGAAGTGATGATTTTTGGAAGCTTAAAACAGAGTGGAACACTTCTACCAAAAGCTCCAAAAGGCTGGGGATGGCGCACTGCTTTGTTATTTGATGAGCTAAGCGATCTTTTGCAAAACGGGGCTTTGCGAATAGCTGCGATCGTGCAGCTCATTTGACTTGACACTAGGCAGATAACAGTGCTCTGCACTTCTTCGTCGGTCAGACTGTCCTAATGGATTATTGTTTATTATGCTAACCTCTAATGTTTTCTGGGTGAAAATACAGCTGAAAATCATGCATTAGTTTTCAAAGTTTGAGGTTGAAGAAAAAGGTAGCATCACCTCACTTATTAATCATGTCATTAATCATCAGGTTGAGAATTGCAGTTGTCAAAGGCAGATAATGTAGTGTGCGCCTGTGCGGGTTATTGAGCCATGGATTTTGCAAAAAACCACTTAGTTGTGCTGTTAAAATTTTATGTTTCTTATTAACTCCTATATTTTTCTTAAAGTTTTCTGCAGTACTTATAAGCAGATTAATCTGTAAATAAGTTTGTGCAATAAAAATTTAGATAAATTAACCTCTTATTCTTCTATTCACTCTTTTTTTTTTGGTAAATTACTATAGGAAACAAGTGTTACTCCTATTTCAAGTTAGTAGTTATTTTTGAAAATTTCACACACATTAAAAAGTTTTAAATGTTAAATGATATATTTTTTTCATTTTTATATTTAATATTGCACTAATATAATATGAATTTCAAAATGGGGGTAACTTTAAAAATGATAATTAAAAAAGTTATTGTTTTGTTAGAAAAATATTTACATCTCTTTATTATATATGGATAGGGATGAGTAAAAATAAGTCGAAACCGAACCGAAAATCACATGAAACCGTACAAATCGACTAAAAACTGAATCGAATAAAAACTGCACCGATATTTTGATTGTGATTCGGTTTTTAAATTTTTACGAACCGAATAGAAACCGAACCGAACTGCACTAATATTTATAATACATATTACTATATATAATAATAATATAATATTATTATATTATATTATATTTGAATTTAAATATTTTTAACTAATTATACAATGTAAATACTAAATATTTATTATTAAAGTACATCAATACATAATATACACGTATAATTGAATCATATTGGTACTAAATACTAATCGAGTATATGTTCTATTTTTGTGCTAAAGTGAATAAATTGAATGCACTTTTTTTTTCATTTTCTTGTTCTTTTTACATACTCATGAGTCACGTCTAATCATGTGTACTTGCAACTATAATAAAACATGTGAGTAATTTAAGTGATTACTAATTTATTTTTTAGTATAATAAAATAATAATGATTTTAAAACCGAAACCAAACCATTTAAAAACCGAACCGATTAATTTTGGTTTGATTTTGATTTTTTAAAACCACACATAAGTGATTAGGGTGCGATTTGAGTCTTAAACTGCAACAGATCCCTGTATATGGATATGGATGAGATCATGAGATAGGTTAAATTTTAAATTAAAAACAAATTAATATACTACCCCACAACCGAAGTCAATTAAAGGCTACTGTATCATGTACAATTTTCGATGCACCTTATTAATTGCAACCGTTCTTATCGATTTTCAATGCACCTCATTGTTGGCAGAACTTTGGAAATTGAGTTTTTATATACAGTCTCTGTTTTTTTATATTTATCGTTTGACTATTTTGTATATAATTTAAACTATTTTGACCGTATAGTTAAAATAATTACTTTTTAAAAATTCTTTTTGTGAATTTTAGTATAAGTTATATATTTTTATTCAGAATTTTTTTTTGAAGAAATAATTATTTTAACTATACGGTTAGATGTGTACAGAAAAATCAAATGTCAAATATAAAAAAATGGAGTGAATAATAAATAAGGGTAGATGTAAACATATTTTATCTAATTCGATTTTTTATTTGCATATTTTTTTCAGAAAATTGGAGTGTTATTATAATATAATATTTTGTTAAATATCTTTGAATATGACATATTCAAACTGTACGTGAAAAATTAAATAAACAAATAATAGAAAAGGAAAGAAATAGTAAAATATTACGAAGTATTATATTTTAAGTAATATACCCATTATTTTTAAGTAAATGATATTTACTTTTTTCGCACACACTTTTAATATATCAGAGCACATAGTTATATATTATTTTCAAAGTTTTTATTTTTGTAAATAAAAATATTTATTTAATATCTTAATTTTACAAAAAAAATATTAATTCTAATTATTTAGTCAAAACTTTTTAAAATATCTAAAAAAAATTAAAAGTAATCATATATAACAATAAAGGAAGTAATATCTAGAATTCCTCCCTTTACAAAAATGTTTTCAAATATTTAATAAAAATAGTAGAGACCTTAAAAAAGATTTCAAATTTTTTTAAAAATGCGTGTGCAACAAAAATTTGAGGTATGTAATATTAGTCCATGCTTTAAGTGTTAACTTTTTTGTTTGTTGATTATTCACCTAAATGGAGCTTTCGAGGTACTGGTGTGTTACTCCCTCTATTTTTTTTATATTTGACGTTTGACTTTTCTGCACACATCTCAAAGTGATTTGACCGTATAGTTAAAATAATTATTTTTTTAAAAAAAATCTGAATAAAAATATATAGTTTATACTAAAATTCATAAAAAGAATTTTTAAAAAATAATTATTTTAACTATACGATCAAAACACTTTAAATTACGTACAGAAAAATCAAACGACAAATATAAAAAAACAAATATAAAAAAACAGAGAAAATACTATATAGTATCAACAACTAGTCAACCAGTAGTAATTAAATTTAGTAATCCCCTACAAATAGTGGTTCTAATCTTTCCCACAATAATAGAACAACACAATATCGATGAAAGTTGTACTCAACACAATATCGATTCAAAGCTTTGGTTAAAAATATTCATTTTTTAAAATTTTATTATGAAAATAATAATTTTGAAAGTGATAGGTGATTCATAACAGATAAGATATAACTGATAATTAGATATCTCATTTTATATAACATATGCATTTATGAGTTGAGTATCTCAAATTTTTTTGGATATCCCATGATTAAAAATAACCACATCTCAAAATTATCATTTTTGTCCTTTTAAACTCAAATTTTTTTAATCATTTTTCAATTTTTATTTATTTATGGATTTGTAGGTTTAGTTACTCATTCGTCATTCCTTCATGGTTGGTTGTTTATGAGTTTGTGCCGGTCATATTATGTAGCCAAATGTTGTATTGGAGTGTTGCTAGTATCGGAGTTAGAAAAATGATTCAATTCAATTAATTTTAATTAAAAACTATTACATAATTCATTACTAAAAATTTAAGGTTTAAATTAATTCTACTAATTATATAGTATCATTTAAATTTTAAGCAACAAATCTATTTCGCAAAAAAAATAAATTAAACAACAAATCTTAAAATTGTACACTTTACTATTTTACTGTATTTAGTAATACTATAATGAATGCAAATACAGTACTAATTACTGAGTACCAAATACCAACTCCTACCTACCCATAGGCCATAATTGTAGTTTCCGTTTGTTATTTTTTTCTTTTTTAGAAAAAATATATATATATATGTATTTTTTCTAAAATAAATTTTAAGCATAAAATTTAAAATAAATGTTTGTTTGACAAAAAAAGTAACTTATACCATTTAAAATAAATAAATAATAACTTACTTTATTTAAAATAAAAAATTCCAAACGAATAAATAGAGTTACATGACGTGTAATTTACTCACTCTATTTCGATTTGACTTTTTACAGATGCATAACTTGATAAATTATTATAATTTTTTTAAAATTTAATTCATATTAAAATTATAAAATAATTAAAAAAATATCTTTTTATGTAATCTCACGCAAGTAATTATCTAGGCAAGAATATATAATGTATTTGAATTATGTTTTTTTTTTTTGCATTTTTATAAGAGTTAATAACAGGATTTTATAAAAATGCTATTATAATAGACATAACCTAAAATCATCCTAAATATTAAATTAATATATTAACCTACTCATGGATTAAAATTGTGAACTGGTGTTTGGTCTGTTATTTATAAGGTGACTTATATTATAAAATATATAAAAAATTATTTATTAAATCAATTAAACATTGTTTTGTACAAGATATCATATCATAGGACCCTACTGTATATGATTTGCAGTAATAAAATAATAAGGTGGCACTTAACATTTTGTTACATCTGAGCGTAATAACCAAGACTTTTTTGTTTGGATAAAAATGGTTGTTTATTGGTTTCTTCTTCCTTTCTCTGTGTTACTTTACAGAAACCAAGATTCCAACTTCCAAGTGGTTGTCAATTTTACTACCAGCTTTTACCTCCAGGGCTGTCCGAATCCTAGTTGTTGTCACTTAGTGATAATATAATCATGTGTCGAAATTGTTCTGCATTTCCACTTAAAACTCATCCTTTTTTTACTTTTTACTGCTTACTCAGATAGTCAGATATATGTTTTCATTTACTGGGTTGCTCAAGAAAGTAAGTTTTGACCCTTTTGCACAATGATTCAATATATATACTATTTCTGTGTCACTGTGTGTGTGTGTGAAGGTTGTGAATTTTACGTTCTGAGAAAAGATTGTATGTTTCTTTCTTAGGCTTAAGGAGCAAGAAGACTTGATTTGAGAAGCAGTGTGTAGCTATGTCTCTACCTTGTTGGCTCAATAATCTTGAATGTTCAGCATCAACAGTAGGATTTTACCAGTGGTTAGGATTCATATTTCTTTCTCCATGTTCACAAAGAATCTTGTTTTCATCCATTGATCTTGTTTTTCTGCTATGTCTTTTAGTGTTTGGACTCCAAAAGTTATGTTCAAGATTTATATACAGACAAAATATCAACCCTACTTCCATTAATGAACCCCTTCTTCAAGAAACCAACAAATCTTCATATACAGTCACCCTTTGGTTCAAGTTATCTATAGTTGTTTCCTGTGTGATAACTATAGGTTACACAGTGCTGTGTGTAGTCTCATTTATTCAAGGCATTTCAACATCATGGAAGTTGATAGAGGGTTTGTTTTGGTTAGTTCAAGCTTTGACCTTTCTTGCAATTTCATTTCTTGTTGCGCATGAAAAGAAATTTAAAGCTGTTGTTCATCCGATTTCGCTTAGATTATATTGGATAGCACATTTTGTGATTGTAGTTTTGTTTGCTGCATGTGCTATAACCAGACTGGTTACGAAAACTGAGTATTTGGATGAGTATTTGATGATAGATGATATATTTTTCTTAGGCAGTCTTCCATTTTCTGCATTTCTATTTGTTGTTGCGATTTGTGGGTCCTCAGGGATTAGTGTCATTGCAGAAAATGGTGTAGGTCCTAATTTAGTAACAGAATTGAATGGGCCTAATTCGAGGGATTCAAATGTGAGTGGATATGCTAATGCTTCTTTGTTATCTAGAGGAACATGGTATTGGATGAATCCATTGATTACAAAGGGTTATAAATCCCCACTAACATTAGATGATGTCCCCACACTTCCAGCTGATCATAGGGCAGAAAGAATGGCAGAGTTGTTTGAAATTAACTGGCCTAAAGAAGGTGAAAATATGAAGAATCCTGTTAGGGACACTTTAATCCGGTGCTTTTGGAAGCACATTGCCTTCACTGGTTTCCTCTCCCTTCTGCGTTTGTCTGTTATGTACATTGGTCCGATGCTGATACAAAATTTTGTTGATTATACTTCTGGAGATAGAAGCAACCCTCTTGAAGGATATTATCTAATTTTGATTCTCTTTTTTGCAAAATTCATCGAAGTTCTTAGTTCACATCAATTCAACTTCCAATGTGCGAGACTTGGGATGCTCATTAGGTCTTCCCTCATTACTTCTTTGTACAAGAAGGGCCTCAGATTGTCTTGTTCATCTCGGCAGGATCATGGACTAGGACAGATTGTTAATCATATGGCTGTTGATGCCCAGCAACTCTCCGACATGATGCCACAGCTACACCCAATATGGATGACACCTTTACAAATTGGAGTTGCTTTATCTCTCCTCTATAGCTCAATGGGTCTCTCAATGATTGCGGCAACCATTACAGTCATTGGGACAATGTTTTTCACTCTGTGGATTACTCGCAAAAATAACAGGTTTCAGTACAATATAATGAGGAACAAGGATTCAAGAATGAAAGCAACAAATGAGATGCTCAGCAATATGCGTGTCATCAAATTTCAAGCATGGGAGGAGCACTTTAATAAAAGAATTCAGTCTTTCCGAGATCTGGAATATGGCTGGCTCAGTAAATTCATGTATGCTGTTTCTACTAACATGGTTGTGCTCTGGAATATTCCTATGGTCATGGCAGTGCTTACATTTGGAGTTGCTCTTTGGTTGAAAGTCGTCCGTCTTGATGCAGGAACAGTGTTTACAGCAACAACAATATTCAGAATTTTGCAGGAACCTATCCGGAACTTTCCACAAGCTCTTATTTCAGTATCACAGGCAATGGTTTCCCTGGGACGGTTGGATGGGTTCATGACAACCAAGGAATTGGAGAATAGATCTGTGGAGAGAGTGCTAGGCTGTGGTGGCCGTACTGCAGTGGAGGTGAAAGGTGGGAACTTTTCATGGGATGACAAGGATGGTATAGAAAATCTGAAAGATGTGAACATCACAATCAAGAAAGGAGAGCTTGCAGCAATTGTTGGAACTGTTGGATCAGGGAAGTCTTCCTTACTGGCTTCAATACTCGGGGAGATGAACAAACTCTCAGGAGAGGTAAGGCTTTCTTATTATTACCACTTGAATCAGTAGCCCCTTGATCAAATTTTCTAAACATATCTATAAATTCTAGAACTAGTTTCTTGATAGCACAAACTAAGTTTTTAAACTGGATATGCTCATAAATTCTAAAACTTTGCCCACATTTGGCATGTTTAAAATCTGATATTAAATTTGTTTTACAGTTATCAACAGATTATATTATCAAGATGAACTCAAAAATCTAACACATACAATAGAAAGTGCATAATATATATATATTTTAATCACAAGACATTTTTTATTTTTTTTAAACTTATAATGCCTTCACCACAGTGACAAGCTAATTATTATGCCTGATGAAAGTAAAATCATAGGAAGAACATGAAAATTAGCATTGAGTAATAATCAGCTGAAGGGTATACATAATGATAAAGGACGACATGAAAGGCACAGTGATGCTTATTATCTTCGTCAGATCTGGTTCTATTTATTTTTCAAATCTAAACACCAGACCTGCAGCCATTATAGAGTATCAAACCTCAATGCCCTTATTATCTAAAAATTGGTTTAATGAGATTATCTGTTATATCATGGTGGTAAGCCATATTTATTATTCACCATTAACCTTCTGCACTAATGTAAGATAGCTGTGGACCTTGTGGTTGTGTTGATCTATATTCAGTCTTGTTTCATTTACAGATTGCTGCCTGCAATTTCATATATTTTGTTGCTTATTTAATTTATATGTCTGACACCTCTTTTTTTTTATATCCTTCAAAAGGTCAGGGTTTGTGGGACAACTTCATATGTGGCTCAAACATCTTGGATACAAAATGCAACTATTGAAGAAAATATCTTGTTTGGTTCACCAATGAACAGGAAATTGTATGAGGAAGTATTACGAGTTTGTTGCTTACAAAAGGATATGGAAATTATGGAGCATGGGGACCAGACAGAGATTGGAGAGCGTGGAATCAACCTCAGTGGTGGCCAGAAGCAGCGGATACAGCTTGCTAGAGCTGTATATCAGGACTGTGATATATATCTTCTTGATGATGTCTTTAGTGCTGTTGATGCTGAAACAGGATCAGATATATTCAAGGTAGGAAGTTCTAGTATATACTACAGAATATGTGATAATGCGATGTTTCCAACTTACAAGTTACTGAATTATATTACTATCAGCTATGATTTAATATTTTTTAGGTGAATATGGAAAACTAAAATATGTATGTTGCACGTAATGCATATGATTTAGATATATCGAACCAAAAATATTTGCTGGCTTCTTTTATTGCTTATGTCATGGAAGTTGTTTCAACTTTCAACTTAATTTACAGGACATTAACTTGTAGTGTTTTTATAGGAATGTGTGAGGGGAGCCCTTAAAGATAAGACAGTTTTACTTGTTACTCACCAAGTTGATTTCTTGCACAATGCTGATCTCATATTGGTAAGTTTACTTTCCGCAAAGATTTATTAGTTCTCTAGGGATCTCATCTATGTGTAAAGATACCCTAAATATTGTCTTTCATATTTCTTGATCTTTCTTTAAATTTATTTTGAATTATAACATTTCCATATTTTATAGTTCTTACCAGTCACAGGTTTAAAATCAGCGTGATCCAACAACATTCCAAACTTGATCCTTTTTCCTTAGCATCTATTCCACAAAGCTTAATGTTCCATCTTTTAATCTGCAGATGCTATAACTAACATTAATATATTTTGATTTCTTAAAATTCTTTGATTGCTTAAAATAATATACGCATGTTTACCGGTAAGGAAAAATTTCATTGTAATCCTTAAAAGTTACTTATTCATCACGGAAACTCGTTTTCACCACATATATCAAATTTAAAAAAATAAACTTTCATGTATTATGTATTAGGTCCTGCGAGATGGGAAGATTGTGGAATCCGGAAAGTATGAACCACTTCTTAAATCTGGCATGGATTTTGGCGCTCTTGTAGCTGCTCATGAAACTTCCATGGAGCTTGTTGAGACAAGCACCACTCTGGCCAGTGATAATTCTCTGCAAAGGCCAAAGTCCCCTCTTGCCTCTTCTAGCCCAAAGAAACCAACAGGTGAAAATGGTGTATTAGCTCAATCAAATTCCAAGAAGGGTAACTCAAAGCTCATTGAGGAGGAAGAGAGAGAAAGTGGCCAGGTAAGCTTTGGGGTCTATAAACAGTATTTCACCGAGGCCTTTGGATGGTGGGGAGTAGTAGGAGTACTACTGATCTCTCTTCTTTGGCAAGGATCTACCATGGGAAGTGATTATTGGCTAGCATACGAGACTTCAGCAGATCGAAAATTTGTGCCTTCAGTCTTTATTACAGTTTATGCAATCTTTGGTATCGTTTCATGTGTATTTGTGCTAGGTAGAGCATTTTTTGTAACATATTTGGGCCTGAAGACAACTCAGAGCTTCTTTCATCGAATTCTACACAGCATTCTGCATGCTCCGATGTCATTTTTTGACACTACTCCTTCAGGAAGAATATTAAGCCGTGTGAGTTAATTGTTTTCTAAAACTAGAAATCCTTCTTTTGGTGAAACATTAACTAAATGACTATGTGTCTACGTGCCTTGACTAATGAACACTTTTGCGGTTATCAGGCATCAAGTGATCAAGCCAATATTGATTTTTTGATCCCCTTCTTCCTAAGCATGACAATCACAATGTACTTCACACTGCTTGGAGTTTTGGTCATTACATGCCAGTATGCTTGGCCAACAGTTTTTTTCCTGATCCCTCTGGCTTGGCTCAATATCTGGTACCGGGTATGGAAATTATTTATTTTCCTTAAATAGTTTAATTAAATTTATGTTACTACTCTGATTATAATTTTTATAGGCCGAGCTAAGCTAAGCGTGTATGCTATGTTTGTATGATGTTGGAGTGATTTTCCTAACTTGTTTTCTCCTGTAATTGTTTCAGAGATCTAAAGTTTACACCGGTCTTTTAATAATCAATACCTAGTTAGTGCTGTAAAAATCTAGAGAATGATCCTTATAGCATTTCTTTTATGTTCTCAAATTTAATGGTTCCCGTATGACTAAAGAACAAGTTTTTAATCATGTACTAGAGATAACTTCTCCATCTCCCATAATAAAGTTGGTGTTCGGGTCTCATAAGTAATGTTTGTGCTGTTGGTTGGAAGGAATGGATTTAAAAAATGTGAACAAAATTATAGGGAAGAGATACATGTAAGAAGGGAAAGTGAAAAAAAAAGGTAAAAAAGAGTGTAAATTTTCTATGACAAGGCTCGAGGAGAAAATGATTAGAAAGGAGATTGGATCATTCATTCTCAAATTGTCGGAATTGAAATTAAATTATTCGAATGTAATAGAAAAATGAATGATTATTTAAGATATTTACTTACAAAATAGTACAAATTCCATTTCATTCCCTCCCAATCTAATTCGTTCCAACCGTATGGAGCAGTAATGTTTGTTTGTGTTTACTAAGTTATATTCTGGGGGATTATAGAACTCTTATATTATGTCACTGAACACCTTGGCATCTATACTTTAGCGGTACTAGTACATAAAGCACAGATTCATGTCCAAACATTTGGTGAAAATCCTATTTTGCTTAATTATATCAGGTTTCTTTGTATTTACCAGTTGAACATTTTATACAGGGATACTATCTTGCATCATCACGTGAATTGACCCGACTTGATCAAATAACTAAAGCACCAGTCATCCATCATTTCTCAGAGACGATTTCCGGTGTTATGACCATCCGTTGCTTCAGGAAGCAGGGTAGGTTTATTCAAGGAAATGTCGACAAAGTTAATGCAAATTTGCGGATGGATTTCCACAACAACGGATCAAATGAATGGTTGGGTTTCCGCCTTGAGCTGATGGGGTGCTTTGTTTTATGTGTTTCTGCCTTGTTTTTGATCTTGCTTCCAAGCACTATTATCAAACCTGGTATACTCTTTTCCAATATACTTGTAGAGTTGTAGTAAATGTGGATTGACATTCTCTAATTATCTTAGCATTTCCATGCTCCTGTGTTTCTCACCTGATTGTTTAGATGAGCACTGATCTTAAGTAGTTGTTTATATTTTTACTTCAAAGAAAATGCGTAATGCTAAAAGGACCGGCAATATGGAAGGGAACTTATTACAGATATTTTTCAGCATACTATTAAGCTTTCTCAAAACTGGCATAATTCCGTATTGCCAAAAATTGACTTGGATCTGTATGTTACAGAGAATGTTGGTTTGTCTCTTTCCTATGGACTATCATTAAATGGTGTGCTGTTTTGGACCGTATATTTGAGCTGCTTTGTGGAGAACCGAATGGTTTCAGTAGAAAGAATAAAACAATTCATAAGCATCCCTTCAGAAGCTGCATGGAAGATGACAGAGTCCATCCTTCCTCCGAATTGGCCTAACTATGGAAACATTGATATAACAAATTTGCAGGTACGTAGCATATTGAAATATTGGTTAACTTTTTAAATCAGTTTCTTATGGTGCATATTAGGATTTGGCAGAACACACAATAAGTTGTTATGGACAGGTGATAGACTTGTTTTTCTGCATTATGTCTATAAGTTTTTCTGGTGACTTCGTTTGCAGGTAAGATATCGATCAAATACTCCTTTAGTTCTCAAGGGAATCACTCTTAGTATTCTCGGGGGAGATAAGATTGGTGTCGTTGGTCGAACTGGAAGTGGGAAGTCAACTCTCATTCAAGTTTTCTTTAGGCTGGTAGAACCTTCTGGTGGCAAGATAGTAATTGATGGCCTCAACATATGCAAGCTTGGCCTACATGATCTTAGGTCCCGTTTCGGGATTATTCCACAGGATCCTGTTCTATTCGAAGGAACAGTCAGAAGCAATATTGATCCGATTGGGTTGTATTCAGATGAAGACATATGGAAGGTATTAATCATATGTTTACTATTGTATTTTGGGGATAGGAAAACATTTCAAACATATGCTGATAGTATGGTGGTTTATAATGTTTTAGAGTCTTGAACGATGCCAACTAAAAGATGTGGTGACAGAGAAGCCTGAAAAACTTGATGCTTCTGGTATATCTTTCGTACCATCTTAATTTCTGATAAAGCTATAATGATACATCTGGTATATGTAATTTCTGATAAAGCTATAATGATACATCTGGTATATGTAAGCTAAATTTCAACAACCTCTTCTTTAGTGGTTGACAGCGGGGACAATTGGAGCGTGGGGCAAAGACAGCTTCTTTGCCTAGGACGGGTAATGCTGAAGCACAGTAGGATTCTGTTTATGGATGAAGCAACAGCTTCTGTTGATTCTCAAACTGATGCCATTATTCAGAAGATTATCCGAGAGGAATTCAAAGACTGTACGATCATTACTATTGCTCACAGAATACCCACAGTCATTGATTGTGACAAGGTGTTAGTCATAGATGCTGGTATGTAACTCAGTCCAGTTTATCTTATTGTTGTTGCCATCAATTCTGCAAAATATCATAAAACCTATCTAAATTTGTATTGCAAACCTTTTTATTTATCATTTATTTAAAGCTCTATTATCTACAGTATTCCGCCATATAATTCTATTGCAATGGTACTAAACAGTGTTGTGGTTTCTGGCTTTCTTATGCATGTGCAGGTTTGGCTAAAGAATATGATGCACCATCCGAGTTGCTTGAGAGGCCTTCTCTTTTTGCAGCACTGGTTCAGGAGTACTCCAACAGATCATCAGGATTATGAATGAGACGAGTTTCGCATCCAGTTTTCCAAGATATGAGAATGCCCAACTCTGGAGATCGAAAATGCATAAATGTCTCGATGGATAACATGTCCAACTTAGACACGAGAAAACTTTTCATTTTCTTTAATCTATTCGATTCTGCTGAATTTTTTAGTTGTATTAGTATAGAACCGCAAGGCCTTCACAATTTTCTCCAGAAGAAAGAGATTGATCATTATCATGTCATGATTAGTTGTAGATCATAAGATCCACCTTTAGACATACCAAGACGGTGGTGTCTTCCTGCGTCGAGAATAACATAATGGGATAGCAATATTGTAGCAGATCTCTGATGACTCTGATTAATGAACAGACCTTAGTTTCCACCACAATTACATTCTTTATGTAAAGGCGTATGCAATGCATGGTGTATATATAACGGTGACTCTTCAGAAGTAGGGAGGTAAATCATACCATATATCTGCTTTGACACCACAAGTCACTGACCCACAAAATTAGATGTTGCAAATGACTAGAAAAATATAAGAATTGGAGAAATACATTTGGTTCCATTAGCTTAAGAAGTATGAACTCGGTCCTGTGAATTGTTAGATTCATAAGCTCAAATATTCCAGTTTCAGCGAAGTACAAATATATACGAGTTCACAACTGCTTGTTGCAACTTCGTTGCACCAAATGATAAGAAATTTGTTTTTTTTAAATAAATTTTTATAGTCCTTTTTTTAATACCTTGAGATAGCTTTGGCCCTCTTAGGTCTAATATGGGATATAATGTGAAGCCTACACTTACGTATTTCGTATTATATAATCATTAGTTGTCCCTCCATCATCATATAGATGGTCAATCAACATATCATGATATAAAATTATATCATTATGGAAAGTTTATAATTTTGTACATTAGCTTCAGAGATTGTACTTGGCTATTAAAATGAGACGGAGATCTATAAGGATAAGAAATGCTGCTGCCGTCACATTCAGGGTGGAATCTGAACTTAGCGAGGAACCCTCCTCCTAAGAATCTCCTGTTCTTTAAGTCGGTGTTGGAACCTGGCAAGCCGTGATTGTAGGCTCACAAGACTTGCTGCTTTACGTGATAGCACAAAACTTAGTTGAGTCACATAACTGTCAATGTGGCTACCTGGTTGGTCCACTTCCGCCAACAATTTCATTTCCTGAATGCAAAATAGGTCAAGTCAGTTTCCAAATACGTAATGGCTCCCATCAACAAGCAGAAATAGGTAAAGCATTGAAAGCACCCCCCCCCCCCCCCCCCCCCATTGGTTCTAGCTGCTAGTCTGATACACTCCCTTTTTATTATCTAATATCGAGCAAATACGTTTCTCCCAAATAAATATAATTTGGTAAGAAATCATATGAGCAATTTAGTCCCTGTTATCTAAAACTCTAGATATTCCAGTTATAAACTATTGTTCCGTTTTGGCTGAAGAGAACTCAATGAGGAAGGGAATGGAAAATTGTGAACAAAATTCAAGGCGAAAGAAAGGATGCTAGAGGGAAGAGCTTACAAAAGTGAGGAAGTCATAATATTTTATGATGAAGTTTGTCTGAAAAATGAATAAGAAGCATGGGGCATTCCTTCTCAAATTGGCGGGTTTGAGCTCTAGTTTAGATAGCTAGAACTGGTATATAGAAAGGAATGAAAATTATATTCAATTTACCAATAAAAGAGTATAAATTTCATTCACCCCAACGAAGCACAACAAAAAATAGCCAAATTGTGTATAACACATCCTCTAAAGACATGTAACAAAAATTCCAAAGCGAGTCAAGTAGCGAAACACGTGTCTTTTTTTTTTTGTCGCAACGAAACACATGTCTAAAAGCAAATGAATTGAATTTTAAAAGTCACTTACATCCCGCACAATCTCCATCGTGTCTTCAATTTCTTTTCTATGGGCTGCAATCAGGGCCGCTTCTTCCTAGATTGCAAAACAGGATTAAGACATTGGACATAGCACGTAATGAATCCTTAAACATAATTATTAAAGGAAAGTCCCATAATTACAACCAACCTCAAGTATTTCATTATTATTCCCATCTAGAGGAGGTTCGCTTTCGAGCTGCCCAAGTCTTACATTATTTGTGTGTGCTGTGTTATGTTGCTGGTAAGGCGTATTGGACTGATCAAAGCTGGTGCCATCTTTTCTCAGCAGCTTATCTGGTTTTTCATCCCTAGAGGTTTTTCTTCGAGGCGGTGATACCTTCTGCACCTTCTCTTCAGTGTCAACCGCATTATGGGAAGATGAGGATGAGTACAATTTGTGACTGGTTGAACCAACAGATGGATTTTTCAGATCAGCCCTCTCTTTATCCACAAAGCCAGAAACAACTCCACTTTCTTCGCGGCTTTTAAGAGAGTGATGGGAAGGAAATGTAGAGGATCGCTTGTCTAAATCAGCAATAGGTTTATGATAATAGTTCTTATCTGCAACCCTTCTACTAGTATCCACCGCTTTAGCCTCCTGTTGCTGGTCATAAACATCTTCACCACCAGTTGATACCTGATGTATTGATGTATTCTCTTTGTTGAGTGATACTGAAGTTGCACCCTGATCCTTCTTTGGATTCCCGCTTTTGGAAAGACTTTTCACCCTGTTATATTAACATGTATATTTTATAGTAAAAAGAATATTTTAGTTATTTAAAAAAAAGGCTTAAATAGAATTCAAACCCTGCATTTTCAAGAATATATAACTAAAACCTCCTTTTAATATATTTAGTAAGTTTAACCCTACGTTTTTAACTATATACAATTGAAACTTTTTTGTTAAATAATTAGTAAATTTAACCCTATGTTTTTAACTATTTACAATTAAAACCCTTTTTTAAAACATTTAATAAATTTAACCTTGACTTTTTAATCTCGGAATAAAATAAACCTTACGAACAAATTTTGAATAAATAAACCAGCACATACATGATAAATGAGATATAACTAAGGGATATATTGGTCAAATGCACTATTGTAATTTTCTTTTTGTATAGATATTATCTAATAATAGTAGATATATGCAATTATTAGGGTTTTTCTTATAAAATAAATATTTAGATGTTCTTTTCTATATTAATATGTATCCATAAATATATATATATAATTATATATGTCCAATAAAATTTTAATATGTCTTTATATTATTCCCTCCTTGCCATCACACTTCCGCTCAATATATTCATGGATGTTCATCACCTAATTTAATTTATTTCCAAAAATACCCTTCTATAATTACCGGAAATTGGACCAGATTTGGGATAAGGTTTATTTTATTTCAAAATTAAAAAGTTAAAGTTAAATTTAGTAAATATTTTTTAAAGGAGGTTTAAATTGTATATAATTAAAACGTGGGGTTAAATTTACTAAATGTTTTAAAAAAGGTTTATTTGTATAAAGTTAAAAACGTATGGTTAAATTTACTAAATATATTAAAATAAGGTTTTAATTGTATATTTTTAATAACACAGGGTTTAAATTGTATTTAAGCCTATTTAAAATCATCAAGCATATTCTCGAAATAACTTTACCTATCAGCATATCTCAATGTATTGAGTGTGTGTTCACACGAACCAACATTGGGAGAAATGCAAGAGATCATAACAGTCCTAGAGTTGCCAACAAATGAGTCACGAAGCACCTCTGTGAGCTTGCTCCCACGAAACGGAATGTGAATCTGGTCATTGTCAAGAGCTCGAATACACTCTTTAAGTGCCAAAAGACTCTTATTTATTTCAGCTCCCTCGATCCTGTAATAAGCAAAATAAGTCCTAATGAAACAAAATGGCAGCAAAACTAAATACTGAGGCATAAATGCATAGCCAAAAATAATTGATCAGGTTAAAAAGAGTTGAACATGTAGATCCGGGACTTTAATGTGGAACAAAAAACAGACAGCCTGGAACGAGAAGCAAGGACAAGAACTGCAAAGAAAATGGTAAAAGGTGCCAGACATGATATACGAAATTTTGAACTGAACAAGAGCCAGAGACATCTGATATATCTCCATTCGAGGAGTCTAGACATAATGATGTCACAAACCTTATATCACAATAAGCGTTATCTTAAAGTTTGAGCTGCTAAGAAATCTACAGCTATGTTTGCACAATAATAAAGCCATACCGTGTTTGTCGGTCATTGTCAGTCGTATCAGCACCTCTTTCACTACCAGCAAGATCTATGAAGGATATCTTCCCCACAACCTTCCCTGCTTTAGATTCATTTCCATCATTGTTACGCCTTGTTTCTTTTACCTCATTGTGCTTCTTAACAACTAGTTGTAATATAGCATGTGACCTAGAAGATTCCTCATTCGCACCAGTAGACCCTGTACTTCTTGCTGCGTTTCCCCTCTCAATGTATTCTTTAACAATGTGTACATCCAATACTTCAAATTCTTGCAATCCAACAATACAAACCTGTTGCCGACCATCTTCTCTCATGCACAGTTTCCTACAAAAAAACAATCAATAAAGAATACAATTTAAAAGTACATATTTTCCTTTCCATGTTTATTTTACACTTACAAAAACAGGCATGCAAATAGAAGCCTAACAGCCAGTAATATTTAATTACAGCACACCATTATTATGTTTATGAAAAGTAGGAAACATGTCATAGCACCAATGTTGACATCTAACTCAAGATGCTGTAGGTGAGAAAAATCAATGAATTTCCAAGATCATGTATCTTATCATCTAATGCAAAACATTTCGCAAGAGTGTTATCCGGTGAAACATTCCGGAAAAACAAGTATATCGAACACTCAGTCCATTGCCTTTTTGTAAAGAAGATAGGAAAGAATTACAAAGAAAATATTGAAAGTAATATTATGAAAAAACAAGTTAAGAATCAATAAACTAGACTCTAAGTTTCAAAAAAGACATATATAGATCAAAATAAAGTGCGAGTACAAACTTTCTATCAGTAAGAAGATCATAGAGCTTTCCACCATATATCTCGAAGTAGCTAAGCCACAATTTGAACTTTTGATTACGGTAAGTTGGTTGATGCAATATTCTAACAAGGTCTTCCGCAGCTCTGAGAGGTAAAGGTTGCATGGTGTATGTCTTACCACTACCTACAATCGAAATAAAATGATAATTGTTACCAGAAACTTGTGACTTGTACAGGAAAAAATAGCAATGCCAAGTGACCGACTAGATAACTTAATTAGCAAATCTGTGTTGGCAGTGGTATCAAATGCGAAATGAGCACTGAAGCGCAAAGACCCCTTGGAGCATAAGCACAAGACAACGCACAAATACGAAGAATGCGCTTTATGAAGAAAATTGCACAATGTGAAACATTACAATTATAAGTATATAAAAATCTTACACAGGTAAATGATGCCAAGCATTATAAGTTAACAAGTAACAACGGGGGTGTTTGGGGGAACCTTTTTTCCAGAATAAGTCAACTTATTTTAAGATAAAACTAGAGATTCCTAACTTTTTTCTGAAAAAAGTTAACTTTTTTTTGTAACTTATAGAATCTCAAATATACATTAAATACTTGTATAAAAAACATTTATCAAAATATGAAATTTTTACCCGAAAATAAGTCCAAAAGGACTTATTTTAAGGCAGGCCAAACAGGCCAAACATATCATATGTAGATTAAATTGTTATAAAATAACTAAAACATGTAATGCAATAACAAATTTCATATTAAAAGAAAACATATTCAAATATTGCTTCTATAAATTAACAAAATCAGACAACAATGAACAGATGGTATTTGTGTTGCATATTTTTATAATTAAGTTAATTAAAAAAAATTCAAGATCATAGAAATTAATTTTATTTACGAGATACTATTATTATATATGTGATATCATATATGTGTTTGTGTGCGCACACCCAGGAGATTGAGTAAATAAACAGAGAACGATCTACTTTAGTATTATATACACACATTTGTGTACAAGAAATGTGTATAACTATAGAGATAGGGAGGAGAAAAGAAGAACAAGGATTGTAGAAGAAGAGAGGAAGAATAGTGCTGAAAAAGGTAATATCAGCCCAACATCTGCCTCTTTCTTCTTTTACCCCTTCCCTGGCAGGTCCGTCCTTGTCTCTACTCTTTATCATAGTGGGGAGTGGTCAAAGTTGATTGAAGATCCCCCTTCCCCCTTCCCTCTTCCCTGGAAGGTCCTTGTTATTTAGTCTAGCACCAAACACCTTGACAAATTAGCAATTCATCCCAACAGCGGTGAATCCAGAGGCCCAAAAGAGCACTTGCCATCCTTGCTTTTATAGTTAGTACTAGATGTTGTAGTTACTGGCAGGAATTTGAGTAGCTGAGATTGTGTTTTAGAGAATTTACATGAATGTTTTGGGTTCGGCAACCAGGAAGGCACTTTTTCCTCATTGCCTTGATATATTGCTATATTTCTTTTACATTGTTTCCAAGATTGTCATTGATGTCCCCCTTGGAAAATAGTGTTATTCTTCACCTGACTTGCAAAATAATTTAAAAATAGTCGGATGAACTATTATTATGTATGAAACTATTTTTCTGGACTTAAAAAAACTTGTAAAAAAAGTAAATAACCACACCCCCTCATGAATTTTTGATTCCACCACTGCATCCCTCGGAACTCTTAAAGGACTTTGATCGATTTAATTAAATGTTTGCTAATATTGTCAATACCATTGTAGTTGAAACTCATTTGATTATACGACGGTATTACTATAAAATCTATTGCATGCAGTTCAAGTAAATTAATTTATTTGATGTATTTTCAAAAGATCACAAAATATGTTGTGTTCTCATCTTTGTTATCCGGACTCGGCTGGAAGTGTCGAACATGGATACGTGTCCAAAGGTCCATACCCATGTCCGAGTATCAAGTGTCCGACACGGATACTCGAGACAAAATGAAGAGTCGGGGTAACAGACTCTCATTGCCGCGCCTTCTGTCTAAAAGAAAGATCTTTATCACTTTTAAGGCACTAGTTTATTCCCAAATTTTGTTTTACTACCAAAATACTCTTAGGAGGTAAGTGTAGAATTTCATTGACATAAACTCTGTACCAACATAATATTCTTACGAAATGTCTATAATGGTAGGATTTTATTGTAGGCATAGACTTTAACTAAAAAGAGTAGGATTAGTGCCATAAACTCATTTTTAAATACCTGTCTGGCCGTACGCAAAGCAAGTTGCTTTGGTTCTTCGAAATATTATAGGAATAATTGGCTCCACAGTAGCACGATACACCTGTTAATTGAAGCATGGAAGGTACATTTATCATCAAGCTCATGAAGCGATCTCTTTTTCGAAATTAAATTAGCAATCAAAATTTTATCAGTTACTATATGATAAGATGCACAACTCATCTGTTTAGAACTCCACAACACAGATTACAGTGAACAAGAAATAATACAACAGTTGTCAAAGAACAAGTGAGTATTTATTTCAGGCGAAGTAATTACATGCAAGCACAAAGTGTCTCAACATTATCTCAAACATGTGAAAGTGCTACTACCTCATCATTGGTCACTTCTTCATCTAAGACAGCATCAAAACAGAACTCATGTTTCTCCACATAGGCAGTCAAGTCCACCTTCAACGAAAAACAAAAGCGTAGTTCAACGTATGAACAGAAACAGTATAAAAGAGCTGATGTATGAAAAAGATAATCAACATTGTGATGGAAGCTGAGATGTATGAAACCTTTAACTTGGGTTCATGTACAGATAAAAGAGCTTTATCACAAACAGTCACAATGTCATCCTCCTTGCGAGAAACTTCCTTCTTGTTTAACGGTCTTTTGCGAACCTGTTGCAAAACAACCACACACATTATAATTTTCCACAAGCAATCAATTGAATTCACAGTCACGGATGAAATAATCATGAGGAAGCCAATCAGCAAATATTCTTGACCATAATATGGCAGGAATAAGCTAGGCAATGATAAATTGCAAATCATAGTATATGTAACTGAAGAGAAAATTGACAAACAACTTTGCATAAAAGAGAAGAAAAGAAGATTGAAAAACAAAATAAAATATACTTGGAATGAATATGATAAACCAACCAGATTAATTAGTCTAGTGAATATTGGACACATCTACTTCACAAGTAGTTCCAGACAATTGTGCAGGAGTGGAACGCAACATGATTGATTAGAAGCCCCACAGGAAATGTTTCAATAAACGCAGTGAATAAAAGGACAGGTAAGGACAACTGCTATTATAAACATGCGAGTATCAGAAACTCTGAATATTATGGAACGAAGATGGAGAAGTTACATGCAGCAACAGTTCCAAACACGTGAAGTAGAAAAGTCTACCCAGTAACTAGCCACATTCAATATACATGATTTTAAATCCTGTACCAATTTACAATGATCGAGAAGAGCTATATCTAATACATTATAACAGGCAGGCACGTCATATGGCTAGATATGAGTGTGACAATTTAAAGTCGTAAACCACACGAAATAAGTCATCACTCTTCTTTGTCCATATGTAGACCATGCATCAACTATAATATCAAACTAGAAAATAAACACATAATAACACAAGAACAAAATAATTGAATTAAAGTTGTATTTCCGAGATGAAGTTTATCAAATGCGACTGCATTTCAACAGTGCTCACTCCAAGTAATTTGTAAGCAAATGCAAGCATAGAGGAAGATAGAGTATACCACAACTTTAATCTTAGCAACATTGTTTTCCCTTGCACTATCCTTTTCATTTGTAGGCAATACAAGTAAACTATCTCCATCTGCTTGCCCTCTTTGTTGTTGGTTATGTATCACCTCAAAGTCATTGTCAACTGCTTCAGTTACATCAGTCATGAAAGGAGACGACTCAAATGGTTCTGTAATAACATTCTGAAAGAGAAAAGACCAGAAATTTTACCAAAGATAAAAGGAATTATGCAATTTTTTTTTTTATTCAACTGCTACATAGGGCATGCAACCGACACCAACATTTCAGTTTACCTTTTCAACACATTAAAGCCCAAACATTTCTTGTTATATAAAGATTAAACCTTTGAGCAAGCATTTCTTTAGTTGTAACTTGTAAGAGAAAAATAAATATGAATGTGAATCTATACGAGTCCTTAATGCACTGGAAAATGAATCTATACACGTTCTTAATTTACTGAAACATGGAAAATTCACACTGAAGTTCTCCATTCTTATTTAGTATCAATGAAATCATAAATGACTATTTAAAACCAGAAATTGAAAGGAAATAACATGAGATTATAAGACAACTCTTACATCAGAAAGAAGCTCCGTGTCATCCATAGCATGTAGATCTAAAAGACCAGCTCCAAAATCTCCCCTGAAGTCTGGAGAATAGAATCCATCTGATGCAGCAATCCCACTAGAATTTTGGACAGTAGGAGTATATGGTTCAGAACCAGCCTCCCCGTTGAAATTAAGGTTTCTCATTAACATGAAAAGCCTCTGTTTCTCTTCAGCAGACTGAGCTCCATAACCCTTCAAACAAGATTACAATCTCCCCAATTAATAATATCATAAAAAACCTACATTGTACCAAAGACATTTTCCGTATTGTGTCACACTCACAAATACATTACTCCCATAAACAAACGGAGTAACATCACTCGACAACAACCAACAAATGGAAACTGTAGAACTCATACCAAAAACCGGAAACTGTAGAAATCATAAAATCACTGACTTCTCTACTAATAATAATATAACATGGTATTTGAATTCTCTTTGAACTGGCTATCTATCCATATAACATGGTCAAACAAGTAATAAACTTAATTAAGATAAACTCTATATAAGCAGTAGTTCTTTATTATTTATACAAAACAAATTGTGATTTTCACTCTGTATTAGTATAGCACTATCCATCAAATAGGGGTATATAGTTATTGTGCATCTATAATCAATTGAAAAGCTATAGAGACAAAATGCAACAATACCTGCATAAGGAGATTCGGTAGAAGGTGCTGATCAACCCCACTAGGAGCCAATGGCGAGGCCAGATGCTGCAACCCAGCAGATTGAAGCCACCGTGCCATGACCGCATCTCCAGCATCACTCGAAGGCCCAGCATTGTGCAGGGACCCACCAGCCGTACTGGGGTGATCATACAGAGCAGTCGCAGCAGCATTGCTCTGCTGCATCTGGCCACCCATGTGGCGCTGTGATCGTCTTTGAGGAGCCAATTTTCAAGATCTATTCAACCAACACTTCAAACACAACACAAACACCCAAAATCAATCACAAGAATCCAAAACAAGCATTACTAATCGTAAACAAACCGAAATACTCACAATGTGGTAAAACCCCTAATTCCGAAGCAACGCATGAAACCAACCGATACAATGCAAGTTTGTTGCCACTTTCTTCAACAAACTAACAATCCAATCCAATCCAATCCAATTCTCCGTAATCCAATCCTAATATTTCGAATCAAATCAGTTACAATGCATCCCTAATTTTCCAACCAAACAATGCAAATTATATCCCAAACACATAAAAGAACAAAACACACACACACACACATACAAACACATAATACAACAATGTAAAGCCAGATGCAGGCGAAAATGAGATAATTAAAACACAAATCACATTAAAATAGATACACTGAGGCGGCAAATAGATCCAATTAAAGCAAATTGATGAAATAAAAGCCCTAATTATTGATTAAAAAAGATTAAATGGTTGGTGAATTTACCTTAAGAAATGAAATTTGTTATATAACAATGTTACAGGAGAGGAGAGTAGTAGGCCATATAAATATATATATATATATATATATATATATATATATATATATATATATATATTTTGGCGCATACGTATATGACGCTGTATCTATAATTTTCGACATGTATTAATTAATGTTGGTAGATATTTGTATTTTTCAAATACGTTAAAACGGTTAATACTAGAGAATAAATTTACCGGCCTTTTTACTGAGCACCCTTTTACCGCCCTTTTGTTTGCATGTGAATTTTTTTTTAAAACGTTTTGTTTGCAAGTGACTTCACAAGAGCCATTCTCCAAGACTCCAACCTAATTAAAATTTGTGTTGTTTGGAAAAAATATTGTCTAAAAATAATAATAAAAAGGAGTATTTGATATTATTTTGATATGGATATATTTTAAGATATAATATAAAATATAATTATATATATATATATATATATATATATTAAATTTTTGAAGTTTGTTTGGCTTTATGAATATGTATTTCTCAAATTAGTTTAATTTTTAGATGATATCTTACTAATTTTATGTGTTTAGTTGGTTGAAAGAAATTTAAATATTTTATAATAATTTTTTAGTGACAATTAGATAAAGAGAAATATAGACGGGAAGTACATTTTTTTTAATATAACTTATAAATCAATAAATAATATTCATTTTCAATAAATTTTGAATTGAGCTAAGATCGAAGGAGAAACATGTATGACAGATAGTAAAAAATCTAGGAGCTAACCGAGAATCGTGGATAAGATAACTTAACGCTGATGCATTCTCATCAAAGACCCTAGTTTTATTACTATTTGTTATAAAAAAATCGGCGATGAATGGATACATCAAGCGTTTTGTGAGGATCTAACAAATTATATTGCATGAATTATATATGCAAGGGACAATGATACCCCACTCGGCCACACCTATCAGAGCGCCTAGCGAACAGTCTGAGACAATCATCATAAACCACCAATATGATCATCAGAATTCAGACTGTGCCCAAGATTGCTATGCCCTTCAAAAATCTTTTCGTTTAAGTTTATTATTATTACTACAAACGTTTTACCTATGAAGATCAATTGTTCACATGCATGCTTTATATTGGCACTTAATATTTTTTTTAACATTTTTAAAAGATTGAATAAATGCAGCATCATACACAGCAACACAAGTTGAATTGTTGGTTCGAAGTACCTCTCGATTATGATGAAACTTAGATGAGTTAAGTTTAGTAATCTAAAATAAAATGATCCAAATGATATCAGCATTAAGTTATTACTTAAAAGGCTCCTAATGATATATTTAAAATTAATTTAAATTCTAAATTTGACAGGCATCTATCAATTATGTAATAATGCACTCCGCAGTAGTTTCAAATTCATTATATGAATTTAGTTTTCAATAATTCTTTCATCTCACAAATAAGAAAACTTATCAATATTTTAGAGAGGGTTCATATTTCCGTACAAAATAAAGTACATGAGTATATAATATATTTAATAAGTATTTTCATTCAAACTTGTCATTTATTTATTAATTTTGTGAATTTCAACCTTAAAGATATATATTAGGATATTTGAAATGTATACTCCAGTATATACTCTAGCATCTTTTAAATTAAGGAAATAAAATAAGTTATTTTCTACAGAATTAGAAGTTAATTTAATCATATTTGTAAAAGAGTTCAATTTAATTATAAGGATGATAAATTAATAATTTTAGAAGAAAGTTCATCAAATTAATAAAACTAATAAAGGTTTGTAATATTATGCCATCTATGTCCATACGAGAGTCACTAAATTCATTTCGAGCAGCGCCAGCACAAACTAGAACATCCTGCACATAAGCTAGGATCTTCTTGATGCAGAGAAGCACCTCCATTATATTAATGCAGCATGTCATGAACCAATCTTAATCAAAACCCTAAGATATCTCTTTGGCAAGGCTACTTCTAAGTGTGCAAGATGAGCACCAGCAACAACAAGTATAAGCAATAATATCATGGAGCATGAAACTTGTGAAATATGTTCTCTTTAATTGCCACTCTAAATTTCTGGGCTTCTTACTTATTCCTACCCATCGGGATCATTCATAAGATTGAGGTTCTCATGCTGATTTTTTATGGGGATGAGTGACGGAGAACGGAAGCTTAGGGATAGATAATTAAGATTAGTCTTTAAAAATATAAAGGAAGGACTGTTACATGAGAAATTCTTAATCCTTGAATCCACAAGAAAAGAAAAGAAGAGAAAAATCTTTAGGGTTTAATTCATTCAATCAATCAATAATTCATTCATTTTTACAATATTTCGAGATAATATATATTATCCATGGAAGTATAATACAAATGATCCCAATATAATTTAGAAATTTTCTCACCTAACTTAATAGATAAAATATAATATAAGTAAGTTCAATATACTTTGAACTTTCATTTTCTAGATACTAAAAATCATGTGTCTCTTGTCCTATATTAGTCCCTGCCACTTGTGAAAAACTCGACCTCGAGTTAACATAGGTACATAAAGGACTATATCCGCATGTTACTTATCTCTTCATGTATTTTTATAGGCAAACGTTTTACTGGAATCATTTCTTTAAACTCCTCAACAAAATCAATATATTATATCAACAAACCTTGAATCAATCCCAGCATAATCTTGATTAACCATTGCCAACATAGAACTTGAACCAACTACAACTTCTTTAATTAAACCCATCACTTGTATAAATAGATAATAAACATTTGAAAGATGGATTCATGACACCCTTATCCTCCAATGGTTACAAAATATAATATATCTATAAACAAACGTAGATCCTTAAATATAAACGAAAGACTCTTACACGAGAAATTCTTAAACATCTTAAATTCACAAAGAAAAATTATTGAATACACAAGAAAAGAATAAAAAACTCTTTAGGGTGTTATTCATTCAAAAAATAATTCATTCATTTTTAAAATTTAAGAGATAATCTATCTATCTATATATATATATATATATATATATATATGATCCCTTATAAGAAAATATAATATAAATTATCCGAATATAATTTGAGAATTTTCCCACATAACTTATAGATATAATATAATATAAGTAAGTGCAATATATTTTGAACTTTCCTTTTCTAAATACTAAAAATTCTGGGCCTCTTGTCCTCCCTCTCAATTGTGAAAAACTCGACCTCAAGTTTCGATAAATTAAAATGACTATGTTTGCATGTTACTTATCTCTCCGGCAAATGTTTTATTAGAATCATTTCTTTACACTCCTCAACAAGATCAATATATTGTGGCAATAAACCTTGAATAATCCATCATCATTTTTGTTAACCATTGCCAACACAGAACTTGAACAACTACAACTTCTTTAAACCCATCACTTGTACAAATAGACAACACACCTTTAAAAGATGGATTCAAAACACCATTATTCTTGAATGGATACAAAGTATAATATATCTATAAACAAATTAACATAGATCCTTAAAAATATAAATGAAGGGCTCTTACATGAGAATTCTTTAAATACTTTAAATCCATAAGGCAATCCTTGAACACAATAAAGAATTCTTGAATCTACAAGAAAAGAATATAAAACTTTTTAAGGTTTAATTCATTTAATCAGTAATTCATTCATTTTTATAATATTTAAAGATAATATATATTATCACTGATATGAAAATATAATATAAATCATCCTGATATAATTTAGGAACTTTCTAACCGAACATAGATATAATATAATATAAGTAAGTGCAATATAATTTGAACTTTTTTTCTAGATACTAAAAATTCTGGGACTCTTGTCCTACATCAAGGAGGTACAAAATGGTGTGGTCCGGTATACTGTTGTTCCCAATCTTGGTGTCTTGAATCTTATGGATTGGGAACAAGCTGCAATTCTATATACTGATGTTGATATAAATGCTACCAGAAAATATAAATATACACAAGCTGATATATATGAAATGAGATTTTGGCATATTTCCTCAAATATACCTAGAGTTGAAATCAATATCAAATTATTTACGAGATATCATGAGTTGTATATAGTAGCATGATATTCACTTTTTTGTTTTTTCCTTCTTTTGCTCATATTTCAAGCTCTTCAAGTCCTTATCTTCATTAAAAACCACACAAAACAAAAGTAAAAAGGAAAATAGGTACTTTAAAGATAGTTTGTGTCTTACATAATCGTTCACTAAAAATGATGTGTAATATGGGATCCTACCCCACGAAATAGCTTGATAAAACCTACGAGTCATGGTTGATCCTTAATCGGAATCATATAAAATCAAACGACAACCTTTAGAGTTAGGGGAGATGATGTGGCAAAGTGTGGTCTTGTATAAAACCTACCACTATTTGTAGGTTTTACTTTCTAATCGAAAAGTGGTCAAAAATTTTGTAGTCGACTCCCTCTTTTTCTCCTCTCTCCTTTCCCTTCCTTTTCTTTTCCCTTTTCACCTTCCCTCCTTAAATCCTAGCAGCCGCCTCCTCCATCCTCTCCCTTTTTTCTTAATCTTACTTCCTCACCACTTTACCTCATCTTCCCCTGATTCATCCGACTCCGATGTTGCCTTTCTTCCCGATTTGCAGGATTTTTCCTCTTTAGACTCTCCCATGGACTCTTTTTCTGAAGTTGTGGACCAAGCGCCTTCACCTGAAGCTTCGTTTTTTCAGGGGTGGTGAAGTTTTATGCTCTAAGAACAAAGAGTGGTTAGCAGATGTTGGAAATTGCCGACTCTCAACCATTCACAAGAATGTTTCTGGGTTATCTCTTCAACCTATCTTGAACGATTTACCGCAAGCTGTTTGCTCCTCCTCAAACACCTTCAAGAAGTTCCCTCTAGTAGAAAGGGTTGTGAATGATGATGGGTTTTTTAGCTTCAAAACTCAGGTAACCTCTCTGAACCACACTCAAAGCGGTTCTCTCTTAGCCACTGACCTTGTTAGCAAGTCTGATATTGATGTTGTTCAGCATATATTAATGAGTAATCATGCTCTAATTGGGTTTCTTGTTGGGGATTTTATACCTATTGTCATTTTCAAAGATCTTGTGATGGAAGGCTGGGCTAGTATTAGTAGTCTAGACTATAATTCTAGGAATTTTTTATAGCTTAGTCTTTCACTATATACAGAGTATGTATGATGACTTGAACATGGGTTGTCTTGTTTTTAAAAACATTGTCTTTGTAGTCAAACCTTGGAAGCTCAGTTTGAACTTCAGTTACCGCTCTGTTATTGCCAACTTATGTGACACTTCTGTCAAGGTCACCCTTGTTTCCCTGATAGAGTCAATTATGTTGGGTTTGGGGACCTGCACTTTGATTCTAATACCCTCTGTGGCTGTCATGTTTCACTGGATGGACTTGATGATCTTGACAAACTTGAAAGATTGAGTACTACACATGTACACTACAAGGAAAAGGTTAAAAATGATTGCACAAAATCGACCGACGGAAAAGTGGGAGAGTTAAAACTGACTGACACGTGATCGGTGGGGATAAAAATGACCGACAAGTAATCGGTCAGTTTTGTGGTTTGTAAAGAAAAGAAACGATGCCGTGTGGATGACGTGGCAGACACAAAAACTGACCGACATCATCGGTCAGTTTTGAGTCTAACATGGCAAGAATAAAACCGACCGTGGAGCCTCGGTCAATTTTTATGCATATGGAAAATTTTATTAAAATAATTTAAATTAAAACTTGTGTACTGTCATAGATAAAACGACGCCATTTTGCTTTAAAAGATATAACCGACCGACATTCAGTCAGTTTTAATAGTTACTTTTTTTTTAATACAAGCTAGTACTAAGCTTTTATTTTTTAGAAGAGTAAAGTTAGAGAAGAACACAAAGAATATATAATGTAAGATTTCCTTACTTTGAATATATATATATATATATATATATATATATATATATATATATATATATATTCATAATTCAATATAAATGCATGTGAATTTATAATTATTTTTTGATCTTTTAATGTTTTATTAGCATGCTAAATTATTGTTTATAATATATATTTATGTAGATGGCAAACAATGATCGAAGTTGGATATGTAAACGATTACAAAGTGATAAAATTTCTCTAGGTCCCGAATATAAATATGGTGTAGAATATTTTTTAGATTTTATAAGTAAAAATGGAATGGAGGGAGATAAGACAAAATGTCTTTGCAAAAAATGTAAAAATTTGAATTGGTTTCCAATTGATGAAATTAGATTTCATTTAATCTCGATTGGGATGAGTGATGGGTATACGGTTTGGACTTCGCACAGTGAAGTTGTTCGAAGGGAAGATAATCGACAATCACATTCTCGTAGGGAATCTTCAAGGATAGAATAACCAGTAGATTTTAATGCGATGTTACATGATTTTGCGGGTGAAAATTATGATTTTTATGATACCACGGATACTAGTAATGTAGAAGAAACTCCAAATAATTAATAGCACTAAAAATTTGTATAAGGCAATTGTTAAAAATGGAGTTCTCATCTATCCCGGAAATACAAAATATACAAGAATAAGTTTTACCTCTAAACTATTAGAATTAAAAAATCTTGCCCATTGTAGCGATAAAACTTTTGATAGTTTAATTAAACTTATTATGGATGTGTTGCCAAAGCAACACACTTTGCCCAAATCTTATTATCATATGAAAAAGATTATGAAGAGTTTGAGGGTTGAATATGAAAAAATTGATGCATGCGAGAATGATTGTATGTTATTTTACGGAGATGACTAGGATAAGATTGTATGCGATATATGTGGTTGTAATCGTTACAAAGACATAGCAAGGAAAAATGGTAAAAAGATACCCAATTTTTTTAAGACATTTTCCTTTAATTCCTTGACTACAACGCTTGTATATGTCGGCACACACGTCCGAACATATGATATGGTACAAAAATCGAGAAATCAACGAGGGAGAAATTAGTCATCCTGCTGACGGAGATGAATGGAAAAATTTTGACCTCCGATTCTCATCATTTGCCCAAGAGGTTCGTAATGTGAGGCTTGGTTTTGCGACGGATGGTTTCAACCCATTTGGTAAAACGGGAAAAACATATAGTGTGCGGCCCATAATAATTGTCATTTACAATTTCCCGCCTTCGATGTGTATGAAAAAGCCGTATATGTTTATGACCGATATAATGCCAGGTCTAGATAGTGTTAGCAAATATATTAACGTATATATAAGGCCTCTCATTGATGAATTGAAGATATTATGGCGTACCGGAGTAGAAACTTATGATTAATCTACCAAACAAAATTTTGCACTGAGAGCGGCACTTATGTGGACTATTAGTGACTTTTCCGCTATGAGTATGATAAGTGGTTGGTCGGGTAAAGGAAAAATGGGATGTCCGGTGTGTCATGGAAGTGTACAAGGCTTTCAATTAAAACATTCCGGTATATGTTGTTTCTATGGCATAAATCGAATATTTCTTGATCCAACTGATCCATTACGCAAAAGAAATAATTTGTTTGATAGTACTGAAAATAAATTGTGGTATGGTCATTTGCATGGAGATTACTTGAAGGATTTACTAGATGGTTTAATCTTTCCACCACTTGGAAAGACTACTGCCAAGTTAGGGAGTCCCGACTATGGGCTTGAGCACCATTATACCCATCCCCCATTGTTTTATGAACTACCTTATTGGTCATCACATGCTTTACGATATTCTATTGATATCATGCATACGGAAAAAATGTGTTTGAAAAAATATTTTTCACCATTGTAAATGCCGCAAAGTCAAAGGATCACAAAAAAGCATGATTGGATTGCAAACACTTTAATGTATTGCATCATTTATGGTATTCAGAAGATGTCAAGAAACCTAAGGCACCATTCTCTCTTATTAGAAAACAAACTATACTTTTGGCTCAATGGATTATCTCACTAAAACTTCTGGACGGCTATTCTTCAAATATATCTCGTTGTTATAATATTGACAAGTGCAAATTCTTTGGTTTTAAGTCGCATGATTGTCATATTTTTCTCCAAAAATTATTGCCTCTTGCACTTCGTGAGCTTCTACCAGAACCTATTGTGGATGCCATAACTGCTATTTTAATTTTTTTTCAAGATGTGTGCTCATCTGTTCTTGTAAGAAAGGATTTGGATATGATGGAAAAATCGGTGATTAGAGCATTGTGTTTGTTAGAAACAATTTTTCCTCCAACATGGTTTGATTCTATGAAACACTTGGTTATACATTTAGCAGAAGAATGTAGACTCGCAGGACCTGATTATTGGCATTTGATATATTCTATTGAGCACTTATTAGGAAAGTTAAAACAAAAAGTTGGAAATAAAGCACGGGTCGAGGGTTTAATCGCCGAACGATATATGGAAGATGAAATTGTTAATTTTTGTTCATTTTACTTTGCATTTGACTTGATCCATAACAAAAAATGATGCCACGAGGTTGCATTTGATAATGATAATTCCAAAAAATTGAGAGTTTTTGTAACTCCAATTGAATCTCTTGGTAAAGAAGAAACTCGATATATGAATGATGATGAGCGGCAACTAGCAGAAGAATGTGTTCTTTTAAACTCTCTAGAAGTTCAACCTTACTTAAGGTACCAATTATACTTATTAATGATCATATTATTTATGTATTTAGAAGGTAACAATTATCGACATGTTTATATTATTTATATGTTAAAGAAGGTATCAAAATCATGTTCTCCAACAACGTCTAACAACAATGCCTCAAGAAATGGATCATTTTGTCAAGACTCGATTGAAAGCTTGGTTTAGAAAAAAGGTATTTTACTTGTTGAATTTTATCATTAGTTACTTGCTTTTTTCTTGATAACAATTAAATTATTATAGGTTGAGAACGATGACGTAGAAGGACCCCATTTCAAGTACTTGATTGACAGACCGACACTTAAAGTCATGACATTTGAGACTTGTCATGTTAATGGATACAAATTTTCTACAAAATCCGCATCGAATTCCGGTGTTGTACACTACGCCGTAAGTGCTCATAGGCAATACTTTTAGAAAGTGTTGCACTGAAAACGTTACGGTAGCTCTGAATTTTTGGCTCTTTTGCAACACTGCTAAAATAGTATTGCATTAGATAAAACTTCGTGTTGCATATTACTCACGGTGTTGCAGTGAATGCAACACTAACGAATGGTGTTGCATTAGTTATTTTTTTTAATAATTAGTGACGTGGCAGTGGGCTAGTGCTGACGTGGCGGTGGGGCCCCACCACGGCTGATGTGGCAGTGGAGCCAATGCTGACGTGGCTGGTGGGCCCCACAATTGCTGACGTGGCAGTGGGACCCACGCTGACGTGGCAGTGGGGGCCCCACCACTGCTGACGTGGCAATGGGGCTCACGCTGACGTGGTAGTTGTGCGGCCCACATCTGCTGACGTGGTGTCAAGTCCCATGCTGACGTGGCATGTGGTCCCCATCACAAGCGTTGCATTTAATATGGTAGCGTTGCATTTGGTTGTTTAGTGTTGCCTTTGTATTTTATAGTCTTTATATAATAATTAGTATAACCCGATTGCTGAATCAATTTTTTAAAATTTATTTTCGACGATCCAACCATACGGATGTTAATATCTGACTATGTTAGTGGTGCTAAATTTTTTTAAAAAAATTTCAGTTTTATTATATGTGATTTTATACTAGTCAAACCGGTCAAACTAGACTTTCTCTGTAACTAGTGTTGTGCTGAATGCTGAATTTATTTTTTTAAATTTCTTTTCCGAAGATCCAACCGTACAGATGTTAATATCTGACTATTTTAGTGGTGTCAATTTTTTTTAAAATTTTCAGTTTTATTTTATGTGATTTTATATTAGTCAAACCGGTCAAACTAGACGTTCTCTTTAACTAGTGTTGTGCTGAATGCTGAATCTATTTTTTTAAATTTCTTTTTCGACGATCCAACTGTACAGATGTTAATATTTGACTATTATAGTGGCGCCAATTTTTTTTTAAAAAAATTCAGTTTTATTCAATGTGATTTTATACTAGTCAAACCGGTCAAACGAGACTTTCTCTGTAACTACTGTTGTGCTGAATGCTGAATCTATTTTTTTAAATTTCTTTTTCGATGATCCAACCGTACATATGTTAATATCTGACTATTTTAGTGGTGCCAGTTTTTTTTTAAAAAATTCAAATTTATTCTGTGTGATTTTATAATAGTAAAACCGGTCAAACAACACGCTCCCTTTAACTAGTCATGTGCTGAATGCAGTTTCTATCTTTTGAAAATTCTTTTTTGACGACCAGACCGTACGGATGTTAATATCTAACTATTTCATTTGTGTGATATATGTAAAATATTATTTATAATTTTATTATATAAACTTAATTTTATAATAAAATAATTCTAAATTTTAACAAAAATTTTAATAAAACAACTTAATAAATAAAAACCTCAAAAAAAGCGGCACATTCCCCCCCCCCACCCAAAATTTCTATCGCTCTCTCACTTTCCCCTTTCCTCAATCAACTCCCAACGCACGTTGTCTCTCTCTCACACACAATCTCCATCTCCAGTCTCTCTCCCTGACCATCTCATCTCCATCTCCAGTCTCTCTCCCTCACCATCTCACCGTCTCAGTCAACATCTCACAGTTTCAGTTAAAACCCTAATTCTATATCTATTCTAGCCCTAATTTTATCTCTAATAATACTCACGGTTACATATTTGAACCCTAATTGAAGAATATATTCAATTAATCTAAACCCTAGCTCGGAGTTGGTTAGATTCGACCCATCTTTACTTTGTTTTACGTGATTGGTAAGTGAATTTCAAATTTATTTTTAATTTTTATTTTTTGATTTTTAACTCTACTTTCTTAACAGATCTGAGGCTTTTTTGAGCTTGTAATTGGCTTCTAATTAGTAAGATATCTATGTTCTTATCCTCCATCTTTTTTCGAGCTTTCTTCGACGCGGCATGTGGGCCCCACTGCTGTGGCATGTGGGCCCCACTGCTGACGTGGCATGTGGGTCCCACTGCTGACGTGGCACTGTTGGGCCCCACTGCTGACGTGGCACTGGTGGGTCTAACTACTGACCTGGTCCACATTTATTTCAGCTTCACATTTAAAGCAGCACTAAATTTTGTTGCATTTATACCATGGTGGTGTTGCATTATGACCAATATGTAATACTTTCAGCGGTGTTACATTACATAACAAAAGTGTTGCATTAGAGGTCAAAGGCAATGAGCACAGATGCAACACTCAAAAAGTGTTGCCTTTTTCAATTTCAGGCTTAAGGCAACATCATTTGGCACATAAGGCAACATCAGAGAGCATTGCATATGAGCACTTATGGCGTAGTGGTAGTTCGAGACACTTCTCATGACAATACACTTGATTATTATGGTCAATTACAAGAAATTGTAAGAATTATTTATCAATGAGGGAATCATGTATACTTCTTTAAATGTATATGGTTTGATAGTGCCGGTAACAGCGTAAACATCGATAAAAATAGAGTCGTGACAATCGATATAACTTCAAGATTGAGGTCCAACGAGGTTTTTATTTTAGCTAGTCAAGGCTCTCAAGTATGTTATGCATCTAATGTATTGAATCCATGAAGTAAATTATATACAATGATGAAATCTAAAAGTCGTCCGCTAGATGAATCAACCAATATGTCAAATGATATTGAGGATGCTTTTCAAGAAGAAAGATCTAATGCGGCGGAGAGCTCATTTTCTTTGTTCATTGATTTCGCCCAATATGAACAAATTCCATTTGTGCAACAATCTCATGAAGAAAAAGAAGAAGAAAAAGAAGAAGAAGATGATGATGATGGAAACGATAATGACAATGAACAAGATAACGAAGGATAAGGTGATGATGATCATGATGACGACGATGAAGATGATAACGATTTTGACGAAGTTGATTGATGTTATTTAATTTAACAATGATGATTGTAAAGTAATTTGATAATGTAAGTGTAATTTGATGGTTTAGTAAGTATTTTGGTAAGTTTTTTTATGATTGATTGAGTGTATTGGTTTTTATAGGATGTACCCCCTTTGGGGTTTTGATGTTTATGTTTATATATATATATATATATATATATATATATATATATATATATATATATATATATATATATATATATATATATATATATATATAAGTCTTTAATGTTTATGTTTGATGTTGATGTTTAATTATTTTTTTGCTTAAACATAAATAATAATAATAATAATAATAATAATAATAATACACTGATAGTAATAATAGAAATAATTCTAAGGCAGAAAAGGTTTTTAATAAAATAATTTCAAACAATTAATAAGTGTTTTGGTAAGTATTTTGATGATTAATTAGTTGGTATGTAATGGTTCTACACAAAGAGAGTCAATTTATTTTTTGCAAACCCAGTAAAATCGACCGTTTTTTACCATTTAAGTATCTAGTAAAGCCGACCGATTTCTTAGTCACCCAGTTGGTTATATCAGTCAGTTTTATTCTCTTCTGCTACAAAATTGACCGATTTGGCACATCGGTCGGTTATAACTCATCCATTTTATTTTATTAAAAAAAATATTATACTTAAATTATATAAATTAGTTATTAACTAGTAAATATTTAAAATAAATTCAAAATGTAATTGAGTTGGGTATCTTTTACATAAAATATTTTTATAAAAGCATCTTTATTTTGTATTGTAATTTTTTTTATTCAAATATTAAAAGAGTTATATAGTTATTTTAAATATTATTTATAAATTGAATAAAAATATCAAAAATTAGCCATTTTTAATATTCACTAATATAATATATTTTATAATATTTTAAAAATATAAATATGTATATATTACAAATTGTGTGATATGTTAGTTTAGAAACGGGACATGACGTTTTACAGATACGTGTTCTCATGTTAGGGTTATACTAATATACACTCTAAATTAAAACAAAGTTTAATATTTTTAGCGATTCAACCTTTCAGATATTAACTTTTTACAAAATCGATATTATAAATAAAAAAATTAGCACATTTCAATGATTATATTTGGATTTTTTATAAGTAAAAAGCATTTCATTATATTAAAATTGATCGTAACCCTAATTATAACTGACCGTAACCCTAATCTTAACGCAGTAAAATCGACCGATTTTTTATAGAATCGTCGGTCGGTTTTATTGTTGGTATATATACACAAAATTGACAGTCCTTTATTCTTTATATCTCTCTCATAACTCTCTCTAAACACTTTCAAATCTCTGTGAAATGGCCAAAATCACTCGATTATCCGTGAGAGGAAGCTCAAACACTCGAATCTCTATAAGAAACCATGTCAATTCTTCATCAAACATGGTGATTTCAACCCCTGATTCTTTGCATTCCTATATATACTTGCATATCCTATCTATATATATACTTGCATATCCTTTATCCTTTGCATTTTTATGTTTAATCTGCTAATTATGTCCTGTTTCAACCCCCGATTTTTTGTATGTCCTGTTTAATATGTCTCGTTTTTGTAAATGGGTTTATGCTAATGGGTTTATATTTTTATGTATTTTATTCTTATATTGGGTTGTATTTATGCTTATAAGTTCATATTTTAGGATTTACATTTAGTTTTGGTTATTAATTAATCCCTTTGATATGTTTATATTTGGTATTTATGCTCTTGGTTCATATTTTAGGATTTTCATATATAGGCTATACATATTTCTATGCACGTATTGGTCGGTTATGAGTTTTTGTTCATTTTATTGGCTCATTTGATTTTAGTATTAGACATTTGCATATATAGGTATAAATGTTGATGAACCCCTTTAACTCAAAGTGACCCCTTTAGCTCAAAAAGTGGCAGTTGAATATAATAGGAGTATATATGCATGCTAATTAATATAAGTAGCTCAAAGTATGCTAATTTAGTTGCTTATATGGATTTTTAGTTCATATTTTTTATTTGCATATGATTTACTAAATAATTACTAATTTAGTTACTTGTTTAATTAAATTACTTGAGTTTGCTTGGAGTTTGTTTTTATTTTTTATTTGCTTATTATATATAACTTGGAGTCTTAGTTTTTATTTTACTTGTTTTATTTGATTATTTTTTTATTTTGGTTACGAGTTGGAGATTTAATTTAGGTATACGAGTATTTACTTGTTTAATTCATTGTAGTTCATATGGGTTTAGTGTTTATAACTTGGAGTGTTATTTTTTATTTTACTTGTTTTATTTGATTTTTTTTATTTTGGTTATGAGTTGGGGCTTTAATTTTAGTGTTTGCTTCTTATTTTAGTTTTTTTTTATGATTTTACACTAACTTGTAACTTGTACATGTTTATATTTAGGGGTTCATTTGGTGGTTCGTGATTATTGGTATCATGTTTGTGGCCTTGATGGCTAACAAAGGCAAAGGCAAGGAAAATGATAAGGGTAAAGGAAAGGTGAAGGATACCGGGAATGGCAAGGGCAAGGGCAATGATAGCGGGAAGGGGAAGGGGAAGGACACAGCTAAGAGTAAGCGGGGAAAGGGAAAAGAAACAATGGAGAGTATGTTGGGTATTCGTGATGAGGAAACCGAATCGGATGCCGATTTGGAGAACACGGAGGCGTATGAGGAGGCTGCGTACACATTCAACCGAAATGTATGGACAAAAGCTTCTAAGTAAACCAATGCGTATCAATATCTCCGGTGGACAGTAAGTCTAATTTATGTTGTGTTTTTAGATTGCTTAATTGCGTACATGTTTATTTTGGTAACTTGCATTTAGTAATTCTTTATGACTTTTTTATTTACTTTATTTGTGTTAGCATGTTTGTTAATATTTGTCAATATATTTTATATGTACTATTGAAAATGACATGACCAAAAAGACATTGCTTGCGATGATTCAGGAGAGTTGGCCATAGGTCAATACACTTTTAGTGATATTGATTATCATCATCCCGAATGGTTGAAAGAACATGTTGAGGAATTTGGAGTAAGTAACAATTAGTTAATTCTTAAATTTTAACTATATGACATTATGACTATTTATGCTTATTTCTTGAGTTTAAACTTGAGTTTATTTTGTAGAAATATTATAAGCATCAAAGGGGACAAAGCCGAACGAAAGCAAAGAAGACTATGAATGAAATGAAAAGAATGGTTGACCTCCAATCAAAGAAGAGGGGAGTTGATAAAAGGATATTAAAACTCACTTATTGGTCGGTCAAATTTTGGGATAATTTGTTGAAATTTTGGGAGAGTGACGGGCACTTGCATAGGTCAAAGGTTGCATCCGCCAACCATCAGAAATTGGAAAGGTTACATAGTGCCGGTGCTAGATCTTTTAATAGCATGAAAGAGGTATATTTTTTTAATTAAATATATATGTAATTAAACACACACACACACACACATATACACACATTATAACTTATTTAAAATGCTAATTTTAGTTTATTTTGTTTGAAAGAAAATGAGAAAGAAGAGTCGAAAGCCTCCTTGAGGTGTGGAATGAAACTCATACTAGGGTTGGCTCCGATCCGGATCATCCCATGTATACCACTCCGGCGGTGATGCACATTGCGGTACTTACTTTATCCAATTTGTCCATTTTTTTATTTTGAGTATATATATATATATATATATATATATATATATATATATATATATATATATATTATAGTGTAACTTATTTTGGTTATAAATGTTTTGATCCAACTTCATTTATGTGTATGAACGATATGCCGATATTTTGGAGAGGATGCCGGTATCAGTGACTCAAACGAGTGATCGAGATGAGCCCTTAGAATGGTGGTTGTTAGCAACCGGGATACTCGAAGGCGACAAACCAAAGAAGAATTATGTTGTCGGGTACCCCAATGCTCGAGCTAGTGATATTGTGCCTACACTAGCTACATGCTACATGGACGCTCATCGAGGCGAATCCGGATCATCCTCTTCATCTGCTACAAGAAAACAACTAATCCTCCCTGATAATGTCTATTTCTCGGTGGTGAGGAATGTTCTTATTGAGGTTCGTGCTAATCTTACGTAATTTTCTCGCCAATTATTTGATGATGAAATAATTAATTTTGCACGGACTGCACTTGAGGCCTTCGATCCATCTGTTGACCAAAGTAGAAGAATTCAATGGAATCAACTCATATCTAGAGAAATGATACATATTGTAACTACTTTGATCGAAGATATCCTCCAAAAAATGAAAGACAAGTTATGCAAATGCGTGAGGTAATATTAACCTATATACCTCTTTATAATTGATCTAAATTAGCCTATTTAGTCTTTTATTATTACTTCTAATTGATTTATAAATGTGTATAGGAGAATGAATGCAATGCCGATGAAAAGGATTATACGGATGATGATGAGATGTCTGAAGGTGCAGAGGGCAAAGGTGATGGTGAGAGTGAAGGTGACGGTGATGGCGAAAATGACGAAGACGAGGAGATGGACGATGATGAGACGGACTCTAGTCGTCTTTCTTTGTCTGAATGAACTTGTGATAGATGGTTGTTAATTGACCTTGTAATTATGAATGTTGTTTGGATAATTTGTGGGCAATGTGTAATTTAATTAGGATATGTTAGTTGGATGCATTCAGTTAATTATGAATGTAGTTGGATGATATGTTGGTTTGATTATGACTATTGAGTATGCTTTGGTACTAGAATGTGGTTTGATTATTGATAGCTTGATATAGACTGCAGGGTATGGAGTGATATAGACTGCAGTAGTTGGTTTTTTTTAATAAACCCAGTAAAACCGACTGATAAACATTAAAACTGACCAATTTTTACCATTTGATAACCCAGTAAAATTGACCGCAGGTGATATAACCGACCACCTAATAATAAAAATGACTGATTTCTTAGATAGTCGATCAGTTATATCGGTCGGTTTAAGGTTGAACTGCTAGAAAATCGACCGAAGTGCACATCGGTCAGTTTTAATAATGACATTTCAAGGACTTATAACCGACTGACAATCAGTCGGTTATATCGGTCGGTTTAATAAGCTTCTGCTAGAAAATCGATCGAAGTGCACATCGGTCAATTTTAATAATGACATTTCAAGGACCCATAATCGATTGACAATAGGTCGATTTAATGGGGTTCTGCTAGAAAACTGACCGAAGTGTAATCGGTCGGTTTTAATAATGGCATTTCAAGGACTCATAACCGACTGGGGTTCGATCAGTTATGTTCGAGCATAACCGACTGACCGTCAATTAGATTTAAGCGACACGTGGATTCCAGGTGCCATATGACCTTTAAACCGGCCAACTGTCATAACTGACTAGATTAAAACCGACCACACCCATCGATCGATTTTAACTCTTAAACTGATTGATTTCGGTGGTCAGATTTGACCCTTTTTCTTGTAGTGGTAGCTACTCACGTGGATATCACAACTTTGGTGAATAGAGGTGTTATTGCTATGGGAAAATGTAAGGTTCATGCTCAAATGTAAGCACTAAACAAAAGGGAAGACCATGCAAAGATTTCTGGGGATGATCAGTTGCAGAATGATATGGCTATGGTTGGGATGATGCAACCATAAGCAAGCAGAATGAAGCTGAAGTTGAAGACGATGCAGCTCGAGCACCTTTTGGTGTCACAAAGAAGAATGTCTGATTGTAGTCTTCAATATATAGCTTAGTTTCTAGGCATTGATTTTGTTGTAATTCAATGCCTTTTCTTCCATGAATTTGAGAGTTTTCTCCCTTATGTTTTAATATGACTTTTATTCTTTTGTGGAGTTGAGGTAGTTCCACTACGAGCTACCCCTTTGATCTTTAATATAAAAATATTTAACCTAGCAAAAAAAAACGTTAATTCTAGTGTTTCAAAAGTGACAATTTTGTTGATGTGGAATATATACGGGGTAGCATCCCAAATAATTAAAACCTACTAATTACGTATTACTCAAAAAAACCTACCAACTTTGCTAATTTCTGTGTAACGTACGGATATTCGATTGATATAGTTCTTTGAGTCCCACTGATACTATAAATATATAACCTATCGATTTTGATAGCGGTAGGAAAGTTTTTATCATTCCAACAAAAAAATTCTGGTAAATTTTATGTTGTAAGAGGCAAGCAAGTTGATTGTTTATACTATTGCATTTATTATTGCTTCAATAATAATAGTATCAAAAATATTGGGAAAATGATGATTATATATCACTACAAGAAAGACCGGTTAAATGTAATCGAATATTTTTGACCGAAACCGACTCTGGTCGAATTTCAGACCAATTGCAGTCAAACAAGTCCCAGAATTAAATTCTACCGAATCTAGTCGCATTTAAGATCGGTCAAAAATATTTGGTCACTTTTACTGTTAATCTCGACTGAAAATGTACCCTAAAAAAAGGAATTTAATTCGACTGCAAAAAACTGATCGAATTTATAAAAGTAACCAAATCTGGTCGAAAATATTTGAATTGGGCGGGAAATTCAAATTTTCTCAAAAATTTAAAATTCAAATAAAAAAATATAGATAACTTAAAAATGACTGCGATTAGTCGAATTTAGCTGGTCGAATTTGTTGGTCGAATTAAAGCGGTCGAATTAAATTAATCGAATTTAGATAAATTAGACCGATACACTAAACTCGACTCCCTTGCGACCAACCTTAATTGCGACCAACCTTCTTTCGGTCGAATTTAGCCTAATGTGACTGGCTCGGGTCGAATTTAACTAATAGTGACCATATTTTGTCGGTCGAATTTAACCGAAATTCTTGTAATGTATCAAAAAATAAATAAATTTAAGGACGCTATTAAGAAATATTTTATTTAAGGAGCTAAACTCAAAAATTGACATAGCTTAATTTAAGGACATAATTAAGAACAAATTTTTTTAAGGATTTAAAGTTAAAAAGTGATGTAATTTAAGCATACAATTGCCAAAAAAAAAGGAGAAGAAATTATTCGAGGGCTTAAACCCAAAAAATTATATAGGGTAGGTAAGGACGTTTCGATTGATTTTCCCATAAAAGATACATCAAATTAGTTTTCTTTGATCGCAATCCTCAAGTACTATTATACAAATTTTATCTTTAGATCGACAAATATATCTAGCTAATTAGAGACCAACACAAGAGTAAGGAAATTTAATGGTGTTGGCATAGTGCTGGCACCACTCATTGCTGTTTTGATGTGTGTTTCCACACGTAGTCGTTAATTAATGGCATCCAGAGTGATGATGATGTAGGCAACTATATTCTCAGAATCGGGTAACTCTGTTGTCGCATCGCACCATATCATCTAAGCTTACCCAATAATTATGTACCATGATCAACCCCTTAATATAAGTCTCCTCGTTCTCCTTTTCGCATCCATCTTCATCTTCTTCCATATCATAACTATGCATAACACCTTCTAGTACTTGTTGAGCTAAAAATATCAAGAAAGTTACGTACATTATTATTAGCAATGGTAAACAATGATAAAAACACAAAGCACATGCATAAGGATATTTATAAATCACCAGAGGAATATAATATGCATCTTTAGGATTGTATTATTTCAAAGGAATATAATATTATGTATCTTTAGGATTGCATTATTTCAATTAAAATAAAATATGCAATAGGATGGTTAAATCTTTTAATAAATAATTATAAGAAGATAATATTAAAAATTAATACATATTATTTATAAATCTTGGCAAACTACAAAATCTGACATATAGTATTAATCAATGAAATGATAAACATGTGAAATTTAATCTTAAATGTGGTAAAAATCAATCTAATTAAATGAAAATATGTAATCAATTATTAATTACTTTAATTCAGATAAATAAATAATTGATTTAAAATAGTGTGCAATTAATTTTTTTATAGCAAACATTATATATATATATATATATATATATATATATATATATATATATATATATATATATATATATATATATATATATATATATATATATATATATATATATATATATAACCGTCTTCGAGTGCCTTTTATTCCTTTTTATGATATGTTAATATAATATTATTATCTTTCTAACCTTATATATACTAAAAAAATTGAAGATATTAATAAATGGAATATTTATAGATATTCACATCATTATTTTTTTAAAAGCATACATAATTGAGTATCAAAAATTACTGAAAAAATGTATGAGTATTATAAATTGATATATACAAAACTTAGTATTACATTAAAAAAGTATGTTTAATTTTATCAAATTTAAATATTAATTTTGAATTACTTTTTAATTATAGTAAAACTAAAATAAAAGTCATTAAATAAGTTTGTTGAAATAATAAGTTATTCATTATCTTTCTCCTTCTATTTATTAATTTGTGAGACTTTAAAATCATCTTATTATTAAATATATTAGTTATAATATAAAATAATATAAGTTTTTAAAATTTAGATTGTATAACCATTTTAATTTTTTGATATATAATTATTTTAAATATAAATTTTTCTTAAGAATAGATTAATTTAGTGAATAAAAAGTGAGTAAATACTATAGACTATGAATGATTAAAATATAACAAAAAAATTAGATTAAAATTCAATTTATCTCTTATCTAATTCGATTTAATTCGTATTTGTATTGAATCAGATCTCGTACTTCATGTCATATTTGATTCAGATAATTGTGTATTTGGTTCTAATTTGTTCTAAGTAGATCTAATAATTCAGATTATTTCGATTAAATTTTCGGTTCAGATCAAATCGGTTTTCAAATATTTAATTATTAGATTTATGTAATTTGGATATAAAATAAGATTCGATTTTAAAAATTTCGGTTCGGTTTTTCGAATTCAGAACCATGTTACCCTAGTATATATCAATGCCACTCTCATATGCTATCTTGTATGATGAAATATTCGGTCATTTCTATTTCATTTATGTCTATGGAAAAACATCAAACAAGACTTCATTGTCATCATGAAACTTGGCTTCGGGCTCAATTTCAAGATGAAAATATAAGGCCGGCCGCGCAAAAATAAGGCTCCTTATGATGTACAGGGAGCTCAAACATTGGCCAATACACTTTAGTTGCTTAAATTTCTCCATATGTAATACTCCTTCCGTTTCAGATTATAGTCCACTTTCAAAAAATAAGACATATTAACCATATTAAGAAAATTTATTGTTGATTAGTTTTACTCATATTTATTGCATTGAATGAATATAATATATGATATGAAATTAATCTTGAAAATATAAATTAGAGATATGTGGAATAGAGTTGATTTTGGAAATATAAATTAGATTAAATTTTACATTGAAAGTTGAAGTGGACAATTATTTTGAAACAATTTTTTTTGAAAATGGAATATTAATATGAAACGGAGAGAGTATAAATTCTCACCACATATAAATTACTTTTTTTTAAGATGTAGTGTCCTTGTATAATTTGAATATAACAAATTAAAATATTTCTTAGGTGTACTCTTATTGTTTATTGAACACCGTCTAAGATGTGATAGGTGAATGGAAGTGGCATTGGCTACACAAAATTTTAAGTTCAAATTTGATGTCAACATGAAGTTTGTTAACTTCCGCGATTCATCTGGTGTCTCTCCTATGAAATTCAGTGTATCCATGGGCGTCGATAACAGTTTCATTGTGTATTAAAGTTCTTAGGATACTGCGCATATGCTTTATGCATCTATTTATTGCATGCAAGGGCACTTAATAATTAGCTAGGGTTTGCCTACCCACATGGCCATGCATGGGACACAGACATTGTAGATTTGTAGCCAGCAACATCATTACATCAGCATCTTAATTTGTCAGAAATCTCAGCATAAACCACCCTATCAATCTCTGTGGGGTTGTTGATTCATCACCATACCAACCAACCACACTATAATATATGAGCATGAGGAAGTCCGGTGTTTCTCAAACTCAGTTGTATAAATTACTACAAAAAGATGAGCGAATATTAGAATCCTTTAATACACTCTGCTAATTAGTAATGACAAATAGTGCTCAATAATTTTAACAAATGTGGAATTGAATAGGAAAAGAAATGCTCTCAAGGAACAAGCCTAAACATTTTCCTTAGATAATTTTAATATATACACTCAGCTAATTAGTAATGACATTTTTTTAGTTAATTTTAATATATTCAGAATTAAAGAGGTAGCTCTGAACGGAACCACCCCAACTCCTCAAGGGAGTAGAGACGTTAATTGTACAATGATGGAGACCAACTCAAAGTTCATAATCAAAAAGGATAATCTAGATATTGAAGAGATCAACATGCACCTAACTATATCCCCAGCAAGGCAGCAACTATACAGAACTACTGCACGTACTAGACTGGTAACGGCTCTTCCAGCCTCACCATCCCTTATATATAGCAGTAGCAGGAGAAGCATATTTGCTAATTTTATGCAGGATGGTAGCGTTATAAAATGCATCTGTGATTGTTCAATGTAAGCTAATTTAAAACTAGGTACGTTACAGTTTGCATGATGTCATTGATGTAGATCAAATTAAATTATATATACTAGCCTATAATCCGTGCAAAAGAATACTAATAAATAATATATTATATATTTTAAAAAAATTAAATATTTGATTTGATTATTTATGTTATTAATATTTTTTTACGTAATGTTGTACATGTGATAAATTATTTTTGAATCATATTTATATTATATGTTTAAATTCTCATTAATATATTAATATATATTTATATTAATTAACATAGATTAATAACCCATGCAAAACATTAATAAATTTTTATTAATAAAAAGAGTTTCGGATATATTTAAAAATATTTTAATTAAAATTTAAATAAAAGAGTATGTTTTAATATATATATATATATATATATAATATTAATATAGTTTTAATATTCAAAATTTTTTATTATAAAATTACAATTTTAAATAAATTAAAGTGTTTGAGCGATGAGAAAATTGAAATATGAATACAACTCTATATTCTAATTAAAAAATATGTTTGTTTAGAGTAATATATTATAAAAGTATATATAATATAGTATAGATTTCATTTGCTAAATTCGTATTTATTATAATTACCTTTTTCATTAATGAAATTTGTTACTTTTTGGATCCCAATTTATCTGTCGTGTTTGAATTTTTTCAGTCAAATTGACCCTATTATATAATTTAAAAAATTTAAAAAAACTTATATCATTAGAAATTATATATAATCTACTTCAAAATGTAAATTGTAGTTTTTTTAAATTATAAAAGAATAATTTATAAATCACAGTTAAAATTTGATCAATTTAATATTAAGAATTCAAACAACACCGTTAATTTGGACGGGGAGTATAACTTATATGATTAATTAATGGGTTAAACATATATATACATCATATATACTTTTAACTAAAACAATTGAGTGATGGGTAGTGTTTTATTCTACCTGAGCTGGGTATCTATTAAACCAGTTCTGAGTTTGGGTTACTTCGTTTAAACTAAAGTTCAAACTACAACTACAACCCTATGACACATGAAGTGGTTAATTAATCATCAAAAGCCAGTAGTAATCAATTAAAAGTTTATATATATTATGCATTGAGATTTTCACTCGTTTGCATTTAACATATTACCTCCAAATAGGTCTCACATGGGCCACATTTATAAAACTCCTCCCCCCGTTGTTGACTAAAGCTGCCAGTGTTTTGCTTTGTCGAACTTCACAATTTCTTTATTCAAAGCTTGTCTCCCCATACAAACTTTTAGTACAAGTGTACAACAATACTACATTTACATTTTAGAAAACGAAAAGAAAAAGCTAGAACCCTCCTCTAATACTAACTATATATTACACCATTGGCTATATACCTTTTTTTTTTTTTACCATTTTAACTATTTTCTCATAAAATAATAAAATGACTCGTCATAAAATAATAAGATAAACTCATAAACACTAATTAATTAAAGAGATGCATATGGCTTGTCATAAAATTAGTTTTAATCCATACGAGATCCAAAACTAATTTATCAATATATTTTTAACTTCCTCAATGAATAATAAAATATTAATATATTTTGTATCCTAAAGCAGTGAAATTTTAATGCCATCACGTAAATCATTTTTAATTACCTATGGAAAAATTATTTTAGTCACTTTTGTCTTCACCCTTTCGTGGTGAACGATGTAGAAAAGTGATTTGGACGCGTAATATATATCACATCTGGAGAGGATGTAACATTGAGGATTTGTAGGAGCGTTCCTAGCTGCTATTAGCACTAGAGCTACACGTTCATTTCTGTCTTGTTTTTTACCTATAGCTAGCTAGTTTACGTACTTGTCAACCAAAGCGCGTCTTCAAAGACCAAAGTACCTATTTCAAAAACACGAACCTCTCTTTATCTTTCTCATTTCAATCACTTGTAATTACCAACACAGAAAAACAAACACACCTCGCAAGAAAGCTCGATTACTAGTACTGAAAAGCATCATCAGCTAGTCATGCAGCAGCCAATAGGGATGATGGAAGAACAACGGGGCCCACCCTACGGTATTTTACTGATAGTCGTGGTGGCGTTAGTGGTGGTTGTACCATCTCTTCTCGGTGATCAAGGGGAAGCCTTGACTGAGTTTATTGCTGAGGCTTTAACACCACTAGGCCTTCTTGCTTTACCCATTATTCTACTACTTATAATCCAGTTCTTGTCTTCAGAAACCGGGTCTTTTGTTTCAACCATATTTTCAACCGGACAGCCTGACTCGATCCACCGGGCTAGTGGGTCACCGGTTGGAGTTGCTTTGCTTCTCGTCCTTGTCATTTTCTTGCTTTACAACCAATTCTCCATCTTTGGTGGTGGTGATGATGAATGATAGATATATGGTAGTATATAGTTTCTTATTTATCTTTTACTCTTACGTTTTGTTCAAGTTAATTAGTATTTTATATATTCTCAACAGTACGTACGTACGTAAATAGTAACTATGTAGTTATTATGTATATTGAAGGTCATCTTTTTGTATTATGATGATGAGAGGAATACGTACGTAAACACCCATAGATATTATTGGATCTTTGGGTATTATAGTCATTCTACTGCCCGCTTCTTGCGTTTCTTTCATTTAGATATTTGCTTTGGTTTATAAATGTTTTTTAAACATTGCATACTGTATTATTATTGTTGTTTGATGATTTTATCTAGGTAATTACTCCTAACTAAATCATAATGAAAGAGGCCAAATGGAACCCGAAAGGTAGGCATATAATTATTTTTTTCTTTTTTTAGATTGACCTGTTTTTAAAATTAATTATTATATAATATTATAAAACTGATCTTGTAAAATTTAATTTTAAGTAAATAAGTTTCAGTTATAAATCAAACTTCATCTATTTAACTATCGAATTTTTAAAAAAAATAGCACGGATTATGTTTTAAACTTAAAACAAAATGGTCAATAATAACTCGATTACAACACCTGAAAGATATAGCTAGTGGCCGGCAGATTTGAAAGTTCGCATTTTAATTGGCTCACTCTAATAAGTATAAAAATTTGATATAATATTGCACTTAAATTGATCGATTCCTCAAAATTATCTTTTTGAATTTAAAATACGTAAACACTATAAAAAACATGTTTTCTTCAAATTAAATTCATCGTAAATAAAATATTTATTATAAAAAAACTAATCTATACTATATCTATATTATATTATTATAGCTAAAAGATTAAAAAATTTGGTACAGGGTGAACTATAGAAAAGTTCCTAACCGTCCACATGAACCATAAAAACAATCTTAGCGATTCAATTTTAATAAAATCTAATTAAAATTCTGAATGTGATAGTGCTCCTTTTATACCACTTCTCACCGATAATATTATATTATATTTAAATTATATTCTATATTTTTTATTTTAAGAATCATACTTATCCTATAATTTTTATTTAATATATCATTAAAATTTATGAATATAAATATATAAATATCATTGTATAATAACATACAACTTTAACCCACTATAGTCCCCGTTTTATACAACTCATCACGGATAATATTATATTATATTAACATAAATTCTCAACGTTATAAAATTTTATAGTAAATATCAATAAAATATAATATAAAAAATAAATTTACCTAAATATTAGTAATTCATCCCGTGTTTCGCATGAGTTATAATGTTGTATATTATTATAGCCAAAACATTAAAAGTTTTGGTCACAAGATTAACCATACAAAAGATCCTAACCGTCCAATTTTAAATGAACCATAAAAAAGATCTTGACCGTTCAATTTTAATAAAATCTAATTTAGAAAGATTATATATCATACATACAACTCTAACCCGCAATAATCCTCATTTTATACAACTTCTCACGGATAATATTTTATTATATTCTATATTCTCTATTTTAAGAATTCTATTTATCATATTATTTTTATTTATTCTAAAATATATGATTACTCTATCGTGTTTCAATTAAACAAATCTTTTATAACAATTTTGTTATCCAACTGAGATCATATAACCAAAAGATTTATATCAACTAAAATTTTATTTTAGACATGTCCAAATTATAATACAATAACTATTATCAAAATAACTCTTTTAATTAATTTATTATCACTCACATCGTTAACAGATTTATATAAAATATGACAACATAACATTTATATTAACATAAATTCTCAACGTTATAAAATTTTATAGTAAATATTAATAAAATATAATATAAAAAATAAATTTACCTGAATATTAGTCATTCATCCCATGCTTCGCACTCTAGTCCCCCATAATCCTCTTTTTATATAACTATTTACAGATAATATTATATTATATTAACATAAATTCTCAACGTTATAAAATTTTATAGTAAATATTAATAAAATATAATATAAAAAATAAATTTACCTAAATATTATCAATAAAATATTAGTCACAATTGAATTAAATGTATAAAAGTTAAAATTGTATTACAAGTTCGAGCCCGTTTGGCTAAACTTAAAATTGTGACTTATAACTTAAAGTGGTTTAAAATGATAAGTCAGGAGCTTAAAATGTATGTTTGGGTAATTTTGTCTTATAAGTGACTTATGAGTTTTAAAAAATATAAAAATAAAAATAAAAGTGACCTATTAGTAATTTATAACATATATATAACTTTTATCAAAATAGAAAAATAAAAAAAAATAAGTTACTGAAAAAAGTACCTAATACGTACTTCTGATTTTAAATCGGTTTCTGGCTTATTTATGGTTTTAAGTCAACTTCTGACTTATTACAAAAACAGACATTTTTCAGCTCAAAGTCAAAATAAACTATTATAAGCTCTGTTTGGCATACAGGCTCTTCATCTAGCTAGCGCTATCTCATTAGTCCTTATTTTAAAGTAAATAATTTTATTTATTGATATCATATCTAAATTATATTATAATATTTATTACAATACAATTGCAAGAATCCTTTTCTTTCCAACACTTCACTGATCGATCGAATATATCATTTTATACAAAATATTTTTACTCTTATAATCTTGTGTTTACTTATTATATATATACCGTTGGTAAGCTCACCGATGTAAATTGGTGCTTCTTAAATTACTGGCTTTTTATGTAGGAAAAATTAATTAAATTTCATACCAAATTTAAATTATATATTAAACAAAAGTATAAAATTTTATTTTATTTTATTTAAAATTTAAATTTTTTAATATATAATTTGTTTTTAATGTTAATAATTAAAATAAATATTATTTAAAAAATCAATGAAATATTACTAGATATGTTAATCACAGTATATATATCATAGTTTGTAAAAAGGACGGTTATAATTTGAGTGAAGTAAACACATAAAATATTAGTGTGTTTCAAACAACTAAAACGCATGTACGAATTAATATATTTAATTTACGAGACAGATCACACCTCACTAACATGCCACCGTCCCGCACCTTTGACAGCAACATAAATCAAGAATTAATCAATTATATATGGGGATTTACAGCAAACAAATGATGGTTAAACCGTTTTTGACATAGGTTGTTTAAGCCGTTTAACATATAATTTTAATAGTCATTGGATCATAATCTGGACGATTAAAATTGATTTTTTTAAAAAAAAACACGAACCTCGCATATTAAGAGAGACTCGTACACCGAACTCTCTTAATTATGTACAGGCTCTCTTAATTATAACTGAGAGTACTCGTCATGTCCTCTTATTCCCAACGTCCCTCCCAACCTTTTATTTTGAAATATCATTCACACAAATCCTTAATTGCAAATCCTAATTTTGAATTTTAACCTAATTGCAAATCCTAATTTCGAATCGCAACCCTAATAATCATAACAAACACAAGCATACAATTATACTCCAAACTACTCTACATACACTCGATACATATATACAAGTAAAATAAAAGTAAGCTTAAGAGTACAAGCCAGGCTCTATCTTCAACGATCCTATACCAAACGAATTTATATCCAGTAGTTACAGGGATGAACCTTTCGGTGAATCAGATGAGCTCTCTAGTCAGGCAATTGCTAATGTGAATATTATGCATGACAATATAGACGAGGACAATCATGCAGGTGCAGCATTACTTGTATGTATGGTGATATGGATGAGGCTGGTGATGGCGATACTGGCTCTGCTGTTGGAGATGCTGCACGTGGGACTTTGGGAGGATTGTCTTGATGGCATTTTCTTGTTTCTTTAGTTTATTAATATGGATATTTGTTGATGGTTGTAAGTTACTTTGTTGATTTGTTTATCGTTGGAACTTTGATTAGGTTGTTTAAGTATGCTAATGCTTAAACACTGATCGTTGTGTGGGCACGTCCCACATCATCCTGTGACATTACTACTAGGGAGTTGAGGTAATTTCTTGTCATTCTCTCTATTAATATATATAACTAAATTAGCAACAAAACAAAATAAAGAAGGCAAAGTGTACATACCTTTATATGCAAAATATTTGATGGAAATTGAATGAATACGCAAGAAATCGCATTGCTCACAGATGTGTTTTAACTGGTTGCTGCAATCCGGGTGTGCGTGCGGTTTTAGTCTTGTTAAACCTTGGTTATTAATTAACCGAGATCTGCTAGGCGGGGTTTTCTTAATAATCAAAGTTCGTTCTTTTTTTATAATCTTGACCATCCAATTTATGATCCAACGGTTATAAACTATATTTTAAAAAAATACTTAAACAACATAGGTTTGTTGCAGATCTCGACCCGTTAAATATATATAAACTTTTATTCAAATAGAACACACATTTTACAAAAACATAAAATTATTTATGATTATTAGTTATTAAAAATATTATCTGTCATTCTAAAATTTAAAATTTTTAATGATTATATAAAGCAATTAAATTAAGAGTTCTTGTTAATCATAATTTGATTTTTTTTAGTCTGTTTTATAATAGTTAACTATATTTACTTAATTGCGGTTATAATAATAAAAAGATTTAATAAAAACAGTTTTGGAATGGTTATAGGATTCTATATAAATTTGTTTATGTTTTATGTTTTAAAACATATTTAATTAGCTCAAATATTTATTAAAATGTTTTTATAAAATATAAGAAGAAGTTTAATTGTTTTCAAAATCTTTTAAACATTCTACTACTTATTTATCCTTCCTAAAACGTTGGGATCAATTTTAAACGTTTTATTATTTCTTATCTTATAGTTCAAAATTCAGTTTGAAGATCAATTTGGTTTTAGTGGAGGAGTGAAGACCAAATTATGACCATTAATTTACATCTAATTCTATGGTTTTTATTTATTTTTGTACATATTATTTTCCACTGTTCTTTGGATGATCTATGATCTTATTCTACATCATATTATGTATAATTCTAAAAACCTACAAACATATTCTGCATGCACTATTTCATGATTTATAACTTTATTTTTCACATCATTACAAACATATTTATACATAGAACATTGGACTTTACAATTATCAATCGTAGTATATATAAAAGAATCCTAGTATGATCAATTCCAAATATCATGCACTAATATCTAACATATTAGCAATTACAAATCAAATACACTCACCCTAATTTTTATTTTATGAATGAAAAAGAGAAAGTAAGTCTAAAAACTTCGATTTTTTAGAATCCATTTTTAAAACATCCTATAAGTAGAACATTGTATATTGCACTGTATTCTACTTCAATCAGGAAATTTTTCATTACAACCAGGAAATTCAGTTTAAAAATCTGTGTTACAATATGACATCTTTGTATCTTGTCACATACCATTCATGCTAAAACATAACCTGGATTTGTTGACTTAATACATCTAGATGGTTCTAAAATAATTTCCTTACTGCATTTTGATAACCCAAGTACCCTATTAACTACTAAATCTGAAATTAAAACAAAACCCTTCTTTAGATGGAGTGAACAGGTTTGTCGATTAAAATATTCAACTAGGTCGTATCCAAGAAAGTGAGCATACTTCTTCATATCTAAATTTAAGAGATTCTCAAATCATGTATGCCTTAGGGATATTTTCTTCTGAATGTCAAAAGTCCCGTAAATAGCTCCAGGGACATTTTCTTCTGAATGTATCGGTGATAGTTTTTTTTACATATCTTCTATCTCCCTCCAAAACTTTTACCATCCTCTATCATGGAATCATATTAATTAGATTTGTTATTATAGTGCAATAACCTGAACCCTTAACTTTTATCAAGGCGTGAAAATTTATGTGACATAAATCAGTGTATCTTTAAGAGTTGATTATGAAAGGGTACTCAAAACAGCTCGTTATTAGAATTTAGAAAGTTGGGATTCGAGGTAAGTAAAGTACTTAACTACAGCACAAGATTATGTGTATTATGTGTACATTCACTTGTTATTCAAATAATATATGTTGTTAGTTACATGATATGAGATCATGCATATATTTTACCTAAATTATAAGTGAATATGACAAATGGTTTTGTATTATGCCATGGTTATGAGAAGACAAGTTTACAAAAGCCTTGTGTAGGCTCAAATCTTGTGTAGACTAATATGGGTGTGTGTGTGTGTGTATATATATATATATATATATATGATAAGTCAAAATTGTTTCCCCCACCTTTAAAAGTCTATGGGATAAAACACTACAGAGCAAGTAAAGAATACTAATGAGATAAGATACATTCAAATACATGTTGAGTTGCATATGTGAATGGTATATCATTTCATTTATTACTTTATTTACTGAACTGTGTAGCTCATAATTATCTTGTATTGTAGGTAAAGTAGAGTCTTGCAAGTAGAAGTATGACTGAAGTAAAGTAGAAGTATGACTGAGGTAAAACGCATGTTTTGGGATACTTGTCGTATAATAATGACATGTTTTATTAAGACAAAAGATAACTTATAATATATGGAGTTCAAATAATATATGTGTGTAACCACTAAACATGTGGTCGGGTTTAATTAGAAAAACGGTCGGTATTAGTTAAAACCGACTAAAAAATTTAGTCGGGTTAACCCTGGTCGATTTTGAACAAAAACGGTCAATTTTAACCTTGACCAAGGTCGACGACTACAATCGTGTGGCAGGGGATCTTTGTGTTGACCAGATGACTTATAATATGTGGTTTATACAATAAATTTATATAGTTATATACATTGCGGGCGTTACAATTATACTAAGTATTATTAATAATTATTATAACATATAAGTAGTATATATATATATATATATATATATATATATATATATATATATATATATATATATATATATATATGCGTGTGTGTGTTAATAGAAAGAATATTTCATTATACAATTTTTAAATTTTTTTAAATATGAAGTAATAATGAGAAATTGACTAAAATACCTACATTTGAATACAGGTGGCCCAATATACCTATTTACGAAAATGTGGCCCTTTATGCCTACCCTACACGCATTAGGACTATGCGTATACTAACTTAATAAAGGTTATTAAATTTTCAAACAAACCATGAACAGCAGTAGGTGTGTTCAAATAATCCATTTCAGACTTAAAAAGAATCCTCCAAGGGATGGTTAATTTGGCATTTAGATGCTCAGATATGGTTTTAAGAAGAAAAAAACCTGCAAAAAAGTTGAACCAATCAATAGAGAGAATAAGAGAGAGGAGGGAGAAAGAGAGTGAAAAGAGGAGAGAGGGACTTATAAGTGTTGAGGAGTATTTGAATAGGTATATTAACTCTATCTCCTCTTCAAGTTGGAGTCGCTAAGCAAAATGTAAAGAAAATGAAAAAAAAAAAAGGATCATGATTAATTGAGACTTGAGAGGAGTAAGTAGGAGCTACAAGAGAGACCACATTATCAATTGTCATTATATGCAAGCTATTTATGTGTGTTCAATAAATGCATCTATAAAATGTGTATTCAACCATCATTATTTATTAAAAGTTAGAAGACAGTATCACCACGCATTCTTTTGATGCGTATTTAAGTAGCGCATGCTTATAATGCGTATTTGTCGGGTATTTTGGGTCGTGCGCACGCAGTATTTTAGTTGCTTTTTCTTATAAAATAGGTATTTAGGTCTTTCACCTAGTAATAATATATATTTTAAAATCAACATTCCATAAATTTAACTTTCTAAAACTAAAAGATGCTAATAATTTCATAACGGACGAGAATATTTTGTTTCAGTTCTTAATGCCATTATGTATGTCGCATATTTTGATATATTGAGTGTCAATAGTCATGTTTATATTTTAGTGTTCCATCAGTTTAACAATTCTAATTGAAGTATAAATTCTTTTCTTCTTAATGAATATATTAATCATATTCTAAATTTACGGTATAATATATCTTACTTTTTTTAATATAAATATATGTTTGTAAAACTTAAAACTGATTGCACTTTAAATGTTAATTTAAATATTTTAAACAAAATATAAATTTAATGTATATTAATTAGTTTACCCAACACTCATTTTTTACGAAACATATCACCAGATTATAGAACATTATTTTTTTAAGTAGAACAACAGAGCACCTCTTAGTTAAATTATAGTTTACGCTAGATTTAGGGTAGAATAATGTAAATTTACTGAAAACTCATACATAATTGTTTTATTTTAAAAAAGAAGGTGTTCTTATATTCAATAAACCAGCAGTTCAGTAATTTAAATTATAATAACTAAATTGTAAAAGGATAATTTTTCAAAATTTTGATTATACTATAAAAATGTTCAAAATTTGTTTTGGGAACAGAGTACATTATTACTATAGTAGTAATTGATTATATGATGGAGTCCGGACAAATATACCATAGAAATACAGAACAATGTTGCACACATTAAAAAAATTTACTAAAACAAATGAGAGTCGACTCTTTTTATCTCTCTTCTCTCTCCCTTCCTTCTCTTTCCACATTTTCTTTTCCCCTGTTTCCCTCCTCTAACCCTAATCGTCGTCATTGTCCTCTTCTTGTATTCTCTACCATGTTTCCTCATTAATTTACCGCGTCGTCTCCGGATTCTTCTGAATCTTCTTATTCACTCGGGCTGTCTTTCTCAGGAGACCTACTTTCTCCCTCTCCTAAAGTTGTCAACAAGCATGTCCCTCCTTATAGGGTCGTGGTTAACGAAGACGGTGAAACCCTAATCGATCTCTAAGAACAAAGAATGGGTTGATGACTCTCGACTATTTCGGTCATCACCCATTCTCGAGTTTTATTCTGGGTTAAGACCTCTAAAATCTCACATAAATCACTTCTCCAATGATGGGTTCAAGCTAGAGAAATCTATCTCTTCAGGATTGGACAATAGATGACGATGGGTTCATCAAATTCAAGACTCAGGTACCCTCTTTGAGAAACTCTAAAATTATTACTTCTTTTGATTCTTCGTTTGGAGACTGCTCTGTTAATACTCTTGAGAATATTGATGTTGTTCAAGTTATGTTAATGAATGAATATGCTTTGATGGAATTTATTATTAGGAAGCCCATTTCTACTGACCTTACTAAGGATCTAATTATGGTTAGCTGGGAACAATTGGGTCTTATAAGTGTAGCCTACAACTCGATAGGGTTTTTTAGTCTTGTGTTTCCTCATAGATTTAGTAAGAATAAGGATCTGGACTTGGATTATCTTGTACTTGAAAATTGTGTTCTTATTGTGAAGCTTTGGACCAATAATTTAAACTTTTGTCTCAACACTACTATTACCAACATTGTCTGGGTAACCATGTCTTCTATACATAGACCTTATTGTAATAAATAGGGCATTGAATTTTAAACAAATTTGATTGGTAAACTAATTGTTATGGGACCTCATGTTGTTGTCGCCTGCTGCTAAACTTCTGAAACTATGGGCTCCTTTTTACGGGGAAGATGCGGAAATTATTGGTGATGCCCCTGTGTTCTGGATAAAATTTTTCATGTTAGATTTGACAACTTGGTATTTGATAATTCATTCTTCCTGGAATGCCCCGTTTCATTAGATGGCATCGGGACTGATGACAATGCTGCTAGTAACGAGTTTCAATTGACCAAGGTTTGGCCTGATGGCTGTGAAAGGAGCACATGGTGAGGATAGCTGGAATGCCTACTAAGAAGGCTTCCAAGGGCTTATACTGTGTGGGTGCACAGAGCAGTAGCAACAGCAAGGGATGAAGAAGTGGATGGTATCGAAAGACGAAGGTTGCAGATTGAAAGAATGATAGCTAGAACTTTGTTTAAATATTACTTAGTTATTGTAATATGAACGTTGCTAGCTTAACTATTATTTGATTGTTTGGAGGTGAATTTTCGTTCATCTCGTGACCCTTTCCATGACAACATGGAGTTAATGTAGGTTTACTACCTTATTATTTATAAAATATATAAATAAATTAGCTAAAAAAATATGGCACACATTTATTAGCTTTAAAATAAATTTACAAAAACTAGCATTACCAAGAAAGACAAAATTATAAATTTATATTTTTTATTCATTACATTTGAAATATATTATTAAAATACCTTTTTAAAATAATTTAATAAAATTTAAAATTATTAAAATATTTAAATAATAATCCGAGTTTAGCACGGATAAAACAATAGTACTAACTTATGTATTTCTCTACCTCTATTATAATACATCTTCTTAAATTATAAATCTTTTGGCCCAAAGTTGACTAGACCGGCCCATTTAATATATTAATAGGGGGGGTATTATACTTTGATTCTAAACCAAAACCAAACTAAATTATTTAAAACCAATTCGGCTTGGATCGATTTTTATAGTATTCGGTTTGAGTTCAACTTTCAAATTATCAAAAACGGAAAATTCAATTTGATTTGAATTTTCGAAACTGCCCAAACTAAACACGCTAAGCCCGAGTTTACACCTTAAAAGTTGATTCCTTAACCTTTTGTTTGTGGAATATATTTATAGCTCAAGACTGCTTAATTTTATTCAACCTTTTTTTTTTGTTTTTCTCATGTATAAATTACTAGTTCTGGCAGATTACTTGAACATGTTCCGTGGTTCCAAATACCTAACTTGTTAAAATAATATATCCAATGTATTTGCAACATTGGTATTTTTTAGAATAATAGTCTCTTGGCAAAGTTCTAACATAGTTATTATGTATGGATTGAGATCTATCTTCCTGTGATCTACTATTTTGTAATCGTTGGAACATTAAGCTTCCAAAAAAACAAGATTTGAAATTTTCCATCATAGGTGAAAAGTTGTAATTTATTACTATTTGATTACCAAGAGTTTCATTTTTTTGCCATGTCTGATTACCAAGAGCTATGGTGTCCATATTTACATTGTGTTTAATTAGGCTTAGATGCATGCATACTTGTTGCTAAAATTTCCAGTTTCATTTTTATCCTGTTGTCTTGTGCCATGGAATATGGGATTGATTTCTCCTATTGTCTTACGCCATGGGAATATCACATACATCACATTCTTTTTTTCATTGATGATCGAAACACAACGTGAGCAGCACTTGTGTCTGGAACATCCAACCATATAGAACAACACAAGGGGAACATAAATTGACACAAAGTGTACAAGTAATAGAATTGACTTGATGATGATGGAGCCTTCCTTCGTTGGATATTTGGAATATCATTTTCCGATCCTAAATCTTCAATTACCACCACAACTAAACAAATCACACTTTAATCATAGAGTAGTTACTTTATATTTTGTTAGCAGTAGTTTGTATGTATATAAATCTCACAGAATAATACTCCATTGTCTAGTTGCTACACCTAATTTTGAAAAAAAAAAACTGAAAAGCAGTAGCAGCTAATAACTCACCCCCATTTAGGTGCTCAAAATGTCATGCGATACTAAAACTTTTGTCACTGAAATTCATTATAATTTCGAATGCCTAAGAACTAGAATGCATTTCAGGAAAAAAAAACAATAATGTCATAAGCAATGTTGCTATAATTGCCACAGATGAAATTACCATAGACAATATCATGAAAATTCAAAACAAGATATTCGTTCAGTATATCCCAACTTTTTACTGAAATTAAAATTTCAGCATAACAAAAGGACTGAGATTAATATTTTTACTGAACTCCCATATTTTTAGATCGCAAAAGTCAATCATTATTGCAAACTCCAAAAGGGTGAATGTAAAATACAATACTAGTGGTGTTGAACTTCATGTCCAACTTCCCCTTTTGCTTTTGATGCAGCTGCTCTTAGTTGACGCTGCTCTTCTTTGTAGATCCGGTTTCTTCTTTGAAACTGCCAGATAAAGTCCAAATCAAGCTTTGAAAATCAACTATAAATATCAAGAAAATTAAAGGAAGTATGGCTGCCTTTGAACTTAAAGTTTTAGGTAGCAAGGAAGTGCAGGTATCAGCATATCTTCTATAAAAAATATTACCATAATGAATTACAAAACTGAGATGAGTTTACAGAATGATAACTGAGTCTAACGTACTTTTAGTCCTTGTGATACAAGGTTCTGGAGATGGTAACATAAATATACGATGTAAAAGATGAGCCTTAGGATCTGCAGGGTGTGGAATACAGATATAAATCAAAATGTTATCCTTCTCCAATAAAAGGAAACAAGCAGATGGTTGTGTTTTGGTTTTATGATGATCATGATCTCAAACGAAATTGCATGATGTCTTCCATTATTCTAATCACATATAATATTCAACATATTTTAAATATTTATCCCAACTTTGATGTAGATTATAATTTATAACTAGGATGACATCAAGGAATAACCACATAATGGCTAATGCTGAAGAGCGATAAACTAGCCTAAAATAGTGACTTGTCTTTGAAACTCAAAGAGCATATTATAAATTTGAGAAAGCCTAGTGCTTGACCACAAATGATTATATCCCAACTAGTTCTAGCTTCTAAGATTTTAATCAGCCTTCCCTTTCACAATAAAGTTATGACATGCATATAGAAAACATGTTTTACGTTTTAAAAATTGCACAAAATGCATTCTAGTCCCTACAATAATATAATTATAACCTTTTACGTTTTAAAAATTGCACAAAAAGTAATATGGTAAATGAAACTATCCTGCTGTTGTGCTTGTGTCTAGTGTTAATTGCATTTTGTAACCCAAAATTTTGTTTCAAAAACACATTTAGTATCTATATTTTGAAACTAAACAATTTGCACCCCATACTTATAGACTTGGATTCATCTTGCACCTCTTCACACATATTACCGTTTAAAAACAAAGTTAACATTATCTAAGAGGGTAGTTTTGTAATTACATACTTAGAAGACATATACCGGCTAACCCTCAAATTATAAAACACCTTTGAAGGGATGAGTAAAAAGGACTGGTGCCTCTCATCACAGAACTTTAAATGAGATAATTTTAGAGCAGTTTATTTTTTTTAATATACATTATGAAGATAATGATGTTTTAGAGTAGTATTTCTATATTAATGAAATACTCAATTTAATAAGTAATTTTTAATTCAAATTAATACTATTTTGTAACATTTCGTTACTTGTTTATACTATGTAATTTATTTCAATTAAGTAAAATATAATCAAATACCATATTTCAATTATAAAACATTGTGTACTACAATGTATTCTACATCTTTCTGCAGGAGATGACTATACATAAACAATATTTTTTCAAGCAAATTCGAAGCATTTTTTTTTGAATAGAAAAGTGTAATGTTCTACAAAAGCAATACATATTAATGTAGTGCAAAAGCAATGCATATATTAGAATTTAGGGTGCAAACTGTTTCCTTATAAAGTATTGATGTTAAAGTGTTTTTGAAACAAAGTTCTGAGGTGAAAAGTGCAATAAACTCTTGTACCTATGACTCTTACATGACTAGTCACGTATAAAGATTACGTTGAGCTAATTGGTACACATTCTGCACACACTACCCTGCCCCCCAACATACATTACCTACATCTCAAATGGGATAAATATCAAAGTCCTCATTTTCTTGGATGAAATGTATCAGTATCATCACTAAAGAAAAACTTGACTCATTTTGATCACTAGAAAATTAAAAATGTACACACGTTAAAGTCAAAACTGGATTTAACGGTCAAAATCATTAAATATCCATTACAAGTTCTTTCTAGAGTATGTCTCTATGTGTACACACATGATCATTAAGTTTCCAGAATCCAAAAAAAACACGGTTGTTATTTCCAATTATCGAACCATTACTTGATAAAGACCAAGCAATGCAACTCATAACTATTTATAATAGATTAAAAGTAACAATTTGAGTAAGCAATTAACGGAGTGTGTGACGAAAAACGTTTAATTTGATTAAATTCAGTTTTGACTTTAACATCCTAGAAAATGAGGACTTTGATATGTTTTCCCATCTCAAATGACAGCAATCATCAAGCACCAGAAACATATTAACACTGAAAATTACTAAAATAATTTTAGGAAACATTTCGCTCCTGGGAAATAATCTTACCTATCCATAATATTAATAATGAATCAAACCGCACAAAATCTCTACTACTACTACTGCCAATGTAATTCCAATTACAAAACTTTAACAAAAAAAAGATTTTAATAATGGAAGTAAAGTAACAGATCGGAATGATTAAAATAGTAGGTAGGGTTTAACAAACTGACACATTTCTTCTAATTTCTAATCGGCAATCGCTATAAGATAATTGAGCATATACACGATATAAAAGAGAAGTATATATACACATATATAAGAGAGGGAGAGGGAGAGGGAGAGGCAGAGAGAGAAATGGGAGAGAGAGAGAGAGATGCAGAGAGAGAGAGGGAGAGAGAGAGAACCTCTTTGGAATGGTGCAGACACTCGAGATAGTCTTCGCGAAGAAGAGAACAATCTTTGGGTTCTCTACAACGAGACATACACTCACTGAAGTCCATCCAGAAATCGTAGCATCTTCCTTTGTTTCCTGTTATTCCCCATCCTGATGCCATCTCTCTATCTATCTATCTATCTCTCTCCAATTCGGCTACGAGTAGATGAAATAAAGATCAAAGATGGTGCCTTCGCTTTGTTTTCAACGGATCGGGTCGGATCCACTCTCTTTAACCCGGACCCATAGTTCTCTCACCAAGCAAGGCCTCCGGCTCTATTTTTCTTTTCTTTTTTAATAGCATGATTAAAATATTATGGAGAAAATGTGTGGAAAATAATTTAAATACCATTATTTACCATTAGAATATTGATGAATTTTAATTTTATTCTAAATGTTAGATTTTTTATTTTTTATTTAAATTACAAATGTGTAAAGTAAATAGAAAGCAAACCGCTCCATAAAACTCTAAGGTTGATCTCGGTAAATTATATGAGATTAGATTGTATTTTAGTGTAAAAATTTAATGACATTTTTATAAATATGCACAACTTTCTGCAATTATAATTATATCGTGATATTTTTATATGAAATGTATGTATAACCTCAACCTCAAGTACCTGATATCATCAAGGAGCATGTTTATTAAAATATGATGTCATGCTTATTTTTTCAGAAATGATCCTAGTCATAAAATTAAATTTCTAATATGATCTCGATAAATGAATAAATTTCTTCGGCCCCAATTTGGGCAACTGGTCTTAATAAATAACTTCGCTAAACGCATAAACGAATAAATAAAAATATAGTATTTATATATCTTATGTAAATATAAATAAATAATCAGTACATTTCAAATTATATATTTTGATTTATAAAATATATGAATATGTTTAATTCAATAATAATTTTTAAACATATTAATAAGTCATATCTTTTCAAAAAAAATGCCTCTAAATTTCTTCACTCCACCAAAATGAATCTTATCCGTAATTTTATGTAATGCGGGGTAATGTACACTTTATCTGCATGTACAGTACAAATAATCTATAATTTTTTTAAAAATGAATGTAATTAAAATTTACATAAAAGTTATAATACGGTGAATTCTTAGTACATTTGAACATAATATACATACAATAATATAATTAAGAAAAAAAGTCTAAAAATATTATCTAAATAAATTATTATTCATTTATCGATAAATAAATATTATATTAATTTATTGATAAATAAATAATCTCCTTAAATGAATATATATTTTTGATTTTAAGTGTATTTATTTTTAATATTAACTAGTGTTGATTGTATGGAGCTAGTAGACTTTACGTGTATTTGTTTTTAATATTTGTTACATATATAAAATCTTCTTATTTGAAGTAAATTTAATAAAATTATGAGTTTAAATTATTTTGATAAGTTGTTATGTTAAAAAAAATTCAATAATTATACTGACTCAAAGTTCAACTGCACTTTTTAAATTTAATAGAAATAATACTAATCATTAAAATATCACATTTGACAATAAAATCACTTAACAGTTAATCATCAAAAAATTGTTTCAAAAAAATAATTATCAAAAAATAATATAATATAATTCAATTAAATTAAATATAGATATATAAATAAGAGAAAAAGGAACCGAGGTTAATCTTGGGAAATTTTCCTCATATACTTAAAAAATAAGTTTTAAATTCTACAAACCCCCAGGACTAATTAATGATATTGGGTTTATCAGACTAATTTTCTAATTAAATAATCTTGTGACGAGACTTATAAAACTTGGATATAAAGCTTTCCAAGGGTTAACTTTAGGATCAGGGCCTGTCAATAAATGTTTTCTAAGTAAATTTATTACTCCCTCTCGTCCTTTTTTCTATTTAATATTTTTTAATGACATTTTTATAAATATGCATAACTTCCTGAAATTATAATTATATGGTGATATTTTTATATGAGATATATGTATAGCCTCATCCTCAAAGTACATGATGATTAACATCAAGGAGCATGTTTATTAAAATATGATGTCGCTTAATTTTTCATAAATGATCCTAGTCTTAAAATTAAATTTGTAAATACTAGGGTTGATTGTATAGAGTAGACTTGACGTGTATTTGTTTTTAATATTTGTTACATATATAAAATTTCTTCTTATTTGAAGTAAATTTAATAAAATTATGGGTTTAAATTATTTTGATAAGTTATTGTTTTATAAAAAAATTCAATAATTATACTCACTCAATGTTCACCTGCACTTTTTAAATTTAATTTAATAGAAATAATACTAATCATTAAAATATTAGTGACAATAAAATCACTTAACAATTAATCATCAAAAAATTGTTTTAAAAAAATCATCAAAAATTAATATAATATAATTCAATTAAATATAGATATATTAATAAGAGAAAAAAGACCTAAGGTGTTAGGAAACTTTCCTCACGTACTTAAAAAATAAGTTTTGAATTTTACAAACCACGCAGGATTAATTAATGATATTGGGTTTGAGCTCATTTTCTAACTAAATAATAATGTGTAACGTTACGAAACTTTCCGAAGGTTATTCTTAGGATCATCATCTGTGAATAAATGTATTTTAAGTAAACTTATTAGGTCATCTCCAACCATTACTCTATTTTAAAATAGCTTTATCTTCATATTTTTACATTTTTCACTTCAAATCACTATTTCATCTTTAATCATTGACTCTAAAAATTATTTTATCCCTCTTTTATTGCCTTAAACTTTATTTATTTGCACAATTATCAATCATATATAAAAATAAAATTATACTTACTCTAAATATATTTATTTTTAATAATAATTAAAAAATATACTTTTAATTATTTAGTCAAAATCCGTATATTTTAGTTAATATATCAATAAATTTATATTAATATAATTTATGAAAATGCATAGTAATTATATTAATATGATCTTCCATAGTATTAATAATGTATGTGTATAATAAGTTATAGGATAGTAAGTTTTTGGATGGTGTTTTCGTGAAAAAGGTTTTACTTTATATGACCGTGCATCTTTAAATATAGAGCTGCATAGAACTTTATTTTATATATAAAGATAAAGCAATGTATGATACTTCATTTATAAAATTAAAAATGAAGTAATAAAGTGATTGGAAATGCCCTTATCATTTATAAAATAGGGTATGTTTGAGTGATCTTAAAATAAATTACTTTTAATTTATATAGGATAATTGAAAATAAGTGATAAATAATTAATAACTTATAAGTTTATTAATGTATTTGGATGATTTACTTATAAGTTAGATACGTTAAATAAAAATGTTTGGTAAATTTTACTTATAAATTAGTAAAAAGAATTTTTTTAAATAATAAAATACTCCCTCAGTCCCACGCAATTGTTAACGTTTTGGAGAGAATGCCCGACACACATTTTAAGGTGCATATAAAGTATAGTTCCATAACTTATTTTTTTAAAAAAAAATTCCGAATAAAAATAAGTTTTGGAACTGAACTTTATATGCACCTTAAAATGCGTGTCGGACATTCTCTCCGAAACGTTAACAATTGCGTGGGACAGAAGTAGTAATATTTACTCATCAAGATATAAGTTGTCCATAAGTTCATATTTACAGTTTACAGTTTGCCAAATAGGAAGATAAAAGTTGAAACGAACTTAATGGGTGTTTGGCGCACCATATAAGTAATATATATGGTTAATAAGTTCGTTTCAACTTTTATCTTCCTATTTTACAAACTGTAAATATGAACTTATGAGCAACTTATATGTTGATGAGTAATAAGTATGGGTGAGCGTGGTTCAGTTCAGTTCGGTTCGGTTCGGTTTTTGACCGAAACCGGAACCACATATCTTCGGTTTTAAAAATTGAAAACCGCAACCGCAACCGAACCATCAGTTTCGGTTTCGATTTTAAAAAGACTGGTTCGGTTTTTATCGGTTCGGTTAAAAAACCGGATAAATAAAAATGAAAAATATATATAATTTAAATCATTATATTTTTACATTCAAATTTTATACAATCAAATATTTGATCACATTCTGCATAATAACACTACAAAAGAAAGGTAAGAAACTTTAACAATCAAATTTTAAAGTTGAATCAACAAAATATGAATGTCCTTTATCGTAGTATGCAATCTAAAAAGCACATAACCATATCTCATGATGTTTACTCCTGATTATATGTTTTTTAATTGAAAAATAGAGGAATAAAATGTTGTAAAGGGGTTGTTATATTCCCACAATCAATATTAGTATAGTTGATGTTGTAATATGAAATATAATTGAAAAAACTATGTTCTATGGAAATTTAATACTTAAATTATATATATATATATATATATATATATATAATAAATTTATTTATTTTAATGATCGGTTCGGTTCGTTTTTTTCGGTTCGGTTTTGACCTATAACCGGAACCGGAACCGAAAGTCTCGGTTTTTAAAAATCAAAAACCGCAACCGCCGGTTCGGTTTCGGTTTTTTCAGTTCGGTTTTCACCGGTTTCGGTTCGGTTTCAGTTTCAATTCGATTTTTTGCTCACCCCTAGTAATAAGTATATGAGGAGGTATTTTTTTTCTTCTGTTTAACTTATCTTTGTACCTTATTTTAAATATTTTATTTATTCATCATTTCTCTCTTATTTTACGAGACAGTTTACTATAAATTTAATTAAAAAATTTAATGTTACGTATTCTTCCTCCCTAGTAATTTTAATAAATCTAAATTTTATTGTGTTAATTACAAATTTATGTTTTTATTTAAATAATAATATTTAAACTTACATTTATGAAAATTCTACTTTCATACAAAATAATGAGAGGGGAGAGAGCGATAGAGATAGAGACAATAACGATGTTATGTGGTTTGCAGTGCGTGGTGTTATTGTTGCTGATATTAATAATAGAACATATATATTGTATATTTTAAAAATATTTCTTGTATATTTTTACTAGTAATTTTCTTTATAAATAATTTATAATTTTGACGGAATTCAAATTTTATTCGAACACTATTTAATTCAACTTAAAAATATTATTTTATTATTTTAAAAAATTCTTTTTACTAACTCACAAGTAAACACTTTTATTTAACTTATCTAACTTATATATAATTCATCCAAACATATTAATAAACTCATAAATTAATAATTACTTATCACTTATTTTCACTTATCCTGTATAAATTAAAAATAACTCTATCTTAAGATTCAACCGACCCTTATTAACCTATACTAGCTTATATCCTGTGCGATGCACGGATGAATTTTTTTAGTTTTTTAATATTTTTATTTTAATATTTTTAATGATTTGAATTTATTTGTATTTGTATAATAATAATTTAAATTTTATTTAATATTATATGTATATGTTTTTATATAATTTATTTGTATTTATATTTTAATAGGATAATTTTTGTTTATTTTGTATAGAGATGTATTTTACTTAGGAGATTAATGTGGATATTTTAGTTAGAAGATTAATATGAGATTGTATTTTAGTTAGAAGATTAATATTTTAAAATTAGGCCCAATAATTAATCAATTATCCGGCCCAAATATCGATCGACTACTAAACTTTCAATGTTATTATAAATTTTAATGATATATTAAATAAAAATTATAGGATAAGTGAGATTCGTAAAATAAAAAATATATAATATAATTTAAATATAATATAATATTGTCATATCAACATAATTATATTCTTACATAAAAGTAATGCTTATATTTTTTAGAATTATAATGTTTATGAGTTGTTTGCATAAAAGGAAGACTACTGATGTTAGAATTGTATGTATGATTATATTCTTTTAAAATTATATTTTATTAAAATTCAACGGTTAAGATTGTTTCTATGGTTCACTCAAAATTGGACGGTCAAGATCTTTTATATGATTTAACCAGTACCAAACCAACTGAGCACCAAAATTTTTAATGTTTCGACTTTAATAATATAATATAGATATGTTTCTTATGCGCCAAACACCCACTATATTCACATCTACTCTCCAAGACAACACATAGCAAACACAACAAAACCCTAGCTAGCTCAAAACCCCCAAATCCAATCCCCCCTAATCTCAATTCATCACTACAATCCCCCAAAACCCTAAAAACCCAATCAATCAATAAGCATGGTAACCCCAAATCTGGAATGTCGCATGTACGAATCTCGTTACCCACAAGTAGACATGGCTGTAATGATTCAAGTGAAGAGCATTGGTGAGATGTGTGCTTACGTTTCACTCCTCGAGTATAATAACATCGAGGGTATGATTCTTTTATCTGAACTCTCTCGTCGTCGTATTCGAAGCATCAATAGTTTGATTAAAGTGGGTAGGACTGAGCCTGTTATGGTCCTTCATGTTGATGAAGAGAAAGGTTATGTTAATTTGAGTAAACGCAGAGTTTCCGAGGAAGATATACAGATTTGTGAAGATAGGTATAATAAGAGTAAGCTTGTGCATTCCATTATGCGCCATGTTGCTGAGACTATGGAAGTTGATCTTGAGGTATAATTCAAGTTTCAATCTTGATGCGTGTTTTCACCCTTGTTTGTAATGTAATGGTTCTTTATGTATGCTTGTTTATCTTATAGATTGTGGATTAATGTAAACTAAAATTGACAAGGAATTAAGAACTCATTGCAACCGTTCATTGTTAATACAAAGTTTTGATTTTGCTACATCATATAACCATATTTGTAATGTTATAATTAATTGCATGTGCGTAAGAGTGAAATAGGAATAAGAGTAAGCTTGTTCATTTGGTATAAAGTTTTAATCTTGATCCATAATTTGACCTTTTTGGTAATGTGATGGTTTGTCATGTGTGTATATAAATAGGTCTAGGTTCAGAGTAAGAAATCAAGAACTAACTAACGGTCGAAGTGATTTGCACAATTGTATTATTATGAGTGGTGAATAGTAGTACTGCAACAAGTGAATTGTATATCATATTTGTGGACCGGTGATTTGTGTCTCTAAATGTGTTAATATAGTTATTATCATGATATAGTTATAGCTTGTGTATGTTGCATTTGAACTGCAGTGGTTACTAGCTGAGGAATATCTATATACTTGTATCAATATAATGTTAAGAACCTAAGTATAATTTGTGCATGACAGGATTTGTATATCCATGTCGGTTGGCCCCTATATCGAAAGTATGGTCATGCTTTTGAAGTAAGTTTCTCTATAACCTTTTAAGTAATTTATCTCATTAAGTTGCAATCACATATCTTGGCCTTACTCACCTTCTATTTTATCTTTGGTATAGGCATTTAAGTTGATTGTCAATGATCCTGATACTATTATTAATACACTTACGCGTGAAGTCAAGGAAATCGGTGCTGATGGACAGGAGGTATTATTAATATGATAAAGAGACTGTGTGCGTCCCTTTTACCCTTAGGTTTAATATCCTGACTGTGTAGGTGACTAAAGTGGTCCCTGCCATGTCCGAGGAAGTCAAAATGTCTTTGATCAAGGACATTAGGAGAAGGATGACTCCACAACCACTAAAGATCCGTGCTGATGTTGAAATGAAATGTTTCCAGTTTGATGGTGTTCTTCACATCAAGGTCCTGTTTATGCTTTTCGTCTGCCCTAAATGTATTATGTGTCACTAGATTTGTAAATAGCAAGTAGGTTATCGTTAGCATTGCTCTAATATTGTTTTCATTGTACTTTGCAGGCTGCCATGCGGAAAGCAGAAGCTGCTGGCAGTACTGAATGCCCAGTGAAAATTAAGCTGGTTGCTCCTCCATCATATGTTCTAATTACTCAGACCCTTGACAAGGTTAGCACAAGAGTGTAAATTTAGCATGTATCCTTATTATTGGTAAAATTCTGTTGAGCCATATCTGTGGAACTAAACATTGACCTTTATAGTACATTGTCTATCATACTCGTCTGTGCCTCATCATACATTTATATGTGTAGTCTTTTTCATTTTGTTTGGTTACTTGGGCTTAGTGCTATATAAAAAACCTTATGATTTTTTCGAACCTCCATTTGCTAGTAATATTTTTTTCAAACCTCCATTTGCTAAGTAAGCACGCTCTGTGGGTTTGTGCAAATTTGCTAATCGAGTAGTTGTCATTATACCCAACTTGCGCAAACTCTTGCAGTATGTGTAGGACTATATTGATTGTTAATGAGGAAGAAAAGGGAAACAAAATCATTTCACAGTTGGTTTGATCAGTTTTTTATAAGAACTGGTGCGGAAGAACCCCTTTATCTTACTAGGCACTTGATAAATAACACGTCTTCTTAAACGCAACCATAAAGCGTCTTTGTGAAACCTCCTGGTCCTAGACGAACATGATGTAGAGAAAGAGATGGAATTTTCAGTCCTCGAAATCGAACAATATGATTTTGAAGCATTTAATTCGTCAAGCTTGGTAGATTGGTGTTTTGTGACCTCTGTTTTTGTTATTTTTGTTGAATAGATGATGGAAATTGTTTTCAATATCGTTACTCTTGGTAAAGAAATGTCCTTAGTTGCATTTGTTTATTTTACACCTCTGGGTGTGCTCAACTTCAGACAGGAACTTATAAATTCTGATGCAAGTTTGTTGTTTGATTCCTTTACAGGAACAAGGAATTTCAGTTTTAACCAAAGCAATTGAGGCCTGCAGTGAAGAAATAGAGATCCACAAGGGAAAGCTAACTGTCAAGGAGAAACCTAGAGCAGTGAGCATCAATTTTTATATATTAGAAGCATTGTGTTTTACATCGAGGAATACCTTTAAACATTTGATCCCTTGTAGTAAATAAAGAATAATTTGTTTCTATGAGATCCACTGTTGCTTTCTTGCTTCTTTTAAACACTTCAAATTTTGTTAAAGTAATTTATATTATGTCATCATATATCTAATGCGGTTTGCTGTATATAGGTAAGCGAAAGAGAGGATAAATTACTTGCTGAACAGATGGCTAAGCTGAATATGCAAAATGAGGAAGTTGGGGGAGATGACGACAGTGAAGAAGAGGAAGACACAGGAATGGGTGACATTGATTTGGAGTAGCAGTCTGAAATATAGGGAAAAAAGAAAAGGAGCGAGTTTTGTGGCCTAGGCCTATTACTTGTAATATTATTTTCCTTGCATATGTTCCATTGCATGCAATATAAGCTAAAGCTATTTGAAGAGCGGTAATTACCGATTTGTAAACTTTTTTGCGGTTATATGGAGAAAGTCACATTTGAATTCCTTGGCAAATCCTCCCTATGATCATACTCTTATTTTCAAACAGTATTAATTGTGTACCATGTATTCATAATCTAATATGTATTGTACTAGTTTGTGAAATAACAAGGATGAGCGTATGAATTGTACAGGTCATTAACATTTATCACCTTTCTCCCATTTCCTTTACTGTTCTTATTCAGGACTAGTAAGATGGTGAGTTGGTGGGATGGTGAAGGGTGACATGTACATGGAGTCTTAGATGGGTTAGATGGTGATGTTTCAATGGTTAGATGGGTTAGATGGTGATGTTTCAGTGACATGTTTCTGTAACATGCTAGTTCTACAAGTATATGCTGTTATCCAGATGTTTCAAGCAGATGGATTGTTTTTGCAAACCTGTCTTGATGATTGAATAACTTTGATAAATAGATATTTTTTCTTGTCCCAAAATAACAGAGATAGAGAGATAGTGTATCTCGATTTTTAATCATAACAAATGAATGAGATTCTCCGTTCGAGACTATCACAGAGGTCTAACATCATCTCATTTTTTGGTGAATTTTTGCAACTTTATGAGTGGGCAACATGTTATTCTTCCTATTATAGTAAATTCTAATGGCCTAATATCTCTCCTTCCTTTGATTTTGGGAATTACCTTAACATCCGGCTGCAATGTAGTGGACCAGACGTTGATTTTTTGTGTGTACTTAGAGATCGATTGTAATTTTTATTTGCGTGCATTACTTTTACAAAACTGATTTATTTGGTTGCGTCAATTACACAGAAAAATGACCGAGCCAAAAAGCCAGTTCGAATCTCTCAGGGAATGGGTTGTCGATCACAAGCTTCGAGCTGTTGGTAATCTTTATGCTCGCGATAAATGAATACAATCAAATCATTTAGTCATTTTCCAGAAAATTACATACAGAAAGGTAATGATATATCTAATTACTGTTGTGTTGATAGGATGTTTGTGGCTTACCGGCATTACTGGTTCAATGGCATACAACTGGTCAAAGCCAAACATGAAAACTAGCGTCAGGATTATTCACTGTTATATTCCTGCAAAAAATATATGATATATAATATTAAAGAGAGTAGAAAAGGAGAGAAAATGTAGAATAATACTAGAGTTCCGGATATGAATTGAACAGATCCATCTTCTTGTTTTTAGTTCCTTTTTCATTGAACATAGTTCACTATATATATAGATATTTCCCCCTCCACTCTAAAATTATAACTGCCTTATTCATTACTTATTCAATACATAATACATATTAATATATAATCAATATATAAACATGTAACTTATAAACATTACTACTCAATTTATTATGTAACTCATGTATTATTAAACTTAATACATATATTTGTAACTTCCAACTATTAATACAAATAATTAATTCTTTAAATACATTATTCATGTATTTTCTTATTTTATTTATTTGACAAAATAAGTCAAATACAACATCTCCCACTTGACGTATTTGTCAAATACTTTTCATAGCTCCCACTTTACGTATAATATATAGTTTAAATATTAACTCCCACTATTTGTGAGAATAATATTCATTATGTCATTCACTTAATATTCCCGAATCTTATCAAAACAACATTTTTAATAAATTTTCTAAAATTCCTTTTTTAGAATTCCACAATTCTTAGTGAAAATGTATACATGTCATATTGTCACTTTCACTTATTGAAACACATTCATTTTCTTACTTTTCCAACTTCAGCTCCAACAAAAAAATAGCTATTAGAAGTTGAATTCTTATTATCATTATCACCTTTGAACTGCACTGTAATAATTAATTATTTTAGGCACGTCTGCTTCGTATACCAATCTTCTGTGCAACTTTATTATCCTTTTCACAACCTCACAATAGGTTTGATTAAGATTGCTTTACTATCCTCTTACATGACTAACTTTATATACCAATTCAAGTCAATCGATTGCACAACATAAAACACATCGAACTTCCGACTATTTGCGTATATAATACAATAACTAATTTATTTTCCACATTAATTGTTTTCCCCATCATTCCCCATGAGGTTGGCGCCAGACTGCACTTTTGCATCCTAAAACGATTAAGTATTTTTATTTAAGTACCTTTTCTGGTTCATACTCAATATTCAAATATCACTTAATCCGGATTCCTTTGACATATAAAATATCACCCATATCTCTCAAATCGAACCTTGAAACAATTCGAGCAATTTAAAGTTTTAATACTAAGTCACAACTTGACATTCTTCAATATCTCGTTATTATTTTCCACTAGCAATATATCATCGACAAATACTGATCACACAGTAAGGAACTCCCACTTTTCAAACTATAGAAAACAATTATCTAAACTTATTATTACCAAAATCAATTTAAACTATGATCACATAAACTTTATATTACAATCTCTACACATTTTTCAATTGGTCTATAACCATCTCTCTTAATTTATAGACCTTGTGCACTTATTTTTCAACCTAAAATTTTCATGTTGATCAATACTTATATATTTCTTCTCTTAACTTCTCGTTAAGAATCTATCTTTCATTCATGTTGAACTCTAAATCAATATAACAAATTACTATTATCAATAAAACTTTATTATCAGAGAATACATCTCTCAATAATCTATTTTCAATTTTGTATAAAATCTTTTACAACTAAACGATCCTTAAATTAATCAATAGACCCATCAACCCTTATATTTTTATATCAAAAATTCATATACCATGTGATCATTTTTTTATCTTTAGGTACATCACACAACTCCCACATTTAACTGTATTTCATGGACTCAATTTCATTTTTCAAATCTGTTAGGGATTGTGGTGTTAACATTGTAATCAACTAGAAGTTACTTAGATTAATTAGAAATTAACTAAGTAAAATGTACTGTCATATGTATATTGACAGTATGTTTAGTTGTCACTTATAACAGTATGTTTAAAAGTCAAGTAGGTGACAGTAAATCTCAATAGTTACTGTCTTGTACAAATACAATAACATGATCCATGAAGTAGAAGTTCACAAAGTGTTCAGGCACAGCATGGGTCAAGATTTTGACAGTAACATTCTACAACTGAAGACTACGACAACATATTCAAGTAACAACATAAAGGAACAGACGAAATCAACTATTCCAATGACAATAAACTTGGCGGAGAATGAAGATTTACAGACATCAAGTTTTACTGACAGCACATTTATCGGGGATAGTTGACAGCAGTTTTGAAGACAGTAAAGTTCAAGGATCTATCGAGGCTCGACAGCAAAGTGTGTGGAGCCAAAGATACTGTCACTATATTGGAGCTAGAAGTTGACAGTATACGTTTAGTGAAACTGACAGTCTATTCCAGATTAGATAGTGAAAGCATAAAGAATGATTTATGTTAGGAATTATGAGTCCTAGAAGTTTACAGAGGGGGGGTGAATGTATACTTCAAGCCTTTTTCTTTCTCTTTAATTCTGGTAAGCTAGTTCAACTGTTAACTGGATTGCAAGATTGAATAGATTGAACAGTAAACAGTAAACAATGATGAATATATAGACACTAGATGTAACTTTCAATTTAATTTTATTAGAATGAACTGTTGCTACAATCTGAAATTCAAATTGAACTTCAGCTTCTTTTTCTAGGAAATATACAATTTTAAAACTCTCAAGACTTCTATCAAATGTGGCTGTGCATAAAATATATAGACAACATGTCTTGTGCACATGCTCACATAAGACAGATTAGCTATAACTAGAAAAAGACAAGACATCCTTTACATTTGACTGATATCTATTTCTAGCTAACACTGTTGTGACAGTCTGCTACATCCAGCCTTATACCTTCTGTCATTTATCTTGACTGACTTCCCAGCTTCATTGTAGACTTGTCTCTATCTTTGCAGATTTGACTTATCCTGTAAAAACAGAGCTTTAGAATTATCTGACTTGTTCTGCAACTTTCCTTGAAAAAAGCTCCTTGATGCAGTCGAGTACTCTGTTCAAAATATTTCGAGAACTTCTCGATTGGGTACTTGCTGTGACAACTCGATTGAACCATGAATATCTAGCTTCTCGAATGACTAGACTTCTCGAATAGAATACTCCATTAGATGACTTCTCGATTAAGCTAGACTTCTCTAATAGTAACTTGAAATTATGACTTCTCGAATGCCTCAACTTTACCACTTCTCGAATGCTCCTTTTGCTAACTTCTCGAATTGATTCTCTTTTCTCACTTCTCGAATGACTCACAATTAACACTACTCGAATGACTTCAATAATTGACTTGTCGAATGTCTGACTTCTCGATCGAGTACTGAGCAGTTGATGTGTTTTGAGACTTCTCGAAATGTTCCCACAGTTCTGACTTCTCGAATAGTAGACTTCTCGACTGAGTAATTGCCTTGATAGAATTCTCAGATGACTTCCTTTATTTCTCCACAGTCTTCTTTGTCTTGTTGCATGATTCAACTTGAATCTTCTAACAGACTTTATTTTGACTTTATTTACAATTGAGAATCAGACTGAGTAGACTTCTATCTGCAATTTTATACAAGAATATCTAAGTCACTAAACTATTACAGAAGTACAAATTATGTTACAGCAAGACATATAATTAAATAGGCTAGGCTTGATTTAAGTCAACTAATTTAGACATTACAATCTAGTCTGTCAAGCATACTACTGCAATTTGGGAGAAGACAAGTAAAAAGATAAGGTGTGTACTAAGAGTCAAAGATTTTTGTCATCTCAACAGAACTTTATCTACAAATGGAATGAAGCCAAGGTTGAACCATAAAAGCACAATTTCTATTTTGAGCTTTATTCTAGGACAAAAGAAAAGTGCACATGTAAGTGAGATATGTGTTTTAGTATAAATACACATATCTCACAAGTATTTTTTCTTATGCAACTGAGCTAGGTTTTCTCTCAAGTAAGAAACATTAGCAAATCCATTGCTCATTGTTTCTTTGTAGCTGAAATACTCATTCCAGTCAGTTGTAGCAAAACAAAAAATAATAAAATTATTTTTTGAAGTTAAACACTTGTCTTCAATTGTTTGCTTAGTTGTTTGCATTTTATAACTTACTTTTATTACTGACTTGTTTGTTGTTAACAAGAATAGTGATAATTTTGTAAGTTGCATTCAACTCCCCCTTCTGCAACACTCATACTGTTTAACAGCTGTTATCATAGCCATGTTAGATATACATAACCTGAAAAGATCTAAAAATGAGTGCACAGAAAGTAAGCAGCATAAAGATACCCACTTTTGACAAAGAACATTACACACTATGGAAAAGAAAAATGACATTATTCATAAAAATAGCCAACCCACTTTATCTTGGTATATTAGAAAATGGTCCTTTTATACCCCCAGTCTCATGTACCTGAAACCACAGTGGAGGGTGAGACAATACCTGCCCACTGGGTTCCTAAAAAGGTTTCTAAGTATAATGATACAGAAAAAAAAAAAGTTTCTCTGGATAATTGTTTGTAGTTTATAATCATTGAGCCTCTTGACAATGTTATGTAAAATAATATTGTCAACTGTACTAGTGCAAAACAAATATGGGAAACCATTGAGATTCTGTGTGAAAGAACATAGGAGGTGAAGGATAATCAAAGACAGATACTGGTGTCTCAATATGAGGCCTTCATGTCCAAACCAAGTGAAGGGTTGACAGAGATGTTTGAGAGATTTAATAGGTTAATCAATGACCTGCAGCTGCACGGCAAATTCTATGATAAGAAGGAAATTAATATAAAATTTATGTTAACACTTCCTGACCACTTGGAGCACAAGGTCACTGCCATAAGAGAAGGGAGAGATATTTCCATAGTATCTCTTGAAACTTTGTATGACATTCTCAGAACTTATGAGTTAGAGCTATTACATAAAAGAGCTATTCAAACTGGCCAAAGAGGAAAGATGACCAACACATCAAATGCTCTAGTGGCCCAAGACCCAAAGATGTTGCAGCTACAGGAATCTCAACATCAACAGATCAAGATTGAAGAAGTAACTGATGAAGATGAAAGTGTGACACTTGAACTCAAGGATGATGATGAAGATGAGTTCTACACCTTGGATGGACTTGATAATATGGAGAATAAAACAATGGCCTACATGGTGAGAAAGTTCTCAAACTTGAGGTTCAAGAAAAACAAATCTTTCATTTTAGATCCGCTACTGTACAAGGTTACAAGTTACATAGACGTATTTAAACATCATTTGTTGCTTAATTGAAAAAACAGGTTGCATGCTCAAGCTTTAACCCTGGCGGCATTGGCTGAAGCTATTGTCGTTGAGTACTATGATCACGGACAAAGAAGAAGGAGCGTGTTATTGAATTTCTTAAAATCAAAGATAATTGGAAGTTTACATCTTGTTGCGCCCATGTATAGTAATTTTATACTATTATGTAATGTAATATCTTGACCTGGTAAAATGGATTTAGATCTAAAGAACTGAACTGAAATATATGAAATCTAAATCCAATTTATATCTGAAATTGTTGATTCAATATTTAACCAAATTCAAAATAATTCGATCTGAATCGATATTGGTTCAATATCGTCAAATTTGATAGTGACCCAAAAATCTATTTGATCCAATCCAAAAATGATTCAGAACCGAAAATTTAACCAAAATACTAAGTTTGATAATAATCTGAAACTCATCACATCTTAATAAAAATTTATCAAACTAAATACGACGAACCAAATTATAAATCATAAGTATTCCCTGTATATAAGATATATGATTCGTCACAATTCACAAGTACATTATACTCTTTACTTATATAGTTGACACGTATAATACATGTATTTATAAAATAAAATAAAAATTAAATAATTGATAATGATATTTATTTTGAATTTGAGGGAAAATAAAAAAATGAATATAAATTCATATTATAAAAAAATTAAATATAATATATTATTGTATATATATACATATAAAATTTATTTATTTTTTCATTTGGCCTTCGAGATTTTTTTATAAAATTATTATATTATACATTTAGTAAAAATATTATTTTATCACATTAGCCAAAGTCGGGATCGGAGAAATATATTATTTAATCAAGATCAGTGTAGTCCCTTTGTTTCAAAATATCTGTTTCTTGACTTTTTGGTACACATTTTAAGTTGCTTTGACCGCATAGTTATAAATGTTATTTTTAAATTATTTTTTTGTGAATAAAAGTATTTATTTAATATTATTATTCATAAAAATAAAATTTTAAAAATAACACTTTTATGATCAAAACACCTTAAACTGTGTGCCAAAAAATGAAGAAGAGGAAATTTTGAAACAAAGGAGTATTATTTAATTTAAATACGGATACGAGGCGGACAATAGATACCGCAAAAACCCGTCCAACAGGCCGAGCCATTGCCATCCTATACAGGACACACCAAACACAACAAAACCCTAACCAGCTCTCAAAACCCCCAAATCCAATCCCCCCTAATCTCAATTCATCACTACAATCCCCCAAAACCCTAAAAACCCAATCAATCAATAAGCATGGTAACCCCAAATCTGGAATGTCGCATGTACGAATCTCGTTACCCACAAGTAGACATGGCTGTAATGATTCAAGTGAAGAGCATTGGTGAGATGTGTGCTTACGTTTCACTCCTCGAGTATAATAACATCGAGGGTATGATTCTTTTATCTGAACTCTCTCGTCGTCGTATTCGAAGCATCAATAGTTTGATTAAAGTGGGTAGGACTGAGCCTGTTATGGTCCTTCATGTTGATGAAGAGAAAGGTTATGTTAATTTGAGTAAACGGAGAGTTTCCGAGGAAGATATACAGATTTGTGAAGATAGGTATAATAAGAGTAAGCTTGTGCATTCCATTATGCGCCATGTTGCTGAGACTATGGAAGCTGATCTTGAGGTATAATTCAAGTTTCCATCACCCTTTTTTGCAATGTAATGTTTCTTTCTGTATGCGTGTTTGTATTATATATAGATAGATTGTGGAAATTGACAAAGTTTCGATTCATTGTTAATACAAAGTTTCGATTTTGCTACATAATATGACCATATTTGTAATGTTATAGTTAATATTTGTATTGAAAAGAAACTAAACTTATTATAACCGTCCATTATTAGTATAAAGTTAAAATCTTTCTTCGTAATTTGACATTTTTTTTGTTGGTAACGTAATGGTTTATATGTGTGCATGTACATATAATGTTTAACTGAAAACTAGAATAAAAAAAACCATGAACTCAATATAACCCATATTATAAATGTAAAGTTTCAATCTTGCTACCTTATCTGCCCGTTATTGTCATATCGTGGTTTATTGTGTGTATGGTATCCATTGTTATCACGAAGATGACATCGACGACTAGTCGACACGAAGGTACTCGGCGTCGAATTCTCGGCCCGACTTGGCACTGTGGTAACCATGATTATAGTGTACAATCACATGATTCGATTAATGACAATACACAAGAAAGGGGTCGAGATGGATTACTTTGCTTGATTTTCGTCTTCACTTATGTTTTTATTTGCTTGGACATGTTTGATATTCGGTATTTGCATGTCATTATATAGTAAATATGCTTAATTTCAACTTATTACTCTATTACTTTTGATTTAAATTGTAAAATTGATGTGTTTAGCAATATTATTTACTAAATCTAGTAAAATATGTACATGAATAAGTTTTTTGACTTTTTACGACTAGTCGAGCGACTTGTCGACTAGCATTCACGAAGGTAGTTGGACGTCAAGGCTCGACTTGGCGCCGTAATAACCATGATGGTATCGATATTTATATGCTTGTGTTCAGTGAAAACCAAAACTAAAAAGAGATTAAGAGCTCATCATAACTGTCTATAATTAATAATCCGATGGTTTAACGTGATTTGTACTATTATATGTCATGTTCCCAAAATTTTACCTTTTCTGTGATGTAATGGTTTAGCATGTGTGTATATAAATAGGTCTAGGTTCAAATTAAGAATTGGAGAACTATCTAATGGTCAAAGTGATTTGTACAATTGTACTATTATGAGTGGTGAATTGTAGTATTGCACAAGTGAATTGTATATCATATTTGTTGACTGGCCATTTCTGTTTCTAAATGCATAAATATAATTATATATCATGTGTAGCATATAGTTATAGCTTGTGTATGTTGCATTTAAAATGCAATGGTTACTAGTTGAGGAATATCTATATACTTGTATAAATAGAATGGATGACTCTCTAAGCGTGTTTGTTAATTTATCCTCCAAATGAGCTAATTCTAAGAGACTAAGAGTAATGTGTGCATGACAGGATTTGTATATCCATGTTGGTTGGCCTCTATATCGGAAGTATGGTCATGCTTTTGAAGTAAGTTCCTCTATAACCATTAAAGTAATTTATCTCATTAAGTTGCAATCACTAATCTTGGCCTGACTGACCTTCTCCCATTTTATCTTTGGTATAGGCATTTAAGTTGATTGTCAATGATCCTGATACTATTATTAATACACTTACGCGTGAAGTCAAGGAAATCGGTGCTGATGGACAGGAGGTATTATTAATATGATTAAGAGGCTGTGTGAGTCCCTTTTACCCTTATGTTTAATCTCCTCACTGTGTAGGTGACTAAAGTGGTCCCTGCCATGTCCGAGGAAGTCAAAATGTCTTTGATCAAGGACATTAGGAGAAGGATGACTCCACAACCACTAAAGATCCGTGCTGATGTTGAAATGAAATGTTTCCAGTTTGATGGTGTTCTTCACATCAAGGTGCTGTTTATGCTTTTTCTTCTGCCCTAATGTGTTATGTGTCACTAGATTTGTAAATAGCAAATAGGATATCGTAGTTAGCAATGCTCTAATATTGGTTTCATTATACTTTGCAGGCTGCCATGCGGAAAGCAGAAGCTGCTGGGAGTACTGAATGCCCAGTAAAAATTAAACTGGTTGCTCCTCCATCATATGTTCTTATCACTCAGACCCTTGACAAGGTTAGCACAAGATTATGAATATAGCATGTATCCTTATTATTGGTAAAAAAATTATCCACCAAGGCTCTGTTTGGGATTGCTGTTGAAAACTGCTGTGCTGTGAGAAAAAGTGTTGGTGGAAAAAGTGTTGTTGGGAAAATCAGATAACTGTTTGGTAATTCTTTTTGATTTGGACATATTTTCAGATATAATTTATAAAAATAATGTTTTTGGGGGGAGGTTTGATATAAAATTTGTAGCTACTTCCTGTATAAACTGAAAAATAACTTTTTTCAAAAGTAGGGGGACGTGCTTTCTTTAACAGCAGCTTTTAGGCCAAAAGTGCTTTTCCAGACAGCAACTTTTGAAATTTACCAACACCTTTCTAACAGTTTTTCAGTAAAAAGCTACCGTAGCTGTTGTGCAACAGCAATACCAAATGGGGCCTAATCCCGTATTCTGTGGAATTATTGACCTTTATTATACATTGCCTATCTTGTAAGTCTAAGGCTCTAAGCCTTATCATACATTTATATGTGAAGTATTTTTCATTTTTTTTGGTTACTTAGGCTTATTGATATATAAACAACTTAAGAGTTTTATAAACCTCCATTTGCTAGTCGAATAGTTGTTATTATACCAAGACTTAAATTGGCAATAAAGCGTGTTCGACTTGCACAAACCCTCATAGTATGCGTAGGACTATTTTGATCGTTAATGAAGAAAACAAAAAGGAAACATCATTCCACAGGCAGATTCGGTTACTTTTTTATAAGAACTGGTGCGGAAGAACCCCTTAAACGCAACCATAAAGCTTCTTTGTCAACCCTGCTAGTCCTAGACAAAGATGATGAAGAGTAAGAGATGGAATTTTTAGTCCCTGAAATCCAACTAGATGGTTTTAAAGCATTTAATTCGTTAAGGTTTGTAGATCGGTGTTTTGTGAGCTCTGTTTTTATTTTTTGTTTTGACTAGATGATTGTAGTGGAAATTGTTTTCAATATCAGTACTCTTGGAAAAAAAATGTCTTTAGCTGCCCTTTGGAAGTTCCTGTTTAAAGCAGAATCACATTTTTTGTTAGTCTGTGCAGTCATGCTCATATACAACTATACAATATATCATGTTCTGATGCCTTGCCTCGGCCCTTGTCCTAACCTTCGGATTTGTGTGTATGCTAGTTTCATTGTTTGTGTGAACCCAAAGACTGTATTTAGTCCAGGTAGCTCCCAGCTGATACAAGCTATAAAAAAAATACCTGACAGGACATCATGGGTTGCCTAAATACCTGCTCTCTAATGCAAGCTGGATATGAATAAATTTCTTCATCCACTTCCAGCAAACAACTTCCAGGAGGACAAATTTTCCTATGTTTATTTGGGTGGTTGGACCGGTTAAATTGGTGAATTTCAGTAACCAATCTAGCAAGCATACACGAGTACACATGGTCTTCTCAGGAGAAGACCATGATGTCAGGATATTGTGGACTGCTTAAAAATTAAATGGAATTTGATGACCTAAGACCCTAAGTAGTTTAGACAACTTGACTGCTGTATAACTTTATTGAAGGACATCTCAGTTATCTTTTTTGAAGACCTGAAATCCCAATCTCATGTTCCTTTAGATGACTCTCAAGAATCAAGTGTAATAGATAAACATTTAAATTGATTAACAGTTAGCAGCGAGAAGAGAGGTCTTAGTTTGTACCAGAACAGATGGATCTGACACTGTTAGATCTGTATTATGACATTATCAGACAGTGGCTATTTCCATGAGTCATATATTCTGTGGAGTGCTTCTGTTGTTGCAGTTTGCTCTATGTTGATGCTTGTTTATTTACACCTCTGGGTGTGCTCGACTTTAGGCAGAAACTTGAAAATTCTGATGGAAGTTTGTTGTTTGATCAACTCTACAGGAACAAGGAATTTCAGTTTTAACCAAAGCAATTGACGCCTGCAGTGAAGAAATAGAGATCCACAAGGGAAAACTGACTGTCAAGGAGAAACCTAGAGCAGTGAGCATCTTTTTTTTATATATTAGAAGCATTGTGTTTTACATCGAAGAATACCTTTAAACATTTGATCCCCTGTAGTAAATAAAGAATAATTTGTTATATGCACACTGTTGCTTTCTTGGTTCTTTTAAACACTTTAAATTTTGTCAAAGTTATCCATATTATGTCCTCATATATTTAATGCGGTTTGCTGTATAGGTAAGCGAAAGAGAGGATAAATTACTTGCTGAACAGATGGCTAAGCTGAATATGCAAAATGAGGAAGTTGGTGGAGATGACGACAGTGAAGAAGAGGAAGACACAGGAATGGGTGACATTGATTTGGAGTAGCAGTCTAAAATATAGGAAAAAAACAGGAGACGAGTTTGCTGGCCTAGGCCTATCACTTAAAAGATTATTTTCCTTAAATATGTTCCGTTGCATGCAGTGTAAGCTAAAGCTATTTGAAGGGTGGTAATCACCGATTTGTAAACTTTTTTGCTGTTATATGGAGAAAGTCACATTCGAACTCCTTGGCGAATCCTCTCTATGATCATTCTCATATTTTTGAACAGTATCCAGGACACTAGTCCTGTTTGGCATCTAATTTAACTGCATACCATGTATTCATCTAATATGTTTTGTACTTTTGAAATAACAAGGATGAGCTTATGAATTGTACAGATCATGAACATTTATCCCCTTTCCCATGGCTTGTACTTATGGTGAGACGGTGAGGAGTAACATGTACTTGTGTTTGGTTGGAGAGAATTGAATGGATTGAAATGGAATGAATGAAATAAATGGCAAACAATGGAGGTTGGTGGGAAGCTTGAAAAACAAATGAGAAGTTGTTAATTTAGTATTGTGAAGAAAATGGGTATAATGGGAAATGACACCTTTTTTAATTGAGGGTTTAGACTTCTAGCTTAGTTAAATAGGAAAGGAATGGAGGAAAAAATGAATTTTTTTAACATTTATCCAAATCATGGTGTAAATTTTATTTCATTCCTTCCGTTTTATTCATCTCAACCAAATACAAACCAAACACTGACATTAGAGTCTTAGATCAGTTAGATGGTAACATAGTGAGGTTACATGTTTTTGACAAAACCCAACCAATTTCAACCAAACGCAACATTAGAGTCTTAGATCAGTTAGATGGTGTCATAAATAAGTTACATGTTTTTGACAAAACCCACATGTTTTTGACAAAACCCGGAACATGCTAATGCTGGAACTAGATATAAGCGTAAGCGTTACTAGCCGATGTATTGTTTTTGCAATTCTGCAAGAAGTGGGCTAGGGCTATACTACTATAATAAATAATAAAAAGTTAAATCTTGATAAATAAATATGTTTTCTTGTCCCAGAATAATAGAGATTGTGTACTCTGCTTCAAAAAAAAATAGAGATTGTGTACTTTTAAATTTAATAAATGAATGAGATTATTCTGTTTCGGGATTATTTATTCACAGAGGTCTAACATTATCTCATTTTTGGGTGAATTTATTTTGTAACTTTATGAGTGGGCGAAATGTTATTCTTCCTATTATAGTAAATTCTAATGGCCTAATATCTCTCCTGAATTTCCTTAACATCCGGCTGCAATGTAGTAAGGACCAGACATTGATTTTTGTGTGTATTTAGAGATAGATTGTAATTTGTATTTGCATGCATTTCTTTCACAAAACTGATTTATTTGGTTGCTTCGATTACGCAGAAAAATGACCGAACCAAAAAGCCAGTTCCAATCTCTAAGGGAATGGGCTGTAGATCACAAGCTCCGAGCTGTTGGTAATTTTTATGCTCATGATAAATGAATATTATGATCAAATTAGTTTGTCTTTTCCAGAAAATTACATACAGGTAACTGAAATATCTAATTAGTGATGTGTTGATAGGGTGTTTATGGCTTACCGGCATTACTGGTTCATTGGCGTACAACTGGTCGAAGCCAAACATGAAAACTAGCGTCAGAATTATTCACGCCAGGTATACCGCTACTTGATTTTGTTTTTGAATTAAACTAGAACTTTTCATTGAACAAATGCATATCGAGCTTCTACAACTTATGCTATGTTTCATTCAGAAATGAAGGCTGCATTAATAAAGTTAATGTAGCATGTACAAGGTTACATAGACGTATTTAAACAGCATTTGCTGCTCAATTGGAAAAACAGGTTGCATGCTCAAGCTTTAACCCTGGCGGCATTGGCTGGAGCTGCTGTCGTCGAGTACTATGATCACCGGACAAAGAAGAAGGAGCGTGTTGCTGAATTTCTTAAAATCAAAGATGATTAGAACTTAGAAGTTTACTACTGGTTGCCCCCGTGTATAGTAATTTTATACTCTGTCTATAAATGATCCTTGATATATTGTACACTTGTATGTACCAAGTTTTAGGTTATTTCAGATTAAAGATTTTAACTGAAAATGTACTGTTTTTACCAGGATTCCACGAAATATATTTCTCGTAACTTCATAATTTTTTATAGAACTATTTTTTGGCAGTTAAGGTTTTGATTTGGAATAATAATATATAGTGATAAAGAAAAAAGAATAGTGTTACACTTGATGTGTTATATCTTTGTATGAGCCATGAGGGCCAACAATGCATATGCTGCTAATACCTTGCCAGTGCCAGTACCAAATTAGTGTAGCACAACCAGCTTATCTTCAGAAATAATCATTATAATTATTGATTTTCATTAATAATTTTACCAGAAAAGGTTAGTTCAAGAACATTCCTATAGTGTAGACATGTAGCATATATTCAAGGGGAAGGCACGTAATTATCCCCATTCAAAAACGTTTATAATGCTTCGAGGCATAATTAAAAGTGAAAAAGTGTTCTAAAAAAGTGAAAAAGAAAAGGCATAGGTGACCCGCGCCATTCCAAGTAACGATAAAACGGCCAAAATTCATGCATAAGCCAACACCCAAATCTGTGCGTGTGCGTGTGTGTCTGTGTGTTTTGAAAACCATTAAAAGCTAAAACCTCTGTTTATGTAAATTAATCTTTCTGTTAAAGTGTCAGAATCACAATAATTTTCAGTCCACGTAGACGCTAGATGATCACTTAACCCCTTAAGTTCAGCTTAACACTTGTTACAACACTGTTCAGGTCACGTTAATCCCATTTTTTTTATATATATAAAAGAACTAGCGCTTAAGACATTCAACATCTACATGCATGTAATATATAATCTATCCCCTGCAATCAATTCACTTGCCATATTTTCTCCCTCTATTTTACATTTATGAAGTTTCCTCAATTACCTTATAGATTATAGTTACATTTCCTCTAGTTCGTTTCGTAGACACAAACATTTCAGATTACAATTAGAGATCACTCCAGATAGAATCTTACATATGGGTCCTGAGTCGTTGATCAGTCCAAAAAGAAAAGCTCAGGAACAATTTAGTTTGATGACTCCAATCCGATATGTGCTTCGTGAGCAACGCCTTGTCTGGTTCTTCGTTGGAATTGCCATTCCGGCCATTGTTTTCAATGTCATCATTCCATCACCTTTGCCAGTATTTGATCAGATTCCTCACGATTCGTTTCATTCTGCTGAATTGATAAATGTGCCGAGACGTGTCACATTAGAGCTTCATGGTAGTCACATGAATGCAGGTACTCAATAATCTCTCCGCTACTTTTTTTTAAATGAATGATTGCTAAAAATTAACAGACACACTTATGCATCCACTCAAATTCGATGTTTTGACATATTGTTATAAGTTCAGTCTCAGTACAGTATTATTTCTGCAAATTTAGATAATTTATATGTATGGAGTTTTTTTATTTAATATGTTTGTATTTAACATGTCACAAAGATTATATACTGACATTGGGCTAATTAATTGAATGTACATGCATTATGTAGGTGGTAGATTACCTTTGAGTTTGAAGACGAAGAAGTTGAGGGTAGTGGTGACTGGTGGTGCCGGTTTTGTGGGGAGCCATTTAGTCGACCGGCTTCTGGAGAGAGGGGACAGTGTAATTGTGGTTGATAATTTTTTTACAGGTCGAAAAGAGAACCTGATGCATCAATTTCAGAACCCAAGGTTTGAGCTCATTAGACATGATGTGGTCGAGCCCATCCTGTTGGAAGTTGATCAGATTTATCACTTGGCTTGTCCAGCTTCACCAGTCCATTACAAATTCAACCCTGTCAAGACCATTATATCCTTTTTTACCTAGTCAGTTGGTACATTCTTCTGTTTTTGCTTTAATGTTTATGTGATAATCTGAATTGAAAAATGTATGATGTTTGGAGGTCCTTGACTTTATTTTTTTGGGGTTGGCGATTACAAGACAAATGTAATGGGGACCTTGAACATGCTAGGGCTAGCAAAGAGAGTCGGTGCTCGCTTCCTGCTAACAAGCACTAGTGAGGTATATGGTGATCCCCTCCAGCATCCCCAGTCTGAGTCCTACTGGGGCAATGTCAATCCCATTGGTGAGTCAATTCAAATCATCTTTATATTATATGTAGCCCAGTCGAGTAAGCTGTGTTAACTCATAACTGAGAGTAAATTAGTATTGCTTTCACTAACCAATATCAAAATGCAAATAATGCTCTAGCTTTATATGATTAGTTAACAGTTTAATTAGTACTCAGCCAGTTCTTTGTATGCTTTTTGGAATGCTGCACTGCAGGTGTCAGAAGCTGTTATGATGAGGGAAAGCGGATAGCTGAAACATTAAGCATGGACTACCACAGGGGACTTAACCTCGAGGTTCCTTTCTTGTCAAAATAATTTATCTTGAAAGAAAGAAATTAGTACGAGGAATTTGAAGAATCTCCTTGCTTGGCAGGTTAGGATTGCACGTATTTTTAACACATATGGACCGCGTATGTGCCTCGATGATGGTCGTGTTGTTAGCAATTTTGTTGCTCAGGTGTGATTCTATACATGTTTTAAGACATTGAATAAATCATACAGTAATGGTATTAATTTTTTTAGTATTTTCTTTATGAATATAAACAGGCCTTAAGAAAGGAGCCTTTGACGGTCTACGGGGATGGCAAGCAAACCAGGAGTTTCCAATATGTTTCAGACTTGGTAATGTCGTTATTTTGTTCTTTTGAAATGTTTTTTGGGGACTTCTATAATCTATATGCAAATTTAGATTTATAATCTGGTTATCAATCTGAAACAGTATCTTATTAGCTAACTACAAAGTGATGACTAAATTTCTTTAAATTCTTGATGAATGTAAATGTATCACCTTTATCAGACTAACAATATTCCATGAACTATACTCGTATCCGAAGTTTTAAATTAAGCTAATAAAACAAAATTAAGTGGAGAAATTATTTCTGTGGCTGTGAAGGTAATCATGTGTTTGTGGGGATGAGTTTCTGACAGTTTTGCCTCTCCATGTGAATGTACATCTAGAAATTGAATCTAATCCATACAGTTTATCTAATCGTTATTCCCATAGTACAGTATTGCTCAAACATGGTGACACTATGAGCAATGTTATGTTTTTTTGTGTCTGATTTGGACACAGGTAGAAGGTTTAATGCGACTAATGGAAGGTGAACATGTTGGTCCTTTCAATCTTGGCAATCCTGGTGAATTTACAATGCTTGAACTAGCCAAGGTAGATTCATGCTATTTTCCTAAGTAATTTTTACAAGCCAGACACGATAATAAACTAGTTGGGACAATGTAAAAGCCGAAAACAGAAGTTTGATAAACATTTTATCTTGTGAAAGTGTACAATTTAATTACTTTCACTGGAATCTAACTACATAGTGATAAACACTATGAGCAAGCTAAAAAATGATTTGGTGCAGGTAGTACAAGAGACCATTGATCCAAATGCAAAGATAGAGTATAGGCCTAATACAGAAGATGACCCTCACAAAAGAAAGCCAGACATTTCAAAAGCCAAGAGTCTCCTTGGCTGGGAGCCAAAGGTACCTCTCCGCGAAGGACTCCCTCGCATGGTTTCAGACTTCAGGCAACGCTTGTTTGGCGATGAAAAGAAATCTGGTGGCACCAACCTCCCCTCAGCTTAGAGCCTTAGATTCTGGCCACACATTTGCGCAGCAATGCTCCTTTACAAGTCCTAATATAATTACATATACTGTCATTTTCTTTAACAAAGGAGATCTACAGTAACAGAACAACATAAATATTAAGATATTTACTGCATAAAAAAATTTGAGGGTGCCGCATACCGGCTGCATTTACTACCCGCGGAAACTGAAAAATGGACAAATCAAGGATTTGTTAACACAGTAGTGGGCAGTGGCTGCAGTTTTTCCTGTCCCTGAACTCAAAGGCCATGTTTGTTTTACATGATTAAATAGGAGATATGACTATAATCCTTTAAATTTTTTAATCTTATGTTTGTTTTGTAAAAAAATATTTGAGATTAGATCAAGGATTATAATCCTTTAAAATATTAATTTCTTATTTGTTTTCATGGGATAAGGGATTGAATTATAATCCTCTAAAATACATGGTTGGTTGGAGTATGTATTATTTAATCCTCTCTCACAAGTTATTAAACGATTAGAAAATTTAAAGAATAATAGTCTGATACATATGTTATCCTACAAAACAAACATGGATTATAATCCAATCATAAACTTGATCTTTCCAAACAAATTATAATGCATGAATACTAATCCCGGATTATAATCCCGTAAAACAAATGACCAAAGAGTACTCAAAATTGTACATAATATTATCGTTTGTAAATTTTAACAAAAAGGAATCCTTGGTTCCATGGTAAGAATTACAGTAATATATAGTAGATTTTAATTTGTGAACATTTCAGTTTTTGAAGGGGGGGAAACCTAAATAAAATATTTTTTTTTGTAGGAATATTTTATGGTTTTAAAATTTGTGGTATAATTTACTGACTGTGGTGACAGATTTCGAAACAAGTTCCAACACAATAAAATTTCCTCTTAATTGGGACTACCAACTCAATATCAACCTTTGTGCTAGTGCCGTAGAAGAAAAGGAGGGAGAAGTGGCATTGCCCGCATGGTTGGGAAAGCCCACAAAAGTAGGCGGGCATCAATTGAGCTGGGTACGTGCTGAAGATATTGCATGCAACAGTGACATTCATGTACAAATGTATGACTTTGCAGTTAGATTTTCTGACTATGAAATCGAAAGCTGAGAATAAAATCAATCTGTTCATCCAGTTTATTTTGTATCATCTCTCTAGGTCAGACCTTTTACGGGTAATTATTATCAAATCATATGGCCCAGCGCGCTACTGGTTAAGTATAGATCGGTTTCATGATCTCAATTCCCAAAAATAATTGCTTAATTCTTAAACTATTACTTCCTCTAGTCTTTTTTCATGGACAATTCAAGATTTAAATAAAAAGAGTTTTACTTAATATTTTTTAATCATTCATTTTTTTTAAATTCTTTTATACAAAAGAAGAATTATTAAAAAATATTGAGTAAAACTCTTTTTATTAAAACTTACAATTACGTATAATGTCCTATAAAAAATAACAGATATAGACTTGTAATAATATCATTCCATCATTAACAAACATGTATTCATCCTATTACCAATTTGTGTATTCTTTTATAGTAAATCCGTTCATTAATCAAAATTCATATAATATATTTTTAAACAATTTTTTACCTGTTTTCAAAAAAGTATGCAATAGTAATATCAAACTGACCATAAACCGATTTTAAATTTGTACAATGTTGCTAGAAATCAAAGGAACTAGTCATCCCAAATAAGGGTTAAATGACATTTTCATCACTAAACTGATACTCAACTAGCAATTGGGTCATCGAACTGAAAAATTTTACAAACAAATCATTAAACTAAATATAATTTGCAATTTAATCATCAAACTCTAAAAAAAATTCACGGCCGTTAAGTACCCTTTGACTTTAACGGAATTCGTTAAATTAATATGTATTAGCAGCCACATCAACAAATATTCATATAACTTTACCTGATCCACACCATGAAAAGTCACTCAATCCTAAATTTATCCTAATTTTCACATCTATTCATATGTGACCTTCCATCCATCATGGAATGATTATCACCTTAATCTCATCCCATCATATCACTTGTACTTAACATAACATAAATTTAGACAATCAATATCAAAAATTTCAAATCAAATCTAAAAATTGTGGAGCAGAAGACATGTGTATATATATATATAATTATATATATATATATATATATATATATATATATATATATATATATATATATATATATATATATTACACACAACATATACCATAGCTGAATTTCATAATTAGAAATTTTGTTTCTAATTTGAATTAGATGATTGAATAGTAGTATAGACATGATATTGATGTGATAAATGAATGCTAAATAGATAAAAGAATAATGAAGAAGAATCAGGTGGGTTAACTTCATTAAAATCGAGTTGGGTTATTGTTGTTAAAGATGGGTCAAGTTGACATGTCACTTCAAAAAGGATTAGCTACATAAGTCTACATACTCAACTTTCCGTCCAAAATTTAACTATTTTAATGATAGAAATCTGATTGAAAACTTTTAATAGTTAAGTGATTTGACTTGAAAGTTTTTTCAGTTCAATGACTCAATTACAAGTTGGGTGTCAGTTGAGTGATGAAAATGTCATTTAACCCTCCAAAATAAATAATATAATCCGAGGGAAAATTTTAACAATAGAAAAAATTATGTATTGTATTCAGATGGAGCTAACTAGAAGGCGCATGGGCCAAGTTGCAGTGGATAGGGTGGGCTTGATTTGTAGGCTAAAGCCCATAGATATTGGAAGATGTGGCTGCCTTTGTTGACTTTGATTTTGGAGGTCGCGAGCTACATTTGTTTGTTTTTAGAGTTAAATATCAAAGTGGTCACTGAAGTAAAAGCTTAATATCATTTTTGTCATCAATTTTAACGGAGTATCATTTTCATCGTTTAAATTTGTATAAATATCATATTAGTAACTCTTACATTAAACAAATAGGTATAAATATTTTTCAAAATTATTAAAATTTGAATAAATCATTAAAAATCATACCATGCATAAATTTAAATTCGTGGATTATATTTTGCAAAGAAAATAAATTTTACTATGTTTAGTTATTTTTAAAATAATAAATCAAAAGAAAAAAATTATAAAATTAATAAATAATAGTAAAATAATTTCATAAATTTTGAAAATATTACCAAAAATACTAGAATTTATAAGTTTTCGTTTGGTCATCATAACATGTAAAACAAATATGTAGAATTCGAAAAAAATGATATTATCAATTCTCGAATACATAGTTAGAGTTACCGATATGATATTTATGAAAACTTAAATGACTCAAATGATATGCCGTTGAGATCAGTGATGAAAGTGATATTAGACCTTCACTTTAGTGATCACTCTGATATTTAGCCCTTTGTTTTTACCTTCGAAGAACAAAAGCATGCATACCAGGATGAAAACTTAAATGACTCAAATGATATGTCGTTTATCTTCACTCAATGTATTTTTCTATAAATTGGGTAATGCAGAAGACAAAATTCGATAAGCAGCAGATCGGAGTTATATATATATAATAACCTTGCATTACTTATATCCTAATGGAAATGGCCTATAAATTAATAGTTGCTGTCATGATTTTGCTTTTTGTTGCGTAATGGCACCTCCAGCTGTTGAAGCCCAGGATGGAATTCTTAGCGGAGGGACAATTTTCTGTAGCCTCAATGGCTGTCAATGGCACTGCCACGCCAGTTTTTCCTAGTGAGCACTCATTCATACCATAATCATTAACCTAATATAATTTAAACACACACACACATATAGCTTAGGTTCAACGAGGAACTCCATTATTCGATTAACTGAGGAACCGAAGAACAAATATAATTACAGAACACGTGAAAAAATTGTATTGTAGAACATAGAAAAATCTATAGAACACAAAATCAATCACAGAACAAACAAAAAAATTACATAATGTACAAAAAAATATAGAACACAAATTACAGAACACTAATGTTGAATAGTGTTCTGTAATTTTGTGTTTTATATTTTTTGTATGTTATGTAATTTTTTTGTTTCTTTTACAATTATTTTTGGTGTTCTATGATTTTTTATATGCTCGGTAGTTTTTTATAATTATTTGTTAATTAAATTCTTATAAAATACTTCAGTTATTTCTCACTTAGCCTTACTCTATATGTATGTATGTGTGTGTGTATATATATGTATATTATGCTTAATTTATAATATAATTAGCATATTACATGTATTGTGTCATGTTCGCAGCAGAAGATATGTATTTTAATGTACAAAATATAATTTACATGAATCATGTGCAGATGCTTTGGTGCAATCGAAGTGTGGAACAGGAAATATAGTTGCAACTACAACAACAAATAACAATGGTGTATTTACTATATTGTTGAATCCCCTTCAATATCTGGTGTCAGCAGTTCTACAAAACTGCCAATTAGTCGTCCCTACGCCACTCTCAACGTGCAACTCCACTCTTCGAGACGCTGGAGTTCTAGTCTCCCTGTTACAGAGTGTTGGAAGGATTCTTGTTGGCCTTCTCCGCATTGACCGTTTGATTCCAAGTGGTTTCAGTTTCCTCTCTGTGGTCGGATGAGTTTGAAATAACACAACTATGCAGTGTTACGAATGTTATCCAAAGCTTACCTACAAGATGATGGTGTAACGATGACTATGTAATATAAAATATCTGCCAACAGCAATAGTAAACAAAAAGGCCTAAAAACAAAAAACGAAACAAAGGCCTACTTATAATTATTATTCTACCGAATTCACGTATTCATTCGAAAATAAAAGGTCCGTAATCATCTGCAGTTTCTCAAGTATAGTAGACCCTAGTCACTCCTAGTTAGTTACTCCTTCCGTCTCAAATTACTTGTCAACTTTAAATTTTATGCATATTTTAAGGTGCATTAAACACACGGATATGTTAATTTGGGACTCAAAGCTAGAGTATATCTTTCACCACCTTCATTTCAGTTTAATTTTGAACCATTACTCCACATGGCACCAATAAAAAAAAAAGGGGAATGAGACTAACCTCTCATTAACAAACATGTAAAAAGGGAAACGATAACAAGAGAGGAGGATGCATGCATGCTAATTTCTGGACAAAACTAACACCACAAAAATCTTTTGATTTTTTTTTGCTACTAAAAATCTTTTGATCTTCTGACGGCGACTAAGAAGTTTAAGAGACATAACAGGGTAATATTTATAAATGGGATGATGCAGACAACAATATTTATACAAGAATCACTTGGAGTTGAACATAGTAAACTCGAATTTCTTTCAACCGTTCACTATATATCTAGCTTAAGCAATGGCCCAAAAATTCACAATTGCTGTTCTGTTTTTACTCTTTGTTGCCCTAATGGCAGCATCAGCTGTGGAAGCCCAAGGAGGATATAATGTTGTGTACGCTGTCGTTGGGAAAATTTACTGTACTCTCAATGGTAAATAGAGGAGCCAGTGGCAGTGCCACCCCAGTTTTTCCAGGACACAATCACTTCTTACTGCAATAACAAAGGCCGATGGTACATTTACCATTAAAACTTCTAATCCAATACCTCCGGACTGCAAAATAGTTGTCCCTACACCACTCTCCACCTGCAACTCCTCCCTTCCAGCCACAGGTAGTCTCGTCTCCTCGCTACGGAGTATTGGAAGCATTGTTCTTGGAACTGCAGAGAAACAATTTCTTTTTATCCCAGAGGGTTTCACTTACGTCCCTGATTTGCCTGTATGAGTTTCAATTAAATACACAAATATCCAGTGTTACGAATGTTATCTATGATTTATATAACATGAATTTGTAAGAATTTACTATGTGCTTTGTAATCTCTGTCAATGGCATGCAATAAAATAAAACAAAATAAAATAGCTTAACAATTACTTATCATAATTGTCATTGTACCGATTGTACATATTCATTTGATGTAATATACTATATCAAGTTCTAAGAGTGAACTGCAGACCTCTTGTATTCATCCAATTGAGCTTTCCTGCTTTAGTGTTTCTACAAATAGGACTCCCAAGATTTTCGATTATTTTAAAATTTTCCATAGTATATTATATCCACCATATTTCTAAAGAGTTTGAGATTTTCACGAAATATAGGTGATGCTGTACGTCCACATTTTAATTATCAGTATCATCAAATATTAAAGCACTAATGACGATTTGCATTAATACAAATTGACTATACGGAAAATACTTGATATAAAATAATCCATTCATATATATGTGTGTTAAGTTACCGGTTTTCTGAAGTATCGAAATTTTAGGAAGCCAATTTACCACGATCCAACATTAGATGTTATACTTACAATTAGATCATCGGCCTTCAAAATGTGGCAAATTTGCCAATTATAATAATTTCTGAAACAAGTAAAAAGCTGTTAAATTATTTTTACCTATAAAAACGAGAAAAACAACAAATAATTAATACTACATAGCTAGCACATGGAATTTACAGAGTCTTACAGTTAGTTGGCCTACCGATCATCATCTGTGTTATCAAAACAAGAAAGACTGAACCTCATCAATAATACTGCAGCAACGTCTATCACAGTTCACAATACGCCAAATCATCATCAACATGCATGCACAGTACGTATTATTATTATGATTTGACATAACGCAGTATCTGCTGTATACACATGGAGTTGGTTTCTCTTGACAACATACTATCCGCGCTTATTTATTGCGTGTGCCCTCTTTAAATTTACATATATATACACGAAGCAAACTTATATCATGTTTATAGACCATTCCATTAGCATATGATAAAGAATAAGCATAACGTCCTGAGCTAAAGTTATTTCAATATTTTTCCATGGCTACAATTATCTTTGGTGAGCTGTACCTCACTATACTAAGGTACCGTTTACTAAGGTAAAAGAAAAAGAAATTCTATCTCATCTAAATCAAATAATAGAGAATCGTGGAAAGCTCCCAAGGTACCACCGTTTGCAAGTTACTTATAAATTAGATTATACATACATTTTCTAACTTATGAGATAAATCAAACGAGCCGGCCTAATTATTCTTTCAAATAGGATGAATAACAGTCATTCCCTAAATTAAAATAGTTTGCGAAATTAAGTAAATGTAAACAAAATTATCTGTTGAATTAACTAAATATGTTCCAAGTTCTATTTTTTTAGTATAGACTAAAATCAAAACATATTAAGATTACGAATTATCGCAAGTAGTGACGATGCTAATGGCACTTGAAACGAAGAATGCTACTCAATTATTAACACTAGACTAGACTAGATTTTGCTCATATCGTATGTCATGGATAACCAAATCTAACAGCTTTCACAAAAATCATGTCTTTAAAAAGATTCCCGTCTCAAAAAGGCCCGACACTGGCCTTTGTCCACTTCTATCAAAATGGTAGGACTCCAAATCCAGTGGCTCCTCCATTGGAGCCCAGTACAAAACCTTTTCTTCCATGTCCTTTTACATACGAGTCCTGCCATATTCGTGATAATATAATTCATATCTACATTATTTATTTTTAGTTATCTATTCATTGTTTCTTCCCATTTTATTTTCATATTAATCTTTCTAATTATCAATGCTTACACTTTAATCATTTAAGTAGTTAAGTTGTTTGTTGGATGTAAAATATTATGCCTCCAAAAATAGTAATAAGTTTGTAAAATATTTTTTTTTAACTCCTAACTTTTTTCACTTTCTTTGATTTTTTTTCGACTTGCACCAATTAATTTACTTTGTCAATTTATTTTCATAAGTTCATAAACATATAAAAATTCAAAAACTTCTGGTAAAATATTTTGTACTCAACAAACGAGACCTTAATTTCATGTCAAGTTTGTTGGGTCATGTTTGTCCAAAGCAACCCTTCACTTGTAGTAGATTTGCAATGACTTTATACACATACGAGCTATGTTATTAAATTCAAAATATTAAAAATTTAAATAAAATATTATTCATTTTAATTAATATTTACGGACCTCAATTATGTATATATTTATACTAGATTTTAACATGCACGGACATTTTTCATACATTTTAATTATTTGTATCAAAATAATAAAATTTTTGTAATTTTAATTATTTTTAATATATAATAATAATAATAGGCCTTCTAAAAATAAATTTTAATCAAAAGAAGATCTCTTTCCTTCACCGCTTGTGCCTATCTATCCAAAACTTATTTTTTTTAACTTGTTTAGGTTATATATTCATACGTTAGTGGGATTAAATATAAATAAAAATATTATAAAATATTTAAAATAAAGAAATAATAAATTATTACATGTTGTAATATGATTCAAACTTTTAATCTTTGTAAGTGTTCTTAAAATTAATAATATATATTAAATTTTAATATGTTATTAATTAGATTTTATCCTTAAACTTATGTTAATATTTTTTAATTATAAATATTATATTTAAATAAGTTGTTAATAAATATTGAATCCTAAATATTTGAAACATAAATAATCTATTTAATATTTATTTTTGGTTCTACGCTAAGTCTTTAAAAATATTTAAGTTATTAGATTTTACTGGAATTGTTATATCATGTCGAACCGAAGGTCATATAATAGTTTCAACTATATACTGGAGTCTTGTAGATATTTATAAAAAAATGTTATTATTTATCGGATCTTATAGATATTTAAAATTGGAAAAAAAATTAAAATTTGAACTATCCAAAAAATTAAAATTGAAATAAGGTTTGTTCTTAATTTAAAATAATTTGATTTTATAAATATTATATTTTAATTAATTGTTAGTGAGTATTAAATTCTAAACCTTTTGACATTATTTGAATAAGATCTTTTTTAAGCTTATTATATATAAAATGTAATTACACGTGGATTTTAATTATTATTATTCAATTAATTCTTCTAATTAATTATAATAACCCATTTATTTAATAATTTTTATATGACAAGAAAATATATTATATGTTTTAAATAAATTTTAAACCATACAAAATTATAATATATAAAATTTCATATTAAATATCAGCAAAATATAATATAAAAATATATTTATATAAATATTAACTAATCTAAATACATGTAAACGAATTAGATTAAAATCGAAATTTTTACTAAAAGATTAATATTCATTTATTTAATTACGAATCGGATTGAATATCATTGACAGTACATCATACAAAATTTGTTTTTATTAATTTTTATATCAACCCAAATTTTTGATGTTGTTCAACGTGTAAATTTTGCAGTGCCAATCCTAAATATTATTTATCAATTTCATTCTAAAATCAATTTTTAAGATTATTGAAGGTGTGTTTTGAAAAAGAAGAAGGATAATTTAATGTACGTATGTATTGATAATACTGCTATACGATTTAATCGTAATTGATTCTTACGTCTCGATCTGTACTAACATTGTGAATTGTTTGATTTTGTCAAGCAAAACCGTGCTCCATTATTTAGAATACATATTTCAAGTTTTATGTTCTCTTAGTTAGTTTTGTTTTCTTAAGTTAAAGTTATCATTATTTATTAATTTCATAGCAAGATTACTAATCGTTTTAGACGATGCGTGGATAAGTAATTATAATAGGTTATTTAAGAGATGGACTTAATTAGTTTTAATATAATTTTCTTTATATGATAAATTTAAAATTATGTAATATAAATTATTTGAGAGGAATCGATTGATAGTATTGGGATAAAATCTTTTTTACTTTTATTATAGTATATATTGGATATAATTTATACTTCGTACTATATTATTATAAGCGAACAGATTTAGTTTAGTTGGTTCAACATCTTTCAAAGAAAACTATGGTTGATTCAACCGCTTCCAAAAAAACTAAACACCTTCCAAAAATAATTAAATGCATATAATTTAGTATGATATTATATATCTAACACAACTACGTCAATTTTATTATCATTCAACTTCTTCTTTAAATAATTAGATATCTAACAAAACCATATCAGTTTCATTACCACTTAACTTCTTTAAATATTTAATCGATAATTATAAATGATTTATAAAGTAAAAATACATATATTAGTATTTTAAATAAATATGTATTAGTATTTTAAATAAATATAATTGATACAAAAATAATATAAACATGAGTTTATTTCATAGTTTGGTTGGTTAAACGTCTTCCAAAAAAATTACAAGTGCTTTCTAATAAAAATTAAATTAAATATATATAATTTATTTCATTTATAATATAATAACATAGTAGTTTAGATTAAACACACATTACTCTCATAACTAAAATACATCTCTATACAAAACACAAAAACATTATCCTATTAAAATATAAATATAAATAAATTATATAAAACTATATTCATATAATATTAAATAAAATTTAAGTTATTACTATATAAATAACAATAAATTCAAATCATATTAAAAATTAAAAAAAATTATTCATGCATCGCACGAGATATAAGCTTGTAGAATATAAAGTTCTAAATATTAAATTTTAATGTATTGTTAAAGAGTATCGAACTTTTTGACCTTTGATAGTATTTACATAAGATCTCTTTTACTCTTATTATATATAGAATATAATTAAATAAAGATTCTACTTGGCATACATAAATTGTTTTTTTGCCGGGTACCATGTCTAATTTTTAATTATATTCAAACTAATTATCTCAACAAATCTACTAACATCCACTTTTTAACAAGTTTACATAGGATAAAAAATATATCCATATGTATTAAATGTAAAAAATTTATAATAAAGTATTAATAAAAATATAATATAAAAATATTAATCAACCCATGGTCATATTACAAATATATAATCTCCAACTTCTCATCACAAATATAATTGATGAAAAGTTTAATGAAAAAAAAGTGTCAAACTTGTATGTATGATAAGACAAAACATAGCTTACCAATCAAGATCTACAAAGATGCATACATGTAATTTGACATTTTAATGTGCTCCTCGATCACTATTCAAGCAAACATGTGCTTGCTTTTGACTCAAACACGGAGTTGGGGAGTAATAAAATTTCTAAAATACACTGATTATGAAACCTTCACATGCACACCTAGATATAGAAATATGCCCTACTCACTCACTCACATGCAAGTCATTTTTTTTGAAATGCTGGTGACTCCAAAAAAAATCGTGATTACATAGATAAACAGTAAATTTTCTACATGAGAACTCGCGTGTATATATATATACGCTCACGAATCAAAACTCCTCACATAATTTTAAAAAAAAATTGGAAAAATTTGTGAGTCACTAACATACTCTTTTTTATATATATATTTTGTGGCCAGCTAAAAAGCCAGCAAACACCTAGAAAGACTCCTAGATTGAAACACCAGCCAAAAGATCCGAATCCAATCCGTCAATCCAAACACTACAGTTACATATACAAAAAGTGAGAATCATACCATCAATCTCTTCATCCATTTTCTATAACAATAATATGCAAATGGCTCACATCTAAACATTACAAAAAGTTAATTCTACATCTTCCTTCCCTTCATAATCACCAAAAAGTGCACATTATACATGAATACACATACATGCATACATTATACAGAATTCATATATCCAAGAGCAATTCAATTTATAACGTTTCGAATTCGATTTTCACCCACTCAAATTTTATTAAAAAATCAATATCACTTAATAATTTATAAACTATATTAAAAAAAAACCAAGGATGCAATACTAGCTTAATTTATGATATATGAAACTAGATATATAATATATTATATATGTATCAACAATGAACAAAAACATGCATCAACCAAACAAAATACAAAGCAAGTTATTAAGAATCTAAACAGTGTGGAAACAAAATACCAAATGAAATAAAGCTTCAAATCCTCAACTTCTCACAGCCAACAATGAAGGAATTGCAGCTAAGTTTGGGCCAGCATTTTTATTACCACTAGAAATACCATTCCTTCTGGGCTTACTAAAAGCTCTCATTGGGCTTGCAAAAGCCCAACCCCAAGTCTTACTCCTGCTTTGAGCCAACTGCCCTGCCACCGCTGCCACGGCAGCACCGGCCGCCGTGGGCTTCACATTTATATTATTATTATTATTATTTTCGTCTGTTGAAGATGAAACCCAATAAGAAGATGAAGAAGATGATGAGGAAGAGGAAGTTATCATAAACCCACTAAATAAACCACCACATTTTGGTCTTTGCTTGATACTATCCTGGCCGCCGGCGGCATTTCCGGCGGCATTTCCGGCGGCGGACCGGCGAGATTTTGATTTTCCTTCTCGTTGTGATTCTACTCGACGGAGCGTGCAGTCGCCGAACCCGGTTGAGATTCTTTCGAAAAAGTCGCCGGAGAAGCTCCGGCTACCGCAGCCGACGGATCTTGATCTTGAAACTTTCCGGCCAAATGAAACTTGCTCCGGACTGTCATCTTCCTCCACTACTATAACCTCTTCTTTCTTGGAACTTCTCTTTCTTGACCTTGAGAATGACCCCATGTTGCCGGTGCTTGAAGATGATGGAGAACTGATCTGTTTAGTGTCTGAAAAGCTCTTGCTTACCAAGTGTTTGTTGAAATGCCTGAATGACCAGAATCTTTTTTTATTTTGGGTAACATCTTCGAGTTCGTTGTTAAAACACATGCCTCGTCGAGGGGTGGCAGTGGATTTGCTTCTTCTGAAGATCATTGCATTGTTAGAGTGATTTGAGTTTGAAGATGAAGAGTTCTTGTTTTTCTTCTTTTTGTGTGTGAGAAGGTAAGGGATTTTAGAGATTTTGAAGTTGTGGTGGTGTTGACATTCATTTTGGGTGTTTGATAAAACTGAAGAGGGAGTGATTGTACGAATAGGAACAACTGATGAAGTTGTGGTTGTGTTGGTAGTAAAGGTATGATCAGATCTGCAAGATGGGGAAGAAGAAGAGGAAGAAGATGGGAAGATAGTAATGGGGAAAGAAGAAGAGACCAGTTTGCCTAGCTTTTCTTGGAGACAAAGAGCACATATTCCACCTGGTGTGTTGTTTTTGTATGGGTGGTCTGTGCATAGCATGCTCATATCACCACAATCTTCTTGAACTACTTCCATAGCCATTTGAGTAGTACTTGGTTCTTGAGATTATAGATAGTGTTGGTGTGTTTGTAGCATGGAAATGGTTGATAATGTAAAAGAGTTTGTGTGTGTGTGAGAGAGATAATGAAAATAATAGTAGGAGGAGAAGTGAAATGGTTAAATGCAGCAAGTTAAAGAAGGATGGAATGGAGTTCCCAGAAGCACGTGGATGTCTGACTCTCTTATTACTTCAACTTTAATTTCTTATCAACTCATATTTCAGAGCAGAACCCTAAGCAGCTGTATATACATATGCACAGTACAACAACTGTAGAATAATTTAAGTAAAAATCTTATACAAACAGTAATTATATTGGTATATTGCTATAATTTTCATAGATCTGAAGACAGTTGAAGTAGATTATATAATTGCACGTACGTACCGGTGACAGCAGCTTTATGTAAAGAATCTATGACGTGCAAATATGTCGTCCCAAAGATAAAAACACACAGGGGTGTGTGGCTTTTAAGATGGAGTAAATTAAAGGGTTAAAAATTGTTTTAACACTCATAAATTTGACCACCATTAATCAATATTCGTGCAAACTAGGCACAAACCATAATTTACCGACAATTGGGGCAGGCACTCAATGCTCCATTTCATTAAATAATCTGCATGTCACATGAACGCAAGTAGTGTTAAGTTTAATGGTGTCATCTCACATCACGTGTCTTATTATACTTATATTATTAAGTTTATATTTTCTGAAATTATGTTTTAAAAATATTTTGATATCAAAGTTTTGTATAAAATATTGTGTATCTCTTAATTTAAAATTTTATTTTAATTTACACCATTTTCTTAATTTTATCCGAAACGAATTCAAACTTCACCTAGAAAAGAAAAGTCGCTCGTGAACGTTAAATTGAATATAAAATCATATATGTGAAATATATGAACGTGATTAATAAATGATTTAATCTGGGCTAAGCTCTCCCCAATTCCGTGACTATAATGAATTATTTACATTGTAATGTAAATGTATGTCGAATATATAAAATTTGTCGTTTCTCCTCCGGTCATTATGGTCTCATGCATATCATGTTCTAGGTGTTATATAGAATTATATAATGCATAATGCTCCCTGGGTAGTAAAATGGCAGATAGATTAAATATTAATTAGCATGACCTGGAGAGACGGAGACGGGGGCGTGGTCAAGTGCCGTGGGATGGACTACATGGAGATTTACATTGTCAGATTTGTTATATTTTCTTTATTAATCTAGCTGAGCTGCTGCCCAGGCTGTGACTGAGCCCTGAGGATGGAACCTCAGATCTCGTGAAGGACCTAGATATATAAACAATGTTCTAGTAAGGTAGTAGTTGTTTGACCTTAACTTTTTGTTCAACTCTAACATACTCCTCCCACCCTGCACTGTTAAAATTACCCCCTGTAACTATACTAATTAAATATTGATTTTTAATTATTTTTTACCCCCCTTAACTTTAATTCAAATATACATATACATTGTATACCAAGCAGTTCGTTCAACAACCCATTTCAATGATCAGCTCAAATGTTTTTCAGCTATCAACAAGAAAAAGAGAAGTTAGAAAAAAAAGAGAAATCTAAAATAAGGGTTAAATGATTTAAGGATAGAATTGGTAATAAATCCTTTCTTATACATTGACCAATCTAACTGTCAAAAAAATATTATACCTAGAATATCCTTATAAAATTTAATATTAACGGTGATATTAGACGAAAAAAGTGCAAAAGGTAATGGGTTAGAAACATAGGGGATACAAATTGTATTTAAGTAAAGAATAGATATCAAACTGAATTTAGTCCAAAATTAAAGGATGTAAAATGCAATTAGGTCTTAAATATTCGATAAAATTTACGGACCAATTCTAACCCGATAAAATTTATGATTTACGTACATCTTACCATCGTCTAAGTTGCATTAACTTGATAAAATTTACAAACATCTATTAAAATATAATATAAGATTCATTTGATACATTCATCTAACACCTTAATGTTTTAATGATGCGTTACTCAACATAGTATCAAAATCATGTTGATGGGGTCTCAAGTTCGTCTACCTGCAACCCTCAATATTCTCACAATTTATAATGGACACGAAGGCAAAACTATGCCCCAAAGATGGGTGTCCGTGATTTCAGGTATACTGAACCGATACCCGACCTGAAATCTGAAACTCGATCCAAACCCGATAAAACCCCGATATATTTATATATATAATATTATAAATATAACTCATTATATATGATACTCACTTCATCCAATTTTAGATAACCCTTTTGTAAAAAAATATATTCCAAATTAGTTGACCCTTTTTTCTTTCAAAATGTATTTATCAACAATTTTTCAAAACTATCCCTCTTATTTGTCATTTCCAATATTGTATTATTCAAATACTATAATAACTTAATATAATAAATGTGGGTAGATATGAAAAAAATTTACAATCATTTAATATTTCTTAATATATGTGAAATTTGTAAAGGGGTAATCTAATTTGGGATGGAGGGAGTAATATATATAATATAATATAAATAATATATATATGCTCATTTTTACTCAATAGTCAATACTTATTTAGTGAACTAATTTTTGATTTATCAACGTATAATAGATTTTACTAGTATTATATTATACAAACTTTTCATTTTTAACAATATATGAACTATTAGCTAATTTTTAATTGTATATTAATGATAAATTAATATCACAATTCGTATAATATATTATATTTAATTATCTTTTAAATTTTAATCACTTATAATTTTATAAATGTAGTTATCTTAGTCCATTGAAAATATTGAATTTATTACATTTTCCAATAAAACCGATCTGATCCGAAACCCCCGATGAATTTGGATTTGGATAACCCAAAAATATTTGAATTTCACTAAAACCCGACCCGTTGTCGTCCCTACTTACGGTACTGACTCCGAGTCTAAAATGCTTTAATAATTAATACAAGATTCAGGCATAAAAGAAAACGATGCAACTCTAAATACCTGGAGAGTACATAACCTCTGCATATAAGCTACAAATACAATAGTAACAGTTACATGGTAAAATCTTTGTTCCCCAACGATTTATAAATATGCCACGACTCATAAATGTATGGCAGATTATTTTCTAGTTTCTCATATCAACCACAAACCCATATTCAGTGTCACACCTATCTTATTCTTTAGCTCTTCTTGAGCCTTGCACTAGCTCTGGTAAGGACAAATATCAAATTTCAGTACAATTGGAAGGACGTGTGAGATGCAAAGCCAAGCGAGTACAATAAAAACCACAAACTCAAAGCTTATAAGCGGGACTTCCCTTGATCCAGAGGTGAACTCTGCAATGAACACATTAACACTAGTCAATGAAAAATTGCAGTAAACGAGAGATGAATGCAGAATTGTCTTAGTTCATATAACACTACTGAATATTAAAAAAAACAAAACAAGGAAGAGTTCAGTATGGGGTGAGAAAGCGGAAAAGCTTAAAAACCAAAACAAATAAAACAGATCACTTTTGTGAGTCAATATAAGGTTCCGGTTAAGTAGTTTTAGAAAAAGATAGTCCATATTAGAACACAACTAGACTGCCAAAAAAAAACCCGGAAATATTATATGGAACAAGAGGGGTTTCAACTCTCTCGAGATATCTCAAACCTACCAGAGCAGCAAACCACCACCTTGGCCATTAGCTTAAAAATCAATCTATGTTCAACCCAGTTTTAACGTATAAGACCCAGATTAGGACAGCTTGCAAGCCCAACTTTGTCGAGATCATATATAAAATTTTGTCATCCCGTGCAATATAATTAGTTATTTAGGATTTAGGTCAGTGGTGTGATTTATGTTATCAAGTCTACTATCTAGTACAGCACAACCTTCTTCACTGAAGAAGAAAATAAGCAATCTCAAAAATAAAATATATTTATACTTTAAAGTGGATCCTATATGTTATAGTTAACACTAGAACATGATTTTTTTTTACTATCTAGTCGAACAGTTTTGATGCCAAAGGCCCAAAGCACATGCTAAAAATTGTTGACTGTATGGTATATTTATCTAGTATAATGAACTTACCAAAGGAGCACCCTTTGCTGCCTTTTCAGCCAAGTAGGCACATGGTTTGAAGAATCCACCATACTTATTTGACCACTCCTCTAATCTTGAGCATATGTATTTGGATCCAATAGAATCAGCCCAGAACATGACTCCTCCCCTGGTCCAAAGAATACACTCATGTGTAATACTATGCATTGCTACTTATGTAAAGTATGCATTTAAACAAATACAGCCACAAACCTGTAAGCTGGGAAACCCATTCCCATAACACCAGCAATGTCCAGATCCGCTGCTTTTACTGCAATACCTTCAGCATATACACGGCAAGCCTCATTCACAACAGGAAAGAAAATCATCTCTATGATTTCCTTGTCCGAAATTTTAGTCAACTGGATTGAAAATGATAATGTCAAGCATTAGTTTCAGAATTCTATATATTAAAGCAAGTGAATTCCAAAAGAATATTTACATACATTTAGGAAACTTGTGTTCAACATTTTTCAACCTACTCTTTTTCTTAAGAAGTCAAATATTACATACAATCTGTATATAACAGAAGAGGAAGGAAGACTACCTTTGGGTCAACAGAGACGCCAGACATATTTCTCGCCTTCTCAATGTAATTCTTTACTTCAGGATCTGGGCTTGCTTTACGTCTGTCATTGTAGACATAGAATCCTTTGCGAGTAGTTTCACCTGAAGTGTACCACAAATTCATTGTGATGATTTATATTTTGGTAACAACTAGGGCAAGACAATTAAAAATAACTATTAAGAAGTAAACCAGATTTTCCTACCAACTCTCTTATCCTCTATCATCAAAGAAAGTAGCATGGACTTATACACCCTCTCAGGAAAGTGTTCAACATATTGCTTGCCAGTTGCGACTCCAACACCAAAACCAACAAGGTCACACAACCTGCATAGAAAAATAATTCTCGATCTGAATCGATAATTTGGAGCCAATTATTTAAAACCAAAAAACATCATCTTCTAGTCACGTACCTAAATGGACCCATTGGCATTCCAAACTTGGTAATTGCTCGATCAATCTGATAGATATCTGTACCACGCTCGGCAAGCAGCACGGCAGCTTGAGTGTATGGAAAGAACATCCTGTTAACAGCAAATCCGGTGCAATTCCCAACCACAACTGGGGTTTTTCTTATCTTCTTCCCGATATCTAGCAAGTCAACTATTACTTGAGCAGAAGTCTTCTCAGTGCGAACGATTTCCAGAAGTGGCATGACATGAGCAGGACTGTCACAAGATTCTTGATTTATTAATGAAAAAAGCAAGGAACTGGAATGAGTAGTCATAACAGGCACTGGATGTTACCTGAAAAAATGAGCTCCTACGATCCGATCATTTGACTTGGTCTTCTGACCAATTAAGTTCAAGTCAATTGTTGAGGTGTTACTTGCAAGAATGCAATGTGGTGGGCAATATTTTTCAAGGTCCGCAAATATTTGTTGTTTCAGTGAAACATTCTCTATAACAGCCTGTTTGAAATTTTTTGTAAGAAAAAATCAAGGAGAGTGCGGTATAGCCTTATCAAAAGATTGCATAAATTTAAAGCATGTTTTCTCATACCTCAATCACCATATCCACGTCTCTAAAACTCTCATAATCAAGCGATCCTTTGAGGAGAGAAAAGGTTTTTTCAAACTTCTCTTGGGTCATTCTCCCTTTCTTGACACGGCTTTGCAAATTAGCTGAGTAAACGGTACAAATTATTTATCATTTTGTAAAACAAGATTTGTATTATAAAAAATATTGATTAATATTACTCACCTTTGACTCTACCTATCCCAGCCTGTAAGAAATTTTCATTTACTTCTTTCAAGACTACAGGATAATTGCTAACAATCAATGCTGTTGCAATCCCAGACCCCATTAACCCTCCTCCAAGAATTGCAACCTTCTTTATGCGTCTTGGTTTCAGTTCACGATCGGTCACTCCTGGTACCTGTTAATCCAAAGAAAGTATTACTGGAATTCTATTTAGGTATGTTACTACTAGAAGGGCTGAGGCTGACCGTAGAATACTCAAATTGTATGAAAATAATCTTTAATTTAGACTTAAAGTTATGCATGACATACTCTAGTCTTTCATGACATTACGTTTCCATTAATTTTTGTGCAGAGTTAAAATTTAAACTGACAATAACATCTATGTCAAGAAGCTTCAACTTGCTGATCATCGTAATAAAAATAATCTAAAATATTTAAGTGGCTTTCACAATTATGGAAAATGCTAAGTTTATGTGCCTACATTAGATCAAAACAAAAGAACATTAAAATCATACAGGTAGATTTCAATGCATTCATATAAGAAAATACATGATGCGCTGCATTTAGGCATCAAAAACTGAAATGGACAACGGTTCATGTTGGAGGTTAAATTTGCTTGTTTGGCTTCAGATTAGAAATTCTAATGTGCACTATGATTTTTGTTGAATTCTTAAAGCCAACATTGCAAAACTTGGAAGAAGCCCACACAAGTCTATGGCCGTGTTATTATATTAATATTATGGCTTATAAAAGATTGGATCAGTAACCTTTGTAGTACTACGTTGAGCAAAGAAGATGTGGACCAAACTCTTGCAAGTGTCTGAATGTAGAAGACCTTGGAATGCTTCAGCTTCCTGCCAACATTAAAAACATATTCCTAATATATCCAATCAGGATAACATGAATAGAATGTAAATAAACTAGCAGAAATATTAACCTTCCACAGGCCTGCACGAGGACCAGAAACTATACCCTCTTCAATTACATCAATGCAAACTAAAGGATGACTGAGATTTGGACCCTGTTTACGAGCCTGAGCTCTGGCAAAGTTTAGTATTTCCCTTGCCTCGCCAAGAGGTTCCAACTTGTCAGTCTTGTAAAGACTGGCAACCCATGGTTTTCTACGCTCCAATATATCCAAAGCCCAGCGACGAGCAGTGCTTATTAGTTCAGCAGGTGAGGCTATTGCATCCACAAGACCCAGACTAAGAGCTTCCTCCCCTTTGACCGGCTTTGATGTCTACAAGAAAGACAGGGATTTCATGCTAAAACAAGTTCTTACAGTGATTTCAGACACAGTCATGCTCATCAAAAATTGAAAGCCTGAAATATACACATGTAAAAGTACTGTTTTAGTGTCTGACAACAGGAGCAAAGAGTTGCATACCAACATCATTTCGAGAGATTTCGCCAAGCCAACAAGACGTGGGAGTCGCTGCGTCCCTGAAATAATTAATAGCCATAATGATGATATTATCTTACATAAGAGAAATTACAACAATCTATAGGTAGCAAATCAGTGCAAAAATATATAGAGTTTGAATTTAGTTTCAACCTCAAACTTTATCGATCTATTAAACTTCAGATTTCCAGCTCAACCTGAATTCTTTCCCGACTCCATGCATACGATCCAGAACAATATCTTGATAAAGTAGACAATTTCTATAATATAACATTACCACACTTTCAGGGTACTAAAGCATAGTTTTGTGCAGCACAGACAGCACTCTTGATGGCCGTACAAAATTACCCCATAAAATTTCCTAACCCATATCCTCTATAAAAGATGCATCTACCTTGTACTTACAAAAATATTTAATACATGTGGTCAAACTTTCAGTTCAGACTTCAGACTGAAACTAACGTCTTATTGTCTAAAGCTTCTTTCTCTTAACCATTAGCATCATAGTTTAGAGCCTACATAGTGTGAGAAACTTTAGAACAATACCTCCGAATCCAGGTATTATACCAAGCTGCAGCTCCGGTAAACCTAATTGCGCATATGGTGTCGATATACGGGCATGGCAAGACTGAGATGCAAGAGTGCGAAAGGGTCATTTAAGAAAATACAGAGAAGAGTTCCTTCACTCGAAGAAAACAGTGAACATACCATTGCAACCTCTAACCCTCCGCCTAAGGCAAGGCCATCAATTGCCGCAACCGATGGTTTTCTTGCAGCTATAAGACGAGTATGCAGTATTAGGAGAAAATAAATAAAAAAAAGGTACAACTGTGCACTATCTAAGATACTAGATGGGGGATTTAGAAAGTTGAAAAAATACCTTCCACGGTGTCAGAAAGAATTTCTATGGCTACATAACCCGGTTTGGGTGTTTGAGCTATGATCAAAACAGAACTAAATGTTAGAAATACTTTGCTAGTGCACAATGACATAAGAAACACAGTAAACATCACATACATTTTCCTCCTTGTAATCCTCCGAAGGCGGTTATATCAAAACCTCCAGAAAATTTGCCTTTTTCACCTGCTCGACAACAGCAAGTATTAGCTCACATACACATACAAGTCATATCTTAATCAATATGAACAATCAGTCAATAAGCAATATATACTACACCTGTAATAACAATTGCCTTGATATCATCCCTTCGCAATGCCTGGTCGTAAGTCTCTTTTAAACTGTTTAGTACTGGAGACATAGAGAAAAAGAGTAATTTACTAAGTATGCCATATAATTAGTCTCTTCCGTACGCACTATATTGACTGACCTTAAGAATGATGGAGGTAACAAATTTATATGTCCAACTACATTCAAATCTTCCTTATTAATGAGCCCTCTTTAAGGTATATACAGAACAGTCGAACATTTTAGTGCTCTCATATGATTTTATTTTCTTACTTGCACAAAGTGTACTTATCATCTTCTGCAAGACCAAAGATGTATAGGCCGAGACACCAACATTAAAAACAAAACATGTATGACTAACCTTGTGAGTTGTGACTCAAAATCTAGTCATTTTCTGCTAAAAAATATACAGGAAAATATTCTATCAAACAAGTCTCGTCTATATTTCATATCTTCTATCCACGTGTTCTCAAATTTCATTCAATGCATCATTGTCATAGCATCTACTCTAAATTAGAAGTCCAAATTCTAGAAACATTTCAAACTTAACATGTAACAACTAACAGTACCATCCCAGCAATTTTTTGATGCAAGTTCTGAACCACGACATTTATATCCTATAATATTAATGTAAGAGGGATGTTAGGCCCGCTAGCATATGGTTATAATAAAAATATTTAGAAATTTATATAATAACCGTGCATCGCACTAAATATATGCCAAGTACTAGTAATGTCTCTAAGACCATGAACCCCTCTTTCTCCAACCAAAAAGAAAGAGGACAGAGAAAATCACCGCCAAGAAACAAATCCTACACAGCAAATCAGACACTTCAAACAAAGTTCTTCCATTCTTACACAGCATGACTTATTCAAAATTGAAGATCATACAACATCAAACATTAACAATCCCACTCATGATCCCATTTATTTGCATGTACACAACCAATATCTATAACAAACAAACCTACAAAAACAAAAATTCAACCCAACCCAACAAACTAAATTCTACCACAAGTGACAAATCAAGAAAAACTCAACACCCCATGTCCCAAAATCAAAACTTTAACTCTCTTACAAACTCAAGAAACCACATAGTAATTAAAAATAAAAACTGGGGTTGCAAAAATTGAAAAAAAATAAAAGTGGGTATCTGAAAAATACCATCAACAGAGAGGGAATTAACAGGAGGGTTAATAATTGTAATTATGGCCACCCCATCAGCTCCAACTTCCATAACTGTTCTTCCCATTTTTTTGTTAAATTTTTTCTTGAGATCTCTCAGCTAAGTGATGTGAAAACTGTGAATAGAATAGAAATGGGGGTTGATCACAGGACTATTTATTATTATCCAACAAGCAAGAAGAAGGTTCCGTGGCACACTTGTGTAGCGTGACGTCTATGTTGTTTCGAAAGATGTAATTTCAAAGATAAACATACAATACAAGTATAGACACAGGATGTACTGTGTGTATTTATATGACTATAAAATTATAGGTTGTGTGTAACTGTGTGTATATTTGTAAAAATTGGTTTAGAAAAGTGGACCATTAAACGTAACGTCTCATTGACTATTTTTATATTTTGTTTTGAAATTAATAAATTAAAGTACTTTGATTTTTATAATTAAATTAGAGTACTGAATACATTGGTTTAAAATTTATTTTTGAAAAATTGTACTGTAATATTTTTCTGACAACTTTTTTATTATTTATATGAGCCTCAAGATTATTCATAAATATTATATGAAATAATTATTATTTTTCGTATTTAAACTAGCATAAATTTTTTATTTTAATGATTGGTTTGGTTTGATATTTTTCATATAATTTAAATTTGTATTTAAAATCTAGTTATCTAAAATAATTGATTTTTAGTTTTTCAATTTTAATTCAATTTAGTTTTTTTTATCAATTTTAATTACATTTTCATTTTATTGCAATGTTCGCAATCTGATATTCTGATTCTTGCAAATCACAACGGAAGAATCTGCATTAAAGTACATACTCGATTTTCAACATTAAATACGACTAATAATTATTTATTAGCAGATTATAATCTATATATATTATATTATTATAACTGAAAAATTAAAAGTTTTTGGTTGTCGGTATGGTATTGGGTGAACTATACAAAAGAGAACATCCAATTTTATGTGAACCATAGAAACAATCTTAACCATTAAATTTTAATAAAATATTATAACCAAAAGATTAAAAAATTTTAATGTCCGTATGTTCAAATTAGAAGACCGACCTCAACACCCTATATACAACTATAACCCCCGATAGTACTCTTTTATACAACTTATCACGGATATAATAATATTATATTATATTTAAATTATATTATATGAATATTAAATTTTATGAATTAATATAATAATATTATTTTATTAACATTGATTAAATTTTATCACCATGTTATATATGTATTATCTATACTTTTATATTATATTATTTTAAACAAACTTCTCTTTTAATTAGAATATATAGTTGTACTCACAATCTACTAGCATGTTTCAATTTTCCTCATCGCTCAAACAATTAAATTTATTTAAAATTAAAATTTTATAATTAAAATTTTTGAATATTAAAATTATATTATATTTTACCTACATTAAAATATACTCTTTTATTTAAATTTTAATTAAAATATTTCTAATATATTTGTAACTCTTTTTATTAATAAAAATTTCCTAATTAGATTTAAAGAAAAATAAAAAGTTTGGTCTGTTAGTCGTCTGTCCGGTAAGTCCTCTTTTTATACAACTCTTTTTATCATCAGTGAGTTTTCTTTTTATATGACCTTTTTATGCAATTATGATATAATTATAATTTAATTTTACATTTTTTATACAACAATCTAATAACATATCTCACTTAACTTCTACTTGAAATTACAATTTATTAATTAAATCTCATGAATATTAAAACTTATTAATTAAATCTCGTGAATATTAAAATAATATTATTATTTTATCTATAAATAATTGTTATTATATATTACATTATTATAGCCGATATAATAATAAAAAGTTATATATTTAAATCATGTAAAACAATTAACATATAATTTATTAATTTCATCCGGGTTATAAACTAGTATTTAATTATTTTCAGAAATAAGTAATGTAATCAGTTTGGAGCATATCCTATCTGATATTTTCAACGGAAAGGATAGGGCGACACTTCCAATGCTGAATACTGACACGCATTACGATGCCAATACAACCCGTGGCAATAAAATAAGAAAAATATTTACTCCATTCTAGAACAAGGACATGCTTTTTGACTTTTTAAATCAGATAATCAAAGTTTTTTTTCCCAATATATTTTAAATAAAAATATTTATTAAATATTTTTTATTTTAAAAAAAATAAAATAATAATTGTATGATCAAAATTTTTAACATACGCGACACAAATTCAGAGTATATATTTTGAAATAAAAAAATATTATTTATCTAAACTAAATTATCCACAACCTTCTATCCAAATTGACAAATTTCTCCCCGTTCCACTTTAAAAATATATTTTTCAAAAATTTTGCATACTAATAGATTTTTAATTAATTATGGGTTTCGGTAGACCCGATAATTTTGGACATGACACGGAACGACACGAAAATTTAGTATTTGTGTTTGCATTTTCATTTTCAGTACACGAACACGAATGAACACGACCAAGATTTCGTTTCGGTTTTGTGTTTATCCTTCGAGTACATGACACGACACGAAATACACGACATAAATAAATTTATAATTAAATTTTAATATTTATAATGAATATATGTATATTTATTGTTAAAATAATACATGATTTTATAATATTGTATGTAAATATGATTTAAATATATATTTAATATATTTTATAAAAAAATTATCTTAGAATCTTTTAATTATATTTATTATTATTATTTATATTTATTTATATTTATATTTATATTTATATTCAATTTTACACGAAACACGACACGAAAACAAGGTACACGAACACGAAAGTACACGAATTCTAAATGGGTCGATTTTGAATTTGACATGTAAGTACACGAAATACGAAAGTACATGACACAAAATTACACGACATGAATTGTCAGGTCTAGGTTTCGGCTAAGTTCGATTTCAGTGGATGTATGTCTCGATGCACTATTATTATCGTGGATGAATATCCTCATTTATAAACTCGTCAGAGAACAACTATTTTAAAAAAAATTGACGCAAATATTATGCATTTCAATGAAAATATCGGATACTGGGACAAGTCCCAAACTGGCAATCCAACCTGAGAAACAAATAAACGAGCTAAATAAATAGCCGCTTTGTTTCCAGATCTCTTATCATACAAAATAAAAATATTTTTTGAACTAAATAAGATTAGAATAGCTTCCCGAGAAATCCAACTTACACAATCCCTGAAACTAACACCATTACAATTGACATTCACACAATTAATTTCAGTTGTAGTCCAATGTTCAGTACTTTCAGTTGCATTAACTGAAATTGGAGGAACTGATGCCCTCATATAATATGAACAATCTTCTGTTGTGAAAGGTGAGTTTTTGCGATTTCCACCGCCGATCCAGCCTCAATGCGGGTTTTCCATATTCCCCAAAGCATAAATTGAATCATTCTCAAAGAGACAAAACAATAAACCAAGAAAAACCAGAACATATCAACCATTCCAAAAGGAGGACAAACAAACACCCAAAAAATTGGGTACATCAACAATCTTCACAAAAGAAAGATGATTTATTGAGGTAAAAATAAGAATTACGGTGAATAAATGAGAGAAATAAAGACGAAAGTGAATTTGTGAGAAGTAAGAAGGCTTAATTGGTGAATAAAAAACTAAATCTGCATATATATATTTTTTTGTGATAGCTAGCTAGGGTTGGAGGTCGACTCTCATTGGATGTGTTAAGCGAAATGACGGGCTACCTAATTTTTTTAAATATTATAAAATATTAGATATTGTGACTTAGCTATTATCATGTACATTTGCAGATAGAAGTTTGTTTCTACTACAATTCAAAGTTGTAATTAAAAGTCAAGAATAAATGTCTGATAAAAGATTCAAGTTGGAACATGCATCAAGACAAAGAAGACTTCTCCAAAATAAGGAATGCAGTGTGAAAATTCTTCCAAGGCAAATGATCATTCGAGAAGTCATCCTAGTAGAGAAGTCGGTTATGGAACTGGTAGAGAAGTCTCAAACTTCAAATGGCTGAGATATTGATCGAGAAGTCAAAATCATTTAATCATTGGAGAAGTAAACTATCATTCGAGAAGTTTCACAAGATCAAGAAGTCCAGAAATGAAATGCATCGAGAAGTTATAAATTGAGGCAGTTGAGAAGCCTCAAGAATGAGCTTAATTGAGATTATAGCAAACCATTCGAGAAGTCTAGACTGATCGAGAAGTCATCAAAGTTCAATTCAATCGAGAAGTCTAGGCCAATCGAGAAGTATCAAAGCAAAACTAATCGAGAAGTCTCAAAGAGTAGTCAATCGAGAAGTCTATGTCATGACTTCTCGAAGTGTTTTCATGTGAATATTCGATTGTTTCAAATGAGCTAAATTCAAGAAAATGTGCAGAAGAACAAAACAAGTATTTGAAGCATTGTCATGATCAGGGTCAGTCAAACCTGTGAAGACAATGGCAAGTCTTCAAAGCAGCTTGGAGAAAGGAACAAGACAAAGACAAAAGATGAAATGCAAATGGTGTGGACTGTCAAGTGAAAGACTTAGCTAGAAATAGATTTTGTACAATGTAAAACTTTATTTGTTTGTTTCTAGTTTTGGTAACTAGCCTATGAAAGCATGTGCTAATGAGACACGTTGTCTGTATAGCCAAATGCACAACTTCATAGGTTAGTAAGTTGAATATTCACTGTATTCATTCCTTGTTTATTTACTTTCAAGAACAAGAAGCTGAGATTCAAAATTGAATCTCAGAGTTGTAGCAAAGTTCATTCTAATACAATATTAGATTGAAAGTTAGTTTATGTGTTTATTTACGGTCTTTATTTCCACAATTATTGATCAAACATTCATACACATCAAACTAATCTACAACAATTTATACACAAGATCAATTCATCAAAGCAACGGTAAAAAGGAATTAACATATACATTCACCCCCTCTGTATAAGTTTCTACTATTCATAACTAATAGAAAGATTTCTATCCGACTCACATTCCATTAGATAATTAATTGGAAAACAAAATATTGGTCTTAAATCGTGGATCCATGACGACACCAATTGACATCACCATATTACTCTCATCCTTCGATATTTATCAAACTTTAATTTCATTACTTGTGTCATTTCTCGAATATAATGGTTTGAAGCAATTATTATTTTTATCTATAATTTATTTAACTCTTTTTATTTATGATAACACAAGTTTGAAATTGGATTTACACTTCCGGAAATTATTTTAATGACTTCGTTACAAACATTCAGAAAAATACAAATTTCTTTTCCCCCCAATCTTCATTATTTAGCACATAATTCATAAATCATCCATCATGTGAGACAAACTTTGAAAATGCTTGTTTAGATTGAATAACATTATTTAATATTTTAAAGATAGAATTCCAACGAGTTGAAATATTTAAAATAATTTTTTTAGCCTTGAGATTAAAAAATGTAGAAATTTCAATAAACATATTTATTCCCGTCTTGAATTCTTTCAACAATTGACTTTGTTGGATCTAACTCATCTTGCACACGTAAATTGAATACATGTACATAACATTTAACATGAAATATTTTCTCTTTAATTAACAATGTCCTCTTTCGAATACCAAACATGTCTTTCAGATTTATCAAGACAACATCATTTGATTTAGTATTATCATTATATATCCGGTATAAAGGAAGGAGAATGTTACAAAATTAAAAAATCTCATATTAAGTTTTTAATTATTATTAATCCAATTCTCAGTGATAACCATATAGTCAATTTTAATGTGACGAGATCCACATGCTCGTTGTTATGTTCTTCTTCTTAACAAATTTGAAAAAATCTTTTAATTTATTCTTTTCAGTTTCATAAGAAGTCTTTCAATCATTTTTTGCAATCTTCTTAACTCATTTATCACAATATAATGATAAATAGCTTCCTCATCTCACCATAATTATATATAAAAGAAGCGAGTTTTATCTCATATACAATCTCAACTTTAAATTGAAACGAGAAAAATGACCCTGAATTTAACCTTATGAAACTTTCTCGAAGTACTTAAAAAATAAGTTTTGAATTGCACATGGTCCGCAGGGCTAATTAATGATATTGGGCCCGCAAGACTAATTTTCTAACTAAATAATTTTGTATTAATACACTATCTCGGAAAATTTTCCACCAAAGGATCTCATGCTCAATTGAAATTGAGTTTAGAGCAAGTCCAAAAGTGTACTTAGAGTATCTCCAACCACAATATCTAAAATGATTAGCTAAATTGTGATTATCTAAAATTTTGTTGAACTGTAAGAGTCTGTAATCCAATGATATTAGTTATAATGGTTAGCTATATTCAAAAATATCATTTTTTTTCAAATTCCTATATAAATATATGGAAATTTTATAAGACAAAATAAAATAAATTAATATTTTATTAAATATAAGTGAAAATAAAATATACATTTAATGAAAAGATATTTAATATAATAACAATTCAATATATATTAAAATTTAAAATATAATAACATATTTAAATATTACAAATATAATTAACAAATATTACTTTTATATATTATAAAATATATAATTAAATTATATTTTATTATATTAGATTATTAGTATTTTTATAAATATGTAATGTATGTTAAAATAATCATATAAGTAATTAATAAATTTAGTTAATAATAAAAAAATATTTTTTACACTTAATATTATATAAAATTAAAAATATTAAATATAAAATAAGAATTATACATATATATGAAATATAATATACAAAAAATATAATATACAGTATATATGTATGTGTAGGGTTATGTTTAAGTTTAGTTTTAATGACATGAATATTTTTAGATGATGGCTACACATTCAACTGATACAGAAGATGAGATGAAGAATATCTATAATTTTACCTAATAGGTTTCATGGTTGGAGTGGTGAATTTTTTACCTAATATCTATATCATGTATATCATGGTGTCACATAGACTTTTTACCTAACAGGTAATCATGGTTAGAGATACTCTTACATGATGTCCTAAATTATAATATAAGGAATATAACAAAAAATGTTACTCCAACAACTCCCTATTCCATCCTTGAAATGCTATGACATCTCTCTCCTCTCATATTTTTAAGGATGTCCTAGTCATTTTTTACTTGATTTTTATTAATAAAAAATTACCTTTCCTCTTTCTCATGCTTGTTTTTCCTTCTTTTTTACGATTCAAATATATTAATATTTTAATAATAAAAGAGGAATATAAAAAATATTGTTGGAGTGTATGTACAAAACTATTTCCTAAACTAGTATGACATAATATTTTTTAAGTAACTGAAGTACCGTAAACTCTATGAAGCTCTTGGAGTCCGGAGTCCATACTTAATTTTATACCTTTCACTTGCCTATTAAAGACGATTATACCGGTAGTTGTGCCTATTAGATTGACCATATTTTGTAGATTTTTCATTTTTAAAGATTTTTTTTTGAAAAAGTGTACAAGTAAACGGCCCAAAATTTTAGCATAAATTTTCTTTTCCTTAAAAATGATAAAATTGAATGTAATCGTAAAAATCATAAAAAATATATAATTTTCATTACCATTAAGATTATCATTTACTTCCCCATTCCCCACACAAGTTAACGTCCCGCACACACCTCTTTCCCGCCTAAATATAGACACAAAAAATCAACAGTCACTCTCCCTCTCAAACCACCCAACCAAACCCTCCACCACCCCAACCCCACCATGACCACCACCACCAGCAGCAGCAGCCACCCCAACCCACTCAGCCCCACCGAAATAATCCAGCTAGCTCAAACCCACCCCCACCCCCACCCCCTCCCCCCTTTCCTCCTCTCCCCATCCTCCCACCAAACCCTAATTTCCTATCTCTCCACTCTCTCTCCCCCTTCCATCTCTCTCTACACTTCCTCTCTCCTCTCTCTCCTCCCTCTCTCCCCTTCTCTCCTCTCTCTCCTCCCCTCTCTCCTCCTCTCCTACATTCCCCTCTTCTACACCCTCCCCCGCGATCGCAACTCCTTCACTACCCTCCACCTCTTCCAGTCTCACATCGAAACCATTCCTCCCCCGGAATTAGTAAAAATATCGCAACTAATCGTATCTGATTTATCGAAAATTATCGACCCTGATGATGCTCAGATTCTCGATATTTTACCTACTAGTCTTGACTTAATTTATAAATCTAATGAGAGAAGATGTGTTGATATGATGATTGATAGGGTAATTGTGAGCGAGTGGAATAAGGCTTTGTTGCTTAAGATTGTTTCCGTTGTTTACGAGTTTAGGTTTTTGAGTAAGGAGAGGTGTAGGGAGTTTGTAGATAAGGTGTTTGATGAAATGAGGAATGTCGAGTTGCAGGATTTGCCGTCGTTGGTTTATCAGTTGTTGGTTTTGGCGTCCAAAGGGTTTTGTAAACGGGAGGTGATTGAAGGGATTTTGGTGTTTTTTGGGTGTAAATTGGGGAGAAAGGCGAGTTCGATAGTTAGGCAAGTTGAAGGGACGGTGTTGTTACATATGAATTTTGCGGTCAAACAGGATCCTTCGCTAGGACAGGAATTGATTGGGATTTTGAGGAGTGATATACGGGGGTTTAATTATTTTGTGGTGGCAGTTTTGTTTTCTGTAGCTAGGATTCGGAGGTTTAACGACTCTGCAATGGCGATACTGAAATCAACGTTGGCAAATGCTTACAAGGATTGCAAGTTTGCAGGGTTAATATTAACTACACCTTATTAGAGTTCTTTAATTTGTCTTAATCTTGAAGCTTTGTATTTGTTGTACTTGTACAAGTAATTGAATAGTCATGACAAAAAACCAATTGGTTCTGACTACGGACGAATGATAACATTATAAGAACAGTCATGTTTAATATTATTTAAGCATTCATCGTAGTTAGTAGCGTGTTTAGCTTCTCTTCCTTAAAGATAGCAAGCTGCATTGAGGTCAAAATGTTGATGGAAAATTTGGGTTTATTATGGACACAAAAAAGTAGTATAATTATTATACTCGAATGAAATGTCAAGTACCATATTATACTCGAATGAAATGTCAAGTACCATATTATACTCGAATGAAATGTCAAGTACCAGCAAGCTTGTAATCTATCAATACTATGAAACATTGTGGACATCTTTTTATATTTTCGTATCCCAGATATTTTATGTTTTACTGTACTTCTTCATGATATCCTTGTGTTTCAGGGTTTGTAAATGGCTTCCGACTGATTTGAAGGAAGAATATCTGCAGATTGCTCTGGTCTTAGAGAAAGCGATCTTGAGAGCTGTAAGTGTCCTACACTCTCCTTTCCTGCAGTTGCTCATTCATCAGTCTGGTCCTATATCTAGGAGAGGAAGTGAACTGTCCTGCAATTGCAGCCTCTTGACAATTGAGTATTTAAATCTAGATGTGTTGTAGTGTCTTACATTGTCAAACCAATAGAAGTTTTATTGCTGAAAGAAATAAAATGTATTCGATAGTGAGGCAGGAATAAATAAATAATTAATCAGATGACATAGATAATTAGTTCAGATAACAGTATAAAAAAAATTATTAAGTGTGTGGCCTATGTGTTGATCGATTGATGCATCTTCTTGTGCACCTATCACCTAACAGTTCACATTATCTCAAGTACATTCTCCAATATATATTTGTAAGTTGATAAAAGTACTTTTGGAAGAGAGGATTTTGTCTAATCATGAACCTATTACCTTGTGGTTCACATTAATCTTACATATAAATTTCGATTAAATTGCTGTAGGTTAAAGAAAGCAATTATGGAAGAGAACATATCATTCCCAGCATTGTAAGGTTTGGATTTGTGTTGCTTGAATCGGTGGATGAGGGAAGCCAGAAAGTGCTCTGCAAGTCCTATGGTCTGATGGGTTCCCAGAAACTAGGCATGCAGATGCTGAAATGTTTATTTGAAGTTCATGATATGGCGAGAAATGAGGTCAGTATCCACTATTTTCCAGAATGATATCTCTTCATTTCATGCATTATTCATATCCTTTACATTTCTGCATTGTGCGTCATTCCAAATCGAAATAGATGTTTAGCCAAATATTTTTTAAGCTGCTTCAGCACCAAAGTTTTGTCATATGTGGTTTCTCTCTTTATCATATAGAGAAGTGTTGGCGATTGTTACAGCAGTGGTCTGCATTTCCTTGTAAATCTATACCCTCAAGAAGTATTTGAATAATATACCTACAAATGCTTTTTTTTATTGCCACTTCAATTATATCCACTAATCACCCATCTAAAGAAGGATCTTCACACTAGATATATGTTCGTTAACTTGGTAGGTTTATTACTTAGAAAAACCAGTAGAATCATCATTTTCTTCTTATTCATTTTCTGGTGACTGTTATCTGGCAGTTTAGAAAATTTAAGACACCAACATGATTGGATATACATACTGGATATCAACTTGATCGACTGTATGTTATTGAATCATGATGACATTCTTCTATCAATATATTGAATGGTCGAAACACCAACTGTAATGACTATTCCAGTTCAAGTGTTCTCTTTTTTCCTTTCCAAAACCAGTGACATGTTTATTAAGCCTCTTGCAGATCATTGAACAATGCAAATTTCGCATTCTTTCTGCAAAGCCAGAGCAGAGTTTGGCCATTATAAGGTGTGTTTTATGTTCATAGGGGCAGTTCTGAATTTTTTGTATTCTGATTACAGAACTGACGTCTCCATGTATCACTTTAGTTTCTTGTCTTTTATTTTTGAGTTCTATTTGAATCATAGATAATTAAGCATTTCTGGCAGATTATTATGTCGTCTGGTCCAGTGCAATCCATATCCCATGTTAGAATATGTTTCACATCTAAAGGAGTTGCTGGATTACTTTACTTTCATGAATGGAAAGGTTGCGATCCATCTTCTTACTGCTATACTTCCCCTCGCCAGATTCAGTCGTGACCTCCGGGTATGCATTTTCAGGTGCTTAAATTTAAATATATCTTGCTGTATAAGATTTTGAAAGAAGTACAACACTTGACTTAACCGTAGTTTGGTTTAGAAGAATGAATGGATCAAGGTTTAGGTGAAGGGATTTTAAATATTGTCTAAAGTAGTTCAAGCAATGTGATTTGTTTGATATAGATTTATTGTTAGTGAGGATCTTCATTTTCGTCACCATCTAGGACTTTAACCGCATTTGGTCAGTTAGTTTAGAAGGTATCTATTTAAGAAAAAAGACCGGTTCAGAATTAGAGAGGAACAGGATAGGCCTGAATAATTTAGAGAGAGACAAGTGTTTCTAATATAGCCTACCTAGCTGCTTCTGCAGAAGCCTGAAAGTGTGAAAAATGACCACATTTCTCTCCCTTGATAAATAATATAATATTAAGTAGGCAATACCGTTAAAGTTACAAACACATATATATTTCCTCTTAGTTTTCCCTTTACCGAGTTTTCTATATGGCCCCGTTTGGCTGGACTTAAATTTAAAATAAGTAACTTATTTTAATTTTTTTTTATACATATTTTCAAAAAAAATTTGTAGATAAATATTTATTTTAGAATTTTAAAACCAAATATGATTTTCAAAATTGAAAATAAGTTACTTATTTTCAGAAAAGTACATACATACTAACTTTTTCTGAAAATAAGTACTTATTTCCAGCTTATAAGTCCAGCCAAACGGGCACACTATTAGTTTGTTAGATGTTTACTCATGTTTGAGTAGTCGATGCCAAAAGAAGAGAGGCTTATGTGCTGTTTTCTTCCTCCAAAAATTGATGTAGGATTACACCATATTAGTTGTGCGCAAGGCGATGTTTAAACATGAAGATTCAGTCCTTGAAGCTGCAACTAGTGCCATTATGAAACTGATATTAGCAGAAAAGAAAGCTCAAAAAAATGTCTCAAACTCTTTTGAGGAGTCATCAAGCCAAGCCAGTTGCAGCCAGCAAGCTGAGGTGCCATGTGGCATTGGTGTTGGTCTTTTCCAAGAATTTAATGGTTTGCTGCAGAGATGCCTTTATCGGCAGGTGTTTGTGAAAGCTTTTTTTTCGTTCTACTTTTTCCTTTATTATTTATATCATGATTGTCATTATTATAAATCTTTTAATAATGGTTGCAATAATTCCTCTAGGCAAAAGTCAAAGAGATTATATACGATGGCTTTGTGGAGCTCATTTTGGTGGACCCATCAACCTCAGGGTCTGTTTTTGAGTTTTTGTTGCCCCACTTTCTACAGTTTTACAAAGAGGTAACTATACATATAGGTTTATCGATATCAAATTTTACCTGGTTCTTGAATGTAAGTATGTTATGCAGTTTATGGCAAAAGTTTATTTTGCGTCATTACTTATCATACGTGGTCTTTTGTGTGGCTCATGCACCATCTATTGATATTTACCATCATAATTTTAGGATGCAGAAATTCAACTTAAATTTGACCAGTGTGTTAGATTGGAGAATGGAAAAATTTGCATACAAGAGCCTCTTGATTGCCTTCTGTCATGTGTTTCCTGGATTCTTTTAATGCAACCACTCGGTAAATCTGATCCTTCAGATGCACGGCAGTCTTTTGGTTTCTCCCTTACACAAGAAAATGAGGTATCGGTTTGTAATATATAAGTTACCTGTTACTATGTTAATTCTAGTACCTTTTATTTATTGATAGTTTGGATCACTCTAGGCAGGAAGGAACTTGTCTGGTGAGTCATTCTCAAGTGCTTTATCAAAGATTCGGAACTTTCTTAGAACTGCAAATTTTGAAGGTTAGTTAAAAGTTTGTGTTGTAGCATTATTGAGATCACTGATCAGTCTACTGCTGGCGGACATATAGTATCCCAATCTTTCTACTTATTTTCAACATTTTCCATATAAAAAATGCAAATATAAAATGAAGTATCTTATTTTCTGAGTCACACAGAACTTTTCATTAACTTTCTGATCATGCATACCTGCTATATAGTTGGATCTCCAATAACTGTAATCCCCTAATATGAGAGCTTTGCTAACTAGATTGCATTTTCTTGTAACCCAAGTAGACCTACATGGACAGACCCAGGATGCAGCCTCTGCACAAGTAAAAGAAGAAAAGAAGAAATACTGTGCTTGGATTCTATCTGGGATTCTTGAGGTGGTGGTAAATGTCATTACCACTGAATTTGAGAAAGCAACTGATGTCAAGAAGATAGATTTAGAAAAAGAGCTTCTTGAGCATGTTGATGTTTATGCATCTTTAGAAAAATATTTTTCTAATGGAACTGGTAATAAGAGGGGGATTGTTAGATCTACTGCTACTCAAATACCTGATAAGCCTGAATCAGGCAGAACAAATTTATTTCAAGAAAGGACTCTGTTGGCAACTACAAGTATCAGACATCTTTTTCATATAGCGCTGGGAATGTACAAAAGTGGCTCTAATAGCACTGCAACTTCTCAGAATCATAACCAGTCATCCTCGAGCAACTCATCAATTCAATGCTTCAAATTGTTATTGTTTGCCTTAAACGCTTCTCTCAGACTGATAAAGTCGTTCTCAGCAGCTGGCAAAGATGATATGCTGAAGAATTTAGTCTATGGAGAAATGAAGTTGCTTAGTTCACCAATATTGGAATTGATTTGGTTCCTCAAGTTAAGTCCAAATACTGTGGTAGATCATAGGAAAAACGAAAATAAGGGGAGGAAAGACGGTGAAGACAGAAAGGAAATTTTTCATTTGGCGCTTATTTGCTTGAAGGAATTAATAACAACAGCTCTGCAGTTCCCAGAGCAAGAAGGCATTATGGCGGAGTTAGTCTCACAAGCTACACTTGAGAATAGACCAAAAGATGTTCCAAATGTTGATTTAGTTGATGAATGCGAAGAAGACAATCGAACTGATGATCAAACTGAAAGAAGTATACACATGTGCATCCAGTTGATCATTAAACCTATATTCTCTGAGCTTCTTGCTGCTTCATCTTTTCAAGAAATCGAGGTAAAGTATCTATTCTCTCGTGAAAATTGTGCTCACAGTTCTGTGAACTAGCTTTGCCTTATAAATGTCACCTGAAGTACAATTATATTGGTCAGATCCTCTGTGATATAACAACAAGCATGGGAACCAAGTTGTCTGGAGAACGGAGGAGGTCTCTTGGAGACTGGGCACTACATATCTGTAAAAGCTGTGATGTGAAAAATTCCAAGATTGCAAAAAGTGTTTTTCATTTTGTATTTTTATTAACTCCATCTCCAACTGATTTAGTTGTTGCTCAAGATGTGGCCAAAGAGTTGTTAAAAGTAATGGGATCAGATACTAGCAGCCCACTAACGAAATCGGAAACATACCCCCTTATACAACAATCTACAGAAACTATAGTAGCTTCTTCTGTGTTACATATGATTGAACCAATTGTTGTTGACATGGACTGGTTTGCCAGTAAATTGAAATCTTACTTGGGGGCTAATCAGAAGGGCATTATGCTTGACGAGAACGATAGACAGGCACCTGTGCTGGCATTGGAAGAGATCTTTTACATGACAGCTGAAGCCATGGTGAAAGTTTTATCACCTTTTCTCTCAATGAGCCTCAAGGGTATGTTTGTCTAAACCATTGTTAAGTATATACAGTCAAATCTGCTAATCCTCCATATAATCGTATGTTTATTCTGATCATTAAATATATTTGCAGATTCTCAAGCAGAGCATTTGTTGAGACTGGCTACAAGATTTTACAAAAATTTAGCCCGAATTTCAAAGCTTCAAATTGCTCCCAAGGGTTGTAAGCCAGTGTTACCTAGCCATGGTTACCAGAAGCTTGTGGAAATAACTTGCAAGCACTTAACTGCCCCCCTGTATAAATTTGTTGAAGTGATGCAACAGGTATAAAAGGAGGGGACTCATTGTAATTCTACTAAATTTAGTTTTAGGATAAACATTTTATGCTTATGATGTATAAGGTTTCTGTGTTTCCAGAATCAGCAAGAGAGTGCGGCGAGGAAAGGAATTCTAAACAAGATCAAAAGGGAAAATAGATGCATCCCGGAATTGATATTCCATATCGAAGACTACGAGAAGTATCTCATTTTTCTAACCAAGGCAAGCAAAATCAATTTGTTAAGGCATGCAAAGCGTAGCACATCTAGAGATTTCAGAATAAAGAAAACAGACGACACAGACGACAAAGAAGGTGCTGAAAATGACCAACTCAATGAGAATAATGATGATTCTGCAGCAGAAGCAGCTGAAGATGATGATGCAACCGAGGAGCCTGGAGATAATGGACATGAAATGCCAGAGCTGGGATCACCTGTGGCAGATGATTCTGTCTCTGATGAAGAAAATGGGCATTCCTTTCCAAGTGCAAAGAGAGCAAAGACCATTAATACAGTTGTTCAAGATTCAGATGATGAAGCATAGACAAACTGAAGGAACCTGAATGGCCAAGTTAGTCTGAAAATTTGATTTGCATATAAGAAGCTAGAGTCCACCTCACCTAGAGTAACACCTACTGTGGAAAGTGTATATATAGGTGTCTTCAAATTTCAAAAATATTTGAATTGATAACGGCTATGATATATAAGCCTAGTTTTCTTTCTTAGAGCAACTCCAACAGAGTCTTAACTCATTCCTTAAATTTAATATAAAATAATAGATCTTAGTAATTTAGGATATAGATAGGTATTATGAACTCCAACAATGTTACTTATATTCATTCCTTATCTTATATTTTATTATTAAAAGTACTTTTTATCATTAAAGGTGCACTATTCAAGAGAGAGAAAGAGAATGCTTTTAATATTTTATCATAAAATATTAGTTAAGACATACTTAGGGGTTTCTTATAATCAGGAATGAAAGGAAGAATCCTAGTGGTTCCTAGTGATATAAGGAACCACTAAGACATTGTTGGAGCACCATTTTTACTCTCATTCCTTAAATCTTGATTTAAGAACTCAAACAGGGAAGCTATTGGAGTTGCTCTTAGTGGTTCTATGTGCTAATAAAGCATGGAAAAGAATGCATGTTCTTATGTACATTTTTATATGTGTGCACTCCATGTTGATTGTGTTTTGCATGTATTAGTCTAGCTTGTAGAAATGGAAAATTGCCAATTGTTTGGTCTATTATAAAGCAAACCTTGTGTAGTATTAAGGGTTTCGTTTTCTTCTGACAACGAGATATTCCAGGTAACTATATAACATGCATTTATGAGGTTGATTGTTTTCATATCATTCGTTTTCTGCATAATTGTGGCTTTTGAGAATCCGGAAGGGTGGCAAGTTTAACATGTCAAATTCACAATGCATTATGTTATCTGAAATTTTATAAGTTTGACTTGTAATTTGTGTCGGTGCCAAGGTCTTTAGTATGGTTTAGATCTGTGTAGACGAGACAAGCACAATTTCTTTTTAGTTGTGTTCAACAGTTCTGGCTCAAAGTGGTGGCACCAACGAATAGTTGACATGCCAAGACTTGTACCGGGGAACCATAGTTCAGCTAATAATGATCTTTGCTGTGGACATTGAAATTTGAATATGCAGATCACCCTTCCTTAGAGCAAGTCCAACAATGTCTTAGCATGTTGTCCTAAGTTAAAATATAAGGCATTTTGCACAAATGAGTGCTCAAACAATGTCCTAGTGGTGCCCTAAAACACTAGGACATCCATCAAGTGCCTTACTTTTAGGGCACTACTAGGACATTGTTATCAATAAAATATTCATTTCCCTCCATTTTTTAATGCTTCTTTTATCTTTTACCTCTTGCACTATACTACCACAAGCTGGGTAAGGAAAGAGTCCTATTTACTTATTGTTTTGTTATGAATGGTCAAAGAAAAGAGCATGGCGACTCCCAGTATTGTCCTATATTGTCAAGTGTTATGCTTAGATATTGAAGTCATTATGGATAAATTGTGAACACCGAATCCGAAGAACCACTTTGGTTGAGATTTGAGAATGACTAGTCTAGGCAGTAGGCAGTAGAATATGAGTTCATCAGTCAAATATGAGTAACTTGTCCTTAATCTCCTCACTGTGAACAAGCCAATTTTGATTCTTCTTTTTAAATTCTTGAGTAACTTGTCCTTAATCTCCTCACTGTGAACTTGGATGTACATAGTTATATAGATATGAATAGTGTTCAAAAGAAGCTATTTACAATTCTGCGGAGACTCTGAACAATGATTTTGAATGTTTATCTTCATCCCCTCAGTCCTGCACAGGGGAGAGTGCTACTTCTTACTTGGGTTAATTATTGTAAGAGAGGATTTACTTGTGACTAGCTAGGGAGTCAAGTGAAAGGTTTCAGTAGTATCTGGTGGACAATTTCAGGTGACCATGGCTGCCGGTACGCAGTAGTACTAGAGGATGGAATTCAGTTTCCTTTCTCCATTCTTTAGGCCTTTTGAGTCTTTTTCGTGTTGTACTGTGCTGTGCTTTTTGTGAAGCATTGTGCAGTGATGTATTTCTCAAACTGCTTCTTGTATGGGATATGAATATTGATATTTTTCAATGACCCTAACGGATACGATAACAGTTTAGCTAAACTATTACGATAACAGTTTAGCTAAACTATCTGCATGGGATTGGTTCTAGTTGCATTATATATTTTATTTATTTCAGGTTAGATATTTCTCATAGTTCTTTTTCTTTAGGGGTTGTTAAGTTAGCTGGATAGTAACTGAATGAAAAATGTTGACAGGTTGTGATATAGCGCAGAGTTTGAATTTTTATGTCAACTGATACGTATCTACGATGATATTGTGGTGATAGTTTCGGAGGATCCTCTTGTATGATTGAACTATTGAAGATGATCAACTGCCATAGTTTTCCCCCCCTAGCTAGTAAGGTCAGCTACAAACAAGAAATCTGAATACTTTGGCACACATTTGGGATTTGGCTCTACCAAACTCGTCCTTTGTAACATATCCGCTAGGCTAAGGCTTGCATAGCCCTGTAGGTGCATATTACATGAAAGCTGGCCATGTCTGGGGCATACCAGAAGATAATATGTGGAGAAAAATGAAATTCTTAATGCACGTACACCTTTTATTTAGTTCAGCTAGCTGCTATATTTGATTTGCTTGTATTGCCAAATTCTTGATACCACTTTTTAAATATTGATCGAAGGCATTGATATTTTGGTTCCGTAAGATAGGTTCAAATTTGCTCAAGTAAAGGAGATGGACACTTGTAAAGTGACTGCTTTATCTTCGACCCTCATGATGTAACAAGAACTTGGATTTTTGCTTTGATGTAGATAACTATGAACCACTGAACCATAACAAGCATAGTGGACATTTTTCACACCCCATATTTCAGTAGTATTTGACCCCATTTGAGTAGTATTGGCAGTTGTCACCTAGTGTGCCCACAGCAAATGTACTAGTCTAGTAGTATTTTCAATTTTATGGATAACGTTAACATCCAGTAATACATACATAAATGTACGTATCAAAGTTCAATCATAAATTTAATAACTCAAGATATCATATCTGCTATTTGATCAAAGCAGACAAAAAATATCTAAGAAACTAAATAAACATGGAACATATTTTATTATTCCATTAGTATCTTTTATAATTAGTGGACGAGAATTTATCACGATTTTCTAATTGTTGGACAAGAATTTATCACGAGACATTACCCCTACTTTGAAAGAGTAAATAATTTGTTTTTCGGCAACATTAAGACGGGAAAAATTGTTAAATTCTTAAAAGCAAAGCAGTAAATTAGATGATACATTTGAACTAAGACCAACTTCTTTTTGCACTGAAACGAACATTTCTCACTACTAAACCAGAAAACTCCCATCAAAGTTGGGTCTAGTCAACCGGCAAATTCAAACGCTCGATTTTTAGTTGTCTTGGAAGTGGATGATGAGTAGTATGAAGAGCAGTTAGTTGTTTTCTTCACATTATATGTATTCTTTTTACTACTCATATGAGCAGCAGTCTGATCTTTCTCGTCCATGTAGATTTGCCTGCACCTGCACTCCACACTACAAAAGCCTTTGTCTCCTCTGTACAAAACAAAGCCATGTTCAACTTTTAGATCTTTTTTGTTCATTAACAAAATGTAAAAAAATTGTGATTGTATTAATGCATGCAACAAACCCAACCTGTGTGTGAGAGAGAGAGGGAGAGGGAGAGAGAGAGAGAGATGAGCTTACTTGTACATGTAGATGTCTTTAGAAGGCAAGAGTTTCTTTCTACAGAGAAAACATTTATCCAGAAAAGTTCCAAGTGTTGAAGAAGTAGCAGGTGAGTATAAAGAAGAAGGTTGAGTTGTTTTAGTCATGGTGACTTTGTTGATAACTTGTGGACTTTTCTTGTTTGAACTGCTAGCACTTCTTCCCTTCTGTGTTTCAAGCACTATACTCAGTCCCACCATCTCCCTCACTCTCTTCTTATCTATGTATAGATGTGTGTATGTATATATAAGTGCTTGCCTTTCACTAGTACTAATGGAAAAATCAAGATTTGGTTGATGGAAAAAGAAAATAATTAACAGTACTAGTATTTAAAGAGAGTGACCGAAGAAGTGATGCACAGCTGTAATAGGAGGACTAATACACATATGTACATCCAGAAGCACGATTCTATAACTACTAAAAATATTTATTTAATATTTAGTCAGTGCTCCCGAGTTCAAATATAAAGAGAAAAGAAAAGAAAGTGAAAACTTTTCATATTGTGCTCCCCAATTTTTTCAGGAGAGAAGAGAAATGATTGAAATAGAAAATTTTCAAAATTTTCTTTACAAAAACTTCTTCCCAGAAATGGGATGATTGCCAGTGAAGCTCTCAGACAATTTTTTTAAATATTCCCCCTCTATCCATTTTTTTTCAAAATTTTCTCTTTTATCCTATTAAAAACTTTCAAGCATGCTAGAGAAAATTTGTTAAACATTTTTTATTTTTTCCCCTTCTCTTCCATGAAAAGTAATATATTTTTATTGATTTTTAAGGATCGCTCGAGACTATTTTAAAGTCAATCGAAAACTATAACATAAAAGAAATAATTGATTTTTGAAAGTCAGTCGAGAACGGAACCATACAGCTCTTCGCTTATATCTAACTTCTACTGCATGGCTTTTACCTTCCACGTACCCCTTTTTATTTACTCCTTTCTTTAATTGCATACCTATCTTATTTTCTCTGAGGTTCTGAGCCAATCTGATGTCTTGTTCAACGCTTTATATGATTTTTACTGATCACATAGACCTATAGGGACAGTAAATAAATATTCTCTTCACCTTCCTGCAGGTTACACCTGTCCTTCTTCAACTAGAACTTGCTATTTTTATTTACTGCCCATCAATTTTTATTACCTGCTTCTACTACTACAGTCTGTAGCTATGTTAAAAATGGTGTCTGTGTTTACAGATCCGATTTATGGTTTACACGCAAACTGTGGATGGTTTCACAAGGTGTTCTGTATTAGTCACATTAGTTGACAGTAAGTAAAACCCAAAACTGTATGTATTTCTTAAGGAAGGAGGATACGGGGAGGCCGGGAGGGTGAGATTTGTAAATTTTATATAATTATATTTCGTAAATGTTCTTATTTAGTTTAACATGTCATTATTAATTATTGTCGTGACTAATTCGAAAAAAGAGCAATTTTGGACGCATAGAATGTAAATAAATGTAAATGATTAGTAAGGTGTTATCTCAAAACTCAATAGACAAAAATACTCTGAAGTTAATCTGTTTCACAATTTGGACTATTGCAATATCATCGGGCCACCTGTCGTTGAGAAGGACAGTGGCCCAATGTACTTGGCCCAAATGATGGTACCGTCAATCCGTTTGGCCAGAGTTTTTATTTGCATCCTACCAAAAATTAATCGGGTTAAATATCTTGTTGGTCACTGAAGTCAGCCTGATGTATCAAGATGGTCACTGAACTGAAATTAGACTCATGTAGGTCACTAATTTGAGTAGATGGTACACTCTGTTAAGTCATCTAACGGAAGTTACGTAACATGACAAAAGTTGCTGACATGACACGTCTGTTATGTAAGGATAATGATAAAATATATTTTACTAATATTTTATGATATATGTTGTAAATCTTTTTTTATGATTTTTTTTTTAAATTAGGAACAAAAAAACTTTTTGTGATTTGCAATGTTATATTATGAAAGAATATAGATTTGCAGTGTTAAATTATTTGCAAAAGTTGCAGTGTTAACTTATTCTATATTCTTTCATAATATAACACTGCAAATCACAAAAAAAAAATTTGTTGCTAAATTTTAAAAAAAAGAATTATCATAAAAAAGATTTACAACATATATCATAAATTATTAGTAAAGTATATTTTATCATTATCCTTACATAACAGACGCGTCATGTCAGCAAATTTTGTCATATCACCTAATTTCCGTTAGATGACTTAACGGAGTGTACCATCTACTCAAGTTAGTGACCTATATGAGTCCAATTTCAATTCAGTGACCATCTTGATACATTAGGTTGACTTCAGTGACCAACAAGATATTTAACCCTTAATTAATCTCAGTCCAAATTGTAAGGAGATTCTTCAGGTAAGTTGTCTCCATTTCCAACTATTTCTGGGAGCGAGAATGACAAATATTGTGACCGTTTGGGGTTCCTTTAATTTAAAATAAGTTACTTATTTTATATTTCTTTTTTATATATTTTCATTTTTTTTAAAGATAAATATTTATTTTAGAATTTTAAAACCAAATATTATTTTCAAAATAAAAAATAAATTACTTATTTTCAGAAAAAGTATATACATACTTACATTTTTCCGGAAATAAGGTTATTTCTGGAAAAAACTGTTGCCAAACAGGACGATTATGAACCAAACAAAACTCACTCGAACAACAATAATTATTCTTTAGTGCCACCTATGTTTTTTTGTAAAGGTTTATCATATGCAAAATATTCATCATATTCTCCCACCGATTGTATTGCCTTAAGTGACTCTCTCTCCCAATCTGCCTTATATATTACACTCAATATATTGTAAAGCAATAATAATAATAATAATAATTTTTGAGATAAATTTGATAAGAATAACAATTTTAAATGCAACAGTAATTTTTAATTAAGGGAATACACATTTATGGATGGAGTATCAAAATTTGTATACAATACTCTAGTGTTGTAAATACCTATAACAAAAAATTGAAATGTTCCACTACCAAAATGTGTATTCTATATAAAATGAAATATCTTATTTCAAAATTTGTATCATGGTCCGTTATTTTTAAATGGAATATAGTGTTAGGATACCGATTTATCTGAATTTTATAATATATTTTTACAGTTATAAATTACTAATAACTTTATTTTCTAATAAAACTTTAAAGAATGGTTATTTTCAACCATGACATGAATGATGAAACTTGGGCTGCTAAAAATCCATAACAAAGTCCCAAAAACTCAATTTTCCGTCCAGTTAGCCACTGGTGCATCACATGTATAAATAAACAATACACCTTTAAAATATGGATTCAAAATACTCTTATTCTCCAATGAATGCAACATATATTTCTCATAATTATTCATGAAGTCACTTATTTTCTCTCTACCTTTGTGACATAAATTTAAATCAAATTGATATGGCTTATAGCATCCTGATTGGCATACATTCATATCAATATCATAAAAATTATGATATTAGTTTTCAAACTTTGAAAATTCACCTCATATAATGCTTGAATTATATTCTGATATTGTAAATCATGTATTGGTTGATAAGTGTCTGACAATTTTTTCACACCTTTAATGGGATGTTCATCATCATTCTTATCTTCGTAGACATCATCAAAACTTTCTTTTGCATCATTGTCATTGTCTTCTTGTATAACCATGTCAAATCCGTCACAATCCATAGACATAACACACTTTTTAGAAACCACTATCTCACAATCTTTTTCAACTACTTCTGCACTTTTCAAATCTTCCAAATAATTATCCACACTAGTATAAACAAACTCTTTTATCTCTCTCACATCCAATGAACTATCATGTTTAGTTCGAGGACTTTCATCGAATACATCAGTAACATTATTGATATCACTAAAGTATCTCAAAATTTGTTGTGCCTCTTTTTCTATGTACTCTGTCACTGTTCGGTTGCCATGTGCACAATTTTGGTGACTCTGAAAAATAAACTGATCATAGTCGGGAGATAAAAATCTGTTCATCAACATCTTCTTCATCTTCCTCCAAGATTGAATCGGAGATTTTCCTTCACGTCTGCTATTAATTTGTAACTTCTCCCACCATACCGCAAAACCACTCCATAATTTACAAGTTACCAGTTTCCCCTTTTTATAGTCAGCAACCTCCATAAACTCAAAATAACGCTCAACGTCTGAAATCCAATCTAAGAAATCTTCGGTCTCTAACATCCCATAAAATAACAGAATATTAGCATAAAATCCAGTCATCGTAGAACGAGGCAAAACCTGGCTCTGATACCACTTGACGCGGGACGGAAGCGAATGATAAACAAACGTTAATCCTTAAAAGATAAATAAAAGACTACATGAGAAATCCTTAAACAACTTGAATCCACAAGGAAGAATTATTGAATCCACAAGAAAAGAAGAGAAAACTCTCTAGGTTTTTTATTCCATCAATAATAATTCAATTAATCCAATACAATGTTTAGAGAGAATATATTTATCCCTATAAGGAAATATAAATAAATAAACTCAATATAATTTTGGACATTTCTCACCTACAACATTCTAAATATAATATAATATAATATAATTTAAACTTTTATCTTCTAAATATTAAATACTAAAAATGATTAAAAATACGGATTTCTTATCCTACATCAACAATTACCTATTTCAAAGGCCGAATCATTAGTAGGGCTACCATTGTTAGCTCCAAAACTTGAACATCTTTGGACTGAAATTCCAGCCCAATGATGCTCCAATTCAACAATCGAATGTGAGAATGAGATGAACACGAGCAAGCAAAGAAGATTTGAGCACTGACTCACCCGTTTTTTTTACTCACCTTATTATAAAAAAAGGTAAGATAAGATAATTATTATGAAAAACACAAGTGGCACGTGAGAAAGCTCACCCATAACGACCCATAAGGCCCTAACACAAAAATAAAAATAAATTCATATGTTTGGACTTTAACACATACATACGTTTCGAATATACACATTTCTAAATTCATCAAACACCCCTACACGTCGTTTAAATTATCATCATCATCATAATAATAATAATCACAACAACATTATTATATAATAAGTTTCGTTAGTGGCCGTTGGATCAAATTCAATTACAACACAACAGTATGTTATCCCGCCGGATTTTTCAGATTAAGCCGTGGAGCTCCGGCGCTTGGCGTGCCTTGTTGTATAATTACACCCTCGCTGCCAACACGCAGATCAACACCAACACTCCAGCTTTTAAGTCTTGTTCAGCTCGTATTAATTTTATTCACGTAAGTTTTTTAACTATACAAATCACCAGTTCTCGCGGTTTTTATTTTTAAATGTTCGACTCTGTATATTTATATAAAGAGATATGTGTTTGTGAATTGTGTTGAGAAATTAGTATCCAAATTATTTGTGTTTCGTGTTGTGAAATGTGGAGATACGTTTTCGATTTTATAAGGTTGTGAATTTTGTTGTACTTGATTGTATGCGTTAGGATATCAATTGTTTTAATTGTCATACCGAGCTTCGAGTGAGCTTAATTGGATCTTATTATAAAATTTTAAGACTGGTTAACAAATTAATAGTGAAATTATTCGTGTTGTGGATCATAGAGGTAAGTGTTCTATTTTTATATTGTTCGTGTTGTGATTGTAAACTATTAGAGTATATATAGGATAAATGGAACAAGATAAGAGCTGTATTGCTTGAAATAAAAGGTAGCTCCTTTTTAAAAAAAACGGAAGACAACAATAAGAATTACATTAGTTTGTATGGTGGGAAAGCTTAAATTTATGCAAGTATCTGCCTTTTTGCAAAAAACTGATGCTTCGCATTTTATGTTCTGCAGTTCTCGCAGTAGGAGTGATTGTAATTACGTTTCTAGGTTTTGAATTCTTTAGAAAATTTGAATTTGTATCCCATTTAAAAGTTGGAGAGCAAGGTAGTACGAGAGCTGAACTACTTTAAGTTATAATTTGGACTTGATATGTGTCTTGAGGAGAAAGAGGAACGTGGACTGTTAACTAAGTCAGTATGTTGCTGAGATACTTGATGTGGCAATTTTTGTATATATTTTTTACTTCATTAACATAAATCACTTGAAAGGGATATAATTGTATTGTACTAGAAAATTGTCAGACCATAAGTAGATTACAAGCATTTAGAATATAATCGTGAAAACTTTAACATTTGTGGCAATGGATGGTTGTTTCTTAACAATGTTTTAAAGTACAAATCAATATACTATATACATTGGTATAGCGAGTTATGCATATATTGCTAATAACTTTAAAGTGAAAGCACAAATGCACTACCTTCTGATTTATGTATGGATCAAAAGTGTAATAGATGTCTTCTTAAAGTAAGTACCTTACCCATCTTGTGTTGCAGGCAAAAAATCCCTATGGCATGACAGGATGTTTCTTTTCATCTCAACCAATGGTGGAAGTCCGAATTGATGGAATAGTCGAGATACCTTTAGCACAAACGGGGGAAGGTATTGCTGAATGTGAACTACTAAAATGGTTTGTGCAACCGGTGAGTTAGTTGTGTCAGCTTAGCAGTTTTATTACCCGCTTCTATTTTTGAGTTGTAACTAATGAATATGTGCATTTTGCCGTAACTCGTTGATATCAGTAATTTAACATATACCTAGCTGCATTATACTTATATCTTTTTGATTAGTGAAGTGTATGTAGTGCCACATCAAGTACAATTGTGATATGCCTGGCATAAATATATTTGATGTCTTCTTGATGCGACTACTATGACAGGGGGATAAAATTGATGAATTTCAACCACTTTGTGAAGTTCAAAGTGACAAAGCTACAATAGAGATAACAAGTCGCTACAAAGGAGAAGTTTCTGAAATTCTCCATGTTCCTGGCGACATTGTTAAGGTAACAGTTATACATTTGATGTGCCAACTTCGTATACTTTATTAATTTGTCAGCAGCATCTTCAAAAGTCTTGTTTTTATCTCTTAACATTTAGTGCGAATGAATTATATTTTCTATATGTCATTACATGTGTCCTCCTCTTGAAACGTCAAAATAATAGTACTCTAGCTTGAAAAGATTATAATGCCTTCCAAATCTACTTAACTACAGGTTGGAGAAACATTGTTGAAGTTGTTTGTTAGTGAATTATCTGTACCATCTCAAATTTGTGACAGCACAGAACCTGATAATGATACGTGTGACCCAGATATTCAAACTTCACAGTCTCAAGAGACAGAAAGGACAGGAGTTTTATCTACACCTGCTGTCCGTAACATTGCAAAGATGTATAATATTAATATAAATGATGTCTCTGGAACTGGTATGGATGGCAGGGTTCTAAAAGAAGATATCCTTAAATATGCTGCCAGCAAAGGAGTTATCGAGGAAATTCCATCTTCCATCACTGCTGATTCAGTAAAACAAAAATCGGAAAGAGAAGATATACACCAAGATGATTATGAAGATAAGACATATCCTCTGAGGTATTCATGAAGTTGAATACTAAATCCTTGCCTACTACACTTTTAATTAAACGTTCACTTGCTTATTATAGAAAAATGTGTGCTAAAAGTTGTTCATCGTGTAACTTATGTATTTCAGAATTAAATCCATTATAATCTTTACTAAGTGCAGATATCATAATAACAAATAATCATATATAGGCCAAAAGATTAAAATATTTATCCTGTTGTAATAGTACTTAATTCAACAGTATGTATATGTGTGCGCACGCGATCTGTTTAGGGATTTGGACTGATGAAAGGTACTGATAAGTACAACTTGGCTCTTAATCTCCCACTTGGCATAGTTATTCCTCTCAATAGTGATATCCAGACATTCTTTAAACTTTATGATGCAGAACATGTATATTCTCTTCGAGGTTATGCCACCAATTTACCATTCTTCCTTTGCAGGGGATTCCATCGAGCTATGGTGAAGACAATGACGGCGGCTTCCAAAATTCCACATTTTTATTTTGTTGAAGAGATAAATTGTGATGCACTAGTGGATCTTAAAGCATTTTTCCAAAAGCACTCTGATCCAGATGTTAAGCATACTTCTCTCCCAATCTTGATCAAGTCACTATCAATGGCATTGAAAAAGTATCCCTTGCTAAATAGTCGCTTTAGCGAGGAATCATATGAGGTCACTCTCAAAGGTATGTCCTGAGGATTTTGTGTGGTTGCGCTAAAATATGTAATTTTGGTTGTTTGAGACTTGGTTTATACAGACGCCAATCAGATATAACCTCAGGGTTTTTAACTTCTTCACAGAATTTAAATTGGTTTTCCTTTTATTTATTTAAATTTTGAGTATCTAACCTCCCCCCTTCTTGTTTTTATTTCACCTTTCAAGTTGGTCGGGATCTGCGTGTGGCCTTTCTCCCAGGATCCTGCAGTAATCTAGTCATCTACCTTTTAATTCTTTACATCATTGTATACTTACTCAAGAAAATCTGTTTAGCTTACTTCTTATTCTGACATGTTGTTCAAACGAAACCCATTTTCTTCCATTATATATCCTTCTTCCCTGCTAACCCGAACTGGAGAGAAATATCTGTCCAACTAATTGCTGTTCGAAAATTTTCCTTCCAGTATCATATCCTTCTGGATACTTAGGTAAATTAACAAACCACAAATATATTCTCCCATCTCTAGAAGAAGTCTGACGTTTTGTTCATTGTAAATTCAATCTGTATCTTTATGTTACTTGAGTTTAATTCTATACGGTGTATAATAATATTGGTAAGACAATATTTTTGTGTCAATTAATCCAGTGCTTCTACTATCTGTCATTAGTTGAAAACTATAAATCACAGTAATAACTTGTTTTTGTAGGCTGCCATAATATTGGAATTGCTATGGCTACACCTTCTGGTTTAGTTGTGCCAAACATCAAAAAGGTTCAGTCGCTTTCCATATTGGAGGTTAGTTCTGTACCTGCGACATATGTTTTTTTTTTTTTTTTTTGGTTCCGGTAAGAAAAATGACATCTGATTCTCAACTTTTGCTGCCATGCTAAACTGATTATTGCTGCCATGCTAAACTGATTATTATTCATTATGAAAGCATAAAAGAAAAATGAGAGTTAATAAAGCAGTGACTAGGTCACTAGTGTTTCATTATGATTTAGAATCAATCACGATTCTAGATGATTCTTATATTTTTAGGTTCATTTTATATATCTTGAATTGAGTTGTAAATTTGGCACTCTTGTTTAGTATTTGAATATATGTAAAGTTACATACATTTTGTTAAGACTAGCATTTATATAAAACTATCCATTGTTTCCCTGACATCTGTTTGATTGTCCTGCGGGTTTACTTTTATGTCCATCCAAGACCAGAGCTATTTTATAGCATTGAGTTTTGTGTTTTCTGGTTATGATCCTATGTGCAAGTTTACACATTATATGGTATAGTTGCTGACATCAAAGTGACAGCTTGATGCTTAATTCTCTAGATGATTGGTCATCTGAGTGACATGAGTAAACACATCATATTTCTTTATGTTTTGTCAATTCTAACGATGGTTGATCAATCATGATTTATTAGTGAGAAATCTGGTTCTGTTAATATCAAGTCTATTGAATTAGCATCTCAAGCTACAATAATCATTAGCATATTCTAGTGCATGCTAATTGTTTCTGTTCACTGGTCAGCTTCCCTGAACACTGCTAGTAAAAACTATGCAACTACAATAAATGATAGGAAAGATATCCCCTGTTGATATATTCTTTAGCTATACAAATATGTGCAGAAATGAGAGTGAATGCAAATATTTGCATCCCTGTGCAGGTTAGACTTGTTACTCCAAGACTCTTAAGTACACTTATATGCTAGCAAGATGTTGCCTTGCTGAAGGTTTAGATGCTTGAGCTTTTTTGATAATTTTCGGCTGAGATTTTATTTCCTGATTGGACAGCCTTTTTTAATGGGCAAACCTTTCAATATAGAGATCATTTCTTGGTCCCCCCCCCCCAAGAAAAAAACCCCTAAACCACACGCACAGAAGCACACAAAACACGAAGCAGGAAAAAGTACCAGGTCCTGGTAAATTGAACAACAAAAAATTAGAATTAATTTCTCATATTACAAACTTCTAACTGATAATTAAGTGCGAATGGTATGAAGTGCGTGCAAGACGGTTTTAGCTCTTTATCAAACAATCAAATGTGCAATTAACTTTTCTTCTGTCTTTTCAGATTACAAAGGAACTTTCACGGCTACGAGAATTGGCTGTGGCTAACAAGCTTAGCCAGGATGATATATCTGGTGGAACCATAACTTTAAGCAATATTGGATCAATTGGTGGAAAGTTTGGTTCACCTCTTATTAATGCACCTGAAGTTGCAATCATTGCAATTGGTAAACTCCAAAAACTTCCACGTTTTGATGATAATGGAAATGTTTATCCAGCATCGATCACGACTGTAAGTTCTCATTTTCTTATCCCCTTATATTATTGTTTGTGTAATGCCTTAGATTAAGTTTATTCCCCGACATCTTATGCTGTATAAACAATGTACAGGTGAACATTGCTGCTGATCATAGAGTTCTGGATGGAGCAACTGTTGCATACTTCTGCAAGGAATGGAAGTCATTTATAGAAAAACCTGAGCTCTACATGTTGCATATGAGATGAGCATGTTCCTGGGAGATGGAGGCTAGAGCCAGTTAGGGCAATTGTTGTTGCTATAATTCTAAAAGAATAATAATTATGGGTTACATTTCCATGTGTCAAAGTGTAACATCACTTTCATTTTCTAAAATGAGTATTCAGTTGTTTTCAGAATTATTACCAAATTTTTTTAAAGCAGATCATCGAAAATATGGGAAGGTTTAATATTGTAACAATTATTTTATCATTGCATACCCAATACATGAAAATGTGCACAATTTACTCTGTCCATTCAAAGAGAAAGTAATGACATATAGAAAAATAGTAAATATAAATGAGGAAATATAAATTTTTATAATAAAAATTGGAAAGAAAATGAAGAGTAATAAAAATGGAACATTTCTTTCAAAATTACAAACTAAGCCCGATTAGCATATCGTAAATGATATCTTTTCGAAAATTAGGGTTATGGTTTGTGTTATTAGTTGCAAGACAACTAAATGCATTTTCATGTATTGTCGAAAAACTGATTTACTAAATCGATTTAGCGTTTTACGATTTCTGTTTAGCTGTAAATCGATTGTGTTAGTTAAGGTGTCATATCTCATTAGAATGGAATTTATGATCTTTTTTTACAAGAACAAAAAATCATTTTTTAGATTGATATCCGTTCAGCTGTAAATCGATTATGTTAGTTAAGGTGTCATATCTCATTAGAATGGAATTTATGATTTTTTTTACGAGAGTAAAAAATTATTTTTTAAAAAGTATTTTTATCATAAATATATAGTTCGGAAATAATCAAATGAGAAATACATAAATCATCGATAAAAATAACTAAAAATTTAAAAATAAAAATTCTTTATAATCAAAAGAGTTAATATTATTTTTATAATTTTCCCTTTAAATTTTAACTCGAAAAAAGTGACCTTTAATGAAACAAACCACGAACATAATAAAATTATTGAAAAAAATATATAAAACACGAACTTATTATTATATATGTGTCCAAACACAGCCTACACTGAAGTTCAATTTCTAGAGTCCATCCGGCGAATCTCCGTTGACTAGTTGAACTAACTCAATAACTTATATACACACACATATACATACATACATACATAAATGGCAACATCAGCATCTGCATATCAGAAGCTATTAAGCGTCGGCACCAAGATCGTCTGCGTTGGTCGTAACTATGCTGCTCACGCCAAGGAACTCGGAAACGCCGTTCCCAAGGTATACACACACACACACAATATACACGCATCTCAATTTGATTGAAATTTAAATAATATTCTTGATTTTTATGTGTGTTTGTTAATTCTATGTTGTTGTGTTGATTGGTAGGAGCCGGTGTTGTTTATGAAGCCTACGTCGTCGTATTTGCCGAATGGAGGCACAATTGAGGTGCCGTATCCGTTGTTATCGCTTGATCATGAAGTTGAACTGGCTGTTGTTGTTGGTCGTAAGGCTCGTGATGTTTCCGAATCAACTGCTATGGATTATGTTGGCGGTAACTCATTATTCACAACTGATTTAATTATGTTGTTCATATTTATTTCGTATACGACAAATGTACTTTGTTTTGTTTATAGCTTGTAGATGCACTATAGAAAATTCGTATTTTGTCCATTCATATTATTGCTATGTCCTCATGGCTCATCCTAATTATGTTCCTTAGACATGTTTACATTTATGATCGTAGTTTCTTGCAATTGGAGTCCTTGTTTCAAGTGGTTACTATTGACGTTTTAAAACAACTAGAAGATGCCACCAATCTTAGACAAACTTTTTTGTTGAACCTGAAGTTTTAGTCATATACGTTAATTTCACTATAATTAAAATTGCTACTCCGTCCGTCCCTCCAATCCTCAACTATTTCCCTCGATACTTGTCATTTATCCTTTCTATGTACATTTATAGTAACTTGTCTTTCATTACCCCTACTTTGCGTAGTCCAAACATTTCTGTTCGAATTAAATGCTATGTTCTATTTATGTATTTATTGTTTGTTAGGAACTGATGAAGTGTAAACATATTAAATTTCTTAGTAATTGTCATAAAACTCTAAAATGAGAAGTAATTCGGAATTGAGTAAGTACTGTTTTATTCACTTATCAATACCTGTATATAGGTATGTATTTGGGAAAGAAAAAAGTTGGAAACTTTTGAATCAGCACATATAAAATCTGAGGCTCGTGTTCATTTATAATTAGTTTAGAAACTAAATTATATATTTCTTATGCTTAAGGTTATGCGCTTGGCTTGGATATGACTGCGAGGGAAATTCAGGCTTCTGCAAAGGTCAGCTTATTTGAAGTTGTTTTACCAGCTCTGTAGGTAATATTATACCAAAAAAGTTTCTTAATTAATTGGAAAAATCTAGTGACACTATTTGATTCCAACCACACTCAGCCTAAGATGTGATAGAAATTTTGACAGTGTATTATATAGTTTGAGTTTCGTGCCAGGAAGTATAGCAATATATTCTATAATCAGTTGATCATGCATTTTTTTATTTCCCTTACCATCTCCATAGCTTGCATCCTTTACCGCTGGTGAGGGAAAATATTGCATCCAAGTTTTAATTGTTACAAAATTAGCCCTTACAAATATCTGATGGAACCTTAATATCTGCATCTTTCTGACTCCATGAGTTAGACTTGTGAAAATCTGTAATTCTGAGATTCATGGTATTGTTGCTGTTATATTTTAGCTTAGTTGACTCAGTTTGTAGTTATAAGTAATTCAAATTCCTGATATACTATAGGATGTCAGTCTGCAGGTCTTCCATGGACTGTGGCCAAAGGGCAGGACACCTTCACGCCAATTAGCTCTGTTGTAAGACTATCTCTTATGTTTCTGAAAAAAATTGCTTTTTCTAGAGTGGAAATGCATTTGGTGTTAATTAATTTTTACTGTCACAAATCTGAAGAGCAGATGTAGAGAAATGCTATTGAACATTACTCATTTCTGATAGATAAATTATCTACTAATACCGACAAATATTGTGTGCAAGTTGTTCGGAGTAAATGACCGAGTCACCTGGTTATTGAAGATCTGTACCTGCACTATGGAGCTAAGACCAATAGGTCATAGCTGGTGCAAATATATATATATATATATATATATATATATATATATATATATTCAGATGTGACATAAATTAATGAATTTGTCGTGGGTATTAATTCATGTTGTTGTACCATGAGTTCATGACACGTATGTTTTCTGCCGCAGCTTCCTCAGTCCATGATATCAGACCCTCACAACTTAGAATTATGGCTGAAGGTACAAATTGCTCTCTATATATGAACTCTGTTTTATGTAAAGCCAAACTTTGTATTTGAGTTTAATGCTGCTATGCTACAGGTAGACGGAGAAATTCGGCAGAAAGGCTCAACTGCAGATATGATATTCAAGATACCATTTCTTATAAGCCACATAAGTTCCTTTATGACTCTTCTCGAAGGAGATGTTATACTAACAGGTACTATTATACAAGAATCTACATTTTTTTTAAGTTTTTGTATGTACATGTTTTGCCTAAAGTAATTACTTAAAAAACTGACTGCAATCTTCTGGTTCCGATGCCACATTGTCTTGCAGTAAATCCATAACATATTGCCACTTTCTGAAAGTACATGCAAGTTAAAAATGAACCCCAGATGTGAGTCTATTATAAGGCTTTTTTTCACAAGAGAGCTAAAAATGTCAGCATTTAGCCGTCTGGCAGTACCTGACAGTCTGCAAGCATGCCATCATGTTATTGGTTATGCCATTTTAATATGTGTTTTGAAACAATAAGAAATTTCCCAAATTATTTATTGGTGAGTCCCTTGAGACATTAGACATTTGAAAACCAAAACAATAATCTTTTTCAATTGCTTTCATAATTTCGTACTTTTATTTATATTTGAGAAAGTTTCCTTACTGCACCACATCCATATCAGAGGATCATTTGTGTAAAGATTTGTCAAGTGATCTTGCTGTGCTTAAGAAATTAATTCAGCACTCATCCGGACACGGATATGCCAGTTGGAAGTTCTGTGTCGGATTAACATAGGCTATATGCTGATGTACAAATGTGCTCATATTAAATTGATCACATATGTTCTCTTAATAGTGAATAAATATATCAATCTTTTTCTAAATGGTGTTGCCGATCTTGTTTGTTCAGGCACCCCACAAGGCGTTGGTCCTGTAAAAGTCGGTCAAAAGATAGATGCCGGAATAACAGGGCTATTGGACATCCACTTCAACGTTGAAAAGCGCCAAAGACCCCAAATGTAGTTGAATAATCAAGCTTTAATCATGCTTCATTTAGACAGGACAGTTTTATCAGGATTATGTTCAAACAAGCTTTTTGTAACTCATACATCTTTTCACATGAAAATGAGAAAGTATCAATAATAATTTATCAGAAATGTGATAATGTGATTGTGGTCAAGTTGTTTCTCTTTAACAAGATTGTGATAATGGATCAGGAATAGGGCTGTAAACAAACCGAGCTGATCGATCGTTAGGCTCGACTCGACTCGTTTAACTCGACTCGACTCGTTTAACTCGACTCGTTTAGTAATCGAGCTCGAACTCAAACAAAAAAATACTCGTTAAGCTTAACGAGTCGATCCGAGTTTTGTAAGTGACCGACTTGAACTCGACTCGAGTTTGACTAGGGCTTGACTCGACTCGTTAAGAAATATACATAAAAATTTGTAAAAAAATTAAAATATACATGAACTCTGCATTACTAGATTGTGTGTAATTGTGTTAGTATAATTGTAAGGCACTTTGGCTTAAAATTTTATTTGTATTTGGGCCTTATTTGGTCCGTTAAAAACAAGTCCAAATCAAAAAAAATAATAATAATTAACCATCTCGAACTTGACTCGAGTTCGATCCGACTCGAAAAGTTCGTGAACAACTCGAACTTGACTCGGTTCTTAACGAACTCGAGTTCAAACAACAAAATCTGATCGTTAAAAAAATTGAGTTCGGCTTGACTTGTTAAGAAAAAGCTCGAACTCGAACTCTTAAGAAAAACTCGACTCCTCAACTCGGTTCATTTAAAGCACTAATCACGAATATATTAATCCTTGTGTGTAGCACATTTACATTACATTCTAATAAAACTTACAATTCATATGGTCATTTGAAGTTTTGGAGATGAAACCAGAAGTTAATTATTTGTATTAATGTAAATGGCGATTTCTGTTCATATGATAATTATATACATTAAATCAAAATCGATCATTGATCACAAGTTACATGGTTAATTGGTTACTGGGCATGATATTATTTAAATTGATATAAATTTTACATTAAAAAAAAAGTATAAATATTTTTTAAAATTAATAAAATTTGAATAAATCATTAAAAATTATACTATGTATAAATATGCATTTATGGGCTTTATTTTGCAAATAAAATGAATTTTACCGTATTCAATATTTTTTTTAATAATCAATCAAAAAAGATACTATAAAATTAATAAATAAATAGTAAAAAATTTCATAAATTTTAAAAATATTATCTAAAATACTAAAATTTATAATTTGAGTGTAATAAAAGCTAAAATAAATGTATACAACTCGGAAAAATGTCAAACACTTCATAAAACTCGTTTTATGTTCCCTTAGGTCAGATCTTTAAACTATTATTGCTGCTAGTAAAAAAATACCAAACTTTTAAACTATAATTGCTGCTAGTAAAAAATACAAAACTTTGAACTTTTTTTGTTTTTTATTGTAAAAGTACAAAATTTTGATTTTTTTAATCCAATGCAATAAACTCCACCTTTTTAAAAAAGAAAAGTTAAGAGAAGTTAATTTTAGTTTTATTTGTGTGCAAAATATCTTTAGGGGCGTTGTAGGTCGAGTTGAAAATAAATTATATATAAATTGTCAAATTTTAAGGACAAATAGAAAAAATATCAAGGCCTATTATAAAAGTTGTCTATTTACTATACAACACAATTTGGAATACACATCATCCGATCTTAAACCTAATTACACAGGGTTTACAATAAAGAACACAACAAAAAAGTTAGTAGTGTATTTTTTTTTTCTTACCAGGATATATATAATCATCCCATATATCCTTTATTAGAAACTACAAAAACTATATATATATATATACCTTGGAAAATACGGAATCTCCAATTAAAATTACAAATATTTACTACACCTTCATCATTGCAGCATCATAAGGAACATCACTATTCTTGACCCATGTGTCACCTTGAATAAATTTAGCTGCAGTAAACGTATCAGCATCTTGTTGTTTAATAGTTTGTATACCCTTCCACTTGACCCGTTGAGATGTATCGGATCCAGGTCCCCTGTTTTGATACTCAGCATAGTAACAAGTGTCCTGTCCGAAGGTCCCTGTCCAAGGTGACCATCCTTCAGGAACTATGTTTTTATCAATGAATGATTGCATGATAATTGTTCTCGAAAATTCTTTCCAGGGCCGTCCTAGGTACTGCTTGGGAGCAGGGTTCATGGCCATCACATCTGCCTCTGCCGTAATGGTGCAGTTTTGGAGGATAAGGCCGCCAGTGCCACGTTTCTCTTTTCGACCTTGAGCTGTTACCATGCAGCCCTGATTGTCCATTGGCTTCCTCACCTTCATTGTGCAGCTTTGGAAGACTACGGCTGCGTCGCCAAAGATGAAGTCTATTGTGCCTGTGATGGTGCATTCGCGGTAGAATTGACGGTATGTGTGTGTGTAGAGTGTGTCTTGGTAACCATCTAATTGACATCTGTAGAATATTGTTCGATCTGCTGATACACGAAGTGCAACCGCTTGGTGCTTCTCGGCTCCTGCTGAGTTCTCAAATCCAATGTCCTTGGCCATGAATCCATCACCGTTAACGGCTGCATGTTATGATTCAGAGTAATTGGTGCGATCAAATGGCATTTTTTTTATGACTTGTATAAAATTAACTACTAATTGTAGTGACTGACTCATCAAAAAAGTATGTCTTTCAAACTTACCAACTGTTGCGGTTCTGTAGGTATTGACTCCATCAATGAAGTTCTTGTTTCCAGTGATCTTGGTTTTGGTTGCACCCTCACCAATGAAGACGACATTGTCTACATGCCTCGGGACCTCAACGTACTCGTTATAAACACCAGCCTTGATTTGAATGACAAAGGGAGCTGTGTTTTTTAGTGGGACTGTTTTTACGGCCTCACCAACAGTCTTGAACTGTCCTGAACCGTCCTGAGCAACAACTGCATTAGGCTTAGGAGTCGACTGAAGCAGTCTCCTCTGAGGATGATCAACCCACTCGGGAAAATCAGACGAAAGCAGTCTCCTCTCTTTCTTATTCCATCCAGGGATTTGCAACGAACCAAGCATGTTGGTTAACTCACTAACCATTGCAAGTGCATTGCTAGAAAGCTCAGAAGCTGATTTCAAAACTTTCTTCATCTTTTCCCCTGCATCTCCTGTTGTATTTTGAAATGCATCTATACAAGTATCCTGATAAGTAATCACTCCACTGAGCCATGTTTTTAAATCAGCAACATAATCATCCATCTTGTCTATCTTAAAGTCCGAAACCTTATCAAAAGATCTATGTAAGTCATCAATAGCAGTGTTGAGAAGATCTTTACAAATGCCATAAGCTTCCGAAGTACGTGGATCTTTCGAAGCATCTTGAAGTGTCGAGGAGTTGCTAATAGCTGTCTTCATGTCACTAATAGCCACCTCAAATCCAACTTTGATGAGTTCTCTAGGGTCTGTCGAATTAGCATTGGAAAGACTCTCAGCACAAGCTTCTTTATAATCACAAGGTTGGCACACTGTCTTGACAGCTTTGCTAGCTGTCGAAACACTACCACCACCACCACCACTTTTGTCGCTTTTATTTGACGAAACTGCCACGGCCACCACCACTGCAACCAAGACAACAGAAGACAAGCCAATCACTGTGATCTTTTTCGCCGAACCCATAATTTATTTATTTACTTCGAATTCTTTAAGGATAAACAATCTTAAGAATAAAATCTCTGATACCCCATGGGGTTGTGGTATGATTTATGTGAAAAATGTAGTCAATGTGTATATATGTATATATAGTTTTCGGGTGCCAATGTAAGGAAATGAGATAGAAAAGGAAAAACCGGTCATTCGTGTTCGAAAATGTGAGGTTTGGCTGTTCCGACAAAATAGATGTTTATCGGTCTTTATAGTTGTTGCCATTTTAAGACAGGTCATTATAAATATTTAAAAATCCAATGAGTAATAATAAATTAACAAATTAAATATTTAAATTTAAAATTAGAGAGTAAAAAAATATATTATAAAGATATTGTATAATTATTTTTTTTGGTTTTCTTTAAAGATGGTATATATATAGTTATAAATAATAACAAGAAAAAGATTGTGTACAATACATAATTAATATTTAATTATGATCTTGTAACTTGAAAGTAATTGGACCCAAAATCTATTCAAAGGCATTTAAGGTTGAAACAAGTAAAAATAAGATTGTAATAAAAGAGTAATAGATTAATAATAATAATTTTTAATGTTATGAAACTGAACTGAATAGAATATTAGGAGTGAAATCAAATATGTTACAAAAAAAATTATCACTATTTTATTTGTATAAGATTGAGTGATTTGCATTTTGCATCCCTTATCTTTTTGATTTTTTCGATTTGATTTCAAACATTATTTAGTGACACTTAGCATCTCATTATTTTTTTTATTTTTTTCGATTTAGTTTCAAACATTATTTTATAATACTTTACATCGATCCTGGTTTTTTGACTGCTTCAATTCACACCCTTTTGACCATTTTCTATCCCGTTCCACCGGCATTTTCGTTTGTCCATGTAAAAATGGATATTTCAGACGAATCTACCTATATTTGAACCCGAAAATTTGAATCTTTATCTGAATTCGGATATTATCTGGAAAAAATATATTTGAATCTGAATCCGGCTTTGAACCATCTACTTAGAGCTGTCAAAAAATAAAAAACATTCGATATTCATTCGAAATATCTGTACTCATATTCGATATAAAAGGAATATTATCAGCATTCGAAATAAATCAAATATTATCTTAATCCGACAATTTTGGATAAGAATATAAATATGGGTATATCTGAATTTATATATATAACATTGAAATATTATATAGGTAGATGATTCTCATAATTTCGAATTTGGATTCGGATATTATCGAATTCAGTTATGCACATATCCATATTTTTATCCGAAATTATCGGATTCAGATAATATTCGATTTATTTTGAATACAAATAATATTCAATACAAATATTTTGAACGGATATCGAATGTTTTGAATTTTTTGATAGTTCTAAGTGGATGGTTTAAAGCCGGATTCAGATTAGAATATATATTTTTGGATAATATTCGAATTCAGATACGAATACGGATTCAGATATAAGTAGATCTTCGTATGAAATATCTATTTTTTTGTATGGACGGACAAAAATCCTGATGAAAAAAGATGAAAAATGATCAAAAGGGTGTGAATTGAAGCGGTCAAAAAACCAATGGGATGCAAAGTGTTACCAAATAATGTTTGAAATCAAATCGAAAAAAAACAAAAAAAACAATGGAATGCAAATTGTTACTAAATAATATTTTAGATCAAATCAAAAAAAAATCTAAAAAATAAGGGGTGCAAAATGCAAATCACTCTATCATATTTAACTATTATATTATCAATATTATACTATCAAGTAAAAGTGAAATCCGATCACTGAAATTCCTGAACCCATAATTTTAAATTTCCTGGTTAAAATCAGTAAAAATGCGAAAATAATTTTCTCAAACCAAACAAACACAGGTTATATCTTCTTAAAATTAAACAAAGGGCAAGAAAATTAAAATTTTGAAAAATATTTTACTCGAAGTTGAACCGAAAAATAGAAACACCCGAAAAAACAAATTTCTAGGTGACTAACCCAGTCTTGCCTTTCTTAACATTAAAAAAAAATGAAAAATCATAAATGCACACATCACAACCAAGTAACGAATTTAAATCTCCGAAATGGAAAAAATCTCTCTTTGTTCAGACCAGAATAAACGTCTTTGGAATTTATCAGAAGGTGCACTGAACCCCTCTTATAACAGTAAACATATATCAACAAACATGTCCATGACTGCTGCATTACACTAGATATATCACACAACTTCCACTCCATATAACCATTATTCTTGCACCATAGCTCATATTTGAATCGGATTAATTATGTGCATGTAATCATCGGTCACACAATGAATTCTTTTCCTTTTATTTAAAAGTCATATGCCGATTCATCTATTTATAATACAACACCACATGCTTTTATTATCATATTTCAGAAGTTCATCTTTGAAATTCCATGTATAAAGATTTCAAAGCTTTGATGCTCTCTGTAGTTCTAATTTTGCAATTGTACCCAAGTGGACTTCATCAGGACCATCAGCAATCCTCAAAGTTCTTGCTGTAGCATAGAGATGGGATAGAACAGTGTCACCTGATACACCAGCTGCACCATGGACTTGCATTGCCATGTCAATTACCATCAGAGCCATGTTTGGGGCTGCTACCTGCTCAGGGTTTAGTCATACATTTAAATGGTAAACCACATATGTTAAGATCTGGTTACCCTTTACAATGAACACGAATTAAATCCAGGAATGAAATATCATATTTCATAACAATGAAGTACCTTAGCCATTGCAAGGATTCCACGAGCTTTTTTATTACCAATCCGATCAAGCTGGTCTGCAGCTTCCAGAACTAACAATCTGGTTTTCTCAAGCTCTACCCGACACTGCAACATGCATAACTCAAATTAGTGGCACCAATATTAATGAGCATAGGGAGGAATTTATAAACAGAAGCAAGTGAGAATTTAAAGTTTTTTTTTTTTGGGAAGTCCTATGTATTTCAATATTACCTTGGCAAGATCCGACTGGAAAGAACCATGTTGAGCAATAAATTTTCCAAATGTCTTTCTTTGAAGAGCTCTTTGGACCATCAATTCCATACCACGTTCAGCAGCTCCTATTAGTCTCATGCAATGGTGCAACCTTCCTGGGCCCAACCTACCCTGTAATATGTAAAATACAAAACTTGTGTAAGATTATTTCCAGACAACTGCAAAAAGGAAGATCAAGTACTCTGCAGGCAACTAATATGTTGCCATAAACAGTCTGGCCAGTCACTGCACAAGGCACAAGCAGGATGCATAGCCCCTAGCAACACTGTGAAGACTTGAAATCTAGTTAGCAACTCGCTTTCAGGTAATACTATTAAATCCTCTATGATTACAAAGGTTGGAAGAAGCTTAAAACTTATACACTTGAAATGATTCAAATTCCGTCTTCCCTGGATTTAAATTTTGTATCTTAAATCATACACTGGAATAGTATCTACTATCTATGATCCGTGAACTCCCAAAAACTAATGACTAACTTACCTGAGCAATTTCAAAGCCACCACCCTCTGCCAGTAGAATATTCTTTGCTGGCACGCGTACATTCTCAAAGTATACTTCTGCGTGCCCATGCGGTGCGTCATCAAAACCAAATACAGTGAGTGGTCTAATTACTTGGACACCAGGACTTTGGATATCTACTAAGATCATGGATTGCTGCTTATGCTTAGGAGCATCAAAATCAGTCTTCCCCTGCATAATAGAGAAATAACCTGCCACTATTAGAATCACACTTCTAACACGACAAGAAAAATATTGGAAATGTGTGTGTGTTAAACTAATACGAACCATTACTATAAGGATTTTGCACCTAGGATCCATTGCTCCACTGGTCCACCATTTCTTTCCATTGATGATATATGAGTCCCCTTGTCTGTAGAGACATGAGTGTTAGCACTTAGCAGATCTTAACATATTTTGCAAGGGAAACTATAAGCAACAGACTTGTTTATGTAATAGAAAGATAAATGCAATGATGATAGCAGAAAGAAGGATGTTTAATTCAATGCACCATAATATACTTATCTTCTTTCATTAAATAGATAAGATAATGATGTCCTCGGATTCTTAACTCTTTTTATCTTCTTTCTCATCATAACCCTTTTTGGTGAAGATAGGGATATTAAATTTATAACGGGAAAGAAGCCCCACAATTCAAAATTTCAAGCAGTCAGTAAAATTTTGAATTCTGGATGTAGCAAGTCAATTTGGTAAAATGATTTTAATAGTCTGCCATATTCTGTACGCTGACGTATCTTATACATTAAGTTTCATCTTTTCAACTGTGAAACTACCTATCTAATCTAAATATCCAATAACTGCATCCGGCTATATATGTTTTCACAAGAAAAGCTCATATAACATAGAATTATACTTAACATGCTGCACTATACCTTTTAATGGAACACTCTATGTTGGTTGCATCAGAAGATGCCACTTGAGGTTCAGTCATTGCGAAACCAGACCGAATCTTTCCCTCAAGCAGTGGAACTAGCCATTCTTGCATTTGTTCTTTATTACCATAGCGCAGTAACACCTGAAGTAAAGATTAACATGACTAAATTGGCACGAAAGAGATAACAAGCAGTCGGTACAAGCCTTTGCAGTTTGCACTTCAACAATTTTATGAACATATCATAAAATGTCTTTGACATGGTATGATAAATAAAAATAAGAAACAGTCCTTTGCACAGTAACTCTCCACACTCATTACATCAGTTTGGACATTCTTGAGAATCATTAATAAACTGAACTCTGATATAGGAGGTAGACATTTTTGTTCCAATATTCAAACAGACCAATATGAATTTGTAAATAAGTTCTGCTAATTAATTATTTCAATCTTAAGAATTTCCAAGTTCCTTATACCTCCATATTTCCAGTGTCAGGTGCCCCACAATTAAACACTTGGGGAGCCCAAACTGAACGACCCATGACTTCACAAAGGTAACCATATTCAAGATTTGAGAGGCCTGCACCGAGCAACTGATCAAATGCTTTGTCGTCATTTCTTCCATCAAAAAGTAGTTTCCTTGCCCGAGCAGCACTATCTAACTGTACAATTACAGGACCAAAAAGTCAACAAGTGTTTTAATTATCTTCCACATAAAACGACAAGGAAACAGAATACATGAGATTTGTAAGCAAATGGGGGAAAATATGGTGGAAAATTGGCATACAGGTAAAAATAAGTTCCATAATCCTTGTTTCTTAGCCATCTCCTTTAACTTCTCCTCCTCTGGGTGAATAGTCCAACGCCTGGAAGAGTTGGCAAGTTTATAAAATTCACTTTCCATTGGGTATATATGATCCTGCATGAACTTCATCAACCTATCTCGCAGTTCCACAACCTTCTTAGTAGGAACAAATCCTCCTCCTGATAATGTCTCTTGATCTTCACTTTCATTGTGGAACTGCACCAGATGACCTCGTGCAAACCTATCTGAGAGGTGAAGAATTGATCAAGTAGTCAATTTAACAACAAAATATTATTAAGATCAATTTATTCTTTGATATACCCCAGAACACATGAAGAGCCTAATATATATGAAATGATACCCTTTGACACAACTTGAAAAGACGGAATAGTATCTAGTTTCAATAGACTATATATATGAAGAAGAACACAGTTCTGATCTTAGCTTTCTTAATTAAATTGACTCGATCATATTTCAATTTTGTTGTTCAGTCATATAATTCCTGATGAAGGAGAGAACCCTTAACGGATGGTGATTGCCTATCAGGAATTACAAGTTTCTGAACTAGTTTTCTTACTGTTTTTGGGGTTTTCAGATTATAAAAGCAGCAAATAAGAGATAAACAGAGAAAGAGAGACAGATAGAGAGAAACTAGAGTAAGAATAGAGAGAAACCAGAGAGATTAGGGCAGAATTAAAGAAATACAGCAGAGAGATAGAGATAGAGATAGATTAGAATAGCAAAGAGAGATAGAAACCTGCACAGGAAGATAGAATCTAGAGTGAGAAAGTTAGTTAGAAACTAGAGAGAGAAAGAGTGGTGGAACAAGTTCCATTTTAATACATTCATTGCATAACTGAAATACAAAGCTTCTATCAACTATTTATACTAGTCTACTAATGTAACTAACTCATAAAAGTCTAAAATACCCTTACTGCTCCTTATGACTTGCTAGTATAATACTTATAGTATTACTAAGACACATATCCTAACATTGCCTTAATTAGTTAATTTAAGTATGAACCGAGTCACAAACTGTATTTCTGTCTGATAAAATCGTCTGTACATTTTATCCATCCATAATAATATCAACAACAGTCCCACTTGCACGGGCAAACAAATTTGTCAAATTTTAGCAAATCCCACTTCAACACCTCGCATGCAACTTCCTTCGTACCTAAGATGCAATTATAGAGTTGAGTGGCAAAAGTTTACCAGTGCTCCCTAATTAACGTGTTGCATAGTTAATTTAACAAGAATGCTTTCGTGAAATTGTTCTCCAACTGTCGCATAATTACTATTTTCCACATGTACTTGTCAGACTGACAAGACAAATGTGCATGTTGGAAAGGTTTCTCCAAAATAGCTACATATATTTATACGAATTTTAAATATAGGAGAGTTCAATGTTGTCTACTTCCAATGATACTTGTAGGAGTCATGATCTCGTGTACAAAGAAAATTAAAGTTTTTCATTGCGGGCACAAGTTGACCAATTTATTTTCCTTCTATAAACAGAATTTGTAGTACAAACCTCTGTGATAAAGCATCATTAGTATTTTAAGTCAAATTAGAGATAAATGAGATACCCCCATACTGCTAGACCATATGCAGTTTTTTGATTTATCCTTAAAATAATGAACTGCTTCCCTCGATAAGAAACTGGCTGGCAATTCTAGTTCATTATAGCCTAGACTTATTATGTAGAATATAAAATAAGTTCTCTTAATTCTGATTTGTTTCAACGACTCGTATCTTAGGAAAGTTTTAGTATCTAACGCAGACAAGATTATATGATCACACCTAATTTGATAATATCGAAAAAGGACAGGTCTATGTTACCAAATTTCCAATTCAACCAAAACTTTCTCTTTATATTCACTCAAGTAACAGAACTGCAAGGGAAACCAAATAGGTTCTTTTATATATCATCAATTATCTTTCTTTAGTTAATGTTTATCTAGTTAAGCTTTAGAGAAGAAGCACGAATACAGCCTCCAGTCAAAGTTGACATTATTCAAGTCCAAGAGAGTAGACAAAATATTACTGCTTTTGCATTTGGATTATTAAGTTCATCCATTTCTGGATACGGAAGTTAGCCATAAGAATCAAATTTAAGATAGGTCTAATATCAATTATGTTAATTACATGTATCATGCAAAGTTTCATGCTTCCCACAATTTTACAGCGCAAGTCAACAATTTTCATTTGTAATGCAATATACCACACATCTACTAAAGTGAATCCACTGTCATTTTTCTCCCATCAGTAAAATTAAATGAAATCACGTCGACAAAGTGACGGGAATTATACTGACAACTATATTCATCAAGGCTTGAGAGATAACGGAACTACCAGATGGAGGGTGCTGAGGAAGAACAGACTTCTGTTCAATAAAAGACCATGCTACTCTTACAAGAGCGTCACCTTTTAACCCTGAATTTTGAGCACGCTTACCACCTGAGGCATTACCCTGCAAAGTTTTGTTTAAAACTATCTGAAAATCGATGATAAATACTTTGAATCATTCTATGTCTACAATGAGAGTACAATATACCATTATCCATCTGCTATGTATGCCTGCATAAATTGATGCCCCTCGGAACATTGAAAAGGTAACATAAAACTTCCACTCAGCAACAGGCCATGGTTTCCCCTACATCGGAAATGTAAAACCACACCATCAGAAAGTGAAAGAGTCCACGAATTTGATGCAACATTATACTAATAGAGCCAGTAATAAGACACGCTATGGAGACTGATCTTTAATAGCCCCAGTTCAAGGCTCACTTTAATAACAACAGAACAAAAACATTCTCCTTAAAAGTACACTATAGCTTTTCGTACATTAAAAGTAAACCACATTTTCTAAAAGTTTTAACAGACATCGGAAACCCAAGTATCTGAGAAGTACAATAGTGAAAATAAATGTGGTTCAGAGACATGTATTAGGACTAGTCTTTATGGTACATTCAGTTCAAGACTTACTGGCAAAACAATTATAGTATGCAAGTTCAGATGAAGGCAACGGTCAAAACCAAATTGTTGACCATCAATTACCATAATTGATGATAGTATCCAATTTTCATTTGTGATTAATATAGATGAAATATGTTTGCACATGTACATATGCAACCAATGGATCAAGACTGTCAAAATATACTACAACCTTCCACAAAAGGATGACAGGACTATCCAATAAAATCGTCTCTAAACCTTAAGGTGAACAGTAACATTAATTTGTTAATGTAAAAGACCGTTCTTTTGAGAGTCTCAAGTATACAGGTGTTTGAATTTTTATGGAAATGAAGAGAATTAGAATGAGGGAAAAGAGGAATGAGAATATTTTTGAAGGCCATGGTGCAAGTAGAGAATGAGTTTCGCGGTTAATGGGAATGAGTTACCATTCCAATTAAATAAACCCATCAACAAAACAATAACAAATAGAAATAAGATTTCGATTCCCATCAACCGAGTTAAAAGGGAAGAAACTACAGGCTCCTAACAAATTTAAATTCCCAGATCTTTCATAATCCTGCATTAGCACCATAGTACAAAACCATCTTCAGAGTATCAATATGTATTTAATATTACTAAATATCACTTTCTTAGTTTCCATAGGTATTTACCAACAACCATTCAGCCAAAATTATGAGCATGGGCTTACCGAAGCCGAGCAGTAATCTGCCAGGTATTCAGGCAGTAAAGGTATGCCTTCTGGAATGCCGGTAGCTTCAATACCTTCATGTTGTTGTAACTTGTCCAGATCAATATCTACCAAGTAATGCTGCCAAAGACTCAAATATCAATCAGTTTTGACTTTAAACCAAAATTCACTTTCGTGACTTGGGAATTAAAACTGCTGTAGTGGGTATATTATCTAAGGCATCAAGCTCGTACTAATACTTTGATACGAAAACATAAATAGGTAATGGTACAGATCTACCACCAAAGTGCAAGATAGGATATATGTTTGTCTACTTGTAGTGTATAAACTATAAAAGGTTCCACAATTCACAGGGATGATTACCAAGGTACTGTATGCAACATCGCACATTTGGTTTCCAAGGGTGGACAACTCCCAGTCAAGGATACCAATCACTTTATCCTGCAAAGCGAGCAACACTCAATTTACTTGACAACATTACAATTACTACATATATACACATCACAGTTGAAACCGCTGTAAAAAAACTAACTATATGTATAACCATTACAAGTATTAACCCCTCATCATCTTATATATAGTAATACAGGACTAAAGAGAAAACAAGGTTGACCACAAGGAATGAGATTGACAGAAATATAAAATCACTTTACACACCTCAATGGGATGAAATACCAGATTATCAATCCGAAAGTCACCATGAACTAGACCTGCCTTTGTGCCAGACGAATCTTCAGAAGGAATATTCCGCTGCAACCAGTCAACTAACTCCAACATTTTAGGATTTCTTGGAGACTTACCATCTCCAGTAGAAGCAAGATACTGCTTTGCCCACCTATCAACCTGATGTAGGGATTATAAATATTTAGCAAAAAAAAAAATTCATTCATATACATGGTCTATATCTCTGCAGAGACCTTCATCAAGTTCATGTGAACTACTTATCTAAGATACAAAGCCAGTTATATAAACAAATACTTAGATAGCTTCGATAAAGATTACATTCTTTCAAAACAACTGAGTAGATAGACCTACTGGTTTGCTTATCACACATTATGGGAAAAGGAACAAAAATAGCACCCACCTGCCGCTTACAATAGTTGTCTCGACGCCCATATTTTCCGAGACCAATAGCATCAACATCAGCAGAATGAAGAGAAGCCAAAGCTTTTGCAGTAGCACTATATATTTGCCTCCTCCTGTTAGGTGCTAGGCCCTAGCCAAAGTAAACATCCCAAACTCATCACGTTCGGAATCAGACCCGATACAATAAGTAAAATATTTAAATCCCATTAAAAAATTGACTAAAACAATCACACATACTGTAGGGCAATGAAAAGGAAAAATTCATACAGGTAGTTTAGGGTCTAAAAATATGCGTCCTTCCAAATACTCCATGACATAAAATGGAGTTCCAATCACTGCGGAATCAGTGCACAAACAGAACACTTTAGGAACCGGAACAAGTGTATAGGCACCTAAAGCATTTAGAACCTGAAACATTGTACATTGACAACAAAATTACTCAAGACCTTATACCCCAAAGTGCTTGGCATCATTAAACATGATATTTAATCCTAAAAACATAAAATGGCCTTGTTATGTTATAAAACATACCTGAAACTCTCTCTCTATGGCATGAGCTGATTGCAGTAATTTCCCAGCAGGTTTCTTTCTTAACACATACCGCTTCACCGAAGATCCTCCCAAACTTACTTCCAACAAATATGTAGGATTGGATTGACCATGCCCAAACTAATAAAACAAACATCATAAAATCAAAACAAACCACAATTCAACTTTCTCCTTTTTTGAAAAAAAATATCAAACCGCAGATTAAATAATCACACTTTTGCCAAGACTCCAACCCCTCCACCTAACTTTGTATCCACTACAATACAACACTACTGAATCGATCAAATTATTCATTCACCAACACCCTATTCAAATAATCATATCACAACCTTAAACACTATAACAAACAATTATCACTCACAAACATGATCAAAATTCATAAAACATGCTCCTTTAAAGTTACACACATTTTTTCAAAATTAATAAACACCAACGCCTTAAAATCAACAAAATCACAATCAAAACTAGTTATTCTCAAAGACCAACCTCAGATCACTATAATTAACTACCACCAATCACAAACATGATCAAAATTCATAAAAACAAGTTCTTTTTATTTTCTTGAAACTTGCAACATTCATTTATCAATAATATGAATACAATTGACTGGAAAATGAAAAGGGTCGGTCAAACCTGAGAAACTTTGACATGGGTCGGAGCAAAAGGGAAGCCTTGGACATGTTGAGAGCAGTACTGTACTAAAACGTCGACGTTGAAGTCATTAACAACACCAGAAGCTTCCACTGTCATGTTCTTTAGCAACTAATATCAACAACAATAATAATTATTAGTATTATTATCAGTAGGATTTAAAATTGTACTCGTAATTTAGAGATAGTGCATTGGGGAAGGAGCAAGATGACTCAACATTGTAGAAATGGATAGATACAGAATATATATATACTTATTTTTTAAAAAAAAATTGAAAATATATACTACTTTTTTAGAAATAAATAATTTATTTCTTATTTTAAACGATCCAAACAAGGCCATACTCCATGCCATGATAGTATAATAATATAATAATGACTTAGGTTGTCATTGTGGACTTTTTCCTTTTCTGGCTAATAAAACATACAGAGATAATATTTGATTTTTTAAAAGAGAATATATTTATTTTGAGTAGTACTGGGATCCCAAAAATTGCTCCAAGATATGACACATGATAAATTTTGATCGGCGACACATATGTGATATGTATGTACGTGAGTTCCCATGTTATTATTAAGAAAGTTATCATATATAAATCAGCATTTTGGAAATTTTTTTGAGAAATTTTTTAGAATCTCTAATATTTCTCTTTTACTTTTAAAAGTTTCACATTTAGGGTTCTCTTGAACATGATTGGTTTTTTACAGGTTCTTGCTGGCTTGCACATGTTTATGTTACGATCATACCGCCTCATCTATATTATTTGTGGAGTAATAATAATCGAACAGATTAGGTAACGTTAGCTACATTTAGAGGTAAGTTATCTAAAATACATACAATTTTATATATAAACATGGATATAATATAATATAAACATAGTTTTGTAAAATCAGAATTCATTTAAATTTTTACTAATATAATATTACTTTATACTATAATTTTAAAAAATTATCTAAAATATATCTTAGGTTCATTTTTCTGATAATTGAAATATATGTGTCTTGCGTTGTGCTATTATGGTTAGTACGTGGATAATTTTATAATAATATATTACGGAGTATAAGTTAAATATGCTGTAAAATATATTAATTTTTGTTTAAAAATATTTAGGAACGCAACGAGTTGAGTTGGATTGGATTAGATCGGATATTTGAGGTATTTAAATCCAAATACATAATATTTTACTAAATCAAAATCCGATCCAAATACAATCACGTTTCAAAAATCAACATCCAAACCTAATTCAACGAGTTTTGGACCAGGATTGGATTTTTACTGGATTTATCGAAATTTGAATTTAAAACTTTTAATAGAAAGTAGCATACTGATAGCAATATTTCTAATTTTAAATTTGAATTTCATAATATTTGAAATTAAATCATATTTAAAATATTATAAATTAAAAATTTTAAGGTTCGCAAAAATGTTGGAAGATTAAAGAAGTTGTGGCATAAAAATATTGAATTAAAATGTGATAACTAATAAGTGGTACTGTGGAAGTAAAAGAGTTTAATAATGGGTAATATGTCTTGTTAAATTAAAATTTTATATTATAATTATCAATAATAATTAAAAAATGTAAAATAAATATTATCAACTAACTATTAATATTATATATACGTATATATATAATGATATTTACGGATTTTGGGTTTGGATCTGACTTTGAATTTCAAATCGGGTTCCCATACGGAATATTTGATCCAAATCCAAACTAAATCAGGTTTCCATATGTTTATGTGAGATCGTAATTTTTTTGCCATACCCAGAGGTATTCCATGCCTATTACTGTATTATAATTTAAATTTGATTAACTTAAAATTTTAATTAATTTAACTATTAGTTATACTAAATTTTTAGTTAACTTAATATTTTATTAATATTATATATTCAAATTTATATAAGTATATTATAAATTTTATATAACAGAATTTTACTTGATATAACTTACTTATACATATCAATTTTATCATTGATCAATTTTTTTAATTCATTTAAAATTATAACTTATTAATTACATTTTATGAATATTATAATATTATTATTCTATTACATATATTAAATTTTCTCTGAAAATTATATAAAATTTTAAATTTTAAATTTTAAAATATGATATGGTTTTAATGAATATAAAATATTTAATAACAAAAAAATATATTTTATATTGTATATATATATATATATAAATGTTAAATAAAATTTTATTTATTACAAAACGAATCCAAACTATACATATATTAATTATACTTAACTTTTAATTATTATCAAACAAACTCTTCTAATTATCATTCATATCTTCAACAAATTAAAATAAAATAAAAAATATATTACATATATTAACATAAAATTTTAACTCTAAAAAATTAATATAAAATATTTAATCTAGTCACTTAAAATGACCTCTTATTATCTTAAGGCTCCGTTTGGTATTGTTATTACAGACAACTACAACAGTTTTTTGCTGAAAAGCTGTCAGAATGGTCTTTGATAAATTCTAAAAGTCGTTGTCTAGAAAAACGTTTTTAGTATAAAAGCTGCTGTTAGCAAAATCATGTCCCACATGCTTTTGAAAAAAGCTGCTTTCAGCTTTTGCAGGAAGTAACTATCAGTTTCATCATCAAACCTTCTCAAAAACAATATTTTTATATATTATATCTTAAAATATGGATAAATAAAAAAAATTACCAAATAGTCATTGATTTTTCCTAACAACACTTTTTTCACCAGCACTTTTTTTCTCACAGTATAACATTTTTTAACAGCACTCTCAAACGGAGTTTAAGAAACTTGAGATCTAATCTTAGATCTCTTGCAACTTTTCATTAATTATCTTTTACATTTTGAACCATATAAATAAAAATTAGTCATTTCCCAGTCTGTGATCTCAGCCCGAAAACATTAGCCATGGTCAGCGCGCATAATTTGTTCTTTTCATATGAACTTGCATTAGTATTTTACTATTAGCCCGTTTGGGATTCTTTATAATTTAAAAAATGTATGTATTTAACTTATAAACTACTTATAAGAGAAAACAAACGGGGCTTGTATATACTTCACATGGACTTGTTAGTTTGTTGACACCCTTGTAGCTAGCACTCCAGCTCAAAGATGTCTTAATGAGCGAGCCTCAACATGGAATGTTTAATTTGGGTAAAAGTTTAAATAAATTATAAATAATAAAGGTTCCCTTTGTTTCATATATATATTCATAACTTTGTTTAGTAAGATTTTCTTTAATTCAATTCCTAATCAACATGCGTATATATATTATAATATCATAACTGGATTCGAGCATGGTTCAAGTTCACTCTTGTAACACTTTATTATTTGTTTGCATTCCTTTCCTCAAATTATGTTGACTAAAAGAGAAATACTCTCACAATCTTAACCGATCAATATAATAGAGAGAATGTACGTTTAATGCATAATACTGCTTATATATATCATTAATGGTAATGAAGAGTACAAGTTAAAAGAGAAATGGCCTTATCATTATGAAACAGTATTTGATTAAAAATACCTTATCGTTAAGAATTAAGACGACGGTTAGATTAAAAATTTACCGTTTGTATTTTGTAACCCTTGTTTTATTGATAGCTCACTGGCCTTATCATTTACGTAACCCTCCCTTACTCCGAGTTTTTGAAGGGACCAAAGTAAAGAAATGCAGGATGATCGAATGAAATAAATTTTGTTGACCTAGCAAGCTCGAGTTTATAAAATTAAACTAGCTGCATGCAGTTTCATTTCGCCGTGCTATAGAGTTGATAATTATTAAGTTATGTATAATTTTATCCTTTTTATTTTAAGAGAGATCTTTCAAATAGTAAAGCATATTAATAATTATTAAGTTATAATTTTATCCTTTTTATTTTAAGAGAGATCATTCAACTAGTGAATATATTAAAGCAAGCGGCTTAGCGTATATGTAACATTAGTTTTTTTTTAATTTTTAAGGGAAAAATTATTGCTTTTCCTTGCATCCCACAGATGGAATTAAAAAATTTGAGAGGAAAATATATAAGATTTGCATTCTTGTTTTTCTTCTCAAAATAATTAAAAAATTCAAAATTAAGAGAGTTGGAATTTATTTAAATTATGCTTTTAATTGCTAATTGAAATATATTAAAAAGGAGCTAGTAGCTAGTCCATGTAAAAGTTATGCTGAATCCATACAAGCTACTAGCACTCAAGTAGCCACAATTAATGTTCACCATTAATTGGGATTACAAAGTTAGAATGAAGAAAGACAATATAGTATGCTAATTATTTAAAATTCGAAGGTAAGGTGTGAGCTTAAGAAGACGAAGATGATCCATTCCTGGCCAGGGTTGTAAATTTGTAATTAATCAACACCTGATAACAGTATTTTGATGGTAAAATCTATAAAACACATAATATGTATTTTTAGGTAAAAATTGTATAGAAAACCTCAACTGGGGTACTAATTGAAGAATATATATGCACCGCTTGGAGTTAAAATCTCTTATAAAAAAACATGAATAATCCAAACCTGTTGGGTATTCGTAGGCTAGCTAGAGCTAGCTAGCCCAGATATTTTATGAGGCATGGTAAAAGCAGCTTGTTGATGGTCATTCTAATCAAATGTTATTATGCGGAATCGTAGAGTGAATTTGTATGCTGAGAATCTCAATTATTTAGCACTAGTGGGCAATGGATATGGTAATTTAGTTATATGGATAAAAAAGATCATGCATCTTATCTTCTCACCGGTCTTCAGTCAGCTATATCATCCATGACTTTCAACGATATGATACTCTTCCAATTTTACGGGGAAGGTACTTTTATACGTGTGGATATGTATATATTTGTTAGTGAGAATATTCATCATAATTCAGTTATATACATTGTTCCATAAAACATCCCTAATCTAGCTTTCACAAGTGTGTAAATGAGGTGTAGAGGTGCAATTACATATCGATTTTTTTATAAATATTGCTTGATTTTGATTTGTAACTAAAAAAATATAGATATTTGATATTTTAATATTATTTTATCTAAGATAATTTAACACCATCTATTTATATTTATATAGGTTGTTAAAACTGTTTTTGTAAGATATTCAATCTTACAATATTTTTTTAAGTATATTATACTTGTTTTAAGGGGTGCAGCCAAAAAATGATTTTAATTACATCAGTAAAAAATGAGAAAATTATTTTTTACCCCTGTATCGAAGGGGCTCTTTGGACGCTAAGGTCTGTTCAACTCATTCAAAAACTTCCTTAAATGTGAACAAAATTTCATTTAAAAACTTCCTTAAATGTGAACAGAATTTCATTCTTATAATTTTTTCCAAGTGGTATAACTGTAATGCTATCCACATATACAACTCATTATCTTAAAGGAATAATCTCTAATTTGGAAAATTGATTAGATTTTCTACTATATAAAGGCCTGTTAGGATATATGATTACATGCACAAGCATAAAAATACATTTGTTGCCTTGGAAGTTATACACTGCAGAAAAAATGGCACCAAGCAAGTCATCATCAGATCTTATGAAGGTTGGGTTAGAAGGATTTGCTATGTTGGATGAATATTTTGGCCACAAGAAAAAACAGCAGCTTCAGTATAAACAATGTAATTATCGGTACCATCCACAGAAACCACTGGTTCAGGTGATTAATCCAGTTCCTGCAGCCGTGGAGTATCGTATCGATTTCTATGAGGCTGCCAAGTTCTATGGTGGCACTGTGATTGCTGATTATCCCAACAAGAACATGATCAAGAACCCCTCCATGCCTTGATCTCTATTTAGTTTTAAACTTCACCCTACTTTAAATATATGTATGTGGTGTGTAGACATATAATAAGTTAGCTTTGGTCATGTTGTTATCTTTTAAAGGATGTAACACTAGTGTCACTAGTAATCTCTCACCCTACTTTCAAAATATGTATGTGGCCGGTGGTGTCTAGATGACCTGATATATAGCTATGATCATGTTGTTTCCTTTTTCAAGGATGTAACAGGATCACTAGTAATCCTCTTTCTGCATGTAATCAAGTTCTTGTGTAGGCATGTATATAGAACTGTGTGTTATGTATAATATATGATTTAGTAGCTATAATTTCTGTTGTTCGACTCTCTTTCAACGGACTGCTTGTGTTAGATGAATCAGTATGAGTTTGTCAGGCTCTTTTAGAAACAAGTCGAGGACAATGGGAAAATTTTTCCTCAGCAACTCCGAGATCAACTAATTAAGTTTATACAATAGTTGGTAGAATTTGTTCTAGTTAAAAGTTTGATATTTCAGCAGAAGAATTTTGTAGAAATAACGGGAAAGAGCGGAGATGATTGATTTCTAGAACACTGCTAGATACAGAGGAGAAGTGCAGATTTGTCCCATGTAACTTGGTGCTTTGTGGTGATCCTTATTCACAAAGCTTTGTTAATTTGTGATCTCAATATGAACTATGAGCAAAATAATCTTATAACCCGCATTTTGTAGTCATAGGTTAATTACTTTCCAATCTAAATTACCGACAATAAATAATCAGAGTCGAGGACTTTTCTGATACAATCGCTTATTAACCAGCACCGCGTCCTTTCTAGAATGAACGAATAATCCTTGTCAACCGATAGGGGATAACCCAACACTTATGAAATGTACTTACAAGATAGAAAGTATCAAAATTGTGGGCAGGGTTAATTGGCTTATTATATAATCAACATATTAAAGATGATGAAATATTGTTAAGGTTGAAGAATCAATTAAAAAAGTATAGGAGGCAGTGTTAAAACTCTTGATAAATGGTTTAAAAAGAGTCTGAGGTGCAGCAGAAAGACAGCCCGTTGAATAGACAGTGATCAACTCTATTTATAGGGGGAATAAGCATAAAAGAAACAAAGAGCTAAACTAAGACAACCATCAAAATTATGAGATTTAAACGCAGTCAGGGCAATCCATGTATAACACGAGTGGTTAGAAAAAAATATGTTAATTGTAATAATTTAGAAACTTAAATTAAGGTATATACATGTAAAGGGAGCTAGTTCTTACCTTCCTTAAGATGTAGCTCCTGCAGGTAGGAGCTATAGAATATTTAAAAAATTAAAACAGAATTATTATTCAATAAACTAGGTATATATCTAGTGCATATCATCAGGGGGAGGATTGTTGGACGGGGCAATGGCCATGACTAAAGCCAGCACAAAAAC